>CM059426.1:149389458-149989458 GCA_030390025.1 Squalus acanthias | reverse complement strand
CTTAAGCGAGGAGCAGTGTATTAGGAGGCACCGCTTCACCAAGGAGGTGGTCACAGAACTCTGCCACCTCCTGCAACCAGACCTGCAGCCTCAGAGCACGGTAACCATGGCTCTCCCAGTGGCAGTTAAAGTCACCATGGTCCTCAATATCTTCGCCACCAGATCCTTCCAGTCTGCAGCAGGATATATAGCTAACATCTCACAGTTCGCTGTCCATCGCTGCATCCGGGAGGTCACTGAGGCTCGCTACAGTAGGAGAAGGGACTATGTTTTCTTCTCTCTGAGCAGAGAAAAGCAGGACGAGTACGCATGTGGCTTTGCCAGGATAGCGAGCTTCCCTGTGGTGCAAGGCGCCATCAACTGCACCCACGTGGCTTTGTGGGCGCCACATAACAATCCTGAGATCTTCCGTAACCGCAAAGGCTACCACTCACTTAATGTCCAGTTGGTGTGCGACCATGCCCAGCGCTTCCTGATCGTCAATGCCTGCTATCCTGGCAGCAGCCATGATGCCTTCATCCTGCGTCAGTGCCATCACTTTTCCAGCCACCACATCAAACTTGAGGGTGGCTGTTCGGAAACAAGGGCTATCCGCTCTGTCCCCGCCGCAACCCCAACACTCGTGCCCAGCACTCATATAATGAGAGCCATGCTTCCACCAGGAACATCATCGAGCAGACCATCGGCCTACTGAAGCAACGGTTCTGCTGCCTTGAACGTTCGGGAGGAGCCCTGCAGTACACCCTGGAGCAGGTGTCCCATTTCCTGGTTGTCTGCTGCATGCTTCACAGCTTGGCCATCATGAAGGCACTTGCCACCAGGGATTGCAGGACCACATCAGGAGAAGAACGAGGGAGAGGAGGAGGAGAACAAGGATGAGGAAGAGGAGGTAGAGGAAGAGGAAGAGGAGGAGGAGGCAGGCAGCCAATCCCCCTTTCGGACGGGCTGTTACACAGAGGAAATATTTCAGACAGCAGATCTGCAGCGACCCACAGCAATCCCTTTAAGGAGCAATGATGAGGCCACTGAAGAACTGGAAAAACTGTTTCCTCGGCCTATTACACTGTTCCACGGAAGCACAGCGTAAGCTCGAGGAACAGCACCTCATCTTTCGTTTAGGCACCCTACAGCCTTCTGGACTCAACGTCGAGTTCAACAATTTTAGATCATAACCTCGGCCCCTATCACATTTATATTTTATTTTTTCATCCACCCTTTTGTTTGGCCCCCCTTTTTTTTCCTCCCAGAAGCTGGCAGCTGTCCTTCATTCTGCCAGTGCATTTCACACTTCATTTAGCCTCAACTTGTCACATTAACACCTCCTCTTGCCTTGATTATCTCTTAATGTCTCTCAATGTCTCTTAATCTCTCCTTTTGTTCTTTAATCCCCTCCCCCTTTTCCCAGCTTTATACTTGCTTTAAATCTATGTCATTTCCTGCTTTTTTCCAGTTCTGACGAAAGGTCTTCGACCTGAAACGTTAACTCTGTTTCTCTTTCCACGGATGATGCCTGGCCTGCTGAGTTTTTCCAGCGTTTTCTGTTGTTATAACTGGAAAAACTAGTCAGAGCAAGTGTGGTGCATGCAAGGTGTATACTGCAACTAGTTTTTGACAAATATTGCAGAAGGGTCCTGCATCTGTTTCATGATTTGTACATATTTAAATTAGGCCAATGCTGCTTTCAGGTGGCAGCGAGGACCAATATGGCAGTGGCCATCCCGGTGGCACAGATTGGGTGCAGGACCTTGTGCACAGATTTTGGTATATGTTCCAAGAGTAATTTGATTATTCTTATATGTGGTGAATTTGTTCCTGCATAGCAGAAGCCTATCCAAGTTGGATACAATTAGTAGAGATTCACATGGGAGATTTCATGCATAGATTTGATCGATGACTGGCCAGCCATGTTTATGAACTAGTTCTAGATTCCTGATGCTGTCCTGTTGCTGATGGTGCCAACAATGAGCTCTATTCCAGAATGGATTTCAAGACAACAGTAAAATTGTAGGAGTAGAACCAAAAGAAATATATTTATTATACCTCTCTTTCAATTAGCTTTCTTACACAAATCAATGATAGGAAAGGATAGTATTAAATTATGAAAATCCAGACTATCTAACTTGAAAACAGTTGAATCCCTCAAAGAAGTCATTATAATGCAAAACTAAGTTAGGAAGAATATTAGGGGCCAGATTTTGCAAAAAAAAATGTGTGTGAACGACACATGGTGTTATTAATGTGCAAATCGGCCAGCAACTTGTAGTGAGGAAGAGATACCCCATGAATTGTTAATCGTCACATTGTGAATCACTGGCCGATTTGCACCGCTCCACCGTTAGCTTTGCAAAAACGGCATCTTTCGGTTAACCTCCTTATGATTTTCATGAAGTTGCTGCATTTGCACATTAATTGCCCATTAAACTCACCACAGAAAGTTAAGTCTAGTAATTATCAGCGTAAGTATCCTGTTAATGACATGATAATTGTTAATGGCTACTAATCATACTCTCTTGCCCAGAAAGTAAACAATTATAAGTATGGAGTCTCATTTCTTCAGGTTGTGATTTGTTTTAGGAGATTTTAAAAATGTCAAATTTTAAAATTAAAATTGTTTTTCTCTTACTTTTCCTTTCTGTCCTTTTTTCTCTCTCTCCTAATCCAATCTTTCTTTCCCTCTCTTTATTTCTCTTTCTGTACCTGATTTGACATTGAATTCACCCACTCTAATTCACCCTCCTTCTCAGTCCTTTCTCTGTTTCTTTTTCTCAATCCTTTACTCTCATTGGTTAAGGAGATAAACAGTTTGTCCTGTTGTTCACCAAAGTCCCGGATGCCTTGTTGCCCTCGCTGTGCCGTTATCAGCTCGCACTTCCAGCAACTTCGTTGCCAAAAAATTTGAAGACCTAAACCTACACAAACATGTCTAACTGATGGAGCACGCTGCGAGATGCCCCGCTCCAGCAAAATCTGGCCCTAGGTTGTTAACAATAAACATATAGGCTCGTAATTTGCGGTCAGCGGTGAAGTAAAGGCGTTCGCCGCTGACCCTAAAGTAAACTTCCCACAAAGATCTCGTGATCTCTGTGGCAAAGTTCTGCTTTTCCGACGTGCAGCTGAAATCAACGTAGTGCAGTGGGAATCCCATAGTGCGAGCTGCTGTGGCGTCAACAAGCTGTCTAAGCAGCCAATCAAAACGCAGAATTCTCACAGCCAGCGAACCAGGAAGTGGGTAAGCTATTAAAATTCTAATTTTTACATTTTTTTAGAGAGAAACCAAAGATTGGGACTCTCACATGGGGAAAAGGCAAACCTGAAATAAAGATGGACAAAATTTTAAAAAAATAAGTATTTTTTTAAGTTTTGTAAAAATTTTACTTTTTATTAAAATGGATAAATTTGACATTGCACAAAATTAAAATTAGTTTTTCAGGGCCATAACGTCAATACGCTGTTAAAACCCCAGTTACGGGAGAGTGCCAGTTCAAGCAGTCACAGGACAGGAGAGTGTCAGTTCAATCTGAAAGAGGACAAGATAGATTATAAAACATTTCAGTTTGAACTGGCACTATCATTTAATCATGTCTTTGTAACTTAATTTCTCGTGTCCATACACGTGCGTGTTTTGGCTGCCACTCCAGACCCGAGTTCCATCACTTCTATCTCTCCCATTTTCCTTTCTTCATTACCCTCCCCCAGCCTTCATGCCTCCTTTTCTTTCTCTGCTGTCATGCACTCTACCCTCACTAGCCCCTATTCTCAACTACTCATCATCCTTCCTACTCTCCTGCCGCCGCTCAAGGCTCGACTCCCTCTAAATAATTCCACAGCTTCCCTCTGTGCCTCTCTTGGCATCCTTTGAAAGGCCCACCGAGGCACTCGTCGCTACCTCCTAGCTAGCAGCAACCCAAATTGCCCTATCTTACTCTCTTCCCTGCCCTAAGCGCCTGCTGCGAGCTAATCTCGCCAACCTCCTCCCTGTCCCTCCCTGCTCTGCCCCTCTGGACTACGCCAGTAAACTAGGTATCATCGGCCCTCTCCGCATTTCCCTTCAAAATGTACGTTCACTTGTAAATAAGGGCCTCGTCATCCATGACCTTATTGTGGACGATCAAATTGACATCATGGCATTGACGGAGACATGGTTGAGGGGTGATGATACCTTTCCCCTTAATGAAGCTTCCCCACCTGGCTATACTTTCCACCATATTCCACGCCCAAACCGCTGTGGTGGTGGTGTAGCCCTTATCTCTAAATCACACCTTGGTCTGTCTCCCTACTCCGGCAACTTCTCCTCCTTTGAACATTTCACCTTGTTCCACCCCTCATGCCTCTCTTTTAAAATCCTTATTCTGTACCATCCACCCAAATACCAAACCAATTTTCTCAATGAGATATCTTCTCTGCGCTCCTCCCTCTGCCTCTGCATTGAGCAAACTTCTCATCCTTGGTGATTTCAACCTCCATCTCAAACCATCTTGCTCCCTCTCCTCTGAGTTCACGGCCCTCCTTTCCTCCCTTAATCTCTACCTTCACATCAACTCCCCCTCCCATATACACGGCCACCCCCTCAATCTTAACATCTCACGTGGCCTCGCTATCCCCTCCGTAACCATCACCAATAAGGCAATCTCCTTATATCACTCTCTATCCATATTCCTGTCCCCCTCCTAAACCCACTTCTTTTCGTATCCGCCTCTGGAAAAAACTCTCCCTCAAGTCCCTTACCACTGCACTTTCTAATTCCCAATACCGAGCCTTGGGCCAACTGTTCCCCATGACATCTCTGCAACTACTGCCTTACTAAATCACACCCTCTCCATCACCTTTGATGCCCTTGTCCCCACTAAAATCATTACACTCTCTCACCCTAGTCATTCCCCCGGTATACCCCGCATCTCCGCTCCCTTAAGTCCAGGGGACGCAGACTTGAACATCTTTGGTGGACAACTGGTCTAATCATCCATCACCAGATTTGGCTAGAACATATAAAAAGCACTACCGGATCCTGCTCACCATCACTAAAACCGCCCACTATTCTAAGATCATCCAGGACGGCAAAAATACCAGGCTTCTCTTCACCACTAACCATCTTCTCAAACCACCCTCCCCTGCCTCCTCCTCCCTCACCTCCAACAATAAATGTGAGGAGTTCATGGACTTCTTTGTTATAAAGATCAACAATATCCATTCAACTGCTTCTGCTTTCAATTCCTTCCCTTCTCCTAGCCCACCGAACCTTGCTCTCCGTTTTCCCCCTGCCCTAACCCTAAATTTGCATATTTCTCTAATTTCTCTCCTATCTCCCCTCTTGCCCTTTCAAAGCTCATCTTGTCAATGAGACCGACCTCCTGCTCTCTCAATCCTATTCCTACTAAATTGCTGAAAACCCAACTTTCCTTCCTGGCTCCCATGTTAGCAGATATTGTTAACGGTTCTCTCTCCTCCGGTATTGTCCCCCTTTCCTTCAAATCTGCCGCCATCACCCCTCTCCTCAAAAAAACAATCCTTGACCCCTCCGTCCTTGCAAACTATCGCCCCATCTTCAACCTTCCTTTCCTCTCCAAAGTTCTTGACTGTGTTGTCGCCTCCCAAATCCAAGCCCATCTTTCCCAGAACTCCTTGTTTGAATCCCTCCAATCAGGCTTCTGCCCTGCCACAGTACTGAAACTGCTCTTACCAGGGTCACAAATGACATCCTAATTGACTGCAACAAAGGTAATCTATCCAATCTCGTCCTTCTGGACCTGTCTCCAGCCTTTGATATGGTTGACCACAAAATTCTGCTCCAACGCCTCTCCACCGTCGTCCAGCTGGATGGGACGGCACTCGCCTGGTTTCATTCCTATCTTTCCAGCTGTAACCATAGAATCATCGGCAATGGCTTCTCTTCCCGATCCCGCACTGTCACCTCTGGTGTCCCACAAGGATCTATCCTTGGCCCCCTCCTATTTCTCATCTACATGCTACCCCTCGGTGACATCATCGGCAGCACAACATGAGTTTTCACATGTACGCGGAGGATACCCAGCTTTACCTCTCTTCCACCTCTCTCGAACCCTCCACCGTCTCTATATTATCAGACTACTTGTCCAACATCCAGCACTGGATGAGTAGAAATTTCCTCCAATAAAATATCGGGAAGACCGAAGTCATTGTCTTTGGTTCATGCCACAAACTCCATTCCCTTTGCACTGATTCGATCTCTCTCCCCGGCAACTGTCTAAGGCTGACCAGTCTGTTCGCAACATTGGTGTCATATTTGATTACGAATTGAGCTTCGCACCTTAAATCCATTCTACTTCTCACCCGTGCCTCCCCTCAGTCAGTACCTGACATGCAGCCTCGCGACCCGATGGCCGAGTCTGCCCCTGCACAGGTGCAGGTGGAGCAGTCTTTAGTGGGGCCCTCACAGGCTCCAAAACCCAGAGGTCGTCGGCCAAGAGCATCTCAGCAGTCAGTGCAGGGGTCTGAGCAGCCTGCCTCTACCTCCGCTGAAGCCTATGGGGTTGCACCACGTAGGAGTGCTAGGAAAAGGAAGAGTAAAGCTTTGTAGTTGCAAAAGGGTATGCACATGGGTGTATGAGAAAATGTTATGTTGTGAAGTTTCTGTTCTTTAGTAGAAGCACATAAATTTTATTAGTTTGCACCACTTTCCCGTCTTGCACAGTCTTGGTTGCTGGGTGACAAGTTGCCTTTAAATTTGCTTGACGATGAATGGGAAGACATGAATTGATGGGGACTGATGGGGAAATGTGCAAGGGGTGGTTAGTTGTTTGCAGGACTGCTTTGTGTCTGTGGAATTTGGGCTGGGGGGGTGGGGTGGGGTGGCCATTGCATGTGGTTCTGACATCGGTCCACTGGTGCAACCTAAGTGAACCTTGCATTAATTAGGGCATCCTGGGCAGCAATGTGAGCAGCTGATGCTGCATTCCCCTCATCACCTTCTTCCTCCTCATCTGCCTCCTCCACCTCGGAACTGTCCGCAGACAATCTGCATTCTGTGCCTTGTTCCTCCTGCAGCTCCAAGCCTCGCTGCAGCGCAACATTGTGCAGAGCGCAGCACACCACGACCATTCTGGAGACCCTGGCTGGTGCTTACTGAAGGGTGCCTCCAGATCTGTCTAGGCACCAGAAGTGCATCTTCAGCATACCGATGGCTTATTTGATCACACATCTGGTGGTAACATGGCATTCATTGTAGCTCTGTTAGGCTTCATTGATAAGGTTTCTGATGGGTGTCATCAGCCAAGTTTGAAGTGAGTATCCCTTGTCTCCTAGCAGCCACCCCTTTAGTGTGCTTGCAGGTCCAAAGACGTCAGGGAGCTTGGACTGCCACAGGATAAAAGCATCATGGCAGCTTCCTGGGAATCTTGTGCACACCTGCAGAAATATCATTTTGTGGTTGCAGACCAGCTGCACATTGATGGAGTGGAAACTATTGCGGTTCACGAATACTCCTGGTTGATCTGGGGGTGCGCAGATTGTCACATGTGTGCAGTCAATGGCGCCCTGCACCTGTGGAAAGCCAGCCAGAGATGCAAACCCAAGCACCCGCTCTTTCTGACTGCTGTCATCGCTGGCGAAGTTCACACAATTGCCGGCCCTGGCAAACAAGCCATCAGTCACCTGTCTTATGCATTTGTGGGCCGGTGACTGGGAGATCCTGGATATGTCTCCGGCAGAGCCCTGGAAGGATCGGAGGCAAAAAAGTTGACACTTTGGTCACTTTGACAGCCACTGGTAACGCGTGGCCACCAGGTCCAGCAGGGAGCAGGTCTTCTTCTGGGAGGCTGCAGATGTCTGACACCACCTGACGTGACAACCTGAGCCTCCTGAAGCACTGCTGTTCTGACATGTCAAGGAAACTCAGCCCCTGCCTGTACATTCTGCATCGCCGGTAGTGCCTCCTGTGAGCTGCACCCCTCTGCTGCTCCTCTCTCTGTTGTCCAGTTGCAGGTCTCTCAACAGCAGGCTGCTGCTGCTGCTGGCTATAATGCTCCTCGGCCAAGGTCCAATCTAAAACAGCCAAGGTGCCACCCATCCTGAGGTGATGAAAGCCTCCAAAGTGTAGAAAGAAACTCTCAGCAAAAGTACTGTGAACAAACCCTTTCCCACTAGTAGGTAAGAAAGCAGCTATGAGTATTTATTGCAGTATTTCCATGAGTTTTAATCAGCTCCTCAATTGCCGTTGTATTCTCACCTTGCTTTCAATGGTGAATTTCAGGAAGCCTGGGAAACCCGTAAATGCGACGTTAAACTTCAAACCGTGTTGAAATATTGCTCCAATTGAGCGATTACCATATGTTAATGAGCAGCCCGCTTCTCCCGAGGGGATTGTGCGCAACCAGCCTAACGCGCTCGAGTTGAACACAGAAGTCAGGCGGGTTGGAGCTGGCTTCTTGACGCACTCGCATTTTTGCCAGATTTAACCCCCCCTCCCGCACCCAAGCCCACGTGCTTCTCCAGGTTAAAATTCCCCCCAGGGAGTTGGACAAAAACTGTTAGCCGTTTGGGTATCACACGGATGTAGTCAGATTTGTAGGTAGAAACAAGTGCCACATGGTTCCACGTATGTCAGACTCAGCCTTAAGGCAAAGATGTATTGAAACTGTGGGTCAGGGAGGAGACGGCAATAACATTAACGTTTGTGCAAACATGTTGTCAAAACAGCTGGATGATTCAACTCCAGAATTATGATTATTCACGCTTTTAATGTGCAAGATATAAAAAAAAGTGATGAAGGGCTATATTTAGCAAAGAAATTAGAAGTAAACACTATTGAGGCATGAGTTAAAGGACCAATGAAAGAAGCTAATAGTGGCTAATGTTTTCAACAATGGTAGTTAGGTTTTAATGGCAGATTGCCATTACATACTCTGTTCAGGATACAAGGGGTTAGAAATTCGGCTGCTTTACGCCTCCCGTTAGCGCCTGCGAGGGGGCAGTAATGGGGCACTAAGGGATTACCGACCAGGTGTGGCAAAAACAGCGACGCCCATGAACTTCCCTGCCAGTTTTGCACTGGCGCTAACACTTACCGCCTCAGTCTCTAGCGCCTCGCAGATCGTGACGTCATCAAGTGCGCAGCATCCCGTTAGCGCCCCGGATGTGAAATTGACTTTCGCCCCCTGCATTATCTCCTCGCGCTGACAACGCCAGCAAGAGGAGGCATTCTGAAGTCAGATGGCCGCTTCGGGAGCGGTAATTAAAGGGAATGCTTTTCAGATCGCTGAATCGTTATTATTTGCACCAGTCTGGTGCCTGCGCAAAGTTTTCACTCTTTCATTGTTGCAGGATGTCCAAGCCCTCCACTTGGTGACAGTGTTTGGGGCTGTATTGGCAGTCGCCAGTGCCGACCAATAGCCTCTGGTGCAGTATTGTCCCTTCCCTTTAAGAGAGGGAAGCAGCCTCTGTGATTGAAGAGTGCCGTCTGGAATGCGCTGCAAATTGTCTCGCACTCTGCCGGTACTGCCCCGCTCTCCGACTTTAGCGCCCTAAGAGAAGTGGTTAGTGTTTGATTTAGCGCTCCATTTCCCTCTTGCAGCGCTACAACTGAATTTCGCGGGAGCCTATCATCATTAGCGTTCGAAGTTTTAGCGCCCCAAACGGAGCTATAATGAATTTCTCCCCCAAGGTTTTGAGGAGTAAAACCGAGTAATATTCTGGGGACATAGAACTTAGTGAGGACTTGGCTGTACCAATTTTAATAAGTTTAAGAAGATCATTGACTGTATTCTATACTTAAATCAAATTAAGATTTTGTGCAGTTTCTTTTGTTGCTTTTTTGAAAGAGAATGTTGAACCCAATGGAATACAGCATTGTAACTATATTCCAGGCCTTACATGCAGAGTCACATTTAACAGTGCAGGATGCAGTGCAATTTTTCAGTGGCCCGGATTTTGCGGTCAGCGGCAAAGTGACGTCACTCGCCGCTGACCTCGAAGAAAGCTGTCCACAAACTTTTAGCGGGTTCTGTGGCATCGATTTCACCTTTTCGAACGTTAATTTCATTCTGGCGCCATCTATAGGGGATCTCTGGCGTCCAGCAACAGTGATGTCATCAAGCAGCTGAGCAGCCAATCACATTGAAGAATTCTCACAGACAGCAAACCAGGAAGTAACAAGCAGGTTTTATCATTCACATTTTATAATTTTACAGATAGCGAAATAAAGATTGGGATATACACATGGGATTAAGGTAGAAGCTGAAATATCATAAACAAACTTTAAAAAATATATTTTTTATTGTTTTAAAAATCTATGGAATGGACAAAATGACACTTCACAAATATAAGATTAGATTTTATGGGCCAAAGAGGTTGTTCAGCAGTAATTATGACTTAGTATACCATTAAAAACTCAGTTCCACCTCATTCAACAAGGCTTAACCTTTTCAAGGGTTTTTACAGTGACAATAGAGCATAAAAAGTGGAAGTTCACATCAATTCAGTGATTTCTAATTGATTTCCATCTGCGGGGATTGCAACAGTGCACCATGTGGAGGAGAAGGGAATCGCTGACAGCAACTTCAGGATTTCTACGTTTAACTGCACATGTGCAGACGTCAGAAGTTGCTGTCAGTTTCGCCGTCATTACAACCGCAAATTCCAGGCCGTTATGTCTTGACATACAGTAGACTAAGAACTAGTTCCAGGAAGCACTGACAGAACCAAAGACTCAGAAGTTAAAGGGAACAGGAGACTGAATTTCAGAAACATTTTAGTGCTGGGAATTTCTTTGGAGCTGCTGTTGCTTTGCTGCATTCATCCATTTATGCATCCTGCACTTCCAGCGGAATTATGGTGGTGGAGCAGGAGGAGCTCCGTGGAAATTCCTATCTCTCTTTCAGTCTGCCTGTAACTAACCAAGAATGGGAGGTAATAAGAATTAGGTTCGATAAAGTGTAACATGGTGTAAGAAAGGAATTCAATAAAATTGATTCAATTAGGGAAGGGAGAAGTAAAAATAATCAGTTATGGTTTTGCTACTGCAATATTGTTAGATGGGTCTACTTAGAATGAAATATAGACCAAAGCTACCCATCATCATTCACAGAGCATCAATGTGGGGACAAGAGGTCAGCAAGTTGATGTTAAAACCTTTCATTCATGTTTTTTGTGTCCTCTGATAATGAAGGGAAAAAGCAGTAGAAAAACATGATTGAGAAGTACTGTAAAAAGCCTTATTGCTTCAACTCAGTTTTCCTGAAAAAGGTTAAGATCTCCTAGAATAAGTGACATTTAGCTTGGAAAGAAAAATCTGACCAGACTCTCAGTCATACTCTTCTGTTACACATCTAATAAACTATGATCTATTCCAGTTATGGGATATTCTTGATATGCTTAATCAACATGTCAAGTCAAGTTTCAAATATTCCAGCCACCTATGAAAAGAATAAAGTGACGAAAGATAACTTAAGACTGTCAAAAAGTATTCACAATGTTGTTTGCACTGAACTGGTAACAATCAGAGCCAGCAATATGCAAAGGCCTTGAATTTCTGCAGATTTCTCCCAATTCTCCACCAAAGAAGTGAGGGCAGTGTAGTTGATGTTGTGTATGTGAACTTCCAAAAGGTGTTTAATAAACCACATATTAGGCTTGTTAGCAAAATTGGCTAAGGGATAGAAAACAGAGAGAGCTGTGGTGAATGGCTGTTTTTCGGACTGGAGGGAGGTATACAGTGGTGTTCCCCAAGGTTCAGTACTAGG
Organism: Squalus acanthias; assembly: GCA_030390025.1. Classification (NCBI taxonomy): domain Eukaryota; kingdom Metazoa; phylum Chordata; class Chondrichthyes; order Squaliformes; family Squalidae; genus Squalus; species Squalus acanthias. The sequence goes on along the minus strand of CM059426.1, from coordinate 149,977,747 downwards.
ACCACTGCTGTTTTTGATATACATTAATGACTTCCACATGGGGGTACAGGGCACAATTTTGAAATTTGCAGATGACACTAAATTTGGAAGTGTAGTAAACAGTAAGGAAGATAGTAATAAACTTCAAGAGGACATAGACAGGCTGGTGGAACGGGCCGACACATGGCAGATGAAATTCAACGCAGAAAAGTGTGAGATGATACATTTTGGTAGGAAGAATGAGGGGAGACCATACACACTAAATGGTACAATTTTAAAGGGGGTGCAAGAACAGAGACCTGGGGGTGCTTGTGAAGAAATCTTTGGGGGCAGGACAGGTTAACAAAGCAGCTAATGAAGCATATGGGATCCTGGGCTTTATAAATAGAGACGTAGAGTTCAAAAGCCAGGAAGTTATGCTAAACCTATATAAAACACTAATTCGGCCCCAGCTGGAGTATTGGGCCAAAAATTGATCCCGCTGCGCGAGAGTACGCACTGCGTACTCTCGCGTATTCTCTCTCCAATTGCCAGTTTTCTGCATGCACTGCGCATGCGCTGAAAACCGGCACTTGGTCTTTGGAAAAGGGGGCGGTTCCTCGGTGCACCGCGTGCGCGCTACAGGCTGCGCGCACGCTGTGCACTTAGTGCTTTGGACGCGCAGGTAAGGACGGAAGATTTTAGAAATGGAAAAAGGAGGAGTAAGACCCACTTTTAACAAGGTAAGTAGTGAATTAAGTATTATTTTGAATTTTTTTTAACAGGTATATCTTTTTTAGAGACTTTAAAGACAGGTAAGTTTATTTTTATAACTTTTTAAAAGATTTTAAATTTTTTCAAAAATTTAATTTTTTATTTAAAATGGTTAATTTATTTAACTATACTTATTTTATTAATGTGATGGTTTTTTTTAAATTTAATTGAGGTTTAGCTGTTATTTTGGGGGGGTGTAAGATTCATAGCTTTCACAGCACATATGTGAAACTTATGAATGGAAGATGGTGTGCTGCCATTGGCTCTAACTGAGTCACGTGATCCCACAGCGCGCACGAATTCACTACGCCGGTGGGATACGCAAGCACTGCCCAGCTGATGTCTGGAACATCAAGTTCGTGCGAGCTGGATCTGAAAAAGCCAACGCGGAGTGAGAGATCGCGCCTGCTCCTTACCCCCGCGGGAACAGAGCGAGATCAATTTCTGGGCCATTGTGTCCAATTCTAGGCACCACACTTTAGGAAGGATGTGAAAGCTTTGGAGAGGGTATAGAAGAGATTTATGAGAATGGTTCTAGGGATGGGGGATTACAGTTACGTGGATAGACTGGAGAAGCTGAGGTTGTTCTCCTTAGAGCAGAGAAGGCTAAGAGGAGATTTGATAGAGGTGTTTAAAATCATGAAGCGATTCGATAGAGTAAATAAAGAGAAACTGTTTCCAATGACTGAAGGGTTGATAATCAGAACGCGCAGACTTAAGGTGATTGGCAAAGAACCAGAGGCGACATGAGGAAAAACTTATTTACGCAACGAGTGGTTAGGATTTGAAATACACTGCATGACAGGGTGATGGATACAGATTCAATAGTAACATTCAAAAGGGAATTGGATAAATACTTGAAGAAGAAAAAATTGCAGGGATATGGGGAAAGAGCGGGGGAGTGGGACTAACTGGATTGCTCTTCGAAAGAGTCAGCGCAGCCAAATGGCCTCCTTCTGTGCTGTACTATTCTATGATTCTATGAAAACTTTGGTGGAAGATCCACGGAAACGCCGGAGATACGATTTCACTGGGGTTCCCGCTGATCATCCACTGATGTCACAGCTGGCGATCGGGAGAAGCCCCACATAAATTCAACCCCAAAGAATCTATTCAGAGGAAACCAAGATAAATCAATCTTTGAGTGTGCAGTTACATATCGCGTCTACAGCACAGAAACAGGCCACTCGGCCCAACCAGTCCATGCCGGCGTTTATGCTCCACTCAAGCCTCCTCCCCTCTTTCCTTATCTAACTATCAACATAACCCTCTATTCCCTTCTCCCTCATATGCTGGTCTAGCCTCCCCTTAAATGCATCTATACTATTTGCTTCAACCACTCCCTGTGGTAGCGAGTTCCACATTTTTACCACTCTCTGGGTAAAGAAGTTTCTTCTGAATTCCCTATTTGACTTCTTGGTGACTATTTTATATTGATGGCCTCTAGTTTTACTCTTCCCCACAAGTGGAAATACTCTCTCTGTATCCACTCTATCAAAACCTTTCATTATTTTAAAGACCTCCATTAGGTCACCTCGCAGCCTTCTCTTTTCAAGAGGAAAGAGACCCAGCCTGTTCATCCTTTCCTGATGGGTATACCCTCGCATTTCTGGTATCCTCCTTGTAAATCATTTTTGCACCCTCTCCAGTGCCTCTATATCCTTTTTATAATATGGCAACCAGAATTGTATGCATTACTCCAAGTGTGGAGTTTCAGGTTAATTTATATTAAGATGTGACTAATAAATTAAGGAGTTAACTCCCACACCACGCAAACTATCTGGGAATGCAGATTAGATCCAGTAACTGGGTCTAAACAAATTAAACATAATTGTGTTTCTTGTGTACCATTTCAGTTTGAGTCGAGGGCCTCGATATTCCCCTGCCCCCACCCCCACCACGATAGGCGGGAGAGGATGGGGGAGGGGGGTAAAGAGTTAAATACAGGGAACCCGACCCCAACACGCCGTGCACTTACATGTCGCCTTTGTTACTGTGTCTTGCCTCCTCACAGTGTCTGAGTGTCCCGCCAAGGAGAGACACAATTTAATTAACACATTTAAATTTGGCTCTCACATTGCAATTGGGATCCTGATTTTAAAAAATTGACTGGTGCTGCACGGGTTTCCCAGGAGTCGGGATACCTAGCAGTGAAAGGGAGGCGGGATCTGTCAGCTCCACAAGGTAAATGCCTGTTTCAGCAGTGCTTCCCCCAGCCCCTCAGAAAGCCTTCGGCCTCCCCACCCTCCCGATTGCCGACCTCTCTTTCCCCCTCCCAATCGTGCCATTAAGCTCGTCTAGACCTCCGCATCCCTGGCCTTGCCAGGTTCTTCGGCCGTTATTGGCCTCACACGTACCCTCCCTGCCTCCCTGTAAATATTGGGGCCAAGGAGTTTGTCAGCCTATTCCAGAGATAAATTGGATGTAATGTTAGAATGGCTTCCTTTTATTGACCTCAGCAAGAATCCTATCTGGCTAGATAATGTGGCCATGACTCTCACCACAAGAGGGAGAGGGCAGTGGCCATTTTGATTCGAAGCACAATTAGCCAATCCTCAACACAGAGACCTAACAGAGGGGTCAGAAGTCAAGCACTTGGTTTCCTTTCTGGCTAGAAAAGAAATCAGCTTGCTCAAGTTTAAATTGGAAACAGGTAGAGAGGCACGGAACTCTATTGCTAAGGTTAGAACGAGTCAGTTCAGCGAATGTTGACAAAGTAAAGCTAGGGCTATATAAGGAGCTAAGTTTACATAATTTATTACTTTTGATGTTTTGAGGAGCAATAGGAATTACAGGAAACTCTTGTTTATCCGGCACCCAAATATCCGGAATTCTCGCTTAACCGGCAAAAATCATCCTCCGAAAACTCCTCTCAAATAACCGGCAATGTTGCCGAGTCGCAGTCGAGTCTCCGCGAACGCCGAGTACTCCGAAAACTCCTCTCAAATAACCGGCAATGTTGCTGATCCCGAGTCCGAGTCCGAGTCCGCGAACGGCGAATTAGTCAGTAGGGGTAGTTTTCAAAAGTGCCACTACTCGGCCTCCTGGCGCTGTCGGAAGTCCGAAACACTGCAGTAGCAGGAGTTGATTCTCCCGCGCTGCCTGGAGTCTCTTCTGATCCACCATTTTGCTGTGTGTCTCCCACGCTGCTGGTACTGTAGTCTCTTCTGATACACCATTTTACTGTGTGTCTGCCACGCTGCTGGTAGTCTCTTCCTAGCCACCATTGTTCTGTGTGTCTTTCCATCTTCATCGGCAATTATCTCCTCCATCTTGCATTATGGAATTCCCAAAAGCTGGTCCAAGCAAAAGGAAGAGAGTGGTCTTAACTTTAAAACAGAAAATCGAGATATGCCAACGACTAGAAAGGGGAGAGAAGCGTATCAACATTATGAATGAATTCAAAATCGGTTCGTCAACAATCTACGACATCAAATCGCAGAAGGATAAGCTGCTCAAGTTTTATTCAAGCTCGGAGACATGCAAGAGTGTAGAGAAACGGCGTACGCTTCGTAAGCCTAAGCTTGAAGAGCTGGATACCGTGCTTTATGAATGGTTTTCTCTTAAGCGTTCAGAGGGTGTTCCAATTTCCGGACCCATGCTAATCGAGAAAGTGAAGGATTTCTACGAAAGGATGGAGCTCACTGACAAGTGTGCTTTCTCCGAGGGATGGCTAACGTGCTTCAAGTTATGGCACGGGATACGACGACTCGATATTTCCGGGGAGAAGAAATCAGCTGATCACGACACCGCAGAAGAATACTGCGATTATTTCAATCAGATTGTGCAGCAACATGATTTGTCGCCAGCACAGATATACAATGCCGATGAAACTGGCTTGTTTTGGAGGTTTTTGCCAGAATCAACGCTTGCTGGGGCTAGTGAGGCTAATGCTTCAGGTTACAAGAAAAATAAAGATTGTGTAACCGTGCTAACATGTGCGAACGCCGTTGGATCACACCGGGTTAAACTTCTTGTTATCGGGAAGTATAAAAATCCCTGTGCATTTAAAAATGTGAGGCACTTACCTGTTGAGTACAAAGCTCAAAAAAATGCTTGGATGGATAAGGAAATCTTCTCCGATTGGTTCCATCATATTTTTGTTCCATCTGTGAGGGAACATTTCCGCAAAATAGGGAAACCTGAAGATAGCAAATGCATTTTATTGCTTGATAATTGCAGAGCCCATCCACATGAATCCGAGTTGGTTTCGGGAAATATTTTCACCATTTATTTGCCACCAAATGTAACTTCTCTCATCCAACCCATGGGCCAGGGCGTTATCCAAAATCTGAAGTGTCATTACAAGAAAGACTTCCTACGTAAACTGATAAGCCAAGATGACAATATTCAAGAATTTCAGAAGGAATACAATATTAAAGATGCCATCTATAATGTTGCATGTTCCTGGAAATTGGTGAAAGGTCACACTCTGAGGCAAGCCTGGCGCAAATTGTGGCCTTCTGTAATGTTTGCTGAAGGTTCTTCTTCAGAGGAGGAATTTCATGGGTTCAGTGTTCATCCCAAGAAGAGTACAATAATGGAAATGGCTGGCATGGTGAAAAATGCAGGCCCAGCAAACCCTCTACGTCACCTCAGTGAAAGTGATATCAAGCAGTGGGTTGATGCAAATAGAGAAGTTGGTGTTGTGCATATGCTAAGTGATGATGAAATAATTGAGAATGTTTTGAATCCAAAGAAAGAAAAGGAAAGTGAGATGGAAAGTGAAGAGGATGAGATTTCTGAAGAAGAGAAGATTTCTTGGGCTAAAGCTGCAGAAGGATTATCGACATTCCTCAAATTTGCTGAAAGGCAGACTTGCTACTCTGCACAAGAAGTTATGCAACTCCATATTCTGCATTCCACCTTTCTACAGAAAAGGCAAGAGTCCACTAAGCAAACCGACATCCGCAACATGTTTAAGAAAGCTTCCAAAAGAGTCGCAGCAGCGGAAGTGCCTGAAGAATCTGTGGCATCGGTGGAACTGCGTGATCCTGATGACCCAGCTGGCACGAATATTTCTGATGAACCAGATGACTTGGAATAAGTGTACAGTCAACTACAGTACTGTAGATAGTCGTTTATAAGTTTTGTTTTACTGTTAAGTAATTAAAGAGTTATGGATTACCCTCAACTGGCAGTACTGTACTTAATCAAGCATCTTCCACTATCCATTTAACACAGCATTCTGTAGGTGAGTACCCAAATACTGTATACTGCACATTTCTTTATTTATTTATTTTTCTTTGTTAAAAATAGCCTCGGTAGATATAACTCTCCGTTATCCGGAACTTTCGATCAACCGGCACCACGCCGGTCCCGTCGGTGCCAGTTATTAAAGAGTTTCCTGTACGTTAAATTTCATTGAAAACTGTATTCTGCTTGTACAGACATTGCATGTAAAAAAAAAACGGTCTCTTGATTTACAATTGGCCTCATTTCACTAGTGTGCTCATCAGTCTGCCTTTGAGAGATAGGAAAAATGCATGTGGAGGCATGCACAAGATCACAGTATCCAGTACACACAACGAGCAGTCTTATTGTTATGGCCCCCGGGTAACACTGTCGTACTATCCAGATTGTAGAGGGTGTGGGATCTGTTTACGGGAGAGACCAGAGAATATCTACTGCTGACCCGAAATTTGTACCAGTGACTAAATGAAATATTGACAAAACTGCTAGATCTATTGTATTGTTTCACTATGTATCAGAGCAGATTTGCTGTTATAATTGTTAAATTGTTATCTGGTATTCTCCCCGTCCCCTCTGCTGTAACTCCAAGTACTGACCATCATCCCAGGTTAGAGGGTTGGCATTGGTAGATGGTCTTTCACCGGGTATTTATGCTGCTTTATAGTTGGGCTTTAAGACATATGCAAGAGCAGTCCACTGTGCGTGCCTTGGTGTCAGCCTTGGCTCAGTGGCAGCATTCTCCTCTGTCAGAAGGTTGTGGATACAAGCCCCACTCCAGAGACTTGAGCGCATAATCTAGGCTGACACTCCAGTGTAGTACTGAAGGAGCACTGCACTGTCAGAGGGGCCGTCCTTCGGAAGAGACATTAAACTGAGGTCCTGTCTGCCCTCTCAGGTAGATGTAAAAGATTCCATGGTAGTGTCCTGGCCAACATTTATCCCTCAACCAACATCACTAAAACATTTTAATTGGTCAATGATCTCATTGCTGTTTGTGGGACCTCGCTGTGTGCAAAGTGGCTGCTGCGTGCCCTACATTACAACTGTGACTACACTTCAAAAAGTACTTCATTTGGCTGAGAAGTGCTTTGGGATGTCCTGAGATCATAAAAGATGCTATATAAATGCAAGATCTTTCTTTCCTTGACTAATTTTCCCTTTCCCTGTAGGGGAGGAACTTACAAGTATTTACCCATGAGCTACTGCTCTGTAACAGATTTCATTCATCCTCCAATATGCTGGCTTGCAGATTTAAAAAAAAAATTATATAAACTTAAATCCAAAAAATGAATTGTCTTGTTTCACAGTTAATGTTCCATTGTTTTGCATGACATGTACAATAAATTGAGGTCAAATAAAGCTGAGAAATAGGGCACCTGCAAACTATGTTAGTTTTAACTTTTCCGTTCCTCCTCTCACATTAACTTCTTGTTGGTTTCATGTGGCTTTTCACCAGACTAATTACTAAGATTGATTCTCGTTCACTTTTAGTCCCAAAAGAATATTCGAGGATCATGTGCAGACCTGTTTAATAGACCTACCCAAGAACTATCCTTAGTGCTGCAGTGAACCACCCTCTAAAGGATGATATACATTCCTCAAATGTTTGGACAAGATAGCAAGCTGCAGCTTTCCAAAAAAGTACTTGCCAAGAAAGCTCTGAATTGGTCATTAATTTCTACAAATAGTTATTTTCTTATTAAATGCACATTTTTAAAACTTAAAATAACAAAGCTAACACAGCGCCATTATAGTTAACCAGTAACACATTTTGGGTTAGGGGGTGACATGCTATATGAACAGGGCATCATTACTGATCACAAATATTAAATACACTTTTGGTCTATTATTCCCAAAACTTGTTTTGTGAGAGAACAAAAACAAATTGAAACCAGATATGGAGTTATACTGTACTGAACCGAAAAAAATTACATTTGAACTAAATAATTCCCCTAATAAATTCACGACAAGACAGTATTGACACTAAAGAGTTTTGCAACCTTGTTAAGTCAGACAAACAGTCTACAAGCTAACAAAAAAAATCAACATTCCTGCCTTTTCATTAATTATCAAGTTTCTTTTATTGCAGTCCAGAGGTTTGATGTGTAAAATGAATTCATTGAGACTGCACAGGCAATTGAACACAGACATCCATTGATTTGGCAGCATGTCATATGTTTTACCTGCTTCTCGGAATGCTGTCACTTTCTGATTAATTGATAGTGCTTTGCACAAATGGGCTTTAACCCATTGCACACCACAGCAGCCTGAAGGGACAAAGCAGTTCGGATCACACGAGAAAATGCTGGCCACCCAGAAAGAGGCACTTCTTTGTCTTTCTGAAACAATTTAGCTCCACAAAAAGCTGGGTGGAGGTTGTTCAGGACTGCTCAGAGACCTAGCGTCTGGCACAAACTCAGACTAAATTGGAAACTTCTGCTTGAGTCCAGGGGATGAATTTCATAACCGCACAAAGAATCATAAATACATAGGGTTGAATCAAAATGTGTTCCATGATGATTCAGTCATCAGACAATAAATGAATGCATTAGTTTATTAGTTCAGTATCTGGTTGCTATTGCAATATTCTTTTTGATGGCTTGTATCAAAATCATAAGAGTGCACTATGACAAACATACTGAAGTCATCATATAATAATCCAAATAGCCTTTTTTACTCTTTAATGATTAAGGTAGTATTTTTTCACAAAAGTGAGCATAAACAGCAAGGCCACCATTATTTTAACTGTATGAAGGGATACTCCAGAATTTCATGCGCTTCTTAAATTCAGCTTTAGACATGCTCAGAAATCATAAGAAGATTATCTACCTGATAGAAATAGATCCACAACGTTAAAACTTTTAGGGTTCAGTTCTGATGCTAACAATAGTTTCTGAAACAATTGTCATAAACTATTGACTTTTGTCAGAAAAATATTAAAAAACACTGAACATTATTTTAAAGGAGATTTTGTGTAATTGATTTTTCATGCTTCAGCAATAGCTTTTTCAAACATGTACTAAATGATACTCCAAAACTGTTATTGTTGTATAGTGTGAAATTTCTCTCCTTCAACTCTATTTCATAGTCCCAAAATATTTTGTTTCTTGTTTTGTGAATCGAAGACGGTAAAAACTTGGGAATTACTGAAGAAAAACTTTGGTATTCTCTGGGTTATCTAAATACTGGTCATCTTGTCTGAGAATGTTGGGAATTCCTTGGTCTAGTCGAAGTGGCTCAAAGTAATTAACACTCAGTAAACAACATACTCACTAAAGCATGTGTGCTTCTTTAAAAATAACATCATACATCTAAGTATCTCGTGCATTTGTTCATTGCTAACCACTCAATTTGATCAGCTGGATGTGTATCAAAGTGCATTTATTTGTTAAGTAGTTAAGTGTCACTGTCAAGAATTATCTCCCCTGTCGTATTTCTGGGCTTCACTACATCTCTCCACTTCTTCCCCATGCACCTTTGTTTCTTCATTCTTGGACTTGCTTTGTTATGTAATTAATTGTGAAATGCAGACAAGCAAAATGCTCTGTACCCATTTTGTTTTGACATAAGTTTACGTTAAAGAAAACAAAATGCCTGTTGAGAAATAAAATAGCATGTCCAGTATACTTCCTGTGAGGTTACCAATAAATTGAAGTTTCTAGTTTAGTTTCGATCACTGCCAGTAGATCTGATTAAGATGTCACACATGACAGATTCAGTTAACTGATCTGAACAGAAGTGCTCACTACAGCACTTAGAAAATGCACTTACTTCCCAGTAAATAGCTTGAAGTGTTTTCTTTGAGGATATTTCTTTTCCTGATGATTAAAGAGATAATGATCTCTTTCTTGTCTTATACGGACTTGACTTTAAAACAATTATAATTCAAATGTTGTAAAATGTTGTTTGGTCTAAGATCACAGCTTTCAACTTTGTTTAAGGATCCATTAAGACAGTCATTGCCAATATAGTTAATGGTGAATGTTCCAACAGGTTTAATACTGGATTAGAGAGTGTACAGATAATTAAAGGAGAACTATATTCAATGAGTTTCTACATCATTCTAAATATTAGATATTAAGAAGGGAAATATTTACTGGAACATGTTAATTATGCCAGTGTTATAGACTTTAAAATGACTGGTCAGAGGCAATCTGAAAGCAGACATTTTCTAGTAAGTTATCTCTCTCATCTAGGTTGTCAGCCTTGACTCAGTGGGTAACACTCTCACCTCTGAAATGAGAAGTCGCACAACACCAGGTTATAGTCCAACAGTTTTATTTGAAATCACGAGCTTTCGGAACGCTGCTCCTTCGTCAGCTTATTTGACGAAGGAGCAGCGCTCCGAAAGCTCGTGATTTCAAATAAAACTGTTGGACTATAACCTGGTGTTGTGCGACTTCTCATTTTTGTCCACCCCAGTCCAACACCGGCATCTCCGCATCATGGACACTCTCACCTCTGGGTTAGAAGGTTGTGGGTTCAAGTCCCGCTCCAGATACATGAGAACATAATCTAGGCTGACACATCAGTGTAGTACTGAGGGAGTACTGCACTGTTGGAGGTGCCATATTTTGAATGAGACATTAAACCAAGGCCCTGTCTGCCCTCTCAGGTGGACGTAAAAGATCCCATGACATTATTCAAAGAAGAGCTTGGGAGTTCTCCCTGGTGTCCTTTATCCCTCACCCAACATCACTAAAGCAGATTATTGGGTCATTATGTGGGACCTTGCATATGCAAATTGGCTGCTGTCTTTCCTACATTACAACATTGACTACACATCAAAAGTACTTCATTGGTTGTAAAGCGCTTTAGGACGTCCTAAGGTCGTGAAAGGCGCTATGTAAGTGCAAGTCTTTCTTTCACCGTGTCCCCTCTCCTCCTCCTCTTCCTCCTCCCCTTCCATCTTCTCCTCACCCCCTCCCCTCTCCTCACCTTTCTCCCTCATCTCTACCCCTCTCCCCTTCCCGCACCCCGCACCACTCCCTAACCTTAGTTCAATTATCTCCACACCCTCTAACCCTGCTTAACCTCAAAAGCACCCTTGTTCATCATCACGGGAAATCGATTCGTGTATATTTGAAAATGAAAAGAGCAGGGACTTTGTGATAGCTGGAGTGTAAACAATTTAGATTTTTTTTTTACAGATGTATAATAGCTAGTTTAAAGGTGATACTCTTAATTCCTATTCATTTCTATTGTTTGGAAATCGGTATATATGATATTAGTAACAGATACATTATTGGTTTCAAGTAAATTCTTTTGGCAAGTCATTTTAACAAAGGCATTTATTAAAATAGCAAGCAGAGGAATGTCATATGAATGTTTTAGTGTTTCCATTACCAGTATCACACAGCACATTTTCAGCCTCTATATTTTTCATTGCTCTCTGCTTCCTTCACTATGCATTAGTTCTCTTTTTTTTTAAACTCATCTTATATCGCCAATTTGTATTGCAATCAGGATCAGCAACCTCAAACTATTCCATCTATATTCCTAGTTCAGCCTGAACCAGTTTTCAGTATTGTGCTACCAATGACTATAATAACACGCCAAACCTAACACTAGACTGCATGTTGCATCCAACACAAGGACTGGAGAAAACAATCAGCGGAACTCTCTCGCACTCAGGAGCAGAACACCTACTGCATTAGTTCTGCCGCAGCCCAGTACGGTTTCCTATTGTCCATCCTGTTGGCTGTGACTTTATTAACAATTGAAAAGTCAGGGCTTGATTTTGTCATGGGGCGGGCTGGGGTTGTGTCATCCACTTTTCGTGTTAGCCACCCGACTCCAATTGGATGTGGGAGAATTATTCGATTTTCCCCTAATTGGGCAATTGAGTTCCAGCATGTGGGAACCCATGACCCAATTAGTGTTTTCAGTCTGAAAGTCGCCTCTGCTGATGTCATCATTGCTGCTGCATTTAAGGTCTGCAAAGACTGGGAAGCGTTTGGCCTTTGCTGTGAGAGGGACGAGGAGGAGGACGACCTCCCCCCCCCCCCCACCAGAATGATGATTGATCTGCACCTGCAACTGATAGTCAGCAATCCAAGTGTGCTACTGCCAGGTCCCACCATTGTGTTTCAGAGGAGGCGTGCATCGGAAAAGTGTTAAAATCAGAAAGGCCTCTCAAAATGGGATTATAGAGGCAATTAAGTGGTTCTTAAGGGCCTATCCCGCCTCTTGGAGGCGGGACGGAGACAGGATCAGAAACCACGCATTTGGGAAAATTGCATGGAGGCGGGGTTGGGCCCGCCACCTGCCCGCCATATTTTGCAATTTTAACACCCCACACGCCTCCATTCCTGCCTCTCGGGCCTGGCAAAATCGAGCCCTCAGTGTTCCAGCTTCCAATTACAAGTGCTGTTATTATTCCAACGCACTTCTTTTTTTCTCTCCATGTGAATTTGTCACTTTATCTCAGTTGGGATTGAACAGATTAGATGTGAACAGTTGTTGATCATGGTTAAAGTAGGAAAAACTGCATTGCGTTATTTTAAATGAAAAAAACAAATACAAAATTACATTGATGCCATCTGAATTAAAAGCATTAATATGACATTGAAAACATGTTGTGAAAGAAATGTAAAACTGTCTTATTTTGTAACAAATAGTGGCACTGAGTGCATTATTGATGGTCCCAGGTAGACAGGAAGGACTCTTTGAAAACGACACCTCCTTGTGGCCATTTAGTGATGTTCCTGGAACCCATCTTTTTTCTTTAAATATTTTACTTCTTAGTCTGAGCTTGCATTTGATGTTGTTGTACAACGGATTCAGCTTGACTTTAGGTGCAATAGTTATGCAGGTTTTAAAATTGTGGGCTTCAATTTTTTAAACCAGCGCTGTCCATGAATTGTCCGTGACTTTTCACACTGTAGAGTCAGTGGCCGCGATTTCGCCTAACGAGGCAGGTCCGGGGCGGCCTGGGTCGGTGGCGGGGTGCGACCTGGCTGCTGGCTCCAGCCCGCTCTGTGAATCCCGCCAGGCGCGTTTGCCGGCCAATTGAAGGAAACAGGTCTGATGACGTCACATGATGATGCGTCATCAGCCGGTTTCCTTAAAGGGACCATGCGCAAATTGATTTTGACAGTTCTGCTGTCAGTGTTCTACAGCACTGCACCCAGGCTCTCCCATGACTCCCTCTAGGGTTTCCTACTCGCTGTCAAAAAAAAATTTCCCAGCCGACCCACCACCAAACCCCTGACCCCCCGAAAAACTCCCCCCAGTGATACAGTTTGAGAAAACATTGCAACTAGTATGTTTTTCAATAAAGTCACAAATACTACAAACATTTTTTCTTAATAGGACAAGAACTTACATTTAAATGTACCTATAATCTTGACAAGCATTGGGTGCAGTGTCATCAATACTTTTTCAAACAGAATATTTATTTGGACCTTTGCTGAAAATTAGCATGACACTCTGTGGAGCAAATTCTTTAAAGGACTATTCTTGTCCAGTAAATTACCTTGTAAGGCAATTACGTGACTGAGTGAATGGGGAGTTAGCACTCTGGCTTTTTATTGGGGTCTTTATGGAGCTCTGTTACCAAAGTACTGTGCCTGTTAACTGTAGATGGTTTGAGAATAAAACCATGCGGATGCACTTTCTAGAATCTGGCTTCTTTACTGTTTCGAAACCTTTTGTTTAGATTATGGAAAAAATCCTGCAGCACAAATTTCCTCCTAGTGGGTGATGGATTTGCCACCTACCTTGCAAGGCACTTTATTACTTTAGTAAATTAAGAATACAATGACATGATGTCATTGAAATTATATCACTACACTGCTGGCTGCATCTGGCACTACACATTTTTTAATCATAGTTTTAATTGTAAAAGTTTGTTCTGTAACAGATAGTGTCAGCTGCAACACCAACTTACCAACTCGACCAACATAAAAGCACAGCAGCTGGGTTTCCGGAACAAATTGTTCCAACTCTTGCAGGGTCTGAGCCTGTTTAAAAAATGCCCCTTTAGATAGTGCTCAAAATCAGCACCTAATTAGCACACAGCGTCTGGATTCTAAGATGAACACGCTACGCTTTTTAAAGATACCAGTCAGCCAGAATTGTGTTCTCACTATTTTTTATTGGGGAACCAGTGGCTGTACTGTAAACCACACAGGAGAATTTTAAAAGTGTTTTAAAAGAGGGGGGAACCTATTCTGAATGCACTTCATAAAAGTCGGCACCAATTTTTCATACCTATGAAATTACGTTCTTGCCTTTTTTTCTGTGGTGTATATGTGAAGTTTTTTAAGTGCATGGAGTTAAGGAATATACCTCAGGGCTATGCATAGAAATCCTGAGAAGGAAGAGAATGCTAATTCACTGCTCTTGAGTGATGTCAGAGTCTGCCATATTGAGTTTGGTCAGATGGTTACAACGCTGAATCCAGTCAAGTAGAAGTTTGGGGGCTTTGCTGCTATTTGCATTTGAAGAGCATTGTTGTCACTGAAAAGCCATTGGCACAGGTTTCCAACAGTGCTTTTTTTTTCACAAAGCAATGCGATGAAGAAATTTGCATTGCAAAGTCACAACTCACATCAGAAAACAGCATTGCACCACAAAAGTGGCATTACGTTACTTGCATAGAATGCAAAGTTCAGTGCAGCTCTTGGACCTTTCTCTTCCTAAATTGGCACTGATATTCCTTTAGGTATTTTTTTTTACATAAAATTAAGAAAAACATCTTGTTTGAATCAATGTCATAACACAGCTTTAATCTTAAATGGATATGATAGTCACATTCTGTTTAAAAAGAAACTACCATCTTTATGTTGAAGCATACATCTGCAGTAGTACCAAAACGTTACTCTCTCAGAAGCACAAACTCACCCCTACAGAAGGACCAACCTCTAACTATTATATGTTAGTAAATAAGTATCTCCAGGAACTGCATTTTAAACTCAGTTTGTGAGAAATGTCGCACTCAAGGGACACTTGCTTCCAAGTGGTTTCACTAAGATGTGTTTAGTTGGAATGGATCGGTTTGCATAAAGGACCTTGTGCCTCAGACTAATTCCACTGTGTGGTTTCTAAATCTGCAGTTTCGATGGGATCGGTGATTTTCACAAATGATCTAGCGGGGCACAGAATAGGCAGAAGTGAATCCATCAATAATTAAAAGTGTTGCCACCCAAGATCTAACTTTTCTCATTGCTGTTGGTTGAATTAATTTAAATATCGAATGCCTGACAAGCAGATTTATTTGCTATGTGGTTATTTTCTTCCGTTACCACTGAGAGACACCAGAAGATCAGTGGGTGGTCATTCCACTCATGAGATTAAGTACATCTTTTATTTTGTTCTGTTGTAAAATTGTCAAAGAAATAGTTTTGTAATTTTCTGGCAGAAAACTATACCTTTCTTATTTTTTGCTTCATTTTTATTTTCTTCTCCCAACCAAAAGGGTCCATACACGTGACTTAATCCCAGGGTTTTACCAGTCCTGTCACTGTGCCAACTATTAAGTGGTGTGGAGGAGTGTCACAGACATGCCAACTCTTGCGAATCTATCGCAAGATGCGCAACTTCTGAGTGAAATTAAGCCACTCTCATGATCTTGCGATTCAACACCAAAATCTCAGGATTTTTTTCTAGACTTGCACTAGCACATTTCTCATTGGTTCCAGCGCGTTCCGGGTGGGCGACTCTCCAATGGCAGCACTGCGATTGGTTGTGGCAGCTGTCCGTGAGCTTATCGTGGATGATTGCGTCGACATCATGGCCCTGACGGAAACTTGGTTGAGGGGTGATGACACCTTACCCCTAAACGAAGCCTCCCTGCCTGGCTATACCTTCCACCACTTGGCCCGCCAAGACCGTCGTGGTGACGGTGTGGCTCTCATCACCAAATCACACCTTGGTCTGTCCCCCTACTCCTCCTTTGAGCATCTCAGCTTATTCTACTCTTCTCACCTCTCATTTAAATTCTTGTTCTCTACCACCCACCGAAGTACCATAAAAATGTTATCACCGAGATATCTTCACTGCTTTCCTCCCTCAGCCTCTGCACCGAACGACTTCTCATCCTTGGTGATTTCAACCTCCATCTCAATTCATCATACTCTCGCTCCTCTGAGTTCACTAACATCCTATCCTCCCTTAATCTCTCCCTCCATGTAAAGTCCCCAACCCATATTGACGTCCACCCCCTCGACCTTGCCATCTCTTTTGGCCTCGCTACTCCCATCATGTTATTCGCAGATAAGGCCATCTCTGACCACTTCCTCGTATCGCTCTCCACCCACATCCCCCTTCCACTCCTGCCCCCCCCAACTCTACTTCCTTCTGTGTCCGCCCCTGGAAAAAACTCTCCCCCAACTCTCTTACAACTGCACTTATGAAATCCCAACTGTCCAGCCTTTGGCCCTCCATTCACCATGACATTTCTGCAGCTACCGATCTGCTCAATCACACACTCACCACCACCTTTGATGCCCTAGTTCCTATTAAAACAATTACTCTCTCTCACCCTGGCTGCTCCCCCTGGTATGGCCCTCACCTTCGCTCCCTTAAGTCCAAGGATGCAGACTGGAAAGGATATGGTGGACAAATGGTTTAGCCATTCACCGCCAGATCTGGCTGGATCACATAAAGCATTATTGGGTCTTGCTCTTGTCTGCTAAAACTGCTCACTATTCCAGAATAATTCTGGAATGCAAAGATAAATCCTGGCTCCTATTCTCTACTGCTAACCGTCTTCTTAAACCCCTCTCCCCTGTCTCCTCCACCCTCACCTCCTACAACAAGAGTGAGGATCTCATAGACTTCTTTGTCTCTAAGATTGAGACCATCCATTCAGCTGCCTCTGCCACTTCTCTTCCTTCCCCTAGCCCACCGGGTCAAACTTCCTCTAAGGTTCCCCCCTGCCCTAGCCCAGAACTCATCTCTTTCGCCAGTTTCTCTCCAATCTCCACTCATGACCTCTCCGTGCTCATCTTGTCCATGAGACCCACTTCCTGCTCCCTCGACACTATTCCCACCAAACTGCTGACCACCCAGCTTCCTTTTCTGGCTCCCATGTTAGCTGACATTGTTAATGGTTCTCTCTCCTCAGGTACTGTCCCCCTCTCCCTCAAATCTGTCGTCATCACCCCTCTCCTCAAAAAATCTTGACCCCTCCGTCCTTGCAAACTACCACCCCATCTCCAACTTCCCTTTCCCCTCCAAAGTCCTTGAACGTGTTGTCGCCTCCCAAATCCGTGCCCATCTTTCCCGCAATCCCATGTTTGAATCCCTTCAATCGGGTTTCCGCCCTTGCCACAGTACCAAAACGGCTCTCATCAAAGTCACAAATGACATCCTTTGTGACTGTGACAAAGGTAAACTATCCCTCCTCATCCTTCTTGACTTGTCTGCAGCCTTTGACACGGTTGACCACTCCATCCTTCTCCAACACCTCTCCACCGTCGTCCAGCTGGGTGGGACTGCACTCGCCTGGTTCCATTTTTATCTATCTAATTGTAGCCAGAGAATCACCTGCAATGGCTTCTCTTCCTGCTCCTGCATCGTTACCTCTGGTGTCCCTCAAGGATTTATCTTTGTCCCCCTCCTATTTCTCATCTACATGTTGTCCCTTGGTGACAGCATCCAAAAACACAGCATCAGTTTACACATGTTCGCTGACGACACCCAGCTCTACCTCACTACCACTTCTCTTGACTCCTCCACAGTTTCTAAATTGTCAGACTGCTTGTCCGACATCCAGTTCTGGATGAGCAGAAATTTTCTCCAGTTAAATATTGGGAAGACCGAAGCCATTGTTTTCGGTCCCCGCCACAAACTCCGTTCCCTAGCCACTGACTCCATCCCTCTCCCTAACACCTGTCTGAGGCTGAACCACCCTGTTCGCAACCTTGGTGTCCTATTTGACCCTGAAATGAGCTTCCGACCACATAACTGCAGCATAACTATGAACGCCTATTTCCACCTCCGTACCATCGCCCGTCTCCGCCCTTGCCTCAGCTCATTCGCTGCTGAAACCCTCATCCATGCCTTTGTTACCTCTAGACTTGACTATTCCAACGCACTCCTGGCTGGCCCCCCACATTCCACCCTACGTAAACTTGAGGTCATCCAAAACTCGGCTGCCCATGTCCAAACTCGCACCAAGTCCCGTTCACCCATCACCCCTGTGCTCGCTGACCTACATTAGCTCCCGGTTAAGCAATGCCTCGATTTCAAAGTTTTCATCCTTGTTTTCAAATCCCTCCATGGCCTCTCCCCTCCCTATCTCTGTAATCTCCTTCAGCCCCACAACCCCCCAAGATATCTGCGCTCCTCTAATTCTGTCCTCCTGAACATCCCTGATTATAATCGCACAACCTTTGGTGGCCGTGCCTTCTGTTGCCTAGGCCCTAAGCTCTGGAATTCCCTGCCTAAACCTCTCTGCCTTGCTACCTCTTTCCTCCTTTAAGACGCTACTTAAAATCTACCTCTTTGACCAAGCTTTTGGTCACCTGCCCTAATTTCTCCTTATGTGGCTCGGTGTCAAATTCTTTGTCTTATAACACTCCTGTGAAGCGCCTTGGGACATTTTACTACGTTAAAGGCGCTATATAAATACAAGTTGTTGTTTTTGTTGTTCTAAAAAATGGTGCAGTGGTTATTTAATATACAGATAATTATTTTATAGTTTATTATTCATTCACTTCTTTTACATTATAAGATTTGAAAACAGCAACCAGCGTCATCGCTTTTTTGCACAAGAACCAGATCGTCCACCGGGACCTGAAACCCGACAACATCTTGATTTCAGAGAAGTCAGGAGACCCTATTCTCAAAGTGGCCGATCTAGGCCTCAGTAAATTTCTAGAACTGGGGGCATAGTCTCAGGATAAGGGCCTGATTTAGGACTGAGATGAGGAGGAATTTCTTCACTCAGAGGGTTGTGAATCTTTGGAATTCTCTATCCCAGAGGGCTGTGGATGCTCAGTCATTCAGTATATTCAAGGCTGAGATAGATAGATTTTTGGACTCTAGGGGAACCAAGGGATATGGAGATAGTGCGGGAAAGTGAAGTTGAGTTCGAAGATCAGCCATGACCTTATTGAATGGCAGAGCAGGCTCGAGGGGCCCTATGGCCTACTCCTGCTTCTGTTTCTCATGTTCTTATGTCAGTAATCAGTTAGTGACGGCCGAATGCGTTTCCTGTCCGAGAGCAAAGGCCGCAGAATGCGCTTCCTGTCTGGGAGTAAAGGTTGGCGAGGGGTCATGTCGGGAAAAAAATAGCAACTCATGATTTTTATAACAAATCTCTTGATTTTTAAGAGTTTGTCTCTTGATTTATGAAAACAATGGGGTTGGCATTACTGGTGTCCTGGAGTGACATGCTCTTTCATTTTTCTCCTTGGCTGTGGGAAAGTGCCCTTGTTTCTATCCAGTGTTTTTGATAATCATGCTGCATTTACTGTGCAAAGGAGCATATTTCTTCTCTCTGTCCTTCTCTCTGTCGTTACTAATGCCTTTAGAGAGACTGTAAAATCTCGCAGAGGGTCAGTGGAAATAGGTCCTGTGACTTGGCCTTCCTCCTTTCTTAACCTCAGGCAATAGTCTCCTGCACCAGTTGTTTGGAGATATTGGAAAAGTAGAAATCCACCAGCAGAGCAAAAAGCTATTGGCACCACTTCTGCAATTGCTGATAGGAATGTCCAGCCTGCAACGTTAGGGACTAATTAAAAAATTCACATCAACATCACTACTGTCATTCAATACTCCAACTTTACTCACTCGACATGTTTTATTTCAAATATGTGAGATACCTGAGTCAAATTAATGTTAATGTTAGTTTTGTTAATCGTTACCATGCTGGAACGCTTTTTTAATAACAACCTGCTATTGTTTCATTTTAAGGTTTGCACTTGCCCCTTACCCTTATCCTTTTTTGAGGTCTTACAGTACATTTCATTAATAAGGCCAAGTCGTTTTGCAAAGCCAAACATCCAAAAACAAATCGTCCTGGACTTGGAACTACCCCTGCAAGGAATAGCCAAGATAATCAGCATGTAGAAAATCTATATTTTCAAACTGACATTTTGCACTACCTTTCCTGCAGAGCTAAAAAAAGATGAAACCATTGTTCTGGTTGCTTGACATATAATAAAACAATATTGTTTCGATACTCAGAGGGGCAGGATATAATTTCAATATTTATTTAAATGCATAATTCTCCTGTAATTCAATTATATGGACACAACCCCCATATCATTTTGATAGATACAACCGTCATAAACTAATTGGACAATCTCCGGAAAAGAAGTAAAAATTGTTTCACCTTTGCTGGTTTAAGGAAAAGTAAAATCTTACTTTTTAAGAAAACAAAGTCGCATTAAAGAATCCTCCAGTAAAACTAATTACACGACTGTTTCAAGAAAGGAGGGCTTCCGCTGGCATTCGATTATTTGGAATGTTCGGTGTAAACTCAAGACATAAAGTTGATTTCCCAAAAGCTCAATTATTGGATTGCAGGTACCGGACTGTTTGACATTTAATAATTCAAAATGTCCTGACCCAGTCACCTGGGACCCAGTCGTTATTAGTTTGGAGCATACAAGGAGAAGGGGTATGTACACAGGCCATTTTTCTTCAGTAATTTACATCATCAAGCTTAAAAAATGTAACATTTCACCCAATTATTTATATTTAAATGTAAACTTCACTCAGTACAGTAAGAGTTCATTTCAACTATTTAAAAAAAAAGTGAAATCCACTAGAAACATGTACTTTTATAACATTCACTCAGTATTTGTGACAGCTCACGTGTGTTACCTGATCCAAGAAAAGTACATTTTAGGTAAAACATTGCAAGTTTACTTTGAGACAGAGTATTTTTATATTAACAAGCTCCTATGACTTGAAATAATAGATGTGGAGGGACTGCAATGTAAAAACATTAGAGAAAGGGCATGGTTTATGTAAAGTGTTTGGTAGTTGGCCTAATGATGGGCGCGGGGCCTGGGCCCCATGCTCTTGACTCAAGGGACTAGGGGTTACTGGTAACCCCGTTTTTGAGCACACCAGCCCGAGCCATTTACTCTCCTGTGTCGGGTTACAAGTTTGCTGAACGAATGGATCCTCTACTCGGACTTGTTAGCCATATTAAATGCAAAACACTTGGAATAGGTTCCGGCAACTGTCATTCATTTTAGTTAGCGACTGGATTGAAAACAAATGGTGTATCAGTGGCTACAGTTTGGAAGCATAATTCAGCTTCACATTCCCTGCATTTAAAAACAAATGCATTCACTTATTTCTCTCTCCCT
This sequence comes from Squalus acanthias, assembly GCA_030390025.1. Lineage (NCBI taxonomy): Eukaryota > Metazoa > Chordata > Chondrichthyes > Squaliformes > Squalidae > Squalus > Squalus acanthias. The sequence goes on along the minus strand of CM059426.1, from coordinate 149,956,547 downwards.
CTCTCTGGAAACTGGGAAGGAAGAATGATTTACTGGATATAGATGGAAATGTGCATTATATTGGAAGCTAATGACAGGCCTGAATGGGAAACGGTGACAGGGAGGAAGGGAGGGTGGTGCGGGAGAGGCAACACTCACCCGGGTATTAGTGAAACTACAAGCTGAGGACATCCAGAGAGGTGAAATGGGGTGAGGATTAAAGAGGGGCATCAGTCAACACATCGGCAGTTAACGTGTCAATTCATGGTATCCAGAAATACAATCCTCTGATTAAGTGTGAATAAGTTACAGGCTGCATTTCCCCATTAAATAAATTAAAACAAAAAAAATCTCTCAAATGTAGCCAACTCTAGCAGGCAGTAACTAATGTTCACGCACAGACCTAATGAAAACCTTCTGCCTGGACACAAGGAATGGGCGGTGGATTCATGAACCGCCTTTTGACTTCACCAATTTTTGTTTTGGTAACCATTTGCCATTTTTTCTTCTGATGGCCTTGTTTTTGGTCCAAACAGCCACAGATTGTTGTCAATAGATTGTATCTGGAGCAGGGGCTGGTCGAGCATGATCGACACCCCCAGCTCAGAAAGATGCCCGAGAGCAAAACTGCGGAGCTGTAACAAATGGGACAATCAGAATTGAGGACCAACTCCCTAATAATAAACGTTGTGCTGCTTGGCTACTGTTGCCTGTTTTAAACATGTCCACAGCGCTGTGAGGAAAAAAATCCCAAATCTTGCTTTAACTGTAATCATTTTATACTTCTATAGTCCTTTGTTTACAGTCAATGTTAAACAACCTGCTTCCATCAACATCATCCATCACTTTCATATTTTAAAAATCTGAATGATGTGTCCCTTCAATCTCCTTTTCTCCCATGAAATAAGATCAGCTCTATGATTCCCACTTTACAATGCAGAGGCCTAAATCCTGAAATCGCCTTTGTTGCTATCTTCTGAACTCTTCCCAATATATTAATGCATGAAGTTAGCAGGGTGGATTTTGCTGGGTCTGTGCCCGGGCACATTGGATCATCTGGGTACAGCAAATATTGGAAAACTGTGACGGTCGGACTGCACGCCTATAAAGGAACTGGCTGGATTTTACTCCATTCATCTAAATGGAAGGAAAAGTGAGTACGCTTCCGAGCTGCCCAATTTTTCGATATCCACTGCACTCGAGTGATTCAGTGTGCCCGGGCATAGACCCAGGACAATCTCCCCCGGCGTGCCCAGAACAATACCCGGTATTTCAAATGTGGCCTCACCAATCTATATAATGTTCACGTAACTAGTTCAATTTGCAATCAAGTACTGTACTTTCAAGATGCATCTTCATATTTAATTAGCCTTGTTGATAACAGCTTCATATTATCTGGATACATTCTGTAAATGATCAATAGTCACATCTGAAAACTTCTCTTATTCCACCTTTGCTAATGGACATCGCAAACTAAGATACCTTCATGTTTCATCCATCCTGTTCCAATATACATAACTTTCCAGTTATCTGCATTACAGTTCATCTGATACTCAGTTTAATTCAGTCCAGATCCCTCTGAATGCTTTCAATTTCTCTTATGATATTATCTTTTAATGTCTCTATTGTTATATTAATATTTTCTCTTATACTTGCCATCCAGCCACAGAACTTGGTGTCATTAGAAAATCTGATAATATGACAAGAAGTGCCCACTTCTGTATCATTTATCTATTTTCTATAAATTCTATACTTATAAACTCCAGGCCACTCTGTAATGTGATTGATTTTTGTTTTTCCTGTAATCCTACATCTCTGATGTCACAAGTTCTTTCTCATTAAATGGAGGAACACCTCACCTGTGGGGTTACCTCTCTGAATGTGGAGATCATCATTTATCAGGAATAGAAACAAAGGAAAGAGTGCTTTGTATGTGTTATATAAAATAATAATAATAATCCGAAACAGAATTGTAAATAAAAAGGAAAATAATAGATACTGGAAATCTGAAAACAAAAACAGGAAAAGCTGGAAATCAGCGGGTCAGACAGCATCTATGGAGAAACATTAGTCGACGTTCCTCAGTACTGAAAAATATTACAGCTGAACAGAATTTTAAAAGGAACAGAACAAGGGAAAGGGGGAAGGGGTAAGAAGATACAGGAGAAGCAATAGAATGATCCTTGAATTGCTTGGGTGGAGAATAGGAGAAGGCTAAATGGCAGAAATCATATTAGCAGGGGACAACAGGAAGCATAATGAGAAAAATAAAAGACATGTACTAGATCCAGAGAATGTGATAATCACTGGAAGGAGTTCGGCAGAAACAGAAGCATGAGATCCAGCAAGGCCGAGCAGACTCTAGAGGCCTGGAAGTCTGGTGGGGGGAAAGCAAGGGTGCAGATAGGGCTGCCAATTCTGGTTGGACGTATTCTTGGAGGCTGGATCATGTGACATCTGGTCTGCCCACGTGACATCTGATCACGTGATACTTGAGCACAGTTTGCAAATGTAAATTGCATTTACCATATAAAGTTCGGCCTCACATGCTAAACACCTTCCTCTAACTGTTCTATCTGAGAGAAAACCCTTCTTGTTTCTTTCTTCATGTCTACAACTTCCCCGAGCAGCCCATCGCTTTGATCAGAAATCCCTGTCCACTATATTCAGTTCACTTCCCAGCAGAGCCCTGGGAAGCAGGAGCATTTGGAGTCCCTCTATCCCCCAACCCATTAAAACATTCACTTTGAAGTCTACAGTGTTCATGTCGCAACTTCACTCTGTTCTTCAGCTGCAAAGCGGCTCCAAACTAGAACTCTTCGAAAGAACGTGTGATGAGTGTTAACATATCCAACGCAGCGTTCGTTACACCTCTGAAGACCTATGTCTAAACAGTCACGTTATTTGAAAGACATAAAATAATTTCTCTGCCAGCTCTATCACGAGCATTTCTAGATTTCAAGATGCAACCTGCCATAAATATTTATTTTCCCATATCTTTTGTAAACAGTTGTATAAAAGGACTTTTCTCTTTTAAAACAAAACAACTTTTAAAAAACAATGGAATTATGTCTGGATCTCCTAGATAACTGTTTTTTAAATTTGTTCACAGGATGTGGGCATCACTGGCAAGGCCAGAATTTATTGCCCATCCCTAATTGCTCTTGAGAAGGTGGTGATGAGCCGCCTTCTTGAACCGTTGCAGTCCGTGTGGTGAAGGTACTCCCACAGTGCTGTTAGGGAGGGAGTTCCAGAATTTTGAACCAGCGACGATGAAGGAACAGTGATATTTTTCCAGGTCAGGATGGTGTGTGACTTGGAGGGGAACTTGGAGGTGATGGTGTTCCCATGAACCTGCTGCCCTTGTCCTTCTAGGTGGAAGAGGTCACGGATTTGGAAGGTGCTGTCGAAGAAGCCTTGGCGAGTTGCTGCAGTGCATCTTGTAGATGGTACACACTGCAGCCACTGCACGCCGGTGGTGGAGGGAGTGAATGTTTAAGGTGGTGGATGGGGTGCCAATCAAGCGGGCTGCTTTGTCCTGAAAGGTGTTGAAATTCTTGAGTGTTGTTGGAGCAGCACTCATCCAGGCAAGTGAAGAGTATTCCATCATACTCCTGACTTGTGCCTTGTAGATGGTGGAAAGGCTTTGGGGAGTCAGGAGGTGAGACATTTGCTAGAGAATACCCAGCCTCTGACCTGCTCTTGTTACCACAGTATTTATGTGGCTGGTCCAGTTAAGTTTCTGGTCAATGGTGACCCCCCAGGATGTTGATGGTGGGGGATTCGGCGATGGTAATGCCGTTGAATGTCAAGGGGCAGTGGTTAGACTCTCGCTTGTTGGAGATAGTCATTACCTGGCATTTGTGTGGCATGAATGTTACTTGTTATGTATCAGCCCAAGCTTGAATGTCGTCCAGGTCTTGCTGCATATGGTCACAGACTGCTTCATTATCTGAGAAATTGCAAATGGAATTGAACACTGTGCAATCATCAGCAAACATCCCCATGTCTGACCTTATGATGGAGGGATGGTCATTGATGAAGCAGCTGAAAATGGTTGGGCCTAGGACACTGCCCTGAGGAAGTCCTGCAGCAATGTCCTGGGGCTGTGATGATTGGCCTCCAGCAACCACAACCATCTTCCTTTGTGTTCGGTATGACTCCAGCCAGTGGAGTGTTGTCTTCCTGATTCCCATTGACTTAAATTTTACGAGGGCTCTTTGTTGCCACACTCAGTCAAATGCTGCCTTGATGTCAAGGGCAGTCACTCTCACCTCACATCTGAAATTCAGCTCTTTTGTCCATGTTTGGACCAAGGCTGTAATGAGGTCTGGAGCCGAGTGGTCCTGGTGGAACCCAAACTAAGCATCGGTGAGCAGTTTATTGGTGAGTAAGTGGCACTTGAAAGCACTGTCGACGACACCTTCCATCACTTTGCTGATGATTGAGAGTAGACTGATGGGGCGGTAATTGGCTGGATTGGATTTGTCCTGCTTTTTATGGACAGGACATACCTGGGCAGTTTTCCACATTGTTGAGTAAATGCCAGTGTTGTAGCTGTACTGGAACAGCTTGGCTCGAGGTGCAACTAGTTCTGGAGCACAAGTCTTCAGCACGACAGCCATGATGTTGTCAGGGCTCATAGCCTTTGCTGTATCCAGTACACTCAGCCATTTCTTGATATTAAGTGGGGAGAATCGAATTGGCTGAAGACTGGCTTCTGTGATGGCGGGGACCTCAGGAGTAGGCCGATATGGATCATCCACTCGGCACTTCTGGCTGAAGATGGTGACAAACGCTTCAGCCTTGTGTTTTGCACTCGTGTGCTGGGCTCCGCCATCATTGAGGATGGGGATGTTCATGGAGCCTCCTCCTCCCGTTAGCTGTTTAATTGTCCACCACCATTCACGAATTGTGATCCATTTGCACCCTCTCAACCAGTTTGGCAAGTAAAACCAAAGTCAAATTATGTTTTTTTTAATATTTAAAAAATGTGACTGAAGCAGGTCAAGGCAGCCAATGTGTGTGGGGGATCATGTCATCAGAGAGAGCACAGACCTCATTCTGCACATAAACAGCTCCCACCTGTAGTTGGAGGTACAACCTGCCTAGTCCAGTTATAGGAGCGAGGAAGAGCCTATCTCCAGAGGGGTGTAGTGGGATTCTCCTTTATGCTGTTCTTGGTTATTTCTAGAAGTTAGTTTAAACTTTCAGAAAAACTAATTTTCTCCCAGGTTTGCAGGGTTACAAATTGTCTACTAATTTTACCTCCAGCAAATTTGAATTTTGATAGCAAGAAATGTTAATGGCGAATCATAACACAGCTATACAGGAAAGTTTTCAGTGAGTTACTAAATTCATCAGCTGACAAACAAAGAGGTCCTTCTGGAGCTGTCTGTCTGCTTCTCTTAACAGTGATAGGGCATGTTCTAGCAGGCTGTGCATTCTGGATAGAACTGCCGCCATTAACCTCCAGAATGGGGGACGGCTCCTGTTAAGATCAGGAGCAGGAGCATGCTGTTTGGAGCAGGAGAATGCTGTTTGGAGCAGGAGAATGCTGTTTGGAGCAGGGTATCTGAGACCTGTAATTAAATAAACTAAACGTAAATCTGTGTGCCTGGAACCTCAGCACCAGGTCGCAGGGTACCAGAATCCCACGTATAAGGTCACAACGACCGAATGTCCCGCTCCCACTTTAGTAAACGTAAGAGAAGGTTTTTAAATTTAAATAGTTCTAAGTTATTTTTAGTTTGAGTTTTTCAATCGATAAATGTAATTAATTATTACTGTGAGCTCCCTGACTGCAATTCAGGCCCGTCTCTGACCCGCGAGAAGTGCAAGTACACAGCCACATCTGCACAAACCACCGATTTGAAGTACTGTCCTCTCAGGTTGTTAGCAGCAGTGCCCTGGAGATCAATCCTCCATTCCTAGAGCCTGCCGGACAATCCAGCAGAGTTAGCAGGAGTGCTCCGGCAGTGGGGGAAGGGAGAAGGGGATCCCCATTCTAAGTACCACCCGCCCCCCCTCCCCCATCCCCGGAAACATGGCATTGCTAGCACCACCAGAGACAAAAGGGGAGTTGTAGTTAAGGTCTGACGTTGTCAAAGACATTTTTATGGCCAGAGGACTGGAAAGTGTATTCTAGAAGGTTGAGGTGCTGTTTCTTGCGCTCAGGTTGAGCTTCATTGGAACAGTGTAGAAGGCCAAAGACAGAACGGTCAGAGTGGGACTGCAAAGTTAAAGGCTGGCACCAACACCACAGTTGTAGCTAAATACAGCCTGAATTGAAGACACAGTGGTCTCAAAATAACACCTCAAATTATGATACAAACAGTTAAGGTTTGCCTGCTATTTTAATGGGGATGTTAACTTAATTAAGATAAATTGGCCCTTGCCTCCATGAAAATAGAGAACAAAGTAATAGCGTACCAACACATCAAGTGTTGATATACTCATATACACATAGGGCTATTTCAATGGCAGTGAATGTCCACAGGCAATTTGTTGGTAGGGGGATCACAGCCTAGCCCGATCCTGTCATCACCTGATGTTTCCACACACAAGCTTTTCATCAGGGGCCAGTCAGTAAGGACAGTGTTAAGGAGTTGGAATGGTGGCTGTTTTTTTCTCCTTCCTAGTATTTTTTTTATTAATTAACTGGGTTTTGATACATGAACAACAGTATTTCAATTTAAAGTCAAAAGTAAATGAAGGGCATCTGCTGGAGCTTTCTGATGTCAAATCCTCGATAGAGCCCACATAGCATTTATCAGTTTTTATTTAGGATACTTAGTCATGTTATAAAGATGTGGAGTTACAATGGCCTACTTAATTGAAAAGAACAATGTTCTCCCCAACTGAATAAAGTATATTTACTGAACGACATATTCAGTAAGCACACAACGGATCAGCAGAACTGTGATTTTACACTTGCTGATGCTACTGAGATAATTGAGTTGTTGATGCTATATATTTTCATATTTAAGTAAAAAGAAAATGAAATTTAAAAAAGTACCAGCATCAACTTAATTCTGATGTGCATTTTCTGAAATTATGCAAATGTCTCAAATAATTAAGAAGCCAGATTGTCAGCCATTCACAGTCAATGGGCAGGAAACCCAGCCCCTGCAGATTTCATAGAGCTTTTGTCTACAGGAGTTTGATGCATCCTTACAGTCTTGTTGAAGTTTGCATTAAGATATTAGAAAGCTCTGGACTTGCTCCTTGGCACCCTAGAACAAATCCTCCAGGCCTTTTGTGCTCTCAACAGCTATCACCAGCAATTTAATGAGACATTTGTCTTTGTTACACTTGCCTCCAGCTGCACACTGTTGTTATATCACCTAATATATAATAACAATAAAAACATCTATTATTTTCTCTGTAAATATTCAATAGAACCAGACTTGAGATGTTAAGCCTGTGTAATATTATTTCTATTCATTTATAGTTTTGTGAAAAAAATGAAATGTTTCGGTAAAATCTTTTCACGCCATCTTCAGATTACTTCAGATCTAATAGATGTAATATTGTTGGATTTTCAAAAGGCCTTCGATAAGGTACTGCATAGTCGGGTCAGACTAAGGTCAGCACATATGGAGTCAGCGGACAAGTAGCAGAATGGACAGCTAGTTGGTTACAAAGCAGAAAAGAGAGAGTAGGGGTTAAGGGTAGCTACTCAGACTGGCAAAAGGTGGGAAATTGTGTTCCACACGGTGCAGGGGCCACTGTTGTTCACAATTTACATAAGCAATTTGGACTTGGGAATCGGAAGTACAATTTCAAAAGTTGTGAACGACATCAAATTGAGGGGGGGTGTAGTAAATACTGAGAAAGACTGTGACAAAATACAAGACAGAAATAAACTTGCAGAATGGGCAGGTAATTGGCAAATTAATTTCAATAAAGATAAGTGTGAGGTGTTACATTTTGTTAGGAAGAACAAGGAGGCCACATACTGCTTGTATAATAAGAGTCTAAATGGGGTAGAGGAACAAAGGGATCTAGGGGTAGAGACACACAAATCACTAAAAGTGACAACAAAGGTTAATAAGGCCATGAAAATGCAAACCAAGCACTGGGATTCATTTCTAGAGGGATAGAATTGAAAAGCAGAGAAGTTATGTTAAACTTGTATTGAACCTTGGTTAGACTACACTTGGAGCACTGTAAACAGTTCTGGTCTCCATATTATAAAAAGGACATAGAGGCACTGGAAAAGTGCAAAAAGGATTCACAAGGATGATACCGGAACTGAGAGGATATACTTATCAGGAAAGACTTAACAGGCTGGGGCTCTTTTCTCTGGAAACGAGAAGGCTGATGGGTGACCTGATAGAAGTCTTTAAGATTATGAAAGGGTTTGATAAGATAAATGTTTCCACTTGCGGGGGAGACCAAAACTAGAGGCCATAAATTTAAGACAGTCCCCAAGAAATCCAATAGGGAATTCAGGAGAAACATCTTTACCTAAAGAGTGGTGAGAATGTCGAACTCGCTGTCACAAGGAGCAGTTGAGGCAAATAGCATTGATGCATTTAAGGGGAAGCTGGATAAGCAAATGAGGGAGAAAACAATAGAAGGATATGCTGATAGGGTTAGATGAAGAGGGGTGGGAGGAGGGTCGTGTAGAGCAGAAACGCCGGCATAGATCAGTTGGGCCGAATGGCCTGTTTCTGTGCTGTAGATTCTATGCAAGTCTAGGTAATAAATAGAATATATTATGGCCATGTGGTATTTCTGCTCATGAGGGGACTGAACTGGGAATGAAGAAGATGCCGAAGTGCTTTTAATTTCACATTGATGCTTCGTATCCACTATAGCATAACTGCAACCAGGGTGGTGTCAATTTTTTTAAGTGCCTGTTGACTTTGTTAGCATTTAGGACCATATTTTCTCTGCCCTAACATACAGAATTCAAGGAGAATTTCCCAAATGATAATGTGAATAGAGGAAGAAATCTGAGTAATAGAAAGATGAACTATCTGAATTGAAGATCAAACATGAGGGACAGTATGGAGCTGGGATGGACTGCTTAGGTCTGGGCGAGCAGAAATAGAACAAAACTGGGAGGAAATTAAAAATATAATTCTCAGCTGTAATGATCATCTTGTTATATCAAGGGTTTGGCTGCTTCTTATATACCAGACCGTTACATCTCAGCTGGAGTACTGTGTTCAATTCTGGGCACCACACTTTAGGAAGGGTGTCAAGGCCTTGGAGAGGGTACAGAGGAGATGTAATAGAATGGTACCAAGGATGAGGGACTTCAGTTACATGGAGAGACTGGAGAAGCTGGGATTGTTCTCCTTAGAGCAGAGAAGGTTAAGGGGAGATTTAATAGAGATGTTCAAAATTATGAAGGGTCTTGATAGAGTAAATAAGGAGGAACTATTTCCACTTGCAAGAGGGTCAATAACCAAAGGACACAAATTTAAGGCAATTGTCAAAAGAACCAGAGGGTGGATGAGAATTTTTTTACGCAGCGTGTTGTTATGATCTGGATTGTACCGCCTGAAAGGGTGGTGGAAGCAGATTCAATAGTAACTTTCAAAAGGGATTTGTATATCTATTTGAAAAGGAAACAGTTGCAGGGCTGTGGGGAAAGATCAGGGGAGTGGGACTAATTGGATAGCTCTTTCAAAGAGCCGGCACAGGCAGGATAGGCTGAATGGTCTACTTATCTTCGGTAAGATTCTAAAATTCTATGATAACATAACAGTGGCTCGCTATGCTTCAAACCATTCTTGAGGAGGTGATTTCGGACTGTCCTGATGGACCTGAGCACATGCAGGATCTTGTTGGTAAAGTAAAATGTTGTCAAATCTTTACTGAACCACTCCTTGCAGCTGGATTAACATAACATGGGAGCATTTATACCAATTAAGTGACAGTGTCATCTGTTTAAAGGATCACTGTTACAGATGTGTCATGGCAGGTTGCCACCAACAAAATCCTACTTTTCAAAATCATACACTCCTGTGATTTCATAAGCAGCTCGGAAATTGCAATGAAAATTTGCCATTTCCTCCTTTTTTCAAACAGAGGAAATTATGGCCATCATTTGATCCAAGGGATTTCTGTTCAGGCTTGAAAGAACAATGCAATGTTTGGAAGGAAACATTCCGCTTGTACTTTGAATTGTGTTTTGTAGTCAACAGTATTTAATTACCTTTGATTTGTCAGTGAATCTGGGGCGGGCAGGATGCTCTCTGCCACACTTCCCATTCCCTAGGCACAGCAGCAGACAATATGCCTGCCCCTATACTGAAATTAAATGGAAATGAGCAAAATATATCCTCTTAAGTATTTTCCTCCTTTGCATCACTACCTAGGCTGGCCTCATTGACACCCGTCCCAGGCATCCAGCGTACCAAAGGCAGTGGGGGAGAGAGACCGATGAATTTGTCTGGCTGCTGGGTCTCTGTGCAATCGCTCTCAGAGTGATGCACTGCACAGGCCCAAAAGGTAAGCGTGAAATATGTTTTAAAAATGCTTCTGTTTCAGTGAGGAAGGAGGTTGGCTGCTCTCCGATGCTGCAGCAGGCCAGGCTTCCAAGGCCTGCTGCTGAAAAATGTATCCCTAGTCCGGTGGGATGCCCTGGCTCACATACATTATATAAATAGAGAGTATGTCATGGAGATATATATGATAAATAGCTTCACATTAAAAATATGTCTGGATAATTGATGAATGATGAAACTACTGCTCAGCACTGTGAAACCAAAACACCATTCATAAAATTCAACGTTCCTATTTACTTCTAACTGTACTACATAAACATTCATACATATGTATTGCATGCAGAGAAGGCTGCATTTTAAGCTGAAGTAGTAGAAGACCACATATATTCATTGTGTCATCTTCTATCCTCCATAAACCTAAGCTCATCCAAAACTCTGCTGCCCGTATCCTAACTTGCACCAAGTCCCATTCACCCATCACCCTTGTGCTCACTGACCTACAATGGCTCCTGGTACCAAGTACCTCAGCTTAAAAATTCTCATCCTCATGTTCAAATCCATCCATGGCCTGGCCCACCCTATCTCTGTAACCTTCTCCAGCCCTACGTCCCTCCTGTAACTCTGCGTTCCTCCAACTCTGGTCTTTTGTCCATCCCCCCTTTCCTTCACCCCACCATTGGCTGCCATGCCTTCAGCTGCCTGGGCGCTAGGCTCTGGAATTCCCTCCCTCAGCCTCTCTGTCTCTCGACCTCTACCCCTTAAAGATGCTCCTTAAAACCTACCTCTCACCTGTCCTAATGTCTCCTTCTTTGGCTCACTCCTGTGAAGCGCCTTGGGACAGTTTACTGTGGTAAAGGTGCTATATCAATGCAAGTTGTTGTTGTGATGCCAGTACCTGCTTAGAGCAATCCAGAAGCAGCAAACAACTCTCTGGCCAATGATAAACAGTGCACTGTACAGGTGTTCTTACAGAATGAGGGGGCTCAATTTTAATTCCCAAGGCGGGTTGGAGTCGGGTTGCGTGGTGGGCGGGTTCCGGAGCTGCTTCCAGCGGGATCAGCTGCTGATGTCCGATTTTAATGAAATCAGCTTGTTAAGTTCATTGGGGCGCGCTGGCCGGTCCAATGAGTGCGATCGGGTCAGCTGGCCGCCTCTGATGACATCATCATAGTAGCTGGTTTTAAAGCTCCCATTCAGCCTAAGCCTTTCTCTTCTGCATTCTGATAGTCAGTGATATTGCTCCAACCACAGTGACGTCTTCCAGAGGCAAGGCAGCTCCTCGATTTAATGATGAGTCCCTCCATGCTCTTGTCGAAGCTGTAAGAGGGCGCAGGGAGATTCTCTTCCCTCCGTATGGTCGGAGGAAGCCTCCTCAGCAGACAAAGGCATCCTGGCTGTGCATTGCTGAGGAGGTCAGCGCAAGTTCCATTTAGTCACGCTCCTGGATCCAGTGCAGGAAATGCTTTAATGATCTTGTGCAAACATCAAAAGTGAGTATCCCATCACACTTACCTTCAATTTGCTTCCCTTCTCTTCTCATCACCAGCACTCTGCGTTGTAAGCTCCTCCACATACCACCATACCCTTGCACCCTTACCTATCCATCCCTGTCTCTGTACTGAATCACTTCAGCATCCTGCCTATGCACCCCTTAGACTCGCTCTCACTGTTATGCAGTAATAACAACTAACAACGCACAGGGAGCTAGCTTCCTCTTGGCACCTTACCCCATCTTCGTCTCCCTCAAAGCTTCTATGGTAGGGATTCTTCACACTCACTCCATCACTGTAGTTGAAACTCCGCTTGTGCCCCTCCTTGCAGGAAAAGATAGCCCACAATAAGAGGGAGAGAGCACTGACTGGAGGAGGTACACCTACCCTAGCAACATTGACAAGTGCTGAGGAGTCTGCATACGAGATTGTTGGAGGTGGTGAGGACCTGGAAGTGGCCGATGGAGAGACGGGCACACTAGAGGAAGCTGGTGACATAATAGAGTTTCATCCCTCTCATTGACATTTAGTGATTGACTGCAATGACATATGATGTTCATAGAGAATCGTGTTGTATCATCTGCTCAGAAGGATGTGTCAGCTACATCAATATCAGATGTCTAAATCATGCCTTTATTCTCCCACAGGACCATCGAGCGCCCCACTCCCCATGATCCAGGATGAAGAGCCAGATGACTCCTCAGAGGAACCTGAAGCCTCTGAGGGAGCAGTGTCACCAGGACTCAGTGCACCCAGCACCAGCGCAGCAACGCACACCTCAGTGGGGCCCTCGCGAGTTAGAGTAGTGTTGCCACCTGGTCTATCACAGTGCACAAGTGAGCATCAGTAGATGCTGGAGACAGTGACAGCAGTGGAGAGTCCTCGGCGGAGGTCGCAGCAATCTCCTAGCTCTGCTGAGCTGCATGCAGATGCTGTGTCTCTGGGGCCATCCAGAAAAAGAGCAGTTCGTGAAATACAGGAACAAGTGCAGGTGTCTCTGGAAGGGTTTGCCTCCAGGGTTAGTGCGAGTGTGGATAGAATGGAGGAGGCTATCTCTAACATCAGCACTGCCATGGTGGAGGCAATAGCGCATGAACGCACCACCATGGATAAGATGGCAACCTCCATGAATAGGATGGCAACCTCCGTGGAAAGGCTGGCTACCTCCGTGGAAAGAATGGAGGAAATAAGTCGCCAGAGTCAGGAAAACATGGTGACTGTTCAAAATAAAATGTCATCTCTGGAGGAGAGATGGGCAGCTATTGAGCAGAGAGACCAGAGCTTCATGGACGTCCTTGTGATGAGGACTGCCAGTGCAGATATGGGTCCTCATGGTCCCCCTGATGTGCAGCAAGGTGCTCTCCAGCCACTTGCCAGCACTGAGGTGCGGCTAACCCATGAGAGGGATGTTGTTGGCAGGACACAAGGAAGTGTGGGCTCCTCTCAAAGCACTCACACGACCATGCCACTGCAGAACCCTTGGTCAGAGACCCACTTTGCGAGAGACAACTGAGATGGCTGTTTCAGCCCTTGCACAGCCGCAGGAAGAGCAGACTGTTGAAGAGCCCTCCCAGGCTCCCCAACCCAGAGGACACCTGCCAAAGGTGCAGCATCCTAGTCAGCAAGGTGCCTCTACATTTGTGAAGCCACAGAGGAAGCACCGCGTAGAAGCACGCATAAGAGAAAGATTAAGCACATAGAGTCACAAGGGGACTCACGTGGGTGTTTTGTTTATTTTTTTCTGACTGTTCTTGGTTTATGATCCTTTTGTCATGTGTAAAATAAAAATTATGGCAAACAGTTGATTGTGTGGCCTATGAGTTCTGGGAAATGTAAAAGCGCATTGAGGGCTCAGGGCGACTTGCTTTTGTAATGCTGATGGTGAAAGTGATAGGAAATAACCGGGTATAGCAGAGATGATGTATGACGTTGGAGAAATGTCGTCTACAATTACAGAGCCATATGGTAGCCACCTATGGTTGAAGAGTAAGCTTATGCAAATGCGGCATGGCAGTGTGCATACCCTGCTTGACGGGCAGCAGTGAACTGGAGGGATGTTGCATTGGTCACAACAGGGCACACAATGCGCCCCTCGTCCTCCTCCTCCTCCTCTTCCCAGTAAGATCTGTGCTGAGCCACACAACTGCTGCTCCTCCCATTATGAAGACCAGGATGAGAGGACAAACGTTTTTCCCATCCTCTTGCTATAGATTTCATTTGAGCCAAGAAGCTTGCAAGCGCACAGTCGAAGTGGCCTGAAATTATTCTATTCAGGTCACACTGCAGATGGGTGTCAGCTTGAACAGTCACAAGGTCAGTAGATGTGCAAAATCTTATCCAGCGGCGAGAGCGGGACCAGGGGAGGAGCGACGGATATAAAAGCGGCAGTGCCCGAGGCCCGAGACCAGCGGCGAGAGCGGGACCAGGGGAGGAGCGGATATAAAAGCGGCAGTGCCCGAGGCCCGAGACCAGCGGCGAGAGCGGGAGCAGGGGAGGAGCGGCGGATATAAAAGCGGCAGTGCCCGAGGCCCGAGACCAGCGGCGAGAGCGGGACCAGGGGAGGAGCGACGGATATAAAAGCGGCAGTGCCCGAGGCCCGAGACCAGCGGCGAGAGCGGGAGCAGGGGAGGAGCAGCGGATATAAAAGCGGCAGTGCCCGAGGCCCGAGACCAGCGGCAAGAGCGGGACCAGGGGAGGAGCGGATATAAAAGCGGCAGTGCCCGAGGCCCGAGACCAGCGGCGAGAGCGGGACCAGGGGAGGAGCGGATATAAAAGCGGCAGTGCCCGAGGCCCGAGACCAGCAGCGAGAGCGGGAGCGGACGGACCTGTGAGGGGGGAAAAAAAATCAAAGTGTGATGTCACAGGAAAGCAGGTAAGTGATTGGTTGGTGAGTATTTCTCTTTTTTTTCTCTTTTTCTAAACTTGGGCATTGGTTTAAATTAAGATCCATGATTACAGATTAAAGACTATACATAGATAATTGATATTTCAAAACTTGAAAACCTAACCAGTTAAATAAAATACAACAGAGATGGCAGGGCAGGTGATGTGTTGCAGCTGTAGCATGTGGGAGCTGGTGGACCCCAGTGTGGTCCACGGCAACCACATCTGCAGTAAGTGTTGGCAGCTCGAGGAAGTTTGGCTCAGAGTTGATGAGCTGCAGTCCGAGCTTCAGACACTGCGATACATCAGGGAGGGGGAGAGTTACCTGGGCGCTGTGTTCTAGGAGGCAGTCACACCCCTTAGGTTAAATAATTCAAATTTAGTCCATGGTCAGGGACAGGAGGGTGTGGCTATGGCTGAGGCAGGTATGGGGATCCACAAGGTAGCAATGGAGGAGCCTCAGCCCTTGCACTTGTCCAACAGGTACGAGGTACTTGCTCCCCGTGTGGACGAGAGCAGGGACTGCAGGGAAGATGAGCAAACTGACCACAGGGGGCCATTCAAGTTGGGGGGAGTAAAAAGAAATGTTGTAGTGATAGGGAACAGTATAGTTAGGGGGATAGACACTGTTCTCTGCAGCTGAGAGCGTGAGTCCAAAGGCTGTGTTGCCTGCCCGGTGCCAGGGTTAAGGACATCTCCTCTGGGCTGGAGAGGAACTTGGAGTGGGAGGGGAAAGATCCAGTTGTCGTGGTCCACGTAGGTACCAATGACATAGGTAGGACAAAGAAAGAGGTTCTGCTGAGGGAGTATGAGCAGCTAGGGACTAAATTAAAAAGCAGGACCACAAAAGTAGTAATCTCTGGATTACTACCTGAGCCACGAGCAAATTGGCATAGGGTAAATAAGATCAGAGAGATGAATGCATGGCTCAAAGATTGGTGTGGGAGAAATGGGTTTCGATTCATGGGGCACTGGCACGAGTACTGGGGAAAGAGGGATTTGTTCCGTTGGGACGGGCTTCACTTAAACCATGCTGGAACCAGTGTCCTGGTAAATCAAATAACTAGGGCTGTAGATAGGGCTTTAAACTAATTAGTGGGGGGGGGGGGGGGGGGGGGGGTGGAGGATTCATGTGAGGGGAAATTTCAAAAGTCAAAGAGAAAGGAGAAGGCACTAGTGCAGGGTAGCGATAGTGGTAATGATAACCAGAGTGTGACAGGAAGGGACAGAGTGTGTAAACATAAGAGTGCATCAGAAAGTAGAGTCAGAGTAGGGAAAAATGGTAAAAAGACAAAATTAAAAGCTCTTTATCTGAATGCACGCAGCATTCATAACAAGATAGATGAGTTGACGGCACAAATAGAAATAAATGGGTATGATCTGATAGCCATTACAGAGACGTGGTTGCAAGGTGACCAAGGCTAGGAACTGAATATTCAGGGGTAGATGACATTTCGGAAGGATAGGCAGAAAGGGAAAGGAGGTGGAGTAGCTCTGTTAATAAAGGATGAGATCAGTGCAGTAGTGAGAAATGATATTGGCTCAGAAGATCAAGCTGTAGAATCAGTTTGGGTGGAGATAAGAAATAATATGGGAAAGAAGTCACTGGTGGGAGTAGTCTATAGGCCCCCTAACAGTAGCTACACTGTAGGACAGAGTATAAATCAAGAAATAATGGAGGCTTGTAAGAAAGGTACTGCAATAATCATGGGGCAATTTTAATCTTCATATAGATTGGACAAATCAAATTGGCAAAGGTAGCCTTGAGGACGAGTTCATAGAGTGTATTCGGGATGGTTTCTTAGAACAATACATTGTGGAACCAACCAGGGAGAAGGCTATTTTAGATCTGGTAATGTGTAATGAGACAGGATTAATTAATGATCTCATAGTAAAGGATCCTCAAGGGAAGAGTGACCATAGCATGTTAGAATTTCAAATTCAGTTTGAGGATGAGAAACTTGGGTTTCAAACCAGTGACCTGAACTTAAATAAAGGCAATTACAAAGGTATGAAGACAGAGTTGGCTAAAGTGGACTGGGAAAATAGATTAAAGGGTAAGATGGTAAATAAGCAGTGGCAGACATTTAAGGAGATATTTCATAACTCTCAGTAAAGATATATTCCAGTGAGAAAGAAAGTCTCTATGAGAAGGATGAACCATCCGTGGCTAACTAAGGAAGTTAAGGATGGTACCAAATTGAAAACAATGGCATACTATGATGTGAAGATTAGTGGTAGGCCAGAGGATTGGGAAATTTTTAGAAACCTGCAAAGGACAACTAAAAAAACAATAAAGAGAGAGAAGATAGATTATGAGAGTAAACTAGCAAGAAATATAAAAACAGACAGTAAGAGCTTCTACAGGTATATAAAAAGGAAGAGAGTAACTAAAGTAAATGTTGGTCCCTTAGAGGATGAGACTGGGGAATTAATAATGGGGAAACAGGGAAATGGCAGAGACTTTGAACAAATATTTTGTATCGGTTTCATGGTAGAAGACACTAAAAGCATCCCAATAATAATAGATAATCAAGGGGCTATAGAGTAGTAGCAGGACATTTAGAAAATCATGATACAGTCAAGCAGAGTCAGCATGGTTTTATGAAAGGGAAATCATGTTTGACAAATTTGCTAGAGTTCTTTGAGGATTTAATGCGCAGGGTGGATAAAGGGGAACCAGTAGATGTAGTGTATTTAGATTTCCAGAAGGCATTCGATAAGGTGCCACATAAAAGGTTACTGCACAAGATAAGAGCTCATGGGGTTGGGGGCAATATATTAGCATGGATAGAGGATTGGCTAACTAACAGGAAACAGAGAGTCGGGATAAATGGGTCATTTTCAGGTTGGCAAACTGTAACTAGTGGGGTGCCACAGGGATCAGTGCTGGGGCCCCAGCCGTTTACAATCTATATTAATGACTTGGATGAAGGGACTGAGTGTAATGTAGCCAAATTTGCTGATGATACAAAGATAGGTGAGAAAGCAAGCTGTGAAGAATAATCTGCAAAGGGATATAGATAGGTTAAGTGAGTGGGCAAAAATATGGCAGATGAAGTATAATGTGGGAAAATGTGAGGTTATCCACTTTGGTAGGAAAAAAATAAAAAAGCAAATTATTATTTAAATGGAGAGAGACTACAAAATGCTGCGGTACAGAGGGATCCGGGGGTCCTTGTACATGAAACACAAAAAGTTAGCATGCAGGTACAGCAAGTAATTAGGAAGGCAAATGGAATGTTGGGCTTTATTGCAAAGGGGATAGAGTATAAAAGTAGGGAAGTCTTGCAACAACTGTACAGGGCATTGATGAGACCACACCTGGAACTGCGTAGTTTTGGTCTCCTTATTTAAGGAAGGATATACTTGCATTGGAGGCAGTTCAGAGAAGGTTCACTAGGTTGATTCCCGAGATGAAGGGGTTGTCTTATGAAGAAAGGTTGAGCAGGTTGGGCCTATACTCATTGCAGTTTAGAAGAATGAGAGGTGATCTTATTGAAACATATAAGATTCTGAGGGGGCTTGACAGGGTAGATGTTGAGAGGATGTTTCCCCTCGTGGAGGAATCTAGAACTAATGGGCGTAGTTTCAGAATAAGGGGTCGCCCATTTAAATCGAAGATGAGGAGGAATTTCTTCTCTCAGAGGGTTGTGAATCTTTGGAATTCTCTACCCCAGAGAACTGTGGAGGCTGGGTCATTGAATATATTTAAGGTGGAGATAGACAGATTTTTGAACGATAAGGGAGTCAAGGGTTATGGGGAGTGGGCAGGGAAGTGGAGTTGAGGCCAAGACCAAATCAGCCATGATCTTATTGAATGGCGGAGCAGGCTCGAGGGGCCAAATGGCCTACTCCTGCTCCTATTTCTTACGTTTCTTATGTTTATTATCCCATACCTACAACAGCAAAGTTGTTGCATTTGAATGTCAGCCATGTTTATGGGGCGCTTTTAAAGTGCTCCACCAATGAATACAAATCATGTCCTCCAGCAACTCGTCTCCTTGAACCTGGCCTGTTTCTGACAAGACGGGAAACAGGAGCCAGAAGCACGAAAATGGGAAACCACTATCAAAATAGGATTAGCAAGGCAGTTAACAGGCTCTTAACTGCCTTAATTACCTGTCCCACCGGTTCCAGTCGGGTCAATTTGGGAGCGGCTGAACAGACACTCACGAAAATCGGGTGGGGGCGGGATGGAGACGGGTTGAGTGTCTGAAGCCATTTTTTCCGATTTTCCCTACAGACCTGCCTCCAAACCTGCCTCCTCAGGGCTATTAAAATTGAGGCCAGGGTGTCAATTTCCCCCACTTTTTAGCATTTTTGGTTGTGAGTCAGAATGGTTGTCGGTCAAAGTCCCACCCTAGGACCTAAGTCCATATGTTAGGTTTCCACTCCAGTGGAATTATGAAGAAGTATTGAATTGTGGAGGTACCATCCTTTGGATAAGTTGTTCAACCGAGACATTGTCTGTCTGTTCATCCGGGGTTTTTTTTAAAAACTAACACAAGAACCAACACAAATGGAGAGGATATGCAGCCAGCAGGTGTTTTGACACGTTGGACCCCCTGGGACACATCTCATTGTCTTGGCTGTGCTCTTAGTGTGTCTTTGATGTAGGGAAAGATTTGAATACATTTTTTCTGTGTTTATATTGTGAATTCTGGGAGATTCTCTCACAGCTACCCTACCTGAAGAAGGAGCGACAGCTCCGAAAGCTTGTAAAATTAAATAAATCTGTTGGACTATAACCTGGTGTTGTGCGACTTCTCATTTTTGTTCATACATACACATTAAACATCTTAAAGAGCTTGTTTCATTCACCAGAATCCAGTTATGTACGTATTCAGGCAGATGTTCCTTTATTTGTTAATCTTGAAAAGGGAAAGATTTACTTCTATATATCTTACCAAATCACTCAGAAATGTCTTAAAGTGCTTAAGATACTGTGAAATACTTCAAAGTGCAGTAACTGCTGTTAGGTAGGCAAACACAGCAGTCATTTGGCACACAACAATGAAATGAATAATCTATTTGTGGTGTTGGTTGAAGGGAATGTTGGCTACGATACTAGGAGAACTTTCCCTCTTTTTTGAAAGTGCCCTGGGATCTTTAACCTTAAACCATTGAAACAGTATAACCTCTCACCAGCATATCTGAAAATACAATACTCCCTCAGTACTGCGCTGGAATGTCAGCACAAATTGCTCTAATGCTTGAGTGGGACTTGACTCTAAAGTGTTGCCAAGTGAGTCAAACTGACAGTTTGGTAAAGAAAAATAGATTAGTGGAAAGTGAAGTTGTTGGAGTAGGGTTTGAGTTATTGTTGGTAAAATATTTTAGTGGTACAGTTGGTTACACATTGAATTCCAAGATGACTGCAATAAAGAACGACTATTTTATTCCGATTATTTGTTTTACATTTAGTTGAATTCATTTAGGCCCGGTTTCATGAAATTCAACACAACAGTTCCAAATATTTAATTTTGAGTACAAGCAACTCATATTGCTGTACCATTCTTGCTATGAATGTTATAATTGTATATTTTTATTTGAATCAGTTAAGCTTGGCTTAGATATTAACATTTGAATGTTTATAAAAATGCATTTAAAAGTTTAATTGAAAGAAAGATAGAAACCATGTTGTCTGTTGATTGCGAGTTTACAATCAACATCCTCATTACTCGATCTTTCAGTGCAGAAATTTGTGCTAAACATAAGCATTTACAAGTTCTTCATCTGCAACAACTACAATGAAAGCAGTTTTGTAGACGTAATAGAATAATTATGAAGTTGACCTGAACAACATTTAGGTGACTTTTGGACATGCTCACAAGTTGCTTGAAGATAAACAAAACTTTATTTTGTTTGCCCTGAAAGTAGCGCAATATTCTATTCACTTCAGTAATAAAAGACTTTACTGTAAACCAGGAGAACCCAAATTTCCTTCAGAATAGAGCACAATACCTAATTCTTGCACTGACATTTTACAGCTCTTTCTCCATACATCACGCGACACAGGGGTATAATTATTTCACATATGGACCTATGATTAATAGTTCAAGTTAATATGAATATTTTCCCTAACTCAAGATGAATAATATTGCTATTAAGGAGTTTATGTAAAGTTGTTCTAATACAACATAGTTTCTACATGTAAAAACATTTAATTTAAAATCTGCCCTGCGACCCTTATGTATTAGTCGAATTCCTCAGCTGGTTACATACTGTTAAAAGACAAATGAGACAGTTTATAGGTACATTTTCATAGTAATATAAAACCAAGCCTCAACATTTATAGCTAGAATTAGATTTCAGTTACTGTGGAATAAGACATGAAATATGGAAAAAATAATTAGATGGTGGGGTATCTATGCTCGTATGGCATTAACATACTAAGGCAGAGACACTGTAAGCCACAGATACTGTTGCTAAAAGTATTTGGGGGTAGCATTCTAGTCTCACAGTCAGAAAGTTGTGGGTTCAAGTCCCGCTCCAGACTTGAGCACAAAACTCTCGGCGCCACTCCAGCGCAGTTCTGAGGGAGTGCTGCACCGTCAGAGGTGCTGTCTTTGGGATGAGAGATCTGCCCCCCTCAGGTTGATCTAAAAGCTCCCAAGGCAGTATTTGAAGAAGAGCAAAGGATTTCTCCCTGGTGTCCTGGCCAATAGTTATCCCTCAACCAACATCACTAAAACAGATTATCTGGTCAGTATTTCTGGTCATTATCTCATTGCTGTTTGATTCCTTGTTATGCACAAGCTGTGCGGTTCCGACATTATAACAGTGACTACACTACAACAAAAGCAGTTCTGAGGAAAAGTCATCGACCTAAATCTTAACTTTGTTTCTCTCGCCACAGATGCTGACCCACCTGTTGAGTATTTCCAGCATTTTCTGTTTTTATATTAGTGACTACACTACTTTGGTTGTCCTGAGGTTGTGAAAGGCATTCTAGAAATGCAAGTTCTTTCTTACAGGACCGATCAATAGTGAATTTAGCTGCTCCGGATTGGAGCTGCCAACCTTCACTCGGCCAACCATCACTGACACCTTCATTAATGGAACAGCTCACTCAGGTCAGAGCAGTGCGCTTGGAAATGGAAAAACAAACTGGCATATTCAAGTCATATAAAATAAGGGGAGGCGGGGGGAGGGGACACAGGTCGGACGGACATTACTCGGCTGTAACCCAGGCCTTTATCCCACAGGGAACAAAAAATAACTTCCCCCTTGCCTAGAATTTGTCCCAGTGTCCTAGGAATCTGAATCCTTCTCTTCGTACACAACTTTAGCCACACGTCGACATGTCTAATAGATTCCTCCATAACTTCTCCAGTGTTTGCAACCAGGAATAACTCTGGGATTACTACTCTCATGATCTTGCACTTTAACCTATCTCCTCAGACTCTGCAATACCTTCATTCCACACTTTCCTGCAGTATTGATTCCTTCATTCCATAATGTCCCTTGCCCTGGTAGCTGGGAGACAACCCATCATTGTGGGACTCCTGGTCATGACTAAAAAGCAGGATGCGTACCACCTTAATTATAGAATCCCCATAAATGCCACTCTCCGATTCTCATGGCTACTTTATTTTGCTCCATCAGTAACCCCTTGCTCCACAGTGCAGTGGTATTACTCACAATTACCCTCCCCTGTGTCTCCATTTTTTCTTTGTCATAGGTGTTGAGATATAAGTCCAGATCCACAGGGTTTTCCTGCACTGGTTCCTCCCAGCTGGTCCTCTTTCCTCTTGCAGGCAGTCACCCACTTTCCACCTCAGTTTTTATGTTCTTACACCTGTGGCATAATTTCAATTTTGTAATTCTACTCATAACAATACCTTAAATTGTAAAAATACAATGGTACTTATATTTTTTTGTCAGTAATATGGGCACAATTATCAGTTACATTTAATATTTCTTCAGAAATGCCTGGCAACCCATATAAAGAAAGTGACATTTATTTCTGTAGAAAGAATTTATATTGGCCCAGAATTTTCAGCCAGCGGCGAAGCAATGGCGCTCGCCGCTGACCTTAAAGAAAACTGCCCACAAAGATCTTGTGATCTCTGTGGCATGAATTTCAGCTCTCCCAACATTCATTTGAATCTGGGGCCAAATCAAGCGTCCAGCAACAGTGATGTCAGCAAGCAGGCTAAGCAGCCAATCACATTACAGAATTTTCACAGACAGCAAACCAGGAAGTAAAATGCACAGATTATAATTCACTTATTATAAATTTTACAGAAAGCAAAATAAAGATTGGGACATACCCATAGGATTAAGGTAGAAGCATAAATATCACAAACAAACTTTAAAAAACAAATCATTTTAAAAACCATGTCATTCTTATCATATTAATGGAAAAATTTGACATTCCACAACTATAAAATGTTTTTCAGGGCCAGAATGGTTGTTCAGCAGTCAATACGCCATTAAAAACCCAGTTACACCTCTTTCAACAAGGCTTAACTTTGTCAGGGTTTTTTTTTAAACAGCGATATTCCAGTGTAATAGGGGAGGCTTCGTCTGGAACTACATTTCAGTGTGATTTGAATTGATTGTCGGCTCCGGGGAGTTCCACAGCGCAACTTGTGGAGAAGGGATAAAATCACTGACCGCAACATTCTGCATTTATCTGTGAATGCGCCGACACTCAAGAAGCTCGACACCATCCAGGACAAAGCAGCCCATTTGATTGGCACCCCATCCACCACCTTAAACATTCACTCCCTCCACCACCGGCGTACCGTGGCTGCAGTGTGTACCATCTACAAGATGCACTGCAGCAACTCGCCAAGGCCTCTTCAGCAGCACCTCCCAAACCCGCGACCTCTTCCACCTAGAAGGACAAGGGCAGCAGGCACATGGGAACATCACCACCTCCAAGTTCCCCTCCAAGTCACACACCATCCTGACTTAGAAGTATATCGCCGATCCTTCATCGTCGCTGGGTCAAAATCCTGGAAGTCCCTCCCCAACAGTACTGTGGGAGTACCTTCACCACACGGACTGCAGCGGTTCAAGAAGGCAGATCACCACCACATTCTCAAGGGCAACTAGGGATGGGCAATAAATGCTGGCCTTGCCAGCGACGCCCAGATCCCATAAGCGAATAAAAATAAAACCTCCAGAAGCTGCTGTCACTTTCAGAGGAGTAATGATGGCGAACGCTGACAATTTCACTGTCATTACCACCACAAAATCCGGGCCATTATGTATGAAATAAAAATACATGGGACTTAGTTAAATACGAATTTTCTATTTTGGTGTTCAAGTGATATTCAGAAACTTTTTGAGCTTCAATCTGGATGGAATTAGTCCCTTATAACTCATTCCCTTGGTATGTATATTTTGTGTGTTGAGATATGATTAAGTGAAATGCGCCCTCCTGAATGCAATAACATCACACTGTTGGTCTCTCCTGCAATGTTCTGGCATTTCACTAACTCGAGTGCAATGTAGTATGCCTTTAGCGATTAGCCAATTAAGCGTGCTTTCCGTGAGAACTGATTTTTCAGAAGTGTCCCAAGCCACAGATAATGCCTACTTCGCCAAGATTAGTGAGCGAGATTACAGTTATACACACAACTAATGTCAATATTTGTTATTGTAGTGAGCTTATATATAGAATTCAATTTAAATTAATTTCTAAAACTAAATCAATCCCATGCCCATTTCTGTAAAGAAAAAGGTGAAGAAAGGTCATTTAAATTATAGATGCAAACCAGACAGGAGACCCTTTCCCGGGTGCACACAATATGAATGTGTGTTACATTTGTTGTTTAGTCATGCGTTGTGTGTGTAAAAGACCATGTGCAGGTCATAATTGCTGTCACTATTAATCCGGAAATTTACCCCAACCCTGTAGAAATAAGTATTTAGAAACTCAACAATCCCGGAAGTGTTTTACTCAGGATGCTGACCTGAACTGAAGTGTTCAGCAAATCCGAACCAGCTATCTATTGAGACGCGTATTCCGGTCTAGTACAAATGAAGAGCCAGAATAACAACAGAAATGTTGGAAGTACTCAGTGTCGTAAGAATGAGCCTTACGCGTGGTGAACTTAAAGTAAGCTTTAATCAACTAAAAAGGTGCTACATACAAAAGAGGTCTTACTCTATGCCTCTCCAGGATCCAACTGATCAGTCCAGTATTTATCCTGGACTAATCACAGGAAGTGATGCAATAAAGTTCGAGTCACAGGAAGCTGTATTGTGTTACCACATTCTCCCCCCACAAAAGATTAGGAGGCCGGGATGCTCCCTCCATTTTGTAGCCGCCGGACGAGGGAGAGCCGCACCCGTTTGGGTTCTCGTAGCGGTAGAGGGCCCCTAGCCCGTTTACCCGCCGCGGGCCGTGGACCAGAGTCCGAGTGATCCAGCCCGCTCTGTGAGGGGTCAGGACGATCCTGACTGTGCACTGGTGCCCGAACGGGTGTCGGGCAGGGCTGTGGCAGATCCGTTTCCGAGCGTACGGTACGGGGTGGATCGTGGCTGCGCGTGCGAGCCCCGACGGGCTCATAGTCAGTCTGCCCCAGGACGGCACGCTGGAGTGAGGTACCAGCCGGCGTCAGATCCAGATCGTGATGAGAGGCACCTGGCGAGCCCAGAGATGTGCCTGGTACAATATCATCCCCTGGTGTCCCTCTATGTTTCGGCGGGCAGGGAGCCAGATCCCGCAATGACACGGTAGATTCCCGACCGTCAGGATACCGAATATAGGCGTAGGTAGGGTTGACGTCAGTGAGCTCAACCTCATCTACCAGGGGGTCATTCTTAGACGCCCGGACATATCTTCGGAGTAGCACTGGTCCCGGTGCAGTCAGCCACGACGGGAGAGATATCCCATAGGATGAGCGACGCTGAAATCGGAAGAACCGTTCATGAGGCGTCGTATTTGTGGCGGTCGAAAGGAGGGACCGTGTGGAGTGTAATGCGTCTGGAAGTACTGCTTCCCATTGCTGGTTGGGTAGGCCCCGAGATCTCAAAGCCAGACGTACCGCATTCCAGATGATAGCATTAAAACGCTCGACTTGCCCATTCCCGACCGGATGATAAGGCGTCGTTCTGCTGGCAGCAATACCCCGTTCCGAGAGATAGGCCTTGAGTTCTCCTGACATAAAAGAAGGGCCCCGATCCGAATGAACATAGGATGCCATGCCACAGAAAGCAAACACCTGCTCAAGGCAGCTGATAACCGTGGTCGTCAGCATATTGGGGCAGGGAAAGGCAAACGGAAAATGGGAATACTCATCGACCATGGTCAATAGATAAGTGTTGCGAGTTGAAGAGGGCAACGGCCCCTTAAAATCGATGCTAAGCCATTGCATTGGCTGGGTCGCATGTATGAGTATACCACCCGAGGGGCGGAAAAACTGAGGTTTCAATTCCGCACAGACTCTGCAGTCCGAGCACATCTTCTTTACATCCCCGGTAGAGAATGGGAGATTTCGGGACCGCACGAAGTGTAGCATGCGAGTAACGCCCGGATGACACAACCCATCATGGATGTCTACGAGCGTAGAGGGTGCCATGGCGGAGCAGAATGCTCCTGAGAGGGTATCCGGAGCCACATTCTCCTTGCCAGGTCAATAGTGGATGGTGTAACCAAAAGAGGCCAATTCCAGCAGCCAAAGCTGGATTTTATTATTTTTAATTTTGGTCCGTTTTCGATTATCGAGCATGAAGGCGACCGATCGCTGGTCCGTGATTAAGGTAAAGTGCTGGCGAGCTAGGAGATGACTCCACTTCCGTACTGCCTCTATGATGGTTGTAGCTTCTTTCTCGACTGGAGGATAATGTAGCTCAGCCCCTTGAAAAGTCCTGGACAAAAATGCCACCGGACGACCTTCCTGATTCAGAGTGGCCGAGATCGCCACCTCCGAGGCATCACACTCAACAACAAAAGGAAGACTCTCATCGATGGAGTGAAGAGCCGCTTTCTCCAACTGTTTTTTCAGGAGGTTAAAGGCTGCAACAGCCGCTGTGTCTAGTGGGAATGTGCTGGCCTTCAGTAGAGGTTGGATTCGGTCCGAGAAGTTAGGAATCCATTTAGCATAGTATGCAAACAGGCCGAGGGCCCGGCGCAAGGAGGCCGGATTCTTAGGTGGCGGGAGTTCTTGGAGTGGGCGAAGCCTTTCAGGGTCAGGTTTAATGATGCCATTGCCCACACAATAGCCAAGGATGTTGATGGTTGGTTGTGACTCAATGGATTTAGCCGCATTTAATGTCAAATTACGGTGCTGGAGTGCATCCCAAAATCGTTGGAGATTGGCGTCATGTTCCCGCTGATTGCGACCTGCGACAGTAATATTGTCCAGATAAGGAAACGTATCCTTCAAGTCTTCCTGTTTGACCAGGTCATCCATTGCTCGCTGGAAGACAGCCACTCCATTAGTGACCCCAAAGGGGAGGCGACGAAATTGATACAGCCGTCCATTGGCTTCAAAGGCCGTATACTGCTTGTCTGAGACCTTCAAGGGTACCTGATGATAGGCACTTTTCAGATCATATGTTGAGAACACCGTGTACTCAGCCAGTTTATTAACCATATCATCGATGCACGGCAATGGGTATGCGTCCAAGTCCGTATATTGATTGATGGTCTGTGAATAGTCAATGCACAGCCGTTTCTTGTGAGGTTGTAGAGGGTTCTTAACAATAACGACCATGGCGACGAACAAGACTCGATGATATCCTCTGCTAAAAGCCGAGAAATCTCAGCCGCAATAAAAGACTGGTCTTCCTGACTGAAACGTCGTGACTTTGTTATAATCGGTTTGCATCGAGGAGGGATACTGGTAAACAGTGAGGGTTCATCCAGTGAAGCTGCTGACAATGCACAGAACGGTAATCGAGGTCGTATATTAGAAATAGTGAGTTCAGGTTTGGATCCGCCGAACTCAATGGTGAGCTTCTTATGCTGCTTTTGAAAATCCAGCCCTAAGATAAGATCACTACATAAGTCCTTGAGCACCGAAAGCCGGGTGGAGGGATACCTGTGACCATTAAGTGTTATTTCAACCATACAAAAGCCAGAAATTCTGGTATTAAGTGATGACTGAGCCATCGCAATTGCCTGGTCCGATGGGAAAACATGTAGCTTTAACTCTGCAACAATCTGTTCCCTAATGAAACTATCAGTGCTACCTGAGTCAATTAAGGCATCTAAAGTATGTCCATTAATTGATGCTTTTGTAGCTGCATGGAATAGGTTCTGAGGACAAGCAGCTGTAATTGGTGTCGTTGCACAAAGAGTGGCTGAAACTCTAGGTGTGTTTCTTCGAGAGAAAACCCGAGAGGAAGCACGATAGATTTTAGCCGGAACATCTTGATAGGCCCTTACTGGGGCAGTTCGGTAGGACTTAGCTTGATAAGCCCTCGTAGAGGCTCTTGATAGGCAAACTTTTGCAAAATGACCCTTTTTGTTGCAATGACTGCAAAACGCATTGCGAGCAGGGCAGAATTTCCGAGGGTGAAACTCATCACCACAAAAGAAGCATTTCTTAGATTGCCAAGAGGCTGCCACAGTGGGGTCATCATCCTCTTCATCAGTGAAGTCATCAGATTGATCGTCAGGGATAAAGTCCTCCCTAATAGAGTTCACCTGTGGCCTCTTAAATTGCCTGACTGTAGTTAAGGCAGCAGACCGAGGTCTGGGCACTGTATAAAGGTCTGCATTCCTTTTTGCCAGATCTAGAGAGCAAGCCATGTCATAAGCTCTCTGAAGCTCAAGTGTCTTACTTTCCAGTAGACGCTGGCGTATAAATGGGGAGGCAAGCCCGCAGATGAAAGCATCACGGATCATTTCTTCACGGTACAGCTCAGCTGAGGCCGCCTGAAAGTTACAGTCCATACTAAGTCTGCGAAGCTCTTGGAGGAATTTATCAATGGATTCCTCCGGCCCTTGTTGGGCTGTAGCTAGTAGATGTCTGGCATAGACCTCATTCGGTGTCTTAGTATATAGCCTCTTAAGCGTCCGAATTGCCTCCTCGTAATTGCCCCATTCCTCCACATACTGAAATACATTCGGGGTGACACAGTTGATGAGTATCCGCAACTTTGAGTCATCATCAGCCTTGCAATATTCGAGAAAATTGTCAAACCTGCGATACCAGTGTTTCCACACCTTACCGGCTGCTGGGGTGTTTGGGTCCAAGTCAAGACGCGATGGTTTAAGGATGTTTTCCATGATGGGTGATTCCCTGGATCCTTAGTTCCGAGTTCGTCCAAAAAGTTTGAGTGTGAAGTTTTCCAAAGTTGATTAAATTGTCGTAAGAATGAGCCTTACGCGTGGTGAACTTAAAGTAAGCTTTAATCAACTAAAAAGGTGCTACATACAAAAGAGGTCTTACTCTATGCCTCTCCAGGATCCAACTGATCAGTCCAGTATTTATCCTGGACTAATCACAGGAAGTGATGCAATAAAGTTCGAGTCACAGGAAGCTGTATTGTGTTACCACACTCAGCAAGCCAGGCAGCATCCGTGGAGAGAGAAACAGAGTTAACGTTTCAGGTCTGTGACCCTTCATCAGAACTGGAAAAGGTTAGAGATGTAACAGATTTTAAGCAGGTGCAGAGACAGGGAAAGGGGGAGGGGAGGGGAGGAAGGAATTGAAGGAACAGTCTGTGCTAGGGTCGGAGGCAGGAGAGATTAAATGTTGCAAATGGGGATGGCAAAATCATCAACAGCCTCCTGAAAAATGGGGGCAGGGGTTATAGTCTGAAATTGTTGAACTCAATGTTGGGTCCAGAAGGCTGTAAAGAGCCTAATCGAAAGATGAGGTGCTGTTCCTCGAGCTTACATTGAGCTTCATTGGAACAGTATAAGAGGCCGAGGACAGAGAGGTCAGAGTGGGAGTGGAGCGGAGAATTAAAGTGACAGGCGACTGGAAGCTCGGGGTCACCCTTGAGGACTGAACGGAGGTGTTCCACAAAGCGGTCGCCCAATCTGCATTTGGTCTCCCCAATGTAGAGGAGACCGCATCGTAAGCAGCGAATGCAGTATACTAAATTGCAAGAAGTACAAGTAAATCGCTGTTTCACCTGGAAGGGGTGTTTGGGGCCCTGGACAGTGGGAAGGGAGGAGGTAAAAGGGCAGGTGTTGCATCTCCTGCGCTTGTACGGCAAGGTGCCGGGAGAAGGGGAAGGGCTGTTGGGGGTGATTGAGGAGTGAACCAGCGTGTCGCGGAGGGAGCTGTCCCTTCAGAATGCTGAAAGGGGAGGTGAGGAGAAGATGCATTTGGTGGTGGGATCACGCTGGAGGTGGTGCAAATGGCGGAGGATGATCCGTTGAAAGTGGAGGCTGGTGGGGTGAAAGGTGAGGACAAGGGGAACCCTATTGTGGTTCTGGGAGGGAGGGGATGGGGTGAGAGCAGAAGTGCGGGAAATGGAACGGACACAGTCAAGGGCCGTGTCAACCACGGTAGAGGGGAATCTTTGGTTGAGGAAAAAGGAAGACATATCAGAAGCACTGGTATGGAAGGTGGCATCGCCAGAGCAGATGCGGCGGAGACGGAGAAACTGGGAGAATGGAATAGAGTCCTTACAGGAAGCGGGGTGGGAGGAAGTGTAGTCCAGGTAGCTGTGGGAGTCAGTGGGCTTGTAGTGAAGAGCCAGAATGTTGGGCTTGCATTAAACAGCCTGATTATTGATTGGAATAGAAATGCACATCCAGTAGTTGGTGGCCAAAGCTAACTTATTACATACAGTTTGGGTTCTCATGGAAGAAATGCTGGTGGACGTTTGTGATTTCTCTCTGGCTGTCTTTCATCCAATGATTTGTCTCCATTCACTTGAAGCGAAGAAAGCAATAACAAATATACTGCGGTGGTGAAAAGTAGTTTGGGGAAAGTTAACTGACGCCTCATAGCAGGCTGTGGCTATACATCATTATGTTTTGTTCCCTGTGGGATAAAGGCCTGGGTTGCAGCCGAGTAATGTCCGTCCGACCCATGCCCCCGCCCCCCCTTATTTTATATGAGTTGAATATGCCAGCTTGTTTTTCCATTTCCAAGTGCACTGCTCTGACCTGAGCGAGCTGTTCCATTAACAAAGGTGTCAGTGATGGGTGGCCGAGTGAAGGTTGGCAGCTCCAATCAGGAGCAGCTAAATTCGCGTTTGATCGGTCCTGTAAGAAAGAACTTACATTTCTATAATGCCTTTCACAACCTCAGGACAATCAATGTAGCGTAGTCACTAATATCAAAACAGAAAATGCTGGAAATACTCAACAGATGAGGCAGCATCTGTGGAGAAAGAAACAAAGTTAAGTTTTAGGTTGATGACCTTTCCTCAGAACTGCTTTTGTTGTAGTGTAGTCACTGTTGTAATGTCGGAACCGCACAGCTTGTGCATAGCAAGGAATCAAACAGCAATGAGATAATGACTAGAAATACTGACCAGATAATCTGTTTTAGTAATGTTGGTTGATGGATAACTATTGGCCAGGACACCAGGGAGAAATCCATTGCTCTTCTTCAAATAGTGCTGTGGGATATTTTTCGATCAACCTGAGAGGGCAGACTTCTCATCCCAAAGACAGCACCTCTGACAGTGCAGCACTCCTTCAGAACTGCACTGGAGTGTCAGCCTAGAGTTTTTTGCTCAAGTCTCTGGAGCGGGACTTGAACCCACAACCTTCTGACTGTGAGACTAGAGCTACCCCTTAATTACTTGTATCAGCAGTATCTGCTGCTTACAGTATCTCTGCCTGTTAATGCCATACATAAGAACATAAGAATTAGGAGGAGGAGTAGGCCATATGGTCCTTCGAGCCTGCTCTGCCATTCAATAAGATCATGGCTAATCTTCAACCTCAACTCTGCTTTTCCGCCCGATCTCCATATCCCTTGATTCCCCTAGAGTCCAAAAATCTATCTATCTCAGCCTTGAATATACTCAAAGACTCAGCATTCACAGCCCTCTGGGGCAGAGAATTCCAAAGATTCACAACCCTCTGAGTGAAGAAATTCCTCCTCATGTTGGAGGTGACATCTTTCGGATGAGATATTAAACCGAAGCCCCGTCTGCTCTCAGGTGGACGTAAAAGATCCCATGGCACTATTTCGAAGAAGAGTAGGGGAGTTATCCCTGGTGTCCTGGCCAATATTTATCCCTCAATCAACATAACAAAAAACAAATTATCTGGTCATTATCACATTGCTCTTTGTGGGAGCTTGCTGTGCACAAATTGGCTGCCGCGTTTCCCACATTACAACAGTGCCTACACTCCAAAAGTACTTCATTGGCTGTAAAGCGCTTTGAGACATCCGGTGGTCGTGAAAGGCGCTATATAAATGCAAGTCTTTCTTTTTCATCTCGGTCTTAAATGGCCAAACCCTTATCCTGAGACTATAACCCCTAGTTCTCGACTCTCCAGCCAGGGGAAACAACCTCTCAGCATCTACCCTGTCAATCCCCTTCAGAATCTTGTATGGCCAGGAAGTTTGCAGTGCGTTAAAACTAATAATTAAAGCTCACCTTCTAGATAATTAGGCATTTCAATATTTTTGAACCAACAATCATAGACAATTATGAAACAAATGTATTTCAGTGTTCCACTCCAATGATTATTGTCCATTTACCGGTTCACGATTAAGCTGAAGACATAACATAACAAACATTCACTACAAATTTCAGTGACAGCACTAAAATATTTGGGTTTTGGTTATTGGAGTAATCTCAAGAGTTTTGTAATGCAATCAGTCATGAGCTTCAGGCATCCCTGAGAAACTCTGGACAAATCATTTAACACATGCACTCATCAACATCCGGTGTTTGTATGTTATTGCTCCACACTGCCATTCACTTTAGTTAGTTGACCTCAGGAGTAAAATGAAGCTAGTAATAAAACCATACGTAGGTAGATAATAAGCTCATATCTGTTCAAAACTATTCCTGCCAACAGCATTACCTTCAGCTGCCATAGCTACTGTATAAATACATATTTTCTGTTTCCATAAAGGGAATTTGGTCCCATGTGATTTAAATGTCCCTGAGCTAAAATGAATAAAATATTTATAGACCACAAAAAATACATTCAAATGGACAACAGAAACATGCTGTTTTCTGTGAACCACTTGAACCCCTGGACATGCAAAGCTAGTTTGGCTAGTTTTAGGTACGACAATGGATTGTTAAAGGCTAAAAATCACATGCACATTTTTGAGTTTATTACTTTGAAGAGAGAGAAAGGTCATAAAGTTAGTCTGTATTTTGCAGTGTGCCCACTTTCCTTATATGTGCTGCACCCAAGCATTAAAGAGGATTACATAGGATATACAGCACAGAAACAGGCCATTCGGCCCAACCAGTCCCTGCCCCCAATTCTTTTATCATCATTGGCAACAGCCATTCTGACTCTGAGTCATTATACCTGTAATATGCTTTACCCAAATATTTAATAATGTACATAGTACTCCCAGACTTCCAATGGCTGTAAAATGGGGATTGTGCCTGACTGTGGTGTTAGTGTCATCAGTGGGGAGGACTGGCCTTACTGAATTATACAAAGCCAATCCTTCCTCTTAGTTTTACTGGACTCTCGGCCTGTGGAAAACAAGATCAGGGAGCTTGGCCAGCCGTGTGATTCATTCTTAAAGGGCTGATGGTTGCCATTAAAGGGCAGTGCCTTTTAGGTTGAAAAATCATTTTGGTGGGAAATACAATGAAAGCAAGAAGAAATGCGAAGCAAACTCCCACTTTTGATTCCAGTGCCTTGAAGGTCCTGCTGCAGGAAGTGCAGCAAAGGAAGTTTTGGAGGTGAAGGCCATTGTCCTGTCAAAGGAGGTGCAAATTACTTACTTGCATGAAGGTTGCTGAGAGAGGCAATAGAGTCTCCCACATCCATAGGACCTGGGGACAAAAGAGGAAGAAGTTTTCTGATATCAGGAAGAGGGCCAAGGTAAGTGTGCCCACCTTTGTATACAATATTGGATCATCGCACATACAGCACAAACCAGAATTGTTAAACTGCAGCATCCTAAGAGAGGTAACTTGCGAGACACAGAGGCAACCTTTTCCTCTTTCCAGCCCACTTGCTCATTACAGAAAAGCTGTCAGGCACAGTTTTGGTGAGCCACACAAATAGCTTGCACTGTGACACATAAAATGCACTGCCACCGAAACCTACATGCGTGCCGCATAGAAATGCACTCACACAAGGAGGGCTATGGATTGTCCACATAGCTGGCTCACTAGATACTCTACCAGTTTCTAAGATCTTGGTGTCTTGGTGTGTGCTTCCAGGAGAAGGCCATTCACAACCACTGTGAGCACACATGAGGGTCTTGACAATTTGAAGGAGCTAGCTCTTGGTATTTTTGACCTGTAGCCTGTGGAAGGAGTAAAGGAGAGAACATCTGGAGGTGTGCTGCCATCACCCAGTTTGTAATCTTCATTTATTCTCACAGTTCATTCATAACTCACTCACTCATAACACAGAGGCATACATTACACAGCATGGCATAAAATATATTGCCATCTTACTACTCTTTGAAAGGAAATCCATCCTACAACCCACACACTTCAGTTCTCTGAACCTGGCCTTTTTTAAACCCTTTCTCCTTTTGGCCCCTCCCCATTGTTGGCAGAGCCATCAACTTCTTTGGCCCTACTCTCTCCCTAAACCCCTCTTTATCATAAGCACATAAGAACATAAAAAATAGAAGCAGAAGCAGGCCATTCAGCCCCTCGAGCCTGCTCCGCCATTTAATGAGATCATGGCTGATCCAATTTTGGCCTCAACTCCACTTTCCTGCCCATTCCCCATAACCCTTGATTCCCCTGTTGCTCAAAAATCTGTCTATCTCCGCCTTGAATATATTCAATGACTCCGCTTCCACAGCTCTCTGGGGTAAAGAATTCCAAAGATTCACGTCCCTCTGAGAGAAGAAATTCCTCCTCATCTCCGTCTTAAATGGGCGACCCCTTATTCTGAGACTATGCCCCCTAGTTCTAGATTCCCCCATGAGGAGAAACATCCTCTCAGCATCTACCCTGTCAAGCCCCCTCAGAATCTTATGTTTCAATAAGATCACCTCTCATTCTTCTAAACTCCAATGAGTATAGGCCCAACCTGCTCAACCTTTCCATCCCAGGAATCAACCTCGTGAACCTTCTCTGAACTGCCTCCAATGCAAGTATATCCCTCCTTAAATAAGGGGACCAAAACTGTATGCAGTACTCTAGGTGTGGTCTCACCAATGCCCTGTATAGTTGTAGCAAGACTTCCCTACTTTTATACTCCATCCCCCTTGCAATAAAGCCCAACATTCCTTTTGCCTTCCTAATTACTTGCTGTACCTTCATGTTAACCTATTGTGTTTCATGTACGAGGACACCCAAATCCCTCTGTACCGCATCTCTAGTCTTTCTCCATTTAAATAATATTTTTCTTTTCTATTCTTCCTACCAAAGTGGATAACTTCACATTTTCCCACATTATACTCCATCTGCCAATTCTTGCCCACTCACTTAACCTGTCTATATCCCTTTGCAGACTCTTTGGCCGCGAATTTAATTCTGGAGGCGGGATGGGGGCGGGAGAGCTGGTTTCCGGGTTCCGGTCCTGCCCAAAGCTGCAGACGTGATTTTCCCTCGATTGGCCTCGTTACCGGCCAATTAACAGGAAGCGGGTCTGATGATGTCATTTGATGATGTGTCATCTGCCGGTTTTCTTAAAGGGACCATGCACAATTTTATTTTGACAGTTGATCTGTCAGTGTTTGACAGCATTGAGGTGCTGCAAACACTAACAATCACTGCACAAAGGTGAACACTTGCACCCAGACTCTCCAGTGACTCCCTCCATATGCTTATGGAGGGAGTCACAGCACGCACAGAGGTTCTCTTCCCTTCCAAGGGTGGAAGAGACCTCACCAGGATACCAACTTACCTTGAACCTCCACCCAACCCTCTCTATCTACTTTATCACTTCCCCATCTCAGTAGCCACCCCTCACACTCACCCTCCTCCTACTGCAAGCATACCAACTAACACACAAGGGTAGGCACTTGAGAGGTTTAGCCAATGTCCTTGTGAAGTTTCTGGTAATGTGTTGTCATAAAGTGTAATATCTTTTTCCAAAAGTGCCCCTTATTGGACAGATCTGAGCGCACATTGAGAAGTGTCTTACTGAGTTTCAGTGATTATTCAGTCATAACTCCCCCCCAACTATAGTGATGAGTGTGCATGGAATGGCTTGGACATTAAAGGGATGCTTCACGGTGCTGGTGTGGGATGATGTCAATTTGGCGCATCATGTGTCAGCCAGGGTTTACAGCATCAAGTGAAGAAATTCTGGCCATGGTGATGCCTCCCGGCCAGAAATTTTGTCATGGGCTGATGCCCCGTGTCCAGTGCAGCATCAGGTGGGTGAGGAGGAGGTTGCCGCTCCTGGTGCTGGTGCTGCTGTTGTGGTGCTGGCGCGGCTGCTCTTCCTCCGAATCGGACGACCAGGATGAGAGGATGTAAATGATTCCCATCCCGTTGCTATAGATTTCAGTTGAGGCAAGAAGTTTGCAAGCGTACACTAAAAGTGGCCTGAAATTATTCCAATCAGGTAACACTGCAGATGGGTGTAAGCTTGAACAGTCACAAGGTCAGTAGATTTGCAAAATCTTATCCCTAACCTCCAACAACAAAGTTGTTGCATTTGAATGTCAGCCATGTTACAGGAGCGCTTTTATCAACCCCAATTGTCTCCCAATTCCTAAGCTCATAGAATCCAAAATTA
The DNA here is from genome assembly GCA_030390025.1 of Squalus acanthias. Taxonomy (NCBI): domain Eukaryota; kingdom Metazoa; phylum Chordata; class Chondrichthyes; order Squaliformes; family Squalidae; genus Squalus; species Squalus acanthias. The sequence continues at coordinate 149,919,984 of CM059426.1, read as the reverse complement.
AAGTCCTCATTTACAAATCCCTCTACACCTCACCCCACTCTACTTCAGAAACATATTCCAGTCCTATGTGTTAGCTCATACTTTCTGCTCTTCCTACTCTGCAACACCCTCCCTTGATTGACAATTGGTGGCAGTGGTTTCAGCTGACTTGGCCCATCATTCTAGAATGTTCCCTGTAAGGTCATATTCCCTGGTGCTTCTCTTCCCACTTTCAAAAGCCTCCCAAAGACCCCTTTGCCCAAACACACTTTCAGTCACCTCCCCTAATTCTTCTCTTACTAATTATTCCCTCCTTTTCTCTTCCAATGTTCTTGTTAATTTTTTGATTTCTGTGTTTCAGACCCCTGACAGATGAGCTCTAGCTTCCTACTTCCTCTAGAGTGTTTTCACTTCCCTGATACATAGTTAAATTTCATGGCATGCCTTCGATACTGAACAGAGAACCCTTATTTTGTAGATTACTTCAATTAGTTGTGCCTCCACAGGATTCTCCTAGTCTTCGAAAGATGACCAAGTATCACTACACTAGTCTTATTTTAGGTTTTAAATCCCAAATAAATATAATAAACAATGGCCCAAATATTCGGCACTTGCCGGGTGAGTACGCGCTGTGTACTCACCCGTAAGGCCTCCTGAAGTGCCGGTTTCCTGCATGCACTGCGCATGCGCGGGAAACCGGAACTTCCGGTCTCGTGAAGGGAGGGGTTGAGAGGTAAACCGCGTGCGCGGGAGAGGCTGCGCACACGCAGCGAACTTAGGTTTTTTTTCAGGTTTCTCCGGGAAGGTAAGTATGGAAGAAGCTGCGCTTTTAAAAAGGAGGCGCAAGACCCGTTTTTTTTACAAGGTAAGTGGTTAATTAATTACAATTTAAAATTTTTTCAACAGGTTTATCTTTTTTAGATACTTTAAAGAAAGGTAAGTTTATTTTTAGCACTGTTAAAAAGTATTTTAATTTTTTGTTTAAAGCAGTTAATTTATTTAACTTACAGTTATTTTAAAAATGTGATTTTTAAAAAAAATGTATTTGAAGTTTAGGTGTTGTTTTGGGGCCGATTTCAATTCATAGATTTGACAGGTCTCAAATCTATGAATGAAAGATGGTCTGCTGCCATTGGCTCTCCATGGCCCATGTGATCCCAGGGGATGCATCGCACTAACTACGCCCCTGGGATACACAAGCACTGCGCGCCGGCAGCTGCAGGAGGCCCAGGAGCTGAAGTCCCCGTGGGCCCAGAGGTCAACGGCAGGCGCGGTGTGCGCGGGATCCTTGCACCCGCGGGAAGCCAGGGAGCCTAATTTCTGGGCCAGTAATAGGATAAACCAGTTGGAGCAGTAAAGAAAGAAAGAACATACATTTGTGTCACAGGCTACAGCCCTCACATATTCAGGTCATCCTAAAGTGCTTCACAGCTCATGAATTACTTTTGAAATGCAGTCACTGTTGTTATGTAGGCTAACATGATAGCCAATTTACACACAGCAAGATTCCACCAACAATGAGAAAAATGACCAGTTTATCTGGATAAATGTTGACCAGGACACTGGGAGAGCTCCCGTGTTCTTCTTCGATTAGTGCCATGGTATCTTTTATATCCGCTAGAGCAGCTTGGTTTAACGTCTCATCGAAAGGCATCCAAAAGGACAACCCTCCTTCAGTACTGCACTGAAGCGTCAGCCTAGATTATGTGCACCAACTATGAAAATATCAGGTTAGCTAACATTCTTTGTAAGTTTCAGACAGATTCACTTTGAAGACTACAGACAACTTATTTCCTCTTTGAAAGTCCCAGATAGACTCAATGGGGTTAATTTTGACTTTGAGCAATAGTGTAAAACAGGTGATAGAGAACCGGCAGTCTGTTTACATATCTCCCGATTTTTTATTTCCATTGACTTCAATTCCAATACAAATTCCAGGAGTGCAGGTCGCAAAATTGTGCACTCCCAGCCTGTGATTTTCTGTCGATTAAAGTTAATGGACAAAATTTTGAGGGCTGGATGACTGCAATTTTTCAAAATGTGCTCCTGTTGTGGGCCAGGAGTGGGCATATCGCAATTTTACCCCGTAGTTGAAATTATATGCATATATTTGAAAGTGAAGATTCAGCATTTGTTTTCAGGTTTAAGACAATCAGAATTTTCATCTTAGTCTACTTCTCCCTTCGGGTTACAAATCATCTGCAGGGAACAATTATTTGTTGAATGATGATATTATACAGAGTTGTCACAATTATGATGCTTTGTGTCCTGCCTTATGAAACATAAGTAATTACAGTATTGGCTCAACATTGGGATGGGTGAGCGTGGGTTACACCAGATGCCTGAGTAAAGGGAAAATGGTTTATTTGCTTCGTGGAACTACTTTTTAGCAAATAGTGTGCCATGTGTTAGAATTAATGAGTAGCAAGTGGTTCCTACATACCACAAGTCCATTATATTTAAAGACATACTTCACCAGTACTACATCCAATTGAATGTATTAAATGCAAACACAACACTATAACCACCACGCCTCCAATTCTGCCAGTAATTCACTAAAAACCATAGGACTAAAAAGCTAATGCTACCATCATTACACTCTCTAGCTATATTTACTGTACTAATGGGAATTGTGATTGGAGATGTTCATCGGCAAACAGCAACCACATAAAGCAAATCTTTCTTCCACACAATATATTCCTACAGGAATATAATATCAAATAAACCAACTTGACAGAATAAATAACTGAAATAAAATTTTTCAGATTGAAATTTAGGACTAGATATACTTGGGAGAAATTCGATACCTTAGTGCCTTCCGTGAGCGCCTCTGAGGGGCGCTACTGGCTTTGCGACTGGGCGCGGCGATAGTACCGACGCCTGCAAAATTGGCGTGGAGATTTGCGGCGGCGGTAACACTTCGTGCCATGATCTCCTGCGCCCAGAGATCGTGACATCATTGGCGTGCACATCGACCCGGTAGTGCTCCGGACCTGAACTTCGGTTCCGCCCCCTGCAGCATCGCCGGGCGAAAACACCGACAGCTGCAGGAGGTATTGTTCGGGAGACCAGGCTCTTTGGGGGCGGAAGTTAAAGGGGAGGTTGCCGGGTCAGTAGGAAAATATCTAAAATGGTTTTTTTCATTTTTTTTTCAAATCTCCTAGGCCGCGATCGATCTGCTGGAGTGCATGGGGCTGATCGGGCCGGATCATGGCTGCTGTCCGGGCCCAGTTCACTGGTCCCAATACAGAGCCTGCAGCGATGGCCCTTCCCTTTAAGGGAGGGAAGGAGCCTCGGATCGCGGCAGTGCTGCACGGGACATTATGCAGCGCTGCACCACTACCACCCCGCCCGTGTCCTTTAGCGCTCCAGGAAGGAAGTGGAACGCTTGATTTTGTGCTCCACTTCCTTCCTGGAGCGCAAACACCGAATTTTGCAAAAGCTGGGAATCATTAGCACCTGGCGCTAAGTTTCCCAGCTTTCAAAAGTTACCGCCCCCAAATGGGGCGATAATGAATTTCTCCCCCCTGGGATTTGAAAAAGACACTACAAGTAACCCAATACTGAAAAATATTGCTGCCACCTGCCAGTGACTCTGCTTACTTGGTTAATTTCATTTACTGTTCTCCCATTCGACTTAATTTGAATGTACATTGAACTTCAGCACTTATTCCAGATTGTTTCATGAAAACCATGAATATATTGTTATGCCAAATGTCAAACTTTTATCATTGTCAAGTCTGCCAACATGAAGCACACTTTCATTCTGATATTTAATTAATAAAACATAGCGATTTGCTTTTTTTTTAAAAAAGACTCTCTGACTCGAGACGGTTTTGCTCCCAAGTCGCATTTCAATATCACAGGGTGATTCTATGTTTGGAAAATCCTAGATCTTGGTATCTTAACTGCGCTTTCCTCTCCCTCAGTTTTTCATTATTTCTAATAAATAACCCAAACAACAGTACGTGCAGGGGCCAACTTTCCTCTGCCAGTGCCATATGTGTGCCAGTTCCTGGGGCACTACACGGATGGAATAGTACCAGGGACTTAATGTGCCAATGCTCTTGACCTGCATTTCCCAGGACATTCCCAATGTGTGCAGGTCATTCCCACCTGAAACAATCATTTAAATTGCATCTAAATTATGTGGGGATGGCATAATAATGCCTTCACTGTCATTTTCTGGGGATTCCACTGGGCAGACATCTGTCCCCGGAGACTGCCCTTGTAAAATGGATATTAAAGCTTGTAGGGCTGACCTTTCAGGTATGCCCTTTGCGACCTTTTGTTCAGCTGCCTCTCATCATCCGGAAACATAATGTCAGGTTCCACATGTACGCTGATGACAGACAACACTACCTCAACCACTCCACTGTCTCTGATTTGTCATGCTGTTTGTCCGAAAGCCAGCCCTGGATGAGCAGAAATCTCCTCCAACTAAATATTGGGAAGACCAAATCCATTGACTTTGGTACCCGCCACAAACTCATTTCCCTAGCCACCAACTCCATCCTTCTCCCTGGCAACTGTCTGAGGTTGAATCAGACCGTTCGCAACATTGGTGAACTATTTGACCCCGAGATGAGCTTCCGGCCACATATCTGTTTCATCACCAAGACTGCCTACTTCCACCTCCGTAACATCACCTGACTCCATCTCTGCCTCAGCTCATCTGCTGCTGAAATCCTCATCCATGCCTTTGTTACCTCTAGACTTGACTATTCCAATGCTCTCCTGGCTGGTCTCCCATCTTCCACCCTCCATAAACTTGAACTCACCCAAACCTCTGTTGCCCATATCTTGCCTCACACCAAGTCCCATTCACCCAACAGCCATCTGCTCGCTGACCTACATTGGTTCCCGGTCTAGCAACGCATCAATTTTAAAATTCTCATCCTTGTTTTCAAATCCCTCCATAGCCTCGCCCCTCCCTATCTCTGTAACCTCCTCCATCCCTACAACCCTCTGAGATCTCTGCGCTCCTCAAATTCTGGCCTCATGCACATCCTCGATTTTAATCACCCCACCATTGGTGGTCATGCCTTCAACTGCTGGGCCCTAAGCTCTGGAATTCCCTCCTGATGCCTCAGCGCTTCTCTCTCCTCCTTTAACCCTACTCTTTGAACAAGCTTTTGGTCCTAATATCTCTTTATGTGGCTCGGTGTCAAATTTGGTTTGATAACGCTCCCGTGCAGCGCCTTGGGACATTTTACTACGTTAAAGGCGCTATATAAACACAAGTTGTTGTTATTGTCTCTTTTTGCAGGACTAGTGATCATTTGGCTGCTGTTTCTCACCACAGCCAGCAAGATAAAATAGTGATCAAGCCATTAAAATGAGCTGAACTTGGAAATATAGCCAGGCTCTGCTAAGGTCAAATTAGGCACTTGTGAAAAGCAGTGTCCAACATTCATTGGGCTGGGGAGAGGGGGAAAGAGAAGAAATCGGTCCCACATCATTTTGAATCCAAGACAATGCTGGGGTGGGGGAGGTGGAAAGGGAAGAGAGCAATGTGTAAGTGATACTGGGTCAATACTGCTACTATAGGCGGTAGCCTGTGATGTTTTGGGATATTACTGTTAATTGCCCAGATGGCTCAGAAACATTCCAATATCTTTCAACTTGCAAACTTGTAAAGCATATGCAGAATAATTTTCCTAAACATAAAATACGCAAAATTACTTTTGTTTTAATGAGGAATGTTAGAGTTTAAGAACAGCAAGGAATCACATTATAGTCTTTGACATATGATGATCTGCATATAATTATGATCTTACTTTTCTTTTAATCTGTGGTGGAGAAATATTATTAGAATCTTGCCGAGGCTATGTTAACATTGACAATAGGTCACAGAGCTGAAACGTTGGGCTGGATTTTCCGGGGGGTCAGCGGGCGCGATCGATGGCGGGTTGGGTGGGAAAGTGGTTTTTTTCCCCAGCAGGTCAGGACCCCGCTGTGAACCCGCTGCCACGCGCCTTTACCAAATGTCGGGTCTGTCGGTGCTGAGCAGACCCGACACGCAGCGGCGGGGGAGGCAATTAAAATCATTCGTGGCTTGTTTACAGCCACTTATCAATGTTTTTTTCCCAGCTTTTTGGATTTGACAGGTCGGCCACCGGTTTCCCGCTGTGCCTAGACCTCATCTGTGAAGCTGAGATGGGAGGTCAGTGGCCATTGAATCAGCTGATGAGTTGACAGCTTCAAATGTCAAGTCAAAGCTCCCAGCTGATTGAGAAATGTTCCCTTAACCACTAGCTTCTCTAAACTGCATTTCCACTACAGATTCAAGATGCTGCAAGTTTTTACACAAGTCTCCATCCAGTCTAACCTCATTACCTCTCCCACCATTGACAGATCGCTTGTGTCATCTCTACTTCACCTGCCATCTATTCCATCAGCATCGGTGCACTTTATACTCTCTCACCTTGGTCCTCAGAATCCCACAATCAGCTCCAACACCAGCAGCACCAACAACAACACCAACCTTCTCCGCAATCAACTGATGCTGCACAGGACACAGGGCATCAGCACCCGACCACATTGCTGCCCGGGAGGCCAGGGATGGCCTCACCATGGCAAGATTTACTTCACTTAACGTTGTATACCCTGGCTGCCACATGATGCGCCAGGTTGGCACCACCCCACACCAACACCATCAAGCATTCCTACAATGCCCAAGCCATTCCTTTCACACTCATCAGCATTGCAGGGGGTACCGTTATGTCTCACAATTCACTGCAACTGACTAAACCACTTCCAAAGGTGCACACAAATCTGTCCAAGAACACAAAGTGTTAAAATAAAGGTTTCAATGTTTGACACCACATTAACAGAAACTTTACATGAATATTGCATAAAACACCCAATTGCCTACCCTTGTGTGTTGTTAGTTGGTATGATTGCACGTGGATGAGGGTGAGTGTGAGGGGTAACTACTGAGATGGGGATGTGATAATGTAGATAGAGAGGGATGGATGGAGGTGCAAGGTAAGTTGGTGTGAGTAAGGATGTGCAGGAGTAGGGTAGGGAGGTGATGGGGATGTGATGAGTGGCACAGCAGGATGAGGTTGAGTGTGGCTTTGTACTAACGTTTCGTGATCTACTGAGATCATTGAAACATTTGCGGCACTGCACCTAGGTCCTCCTGATGACATCCCTGCTTGTGCCCTCCTCTGCAATGTGCAACCAGGCTGTGTTGATCTCCTGGGGAGGTCTCTTCTGCCCATGGGAAGGGAAGAGGACCTCCCTGTGTAGTGTGACTCCCTCCATAAGCATATGGATGGAGTCATGGGAGAGCCTGGGTGCAGCCCTGCACCTCTGTGCAGTGTTTGTCAGTGTTTGCAGTACCTCAATGCTGTAGAACACTGACAGCACAAATGTCAAAATAAATTTGGCCATGGTCCCTTTAAGGAAACTGGCTGATGACATGTCATCAAATGACGTCACCAGACCCGCTTCCTCGAATTGGTCGGCAAACGCACTGGGCGGGCTTAACAAGCCCAATCAGGAGAAATTCATTTCAGAGGCCGGGATGAAGCCAGCAGCGGGGTCGTGACCCATCATCAACATTGCCCGCCACGGACCCACCGAGGTTCGTAAAATCGCGGCCGTTAACTCTGTTTCTCTCTCCACAGATCCTGCCTGACCTGCTGAGTATTTCCAGCATTTTCTGTTTATATTTGATTTCCAGCATCCGCAGTATTTTGCCTTTATATTTTAACACTCTTATTGTTCAACATATGGGAAGTATAGTATATATCACTGTGACACCAGCAGTCACATCAGTGATTACATTTGGTTAAGACTCAGGAAATGTTTTTGATGCCCTTTACTGATCTCTCTTAAATTGTACGTGAAACAATGCAGCGTTCTTTTATCTTTAGAAAAGATAATCCAGTGAGGTGTTTTCCTGCTTGCTTTGCGAGAGAATGAATATTATACATAGGCTGCAGTCCAAAATCACTGAAGCCGTATTCAATTTACTGATGAATAAAGTTCATTCAGAGATGCCAAGACATGTGGTTTAATTCATGAATACAATGGAGTGATTTTTGGTCTGTTCCGTGAAAGAAAATTCTAGAGATTTTCTCTACAAGAGCTTTCTGGACATCAGTTTTCACCTTTTGTTTTGATCTGTGTAGAAGATCATGACAAAATCATGCTGGCTAATAGAAATCTGCTAAGGTAAACGTGGTCCTGGAAATATCAGTTTATTTAATTTTACACATTAAAATATTAGGCCAGATTTAGCAAATGATGTATAACTTAGATAAGTGCAGTGTGGGCAGGGCGAATGCTCAACATTCATATACCCTTCAAGGAAAAGCATTAAAGAAGGTGGAGATAGAGATTTGGGCATTCTAGTGCATACATCTTAAAGGTACATGAGCAATGCCATGAAGCGATAGCTAGAGCAAATAGGCTGTTGGGGTGTATCCATAGGACAGTTGAGTATAAGACGGGCCATGCTATTTTGTCCTTGTACAAGACCTTAGTCAGGCCACACTTGGAATACTGTGTCCAGTTTTGGTCTCCTCACATGGTGGGTGATATTGAGGCTTTGGAAAGGGTGCAGAGGAGGGCCACTAGACTAATTCCCAGTTTAAAGCATCTTAGTTATCAAGATAGGTTAAAAGAGTTGGACTCTACACTTTAGAGAAGTATAGACTTAGAGGTGATCTGATCGATGTTTACAAGATAATGAAGGGAATAGATTGTGTTCCAGTTGACTGTTTGATTCAATTAAATAGGTTAGGGAGGACCAAGTGTCACACATTTAAGTTGTACAAGACCAGATCTAGGTTAGATGTCAGGAGGTGGTTCTTTTCCCAGAGAATAGTGGAGCTCTGGAACAGGCTGTTGTCTCATGTGGTGGATGCTGATTCGCTGAATTCCTTCAAGCGAGAGCTGGACCTGTTTCTGGCAGGGGCGGAGATCACCTATTGCAGAAGGTAGGTACTGCAGGGAGTTCAGGTCAGAGTGATCTCTTGAACTAGTTTTGATCGCCTAGATGGGTTTTTTATCTGTTTTTTTGCGCCTCCCAGGAGATCACATGGTTTCAGGGTGGGGTAGAGTGTATATATTGTGATACACAAGGTATCGCAATTGTGTGGGACAGGCTCGATGGACCAGAGGGTCTTTACCTGTCCGTCATTGTTCATTTGTTCGTATTTTGCGGTAGAAATAATGGTGAGACTAACAGCGTTCACCGTTATTTATGTAGAAATTGGACAGTAACTTTTGGCTGACCGCACATACACAGTTAAACGTGAAAATCCAGAAGTTGCTGCCCGAGCTGCAATGTTCCTCCAAAAGCTTCCTGAAAATGGCATCTCGCTGTCTGGCTCCCCATTCAATACATTGAATGGTGTGAAGTTGCTGTACTTACCTCCATAGATATGAACTAAACCACCAGAAAAAGTTAAGGCTTGTCCATTCCAGTGTAAGTTCCCTTTTAACAGGGTAGTAAGCCTTAATTACAGCCAAACTGAAAATCAATTTTAACAAGTGTGGAGTCTCATTCCTTCAGATTTTAATTATTGTTGGAGACTTTTAAAAAATAATTTAAATAATTTTTTTAAAACTTTTTCTTTCTGTCTCTTTATCTCTCTCTTAATTCAATCTTTATTTCCATCTCTGTATTTTGCTTTCTGTACCTGATTTGATGTTGAATTAAATTTTCTAACTGACACTTCCTGGTTCAGACGCTGCGCTGCTCATTAACAATTCTTCAATCTGATTGGTTAAAGAGATACACAGTTGCTTTCCCTGTTCACACAGGTCCCAGATCCCCTGTAGAGGGCACTGAGCTGTTTGACTCTCTAATTTACAGTGCAAAATCACATAGAATGTCTATGGGCACATGCAAATGTAACAAATGGCATTTGCCGCTGAGAACAAAATCCGGCCCAGTGAATATTTCTACTTATCTTTAATGCACCATGTGCAGTCTTATGTAATATTGGCCTAGAAATTCGATCATGCCCAAAAATAGGCATGCAGGGGGTGGGGCGCGTGTTGCACACACCTGTTCATGTGGGCGCAGGGACTACGTGAAATTCATTGTAATGGGGCAGGTATGCAGCCAGCGCTGCTTATTGGCTGCATGCTTGTTTGGGTGGGGTGGGAAATTGGGCTTCACTGACACCACTTAAAGGCTGCCAGCACCTCTTAAAGGGGAGGTACACTGTTGCTGCAGATAGTAGGGAAATTTCAAAAGATTCAAAGTGACTGCAAGAGGTCCAGAGAAGGCACCAAGGTTCTTGGAAGCAGTGTTGAAGGCCTTGGTCAGAGGTGGGCAAGGGGTGGGAGATTCTGTTCCCCCAGGAGACAGAAAGCCCTCCAGGAAACACCTCCACTATCAGTGGGAAGAGGTTGCTGAGGAGGTCAATGCAAGGAGCTTAGCTCCAATAACATGGCTTCAATGCCAAAAAATGTTCAATGACCTCACCAAAGTTGTCAAGGTAAGAATCTTATCTCTCACCTCAAATATTCTCTCCTCGCACTCCCCTCCCCCACTTCCCTTCATTCTCCTATAATCATTGCACCATACTTCACTTCACCTCCTTAGCCTCCTACTCTTACCACTATTGGAACCCTCACTTCCCCACACCTCACATCTTGCAAACAACATCTTCACTATTCGACCATGACAGGCACATTCTAAAAAACGCTCACAAAGATGTCACTAACAGTCACTTCTATCTTACAAGAGAAGGTCACACACATGAGGCAGGAGGTAGTGACTGGAGGAGGCTAAGCCTGCCTGTACGCACTTTCCCCATTGGAGGAATAAGTGCTGGGCATCAAGGGCAAGGGGCAACACATGGCCATGGCAAGTGGCAACGCTGGAGGAGATGTCACGCAGGGTTTCTTCAGACCTTATCCGTTTTATCCCTTCTTACTTCAATCTTTCCGTACACTGTAGATGCTTTCAACAGCCACTCATCTCTCTCTCTTTGCTTTCCCTTCACACTAAAAGTTAACCCTTGTCCCACTCTTTCATTTCAGGTGCTGAAAATGTCGAGGTCCCTGTGCCACTTCAGGAAAAGGGCATCAGCCTTCCTGAAAATGCAGTGTCACTCGATCTGACCCTAGCAAACACCAATTCAGAGATTGGCACCATGCATACTTTAGAGGAGGGGTCTTCACGTGATGAATCACTGGGCACAAGTGTGCAGGAGCTAAGACAGTGGGGTAGGATGCCACAGGAGCCAGCTCACTGGAGCTAGATCAGGTACTTGTTCTGCTGCAGAAGACTAGAATGCAGACTTGGAGGGCCCAGGCTACCGAAGAAGCCTGATGGGCGTACACCACAAAATGCTAGGTGTACTGGACAGCCTGCCAGTGAGCCCATGCACAGTGCCTCAGAGCATGGAGGAGTCAATGAACATGACAGTGGTGCCCACCATGATGGAGACCTCTGCTGACAGCTTCCATGTCAGCTCAGATTGCTGCCATCATGTATCTGGGGGCCAGTGTTGATAGGGGCTTTCAGAGCATTACATCAATCCTGATCTCTGCTGGCTGCGCAGAGCTGTAGGAGTGCTGCTTTGGAGAGGCACCAGTTGTCCTCTCTCAGGATGACAGCATGCCTGCTCTCCCACCACCCACTCTGCCAGTGCCCTTGTCAGTGCCATACAGCCAGCTGGGCCAGACTGCCCCGGCCCGTACTGAGATGTTGCAATTTGCAGCCGGGTCCTCAAGGCTCAAAGCTATTGAGGTCACCCACTGTGCCCATCCTCAATGGAAGCTCAGCAGCCTTTCACCTCCCAAGCTGTAGCCATTGGGGATATACCTCTTAGGGGCATTAGATTGGTAAACAAGCACAGGTCAGGCACTAAGGGCTTACACAAGAGTGATTCTTAATTATTCCTGTTAACTATTATACACATATGGAATAGAATTGTTGGGAGTAATAGTTCCCCCTCACCCCGGCCCCGGATTTGGTGATGGTGTTAATATTTGTAGTGAAGTTACAGTAAGAACCATAAGGCTGGACTGAAAGAAGGCAATCAGATGCCGTTAATAAGACAATGGTGATAAGGATTACGGGACTGTTGGTGTATTGGAGATGGGCGGGGTGGTTCAGATGAAGTGCCCTTGGATGAGTTGCTCTCTGCAAGCTCTGGCAGCTCGGGGCACTGGTGGTCGATGCTGCTCCTGCTCTTCCTCCACTGCCCAGGTGGTGGTAAGGGCTGGTCCCTCAGTATAGTGAGGTTATGCAGCATACAGGGCACAACCATAAATCTGAAAACACAGTCAGGCCTGTATTGTAGAGCTCCTCCCAAACAGAATTGTTTGAGCACACTGATGGTCTGCTTAATGATATTTCTTGAGGCGACATGGTTCTCATTGTAGCCAGCTATGCATCTGTGCCCAGATTCCTGACAGGAGTTATGAGCCATGTCTAGAGGGGATCTCCTTTGTCACGAAGTAGCCAGCCTGTGACTTGATGGCCTGTTTGTAATAAAGGCAGCACAGAGGACTGGTGCAGGATGAATGAATCATGACTGCTGCCAGGAACCTGGATACAGACCTGTGTGATGCGCTGCCTGTGGTTGCAAACAAGCTGGACATTCAGGTTGTGTTATCTATTGAGAAAGATTCCAGACTGATGCTGGGGGACATACAAGCCATTGTGGGTGCAGTCTATGACACCTTGGACCCTGGGGAAGCCTGCAATGTGGGAGAAGGCTAGAACTCTCTTGTCCTGCTTTGTTCTGTCCACTGGGAATGTGAAGCATGAATTCCTCTTGGCTAGAGAGCCTTAGTCACCTCCCTGCACTGCAAACTGTGAAATGTTACTGATGTCACCTGCTACAGCCTGGAACGGCCCTGTGGTGTAAAAGATAAAGGTCAGAGTGACACTGACAATCACAGGCAGTACTGACCATTCCCTGGTTTGAGGCTCCAGTTGTTACTGCAGCAGGTGGCATAGCTCCATGACAGCCTCCTTGTTGAAGCAAATGTACCTCACACATTACTCCTTGCTGAAGTTGAGGTATGAGAAATGCTCCCTGATGACCCGCTAGGGGTATGGCCTCCTGCGCAGTGCACTCCTCCTCCTCCTCCCTCTTCTCCCAGCCGCTCCTGCTCACACCTGTCTACTTCGCTGATGGCCCTCCTCCTCCATCCCCAAAGGCAGAACTATCGGACCATCCATGAAAGGAATAAAACTCTTTCCAAAGCAGACAAAAATAGTGCCACACTAGCACAAAGTAGTTTCCAGAATTCCAAATTCACTTGTGGAATGATGAAAAAAGCCCAATAAAAAGCTGCTGGTTAACTTATAGGCCTAAGATGACAAACCAGCTATTAACCTGTATGGAGTGGATGAGCCCTTAGTGCTCGTTTAGGGCCCTCGCTGACTGTTAGCACCATGATTCGCTGGGTGAGTTTATCACGTGCCAAGTAAGACACTGGACAGACCAATTTCACAAAAAGGTCCTACAACAAGCATAGGACCCTTATTTTATTATAATGAGGCTTTTTAATAACTTCAGCACATGCCCTGGACACCTACTGAGAAGCCAATTCACTATGGTGGGCGTTGCACTTCCGGCGCAGAATGAGCAGGCGTACACCACCCGACATATTGGACCCTTAGGTGGCCATTTTACATCTGTAAAATGGGTGCAGCACAATCGAATTTATTGGTCATTGACTTAAAACTTCTAACATTCCATTAGATATGAGCTTATACAGCATCAATAATTTATTTTCTACAAAAACTTATAACCTGATATCAGGAAATTAAAATTGAAACAATCTGGTTTACTCCAATCTATGCTGAGGCCTGTAGGGCTGCTGAGCCAATGATTTCATAATCGTTCTTTGTATGTTCCTTAACTGACAATGTAACAAATCACTCCCTTATTGGAGTTAGTGTGACTCATATTTTTGATGTCACTGTGGTCTAGATCTCATTGTAAATAAATTCTAAAAATAATAGATTCGTATTCTGATATTTTCAGCAGATGAAAGAATCTGAAATTCAACCAGTTTTTTTTTTGGTTGTGTTTTTCAAACACTTTAAATTATATCTGTTGTTATCAATGTTAATTATTCAAAAACTCACTTGTTTTATTGCCCCTGTGAGGACATACATGGAGAAATAATAGAAGTAAACCTCCATTTTCCCCAAAAAACTGGTAGTGAGCTGGGGGGGGTTGAGTCTCAAAAGTAAAGTGGCAAAATCATTAATGTTCTTTGTTTAGAAATCTTTCCATTGACCAAAAGCTTTTGCTGTGTCACACCTCCAAATTTGTGCGGAAGAGTTTTAGCATTACGTATAACAACTTTTAAGTTCGTTTGAGACTAAGGCCTACCGTAAGTTTTGTCTTAAACAAGTCTTTCCCTGCTGCTGAATTCAGACATGCAAGAGCTCCAGCGATTAATGCATTACTTACTGTTCTGTGTTTTCCATAGGGAGTTATAGGGCCTCTATTTTCAAAAATGTTGAGGTGTGACAACCCACAGGAAAAAAGGCATCCTGCTTTCTGTTTAGGGGTGTCCTACAAGGTTTGTGTTCCGGAACCATAGAGCAGAAAATGGTGTGTGCATTGGGGGGAGGGGAGATGAAATTAAAGTCTCAGGCTGTAGGGAATGGAGAAAGTGGAGGACAGGGCCATTGACTAAATGTGATTTGCCTGGACTTGAAGATTACTGCCTTCTTCACTTTGGGGGAGCAACATATAGGACACAGCTAAATCTTAAACCCAATCTTAGTCTGGATACTTAGCTTTTAATTATCATTTCCATTATCACCACCAATACTGCAATCAATAAAATATTTACCCTACCATTTAAACAAAAAATCAGCATACTGCATTTAGCTGCCTTTAGAAAGGAGAAGAAGACTGATTTTAAATATGCTTGTAATTTTACCACCAGATTAACAGCTTGAAAGGCCCTGGGGCAGTAGAGGCGGTGGGAGTAGCAGCCAACTTCGCATACTCCCGCCTTGGGCCCGGTTCTGGCGTATGTGTATGAGGTGCCACATCCAAATTTGAATACAGGACACAAGGGGCTGGATTTTGCCAGCCCTGGGGAGGCAGGTTTGGAGGCGGGACTGCCGGGAAAATGGCATAATTTGGGGGCGGGTGCCCAACCCGCCTCCGTGCCATCTTGCCAGGAGGCGGGTAGCCGTCCCGTGCCGGGTCCCGTCTCCTTGGAGGCGGGAAGGGATTACAACCACTTAACTGCCTGTTAACAGGTAGTTAGCAGGCAGAGAAGAGGATTATCCCCATTTTGCCCACACAAGTGCGGGCTTCCCGAAGACTCCGAAACCCGCCAGGGGTCACTGAGGTGAGTAGTGGGTCTGCGGGGGGTCGGAGGGGAGCAAAAGTGCGCTGTGAGGTGAGTGATGGGTGCAAGTGTGGAGAGGTGAGTATCTGAGGTAAGTGGAAAGTGTTAGAAAAAGTGTACTTACCTTTGTTTCTTCCTGCAGGCTTCAATCAGTGGGTATGCGGAGAGTCTCGCACCTCCGTGGTAGAGATGACAGATGGCCGTTGCATTCTCCAATGCAACAACCATCTAATTTCTGCAAAAGAAAGAGGTTTGATAAGGTCTTGAATTCAAGGACTCATCAAACTACATAGAATGTCACTGTTTGACAGCTTCACAGAGCTGTCAAACGATGACAATTCATCTGTCACAATTTTTGACAGATGAAACGTCATACGCTGACGTTCTCTGTAACCGACTTTCCTTTAATTGGCCTGCTAAGCCCACTAGGCGGGCTTAACAAGGTCAATCGAGGGAAAATAGCGTGGGTTGGCCAGAAGTTGATAGAGGCGGGACTGAAACCCGACAAGTGGGAGTCCTGCCTCCAAAAGCTCCCCATTGGCAAAATCCAGCCCAAGATGTTAGTTGGCTAATCAATGTAATTAGTTGATGGCCAGGGCATAAACATCCCTGCCAAGATACACCCTAAGGATCAACAACTAATTTTATTGGTTATATCAAACTTGAGTCAATGATTAATTCCTAAACAAATCGATCATGTACACCACCAGCACCCAATATGCCAAACTGCCATGAGATTTCCAGCTGGACCTGAAGTGAGGCAAAACTACACCGAGTATTATTTAACTGTTGTAATTATTTCCTCCCACTGAGTTGTCTCAATGAATTCACTGTATTAGATTCAGATAGAGGGAGAAAAGGGTCGGTCAGTCTGAGAATAACCCATCAAGATATTACCCAGTGGACTAGGAAACTTACTTGAATCTGCAGTAAGAGTTCTCCCAGCTAGTTTTCCTTTTCTTTCTTCAGTTGACCCATCTGATCTTAGTGAAACTTGCCATTAGGGAAGTCTGAGTTTGATTCTTGGTAGGGACACTGACATTCGTTTTTAAAAGCAATTTTTTTCCCCAGTAAATTGTTGTGCTCAAGTCACGACATAGAAACATAGAAAATAGGTACAGGAGTAGACCATTCGGTCCTTCGAGCCTGCACCGCCATTCAATGCGTTCATGGCTGAACATGCTACCTCAGTACCCCATTCCTGCTTTCTCGCCATACCCCTTGATCCCCTTAGTTGTGAGTGTTATATCTAACTCCCTTTTGAATATATTTAGCGAACTGGCCTCAACAACCTTCTGTGGAAGAGAATTCCATAGATTCACCACTCTCTGGGTAAAGAAGTTCCTCCTCAGCTCAGTCCTAAATGGCTTCCCCTTAATCCTTAGACTGTGACCCCTGGTTCTAGTTTTCCCTACCATTGGGAACATTCTGCCCGCATCTAATTTGTCTAAACCAGTCAGGATTTTAAATGTCTCTATAAGATCCCCCCTCATTCTTCTGAACTCCAGAGGATACAAGTTCAGTTGACCCAATCTTTCTTGATATGTCAGTCCGGCCATCCCAGGAATCAATCTAGTGAACCTTCGCTGCACTCCCTCAATAGCAAGAATGTCCTTCCTTAAGTTAGGAGACCAAAACTGCGCACAATACTCCAGGTGTGGCCTCACCAAGGCCCTGTACAACTGTAGCATCACCTCCCTACTCCTGTACTCAAATCCCCTTGCTATGAAGGCCATCATTCCGCTTGCTTTCTTGACTGCCTGCTGCACTTGCATTCCCACCTTCAGTGACTGATGTACCATGACGCCCAGGTCTCGTTGCACGTCCCCTTTCCCTAATCTGCCACCATTCAGGTAATAGTCCGCCTCTCTATTTTTACCACCAAAGTGGATAACCTCACATTTATCCACATTGTACTTCATCTGCCATACATTTGCCCATTCACCCAACCTGTCCAAGTCACTCTGTAGCCTCCTAGCATCCTCCTCATTGTTCACACTGCCTCCCAATTTAGTGTCATCCGCAAATTTGGAGATATTACATTTAATCCCTTCGTCCAAATCATTAATATATAACATATATGCATACTACAGTACTTGGAAATGGCACTCTTTACTATTTCATCTATCTCATACCAACATCAAGCACTTCCAGATCAGGTGTAATAAAGCAGAGATCCTTCTATTCTGTCCCAGCAATAGCCTTAAAATTGTTGAGTGATGTATGAGCACTTAATATACTTGTACAAATCCTGCTCTCTGCTACTTTACTAGAGGTGCTAACCTGTTTATCTTAACTGGGCTAGTACCTCTACTGAAAGAAGCAGAGACAGGAATTTGATACGTGCGCATAAAGCATTCATACAGTAATTTCACTTGTAGTAATTTCCAGGCTTATACATCTTAACCGAACTTCAGAAGAACACATCCTTCTGCACCAGTATGACATTACCATTGCCCAAACCAGTCATTCTTAAGGCTTCTCCGAGAGAGACTGTCAGTTAACTTCAATAAGTTCTGCGCTGGGGCACACAGCTGCTGAGAACTGATCTGAGACCATTGAAATTAATTTTGCACAAAACCACTACAGTCAGCATAGAAATGAGACTTTCACTCCATTGGTCTAGACAGGATTCAAATTCAACTTCCTGATATGGAAGGATATTGTGCCGACCCAGATACAGAGTTAAATTGTTTTTTCTTCAACAGGTCTACCTTCTAGCATTGTAACTGTCAGGCTTCCCACATCTTGCATTACAACTGAATATTATACAATTTCCGAGACCGAGTCCCTCAATAGCAGGTCCTCATTTGGTAAATTCCACAAATGTTTTTAGATCCTTTTTTGCTTATTTCCGGACCTGTTGTTCCTTCACAAATGTAAAGAACAAGTAAATGAGAGACACACAGACAGAGGAAACAAAAACAGAAAATGCTGGAAACACTCAGCAGGTCACAAGGCATCCGTGGAAAGAAGTGACAAGTTAACATTGCAGCTGTAGACCCTTCATCAGAGCTGGATAAACACAGACAATGGCATTATTTTAATTAATTGTTACAGATCATGATATGAGTGTGCAGATGCCATGTATGAATCTCACATACTGTTTTGTCTATTTAATTTTATAATTTGTTTCAACACAGGATTATTTTTAAATTCCTTCTGTATACTGACATTTTCCTCAATGCTAAGGAAAACTTTTAAGGGTCATTCGGTGTACATTTGCAGTGCTGATTTGAATGCTGCCAAGCAGTAAAATCAGAGACAGATGGTGGTCTAAACATCCTGAAAAGTGTCTTAACATTTAATTGTTCTGTGCCCCAGGTTTCATAGGAGCTGTCTGGCAAATCTATAATATTCCCAAGTGCAAAAAATAAAACAAAGAGCTAAAAATGGAAACAATCCAAGATTCTGACAAATGTCTAAAGAAAATAAATATGTAGGTCAAGTAAAGCTGGTAATAAATAGACCAGCAAAAATTAAAAATAGTTAGGCAGGGATGGTGGTCTCAGCTACAGCTACAGCTGCAACAACAACTTTTTACAGTGTCCCATTGTCACAGATGAAAGAAAGAATTACACTTAGGGCTTGGTTTAGAACTTATAGTGGAGGGCAAATAAAGGTTAAATGGTTACTCATTAGTAGCCCTAAGTGATACTAATTGCTTAATTACCATTATTAATTGCGACAGCACTGTCATCGAAACAAAAATAGTTTGCAAGATTTTACATTTCAATCAAGTGTTTTGTAATCCAAATCCATTATTTTCCGTCTTTGTGAGCCATCAAAAAGCACTTTAAAAGTGCAGTGTTATGCATGTGGGCAGGGGGATGAGGGTGGAAAGGGGTGTTTTCAATTTAAATGGCTCCTCTATTAGCAAATGATCTATAAAGACATGCCTTCTTGGAGTGGGTCCATTGCAGAATAAAGGGGAAAAATTGAATATTTCAGACCATTGTACCTTCAATACGATAGATTATGTCACATCAAAAGGCTATAATTGTTTGCAGTCTGTGGATAAGTTCACTATGTTAAATACATTCTGGAAAGATACTGAATAACAACAAAATCTTCAATAATAAGACCTTAAATGAGCAATATGTACATTTTTTGTAAATCTGATATTCACTCCAATGGGGGAGATAATCTTACAAGTTTACATTACTGGCAGAGAGTTTGCCTGCTGGACACACATATCAAGAACCTGGGCATAGGCCAGGTTAAAAATGATGTCTAGTGTGTGCGTAAGTGTTACACACTATAAAGATGTCACACCTGAAACTGTTACCTCAGAGGCATCACATTTTAGGGCATCATACCTCAAAGAATCACGTGTACCTGAGGCAACATTTATGATCAGCTCAAATGAGCACTTCATCTGTTAAGATACCAATCAAATATCTGATTGGCTAAATGAATGAGTAACTGGCAGAAAAATGAGCAACCAAATACCTCAATTTTCCTTCAAAACTACTGTTGTGGAAGCTCTCCAGGTATTTTTTCTCATGCCCATCACAAAAGGCCACAGGGAAGTCCATGCTCCCAATGAATTAAATGTGACCTTGAGCTTGAAGTAATCTGAGAGGTAGCATGGCTGCAGTAAACCACTTATGTGTTGATGAGCTGACTGAATATAGCATGAGACACCCTGTTCAATAGATGGATAAATAACACTCTGATGGACCATATATCTCAGGTAATAAACTCTGAATCAGATTTATTAAGAAGTAGAGTCAGCAGAAGCAAGAGCCAACAAAGCAGATTTCACTAGGGTACAAAACTTCACTTCAACTTCAGACTCAAAGGCTGCGAAATTCGGGGGTGTAGCGCTGGCCGTTAATGCTGGTTTTGTTGAAAAATGGCGGCCATCTCGCTTCTGCCTGCTTCCGGCACGGAACACGGTGCCCGCCATTTTGGAGAGGTCGTTAGCGCTGCCATTGCCTGCACTCACCTCTCACGTAAATATGCAGATCGTAACGTCAATCGGCGTGCAATGCGTGAATTGACACACGACTGCGATTTTGGATGTCGCCGCTCTCCATACCGCCCTCTCCAAACCAGGCATGGAAGAACATGCGTGCAGCAGTAATACAGAGATGCTGCCAGCGCTTCTTAAAGGGACACACATATCTTAAGTTTCGATTTCAGCTTTTGGACTTTTTTTTTAACATTTTATTGGAGTAGTGGCTTGGTGCAATACATTTAAAAAGTTGTTAAAATATGCAGGGAGTGCAGGTAGTGCTGCTGGACACTTGCAAGGCTTTGGCTGTTAATGGAAGGCCTCTGAGAAGACCACTTGCTCACAGTCCTGGGGGTCTAGTTGCAGTCCCCCTTGGGCTGCAGCATCACATGGAGATGGAGCAGGGCAGCAAAGGAGATAAGCTGCTCGCAGAGGGAGGAGGAAGAAGCAGAAGAGGAGGAAGTAGAGGAAGGAGGCAACACAGACAGCCCCTTTCTGGCCGGGATATCTGGGATGGAATCATCCACCTGTGGTACCAGTGACCACAACCCCATTCCCCTTTCAACATTTGTCCCACACCTTACCTTCCCTCTGTTACTGATCATCACAGTGCCCCTTGGCCACAATGCTGAAATAAAAGCCACCACAAAGCAAACTTTCCAATCCAACCTTATCCATATATGTATCCAATACATCATAAAATCAACTAATCACCCTTGTGTATTCCCTTAGTGAGTGTTGCGTCTGCCTATCCTAATGATCATGATGCGGAGATGCCGGTGTTGGACTGGGGTGGACAAAAGTGAGAAGTCGCACAACACCAGGTTATAGTCCAACAGCTTTATTTGAAATCACAAGCTTTCGGAGCACTGCTCCTTTGTCAGGTGAAGTGAAGAAATACAAATGGGCACAGCATATATAGACAGAGAACAATGTCTGTGCAGAGAACAATGCCAGATGACTACAGTTAATCTTTCTAACTGCCCTTTATCACACCTCGGCAGAGAGACAATCACGGCAATCAAATCCAATTTGATGTAATGTCTTCCTGACTGACCAGTGGCTACAGCATGGCTGGTGGAAGGCTGCCTTGTGTTTGGTAAACATTGTTGGTAGGTGGGGGGTGGGGGTCGTGCATTGAGCAGTGTGTGAGGCTAGTGATGCAGTTGGTAGGAGACGGCTTTTGAAGATGCATTCACTGACTTTGAACACTCGTCTGAGGTCATGAAACTTCTTTGGGCACTGGTGCCAGGTCCTGGGGGCAACACTGCTGCGATCTGGTCCCACATCCTTCTTTCTGGAGGGCCTCCTGGCCCCCCCTGAGGGTAGAGGACCTCTCTTCCAGCATTGACCACCTGCACAAAGCTGGAGTGCTGCGTGCAAGACCCTGGGTGCCCTTTCCCTGGCCTGTTGAGCCATTTGTGTTAGTGCTGAAGCACTTATACCATTTTTTATGTGCAGAAGGCCGTTCAACTTTAAGAGCTGCAGACTGCCTAGTTTGGAATTATTTTTTTTTCAGAAGGCAGTTCACCTTTAAATGCTCGAGCCTTGCTTTAAGGAAATGCAGCGGTGTTCCAGTGGTGCGACCTTGAGCCTCCTGCTGAGCGCACAGCCTGTCAGCAGCACGAATAGTTGCTGGGCTGTGCGCTAAAATCATTTAAATTAGCAGGCAGCGCAAAATTAACATTGCCTGCGCCTTCTAAACAGGCACAGCAAATCTCGCCCCACGGTGCCCTCGCCTGTTTTTGGGCCTTATCGAATTTCCGGCCAAAATCTTTAAGGTTCTATTTAGTGACACTTAACTTGGACCAGCATTGATAATATGAAGTTTATACGTGAAATTGTGTGTTAGTGGAATGTTCCTGCTGGTCCCCACTTGTCAATGGCCTGTCAAATAGATATTCACTAAGGCACCAAGACAGGAGTAAAAATTATACCCACTCACTGCTTTGAAATATGAGCTAAGACAAAGGAATATCAAAATGGCATTGTTCACAATTGAACATACCTGTCACTCACAGGAGGGCTCAAAAGCTTCATGCTGGTTTCCTAGAAACCTACTTTTAGCCACGCATCCCATTTACGTACAAAGCCAAGTTGTGAGAGCCTTACTTGCAGGATCCCGATTGGACAAACAATCAGCTTTGTCTCCTTTTCACAGCCAGGTAATCCTAAATGGCTCCCAGGCTGGCAACTCCTACAAGTTACAGTCTTTGCAACTTCAACCATAGCTATCCTTTGCTCTTTCCCCCACAGTGCCCTCTCTCCCATTGCATAAACCCCACTGCTCCTTATAGTGAATACATTTTGTTCAATGTACAAGTTAAGCTATAAGTTTAAGCTTCCTGTGCAGAGCACATTGCCCATCACCAACCCCATTTAAAGAAAGAACTCGCATTTATATCGTGGCCGGGGCTCTGCTTACATCTGATTTCCAGGACACCTTGTTTATGGCCATGATATGTCTTGCTTAATCTCTGCCATGCCTATGTAACCTAAATTCCCTCTGTGTGCATTCACACGTGTATTTGGCTATCACTCCAGACCTGAGCCCAATACTTCTACCTCTCTTTTTTTCCCTCTCAGCCCCTTATTTCCTTTCTCCTCCTCTTCCTGTCACTCAGCCATGCCACCTTTCATTTCTGCCCTCTCAGGTAATTTGCTCCCCTAACCCCCCTCGCTCCCAACCCATCATTATTTCTCTGTGCACAGTTTTGGTCTCCTTATCGAAAGAAGGATATACTTTCCTTGGAGGCGGTGCAACTAAGGTTCACTAGATTGATCCCTGGGATGAGGAGAGATTGAGTAGATTGGGCCTATACTCTCTGGAGTTTAGACGAATGAGAGGTGATCTCATTGAAACATAAAAGATTCTGAGGAGGCTTGACAGGGTAGATGCTGAGAGGTTGTTTCCTCTGGCTGGAGAGTCTAGAACTAGGGGACATAGTCACAGGATAAGGGGTCGGCCATTTAAGACTGAGATGAGGAGGATTTTTTTCACTCAGAGGATTGTGAATCTTTGGAATTCTCTATCCCATAGGGCTGTGGATGCTCAGTCGTTGCATATATTCAGGCTGAGATAGATAGATATTTGGACTCTAGGGGAATCAAGGGATATGGGGATCGGGCGGGAAAGTGGAGTTGAGGTCGATGATCAGCCATGATCTTATTGAATGGCGGAGCAGGCTCGAGGGTCCGTATGGCCTACTACTGCTCCTATTTCTTATGTTCTTATATTCTCAGCTTTCCTACTCATCCACCAGTATCCCAGGCTTGAACATCCCCTTGAATAAGGCCACAGCTTCCCTTTGTGCCTCTCCTGACATTCAACGAATGGCCCATTAAGGCACCAGTCACTCTCCTTTCATCCTGCTTTCTTGCCAACCTTCCCTCGCAGTAGGGGTTAACCTCACTAACCTTCTTCCCGTCCCACTCACCTCACCCACCATTGACCCCTTGGGCTCTCCCAGAGGATCAACAATCACCACTCCTCGCCGATTGTATGGACATCCTGGCTTTAACTGAAAGTTAGCCAATGTCTGGCGACACCTGCCCCTTACCAAAGCCTCCCTACGTGGCTATACTTTACACTGCATGTCTCCCCCCCCCCCCCCCGCCACCTTCCGTACTGCTACGGTGTGCCAGTGGCACTTCTCTCCTCGCCTTACTCCTCTGACATTTTCACCTCCTTCGAGCACCTCACCTTGTTCTACTCCTCTTGCCCCTTCTTTAAAATCTTGGCTCTCTATCATCACCCGAGGCCCTACCCCAAGTTTCTCCCCAAGATATCCTCACTCCTTTCTTTCTTCAGCTTCTGTACTGACAAATTCCTTATCCTCACTATTCAATCTCTGTCTCACCTCACCTTATCCTCTCTCCTCTGAATTCACCACCCTTCTGTCCTCTCTAAACTTCTCCCTCCATATAAACTCTCTGACCTTTATTCCTGGCTACCCTCATGACCTTGCATCTGCTGTGGCCTTTCTACTCCCAAGGTCTCAATCACTGATAAGGCCATCTCTGGCCACTTCCTTGCATCCCTCACCATCCACATCTCCACCTCTTCCAACCCCAGCCCCTCTGCATCAGTTCCTGGAAAAAACTCCCCCCCAAATTGTTTACAATTGCACTTTCAAATTCACAACTGCCTAGCCTTTGGCCCTCCACCTTCCACAATATCTCTGCAGCCATTGATTTGCTCAACCACTTCTTCACTTCCACCTTTGGTGCTATTGTTCCCAGTAAAAACTTAACTGTCTCCCAATTTGGTTGTTCTCCTGGTATGACCTCACCCTTGCTCCCTCAAGTCCTAAGGACCAAGAGGCACAGTCATATCTGGCACACACCTGGCTTAGCCATCCATCACCCAATCTAGCTGGACTACATCAAGCTCTACCAGGCCTTACTACCCTCTGCCAAAATCACCCACAACTTCAGGATCATCCAGAAGAGCAAAGCTAACGCCTGGCTTCTTTAGTCCTGAAACCCATCTCCTCTGCCCTTCCACTCTCACCTCTCATGACAGGTGTGAGTTACTGATGGACTCCTTTATCACCAAGATTGAGACCATCCATTCAGCTGCCTCGACTACTTCGTCCCCTTCCCCACTAAGCCAAACCTTCCCTAGGCTCCCTCACTCTAGTTCTGAACACCCATTTCTTCCTCATCTAGTTTCTCTCCCATTTCCCCCCATTCCCTGTCTGAGCTTAACCTGTCCATGAAACCAATGACTTCATTCCCACTAAACTGCTGACCACCCAACTTCCCTTCCTGACCCCAATGCTAGCTCACATTGTAAATGGTTCTCTCTTCAGGCACTGCCCCCCTCTGCCAAAACTGTCATCATTCCCCTCCTTGAAAACCCACTCTCAACTCCTGTCTTTGTAAACTACCACCCTATCTCCAACCTCCCTTTCCTCTTCAAAGTCCTTGAACATGATGCCTCCCAAATCCATACCTTACTGTTCTGCAATTCACTGTTTGAATCTTTCCAATCAGGTTTCTGCCCCCCCCACGGGACCGAAATGGCCCAAACCAAAGTCACGAATGACATTCTCTGTAACTGTGACCATGATGCATTATCCTTTCTCATCCACCTTGGCCACTCTGCAGCCTTTGACACAGTCGACCGCACCATCCTCCTCCAATCTCTCTCCTCCATTGTCCACTTCGGTGGGACTGCTCTTGCTTGGTTCCACTCTTACCTCTCCAATCCCAGCCCGAGCATCTCTATCAATGTTTTTTTCCTATCCCTCGCACGATTACCTGGGGAGACCCACAAGGATCTATCCTTGGCCCCCTCCTCTTCCTCGGCATCATCATCCACAGACATGGGGTCAGCTTCTACACCAACATCTAGCGCTACCTCTCAACCACTTCTCTCGACCACTTCACTGCCTCTGTGCTGTCAGACTGCTTGTCCGACATCCAGTCTTGGATGAGTTGCAATTTCCTCCAGCTACACATTGGGAAGACCAAAACCATCATCTTTGGCCTCCGCCACAAACGCAATACCCTTGCCACAGACTCAATCTCCACCCCGTCACCGTCTCTGACTGACCCCAACTGTTCACAACCTCAACATCCTATTCGACCCTGAGTTGAGCTTCTGACCCCATGTTCCCTCCACCACAAAGACTGTCTACTTCCATCTGCATGACACTGCCTGCCTCTGCCACTACCTCAGCCCATCTGTTGCCAAAACTCTTATCCACGTCAGCTCCTGACTTGATTATTCCAATGCTTACCTGGCCTGCCACCCATTCTCTACCCTCCATAAACTTCAGCTTATTGAAAACACTGCTACCTTTATCCTATCCAACATCAAGTCTCACTTACCCATCATCCACTGTCCTCACTGACCTACATTGGCTCCCAGATTCGTGTCTCAAATTTAAAATTCTCATCCACATGTTTAAATCCCTATATGGCCTCACCATTCCTCATCTCTGTAACCGCCTCTAATGCTACAACTTCCTTCCCCAAAATTCTCCAATCGTCTGATTCTGGCCATTTGTAAAGTCCCCCACTTCGCCTTAACATCGACACCTATGCCTTCAGCTGCTTAGGCCTTAAACCTGTCCACCTCCCTCTCTTACTTTAAAACCCTCCTGAAAACCCACCTCTTTGAACAAAGTTTTGGTCACCCATGCTAATACCTCCTTCTTTGGCTCAGCATCCATTGTTTTGACTATGCCTAATAGAAGTGCTGTGGGGTATACAAACATAGAAAAATAGGAGCAGGAGTAGGCCATTCGGCCCTTCGAGCCTGCTCCGCCATTCAATATGATCATGGCTGATCCTCTATCTCAATACCATATTCCCGCTCTCTCCCCATATTTTTCTGCATTAAAGGCACTATAGAAATGCAAGTTGTTGTGTTCAACATTATGGCCAGGAAATTCCTCAGAGCTGTTCCCACTCCACTGCATTAACATCTCGGCAGAGCAGGTGCAGCTCCAAGGAATTTCCCAGCCTTGTGTATCTGTCACAGATATGGACTTGACAAATGGCATTCATAAGTGGTCCACCTATATAGAGGTGACAGCCACTGCAACACGTGCAACATACAAGTCTATTCAAAGTATCCAGCAGCCTGTTTCCAGCCAGCAGAAAACAAATTAAAGTAGTCACTAGATGGCCAGCTACAAAAATTCTGCAATGAAATATTGTAAAATATTCTAAAGTTTCTTAGGATTAGGAAAAGACAGATCCCTGATCCATCAGAACTACCATTCATCAATCAGCAAGCAAGAGAGAAAAAAGAACTTGCATTTATATATCGCCTTTCACATCCTCAATGTTTCATAGTCCTTCACAAGGATTTATTACTTTTGCAGTGTAGTGACTGTTGTTATGTAGACAAATTTGGCAACCAATCTTCACACAACAAGCTTCCACAAGCAGCAAATGAGATAAATGACTAGTTCATCTGTATTGGGGTGGTGATTGAAGGATTAACGTTGGTTAGCTCTGTGGTTCCCTGGAAAGCGTCTGTGATATAAAAGTCTTACTACAATTGTACAGGGCTTTGGTGAGACCACACCTGGAGTACTGTGCACAGTTTTGGTCTCCTTATCTGAGGAAGGACATACTTGCCTTAGGGGCGGTGCAACGAAGGTGGAGTTGAGGTCGAAGATCAGCCATGATCTTATTGAATGGCGGAGCAGGCTCGAGGGGCCGTATGGCCTACTCCTGCTCCTAATTCTTATGGACCTTGGTTGAAGATCAATCTGCAGCAATGAACAGCGCTTCGCCAAAGCTTTGTGTCTGAAGTGCAGCCTCCTGACACAGAGGTTCTGGGAATGGCCTCAAAGTGCTTCTGGGTATGTACATCCTGGTGGATGGGTAATGCCAGAATGGTTTGGCTCTCATCGGGAGTCATCTCATTAATCTGGATTCCCTTACTGCTGCTCCTCTTCTTCCAGCATATATATCATGTAAAGTGGGAATCCATTGTGCTGCCCTCAGATACTAGCTCAGTAAATCTTTTGAAATACAACTCTACCCAAGGGTAATGCAGAATGTAGGAGACAACTTCCTGAGTATAAAGGTGACTTTTGTTCTATCCAATATCTGCAGATATGACCGAAAGTCTCCACAAACAATTTCACTACAACAGTATCCCTTTAACCAAGTATTTCTGCCTTGATGAGCACCTATTGAAAAGTAGCCCACATACTCAATGGGAAGGCGGAAGTAATTAAATTTAAGATGGGTGATGTCATCCCATCCTAACTCTGTCATTTACATGCTGCTGCCACTGGGAGGGTGGGCATCTCTTCAACATGCCCTGAAACTCAGTGCAATTTATGCTGGTGTGGTTCAGCAATGTAACCCCGGCCTTGTGATAAACTCCTGCCCCTGCAAGGGTGCAATTGTTCACTTACATCCTCCCCAACCCAGGATTTTCAGAACTCGGATTTCAGTGACCAGCTAAGATTAAACAATGATCGTTGAACTGTAGTCCTATATATAGAGCACATAACAAATTAACTGTGGAAATAGCAGAACCGATAATGATAACTCATAAATGGATCGATACAGGGAGTGAAGAATTTTGTTCCTGGCTGGGGAGAAACAATCTGTAGTCAGGGCCTTTATGTCCTCACAGAAGTATGTGCAGGATGATGACTGAAGAATTCTCTCAAGTCAGCTAGTCAAAGTGTACCAGGGGGTTTAACATAGAAACATAGAAGATAGGAGCAGGAGTAGGCCATTCGGCCCCTCGAGCCTGCTCCGCCATTCAATGAGATCATGGCTGATCATCCAAACTCAGTACCCTGTACCTGCCTTCTCCCCATATCCCTTGATACCTTTAGCTTTAAGAAATATATCTAACTCATCCTTGAATATATTTAATGACTTCGCCTCAACTACCTTCTGTGGTAGAGAATTCCACATGTTCACCACTCTCTGGGTTTAGTCTTTATGCGGTTAATAAATATATTTTTGGTGGGAGTGTGGGTTTAGAAGTATAGCAAGTTATACACAGCTGGAATATTCCATTCTCCACCTAGGTAGGGGTGAGTTACTTTCCAACGTTGGCCAGCTGAAAAAAAATTACCAGTGTATAACTAACATCTGGGTGTTTACGGTTCCATCTCTAATCCTACATTGGTGCACCTGATCCTTTGTCTACTGTAGTTTCTCCCCATCTCTTTATCTATACTGTACTCCCTTTTAGAATATCTTCCACCTGGTTACAGTTCAAATAACCATTTTTGGTGGCTTAGAAGTTAATTTATGCATTTTCATTAAAAGCCTTATTTACACATTTTTCCAGGACTAATGTCATACCTGAACTGGATTCATTTAGCGTTGCAACTGAATGCAGATGTGTAAAATCGTTCTGTTCTACAGCCTTTTCATTATAATCTCAGAAACAAACTCAACATGCAGCCCAGAAGGAGAACAACGATGGCTGTTTCTCAGTCCCAACTTAATGTTCTTGTTAAAACATTTGGCTAAGCATCAAGATGCTTTCCTAGGAACAGCTACATTGTGAACTAACAGCCAGAGGAAAAGCAAAGTTATGGACAATGATCACAAAAAAAGAAAGTGCTCAAACTTTGTCAGCGAAGAACCAGTGACCTCAAACAAATGTTGAACAACAAAATTGATACAATGTCCAAAGTACAAACAGATAATTGTACTCGTGTAAAAGACTGCAACCTATATAATGAAATGTTGTGCGTCAGGCAAGTGTCTGTAGAGTTTGGGAAAGAATCCGTACAGCCGAGGCATATTGATTGGCTCAAAGTGTCCCTTCAATCATAAACCACAATGGCCTAAAAATCACTGTTTTTGAGGCAACCAAGAAGTAAATCAAGTGATGCTTAATTTGTTTTAATATTACAAAGCATGCCCATAAACCCTTATTTTATTATTTTTGTTTAGTGCGAAATAGTATGCATTCTAATGGTTGTACAGCAGAGCAAAATCCTAGAGCAGTGGGATTAGATCAGGAGGCTCACGTGGAAAAACACACTGGCACAGACCTGATGATACAAACGGCCTGTTTCTGTGCTGTAATGTTCAATGGGGGAGAAATTGGCCACCTTTGCGCCTCCGGGGTGGGGGGGGGGGGTGATAACGGGGCGCTACCAGCTTTGCGACCGGGCTCAGCGAGAGTACCGACGCCCGCGAAATTGCCGTGGAGGTTTGTGGCGGCGGTAACCCTTAGCACCACGATCTCCTGCGCCCGGAGAACGTGACGTCATCCAGCTGCGCATCGCCCCGGATCCGAACTTCAGTTCTGCCCCCTGCAGCATCGCCGGGCGACAACACCGACAGCTGCAGGAGGCGTTGTCAGGGAGGCCGGCTGCTTGGGGAGTGGTATTTAAAGGTAAGGCCGCTTGTGTCAATGATAAATTTGTTTTCACCCCTTAGGTAATTTTTTCAACTTTTTCCTGTTAGAGTGCTGCCATCGACGACGAGGGATATCGATTTCATGCAGAGCCTGTAGCGAAGGCCCTTCCCTTTAAGGGAGGGAAGGAGCCTCTGTTCCCGGCAGCGCTGCCCTTGACATTGGGCAGCGCTGCACCGCTATCGCCCCTCTTGCCGGCTTTAGCGCTCCAAGGGAAGTGGTAGCGCTTGATTTAGCGCTCCACTTCCTTCCTGGAGCGCTAAACCCAAAGTTTGCATCAGATTCACTTGCGTAGCGCCTGCCGATACTTTTTTGGTTCCGCAAAAGTTATTGCCCCAAACAGGGCGCTACTCAATTTCTCCCCCTATGATTTTTCATTCTCTGAAATCCACCCATTTCAAGCAGTAAAAGATGTCAGTTAAGGCTTTGAAATAGTGCATGTGTACAATGTAGTTGCTTTCTGAGAGACTGTAGCGCAGAAGGGAGTAGAAGTGCCATGTTAATAATCAAGTGTTTGAGGCTCTAATCTGGTGAGTGAGGGAAAGGAGAGCTGCCACCTAGGCCACGTTCCCTAGAAGTGCCTGGTCGAGCAGGCATTGATAGAAATGAGTGAGTCAGTGTTGTGTTAGGAACCTGTAAGACCAGAAAGGATCTCAGAAAGAAGAATGGGAACATAAGAAATAGGAGCAGGAACAGGCCACTTGGCCCCTCGAGCCTGCTCTGCCTTAAGAAATCCACTAAGGTAAGTCAGGAATGCAGGACACATACCTGCTATAAATGGACATGAAAGAAAGTTAACCCTGACCAGCTTTTTATCCTTTGCTGCTTCTCCATCAAAAGCAGTGCAGTGCCAGGATAAGGTAAACAGGAGAATTAATGATTTACATGAATGAGAACAGTTATGTATGGGAAAGATGCAATTTAGAAGTGATCCAGCAAACCTGTGTGCACAGCAAGACTTACAAAAGGCTGTTTAGGCAGTGAATGCTGGCCACACTGCTGAAAACTCAGCAACCCTCCTCCATGTTACTCTGGGACACAGCTGTTCTGAGCTTCACAGAGACATCTGAAGGTGGTTGGAGTGGCCTCACCCTTCCAGGGGATCACCCTTGGAACACCCTCCGAGAGAAAGGTCCTTCAAAAGCCCAGCAGCCAGTCATTTTCTGTCTGAAAAATATAAATAAGAAGCCATGTGTCAAATATGTGTATCCGATAGAGTGATATGGGATCGTTACTGTTAGGGAATAGTGTTTATCAGTTTTGAATGTGTTGCCCCTTTCAAACAATACTTCTGCCACTTGCTTAATGCATTTGTCAGCAAGCAAGTAACTGATTGGCATATGTCATATGGTGGCTTGGGAGGATCCAGAGCTATAAAAGTTTATTGAACACTCACAGGAAGATTTGTGCGACAAGTTGTCTGCAGATCGGATGGCCTAGCTATGTGGCAGTCCCTCTGTGAAGCAAAGGAGCCAGTTAGGTCAGTAAATGTGGGTTCTGAGGTGAGAAAAGGTGCATACAGTTGCATTTGCCTTTTTGTCCCCTCAAGAACTTCTCTTTCCCCTCCAACTCTAAGATCGCCATTGGAACAGCAGGACCCGATAGTGTTTTCTGTGGTCCAGCCAGATCTGGCGGTGAATGGCTAAACCAGTTGTCCACCATATCTATTCAAGTCTGCGTCCTTTGGACTTAAAGGCCAAAGGCGAGGGAATCACAGATAAGGCCATTTCTGATAACTTCCTTGTATTGCTCTCCACACACATCCCCCTCCCAACCCTATTTACTTCTGTCCGCCACTGGAAAAAACTCTTTCCCAATTCACTTACAACTGCACTTCACTTACAGCTGCACTTTCAAAATCCCAACTGTCCAGCCTTTGACCCTCCATTCACCACAACATTTCTGCAGCTACCGATCTGCTCAACCACACCCTCACCTTCACCTTTGCCCTAGTCCCCATTAAAAGCATTACTCTGTCTCACCCTGGCCATTCCCTTGGTATGGCCCTCATCTCTGCTCCCTTAAGTCCAAGGGATGCAGATTTGAATGGATATGGCGGACAACTGGTTTAGCCATTCATCACCAGATCTGGCTGGACCACATAAAGCACTATCGGGTCCAGCTTTCATCTGTCAAAATTGCTCACTATTCCAGGATCATCCTGGAATGCAAAGATAGACCCCGGCTTCTTTTCTCTACTGCAAACCGTCTTCTCCCGTCTCCTCCACCCTCACCTCCAACAAGAAGTTGCGAGGAGCTCATAGACTGCTTTGTCACTAAGATTGAGTCCATCTGATCAGCTGCCTCTGTCACTTCCCTTCCTTCCCCTAGCCCACCAGGCCAAATTTCCTCCAAGGATCCCCCCTGCCCTAGCCCTGGATTCATAATAAGAAATAGGAGCAGGAGTAGGCCATTCGAGCCTGCTCCGCCATTCAATGAAATCATGGCTGATCTTCTGCCTAAATTCCATTCACCGGTCTTATCGCCATATCCCTTGATGCCCTTACTAGTCAGAAATCTATCGACTTCTGTTTTGAATATACCCAATGACTGAGCCTCCACAGCCCTCTGGGGTAGAGAATTCCAAAGATTCACCACCCTCTGTGTGAAGAAATTTCTTCTCATCTCAGTCCTGAATGGCCTACCCTTTATCCTGAGGCTGTGGCCCCTGGTTCTAGACTTCCCAGCCAAGGGAAACATTCTCCCAGCATCCACCCTATCAAGCCCTGTAATAATTTTGTATGCTTCAATGAGATCCCCTCTCATTCTTCTGAATTAAAGAGAATACAGGCCTAGTTTACTCAATCTCTTTTCATACGACAGTCCTGCCATCCCAGGAATCAATCTCGTGAACCTTCGTTGCACTCCCTCTATGGCAAGTATATCCTTCCTTAGGTAAGGAGACCAAAATTGTACACAGTACTCCAGGTGTGGTCTCACCAAGGCCCTATATAATTGGAGTAAGACTTCTTTACTCCTGTACTCAAATCCTCTTGTAATGAAGGCCAGCATACCATTTGCCTTCCTACTGGCTTGCTGCACCTGCACATTCACTTTCAGTGACTCATGTACAAGGACACCCAGGTCCCTTTGAGTATCTGCATTCCCCAATCTTTCACCATTTAGGAAATACTCTGCCTTTCTGTTTTTTCTACCAAAGTGGATTACTTCACATTTATCCACATTATAATCCATCTGCCATGTTCTCGCCCACTCACTGAGCCTGTCGAGATCCCCTTGAAGCCTCTTCACATCCTCTTCGCAACTGACACTGCCATCTAGCTTTGTGTCATCAGCAAATTTGGAAATCTTACATTTAATCCCCTCATACAAATCATTGATATAGATTTTGAATAGCTGGGGCCCAAGCACCGATCCTTGCAGTACCCCACTAGTCACAGCCTGCCATCCTGAAAAGACCCGTTTATCCCTACTCTTTGTTTTCTGTCTGTTGACCAATTCTCAATCCATGCTAGTATATTACCCCCAATTCCATGTGCCCTAATTTTGTTCACCAACCTCTTGTGTGGGACCTTATCGAAGGCCTTCTGAAATCCAAATACACCACATCTACCGGTTCCCCTTTGTCTACTCCACTAGTTACATCCTCAAAGAACTCTAATAGGTTTGTCAAACAGGACTTCCCTTTCATAAATCCATGTTGACTCTGCCCAATCTTACTATTAGTTTCTAAGTGCCCAGTTATTGCATCCTTTATAACAGATTCCAGCATTTTCCCAACTACTGATGTGAGGCTAACAGGTCTATAGTTACCCGTTTTCTCTCTTCCTCCTTTCTTAAATAGCGGGGTTACATTTGCTATCCTCCAATCTGCAGGAACCGTTCCAGAATCTATAGAATTTTGGAAGATGACAACCAATGCATCCACTATCCCAATGGCCACCTCTTTCAAAACCCTAGGATGTAGGTCATCCGGTCCTTGAGATTTATCGACTTTTAGTCCCATTAATTTTGCTAGTACTGGTTTTTTACTAATAATAATTTCTTTAAGTTCCTCATTCTCACCACACCCTTAGTTTTCTCGTATTTCTGGGAGGATTTTTGTGTCTTCCTCCGTGAAGACAAAAACAAAGTATTTAATTTCTCTGCCATTTCCTCATTCCCCATTATAAATTCTCCCGTCTCTGACTGTAAAGGACCTACATTTACCTTCGCCAGTCTTTTCCTTTTCACATACCTATAGAAGCTTTTACAATCCGTTTTTATATTTTGCGCTAGTTTGTGCTCATATTCCATTTTCCCTTTCTTTATCAATTTCTTGGTCCCCCTTTGCTGATTTCTAAAAAGATCCCAATCCTCAGGCTGACCGCTTTTTCTGGCAACTTTATAAGCTTCCTCCTTTGACTTAATACTAGCTTTAATTTCTTTTGTTAGCCATGGTTGTATCACTTTTCCTTTTGGCTTTTTATGCCCTAGAGGAATGTATGTTTGTTGCAAATTATGCATTATTTCCTTGAATGTTAGCCATTGTATGTCCATCTTCATACCTTTTAGTGGAGTCTCCCAATCTACCATGGCCAACTTGTCCCTCATACCCTTGTAGTTTCCTCTGTTTAGATTGAAGACCTTAGTTTCAGATTGGACTACATCCCTCTCAAACTTAATATAAAATTCAATCATATTATGGTCACTTGTCCCTAAAGGCCCCTTTACCACAAGATTATTGATTAGCCCTTTCTCATTACACAGTACCAGATCCAGAATAGCCTGTTACCTGGTTGGTTCCTCCACATACTGATCCAGGAAACCATCTCGCATGCATTCCAAGAATTCGTCCTCCACACCATTAGTGATAATTTGATTTGCCCAGTCAATATGTAGATTAAAGTCCCCCATGATTACCATATTGCCCTTGTTACATGCACTTCTAATCTCTTGATTGATACTGTGCCCTACATTACCACTACTGTTTGGTGGCCTATACACAACTCCCACCAATGTTTTCCGCCCTTTGCTGTTTCTTAGCTCCACCCAAACTGATTCCAGTTCTACATCACAATCTGCCAAGCCAAGATCTGTTATCTCTACCATACCGATCTCATCCCTTATTAACAGCGCTACGCCACCTCCTTTTCCTTTTTGTCTGTCCTTCCTAAATGTTGAGTACCCTGGAACATTCAGTTCCCAGCTTTGGTTACCCTGCAACCATGTCTCTGTAACGGCAATTACATCATACCCATTTACTTCTATTAGTGCCATTAATTCATCCACCTTGTTGCGAATGCTACGTGCATTTAGATAAAGTGCCTTCAACTTTGCCTGTTTAATATTTTTCTGCACTTTGACCCTCTTTACTGTTGGCCTTTGTTTCTGCTCCCTACTAGTTTTGCTGACTACTTTTCTAACTTGCACTTCCAGCTTTGTTTCTCTCTGTTCTGGGCCCACACTTAGGTTCCCAGCCCCCTGACAAACTAGTTTAAATCCTCCCAACAGCACTAGCAAACCCCCCTGCGAGGATATTGGTCCCGGTTCTGCTGAGGTGTAACCCGTCCAGCTTGTACAGGTCCCACCTTCCCCAGAATCGATCCCAATGCCTCAGGAATTTAAAACCCTCCCTCCTACACCATCTCTCCAGCCACGCATTCATCTGGTCTATTCTCCTATTTCTGCTCTCGCTAGCACGTGGCACTGGGAGTAATCCTGAGATTACTACCTTTGAGGTCCTGCTTTTTAATTTATTTCCTAGCTCCCTATATTCTGCTTGCAGGACCTCATCCTCTTTCTACTTATGTTGTTGGTACCGATATGGACCACGACTTCTGGCTGTTCACCCTCCCCCTTCAGAATGTCCTGCAGCCGCTCAGTGACATCCTTGACCCTGGCACCAGGGAGGCAACATACCATCCTGGAGTCACGTCTGCGGCCACAGAAACGTCTATCTTTTCCCCTTACGATAGAATCCCCTATCACTATTGCTCTCCCACTCTTTTTCCTCCCCTCCTGTGCAGCTGAGCCACTCGTAGTGCCACGGACTTGGCTCTTGCTGCATTCCCCTGAGAAACCATCTCCCCCAGCAGTATCCAAAACGGAAAATCTGTTGGAGAGGGAGATGGACCCAGGGGACTCTTGCACTACCTTCTAGTTCTTTTACTCTGTCTGGCGGTCACCCATTCCCTTTCTGCCTGTGCACTCTTTACCTGCAGTGTGACCACCTCGTTAAACGCGCTATCCACGAAGATTTCAGCCTCGCGGATGCTCCACGGTGACTCCAGCCGCAGCTCCAATTCCGAAACGCAGATTTCGAGCAGCTGCA
Organism: Squalus acanthias; assembly: GCA_030390025.1. NCBI lineage: Eukaryota > Metazoa > Chordata > Chondrichthyes > Squaliformes > Squalidae > Squalus > Squalus acanthias. Next base: position 149,883,591 of record CM059426.1, on the reverse strand, counting down.
GCTGGAGACACTTCCTGCACACGTGTTCGCCCTGGACACCGAAAGTGTCCCTGACTTCCCACATAGCACAGGAGGAGCACGCCACGCTGCCAAGCTGCCCTGCCATGTCCTACCTTTAATTTACTTCCTCTAAATTAAAGAATATTAATACACTAGGGACCTTACTTCACTTTAAACACTACTCACTCTAAACTAGAGACCTTACTTTTACTTTAATGACTGGACTGTAGAAATACTCACCAGGTCCTACTTACCAATCAGCTCCTTCCCTGGTTGTGACGTCACTTTAGCGGTTTTGCAGTTGTTGTTTGACTGCTCCCGCTCTTGGACTCTTTCCTGGGTGTAAAGTAAGAACCAAATTCTACAGAGTGAAAAGTTAGGGAAAGCAAAGGCGAAGCAAGGGAGCGCCTCCTTCCACTCCTCACCCACCTAACTCCCTCACTCACCCAACTCTCAGCACTCTGTGCAAACCGCACTCAGTGCAGATCGCACTGCGAAGCCTGTTTTTATAGGTCTAGTTTCCCTACTTAACTGCCTTCAGCTGCTCTGAATTATCCTCTGCCTTCTCCGGGGCTGCCAACTCCTTTCAGGTCTGCTGTCCTCGGCCTCCCGCGCTCTTTATCCTCTGCCTTCTCCGGGGCTGCCCACTCCTTTCAGGTCCGCTATCCTCAGCCTCCCGCGTCTTTAGTTTCTCTCCTATCCCCCCTCATTCCCTCTCCGAGCTCATCTCATCCATGAGACCCACCTCCTGCTCCCTCGACCCTATCCCCACTAAACTGCTGACCCTTCCCAGCTCCCATGTTAGTTGATATTGTTCTCTCTCCTCAGGTACTGTCCCCTCTCCTTCAAATCTGCCATCATGACCCCTCTCAAAAAACTAACCCTTGACCCTTCTGCCCTTGCCAACTACCACCCCCTCTACAACTTCCCTTTCCTCTCTGAAGTCCGTGAACATGTTGTCACCTCCCAAATCCGTTCCCATCTTTCCTGCAACTCCATGTTTGAATCCCTTCAATCAGGTTTCTGCCCCGCCACAGTAACAAAACGGCTCTTATCAAAGTCACAAATGACATCCTATGTGACTGTGACAAAGGTAAACTATCCCTCCTCATCCTTCTTGACTTGTCTGCAGCCTTTGACACAGTTGACCACTCCATCCTTCTCCAACGCCTCTCCACCGTCGTCCAGCTGGGTGGGACTGCATTCGCCTGGTTCCATTCTTATCTATCTAATCGTAACCAGAGAATCACCTGCAATGGCTACTCTTCCCACTCCCGTACCATTACCTCTGGTGTCCCCCAATGTTCTATCCTTGGCCCCTACCTATTTCTGATCTACATGCTGCCCCTCGGCGACATCATCTGAAAACACAGCGTCAGTTTCCACATGTAAGCTGATGACACCCAGCTCTACCTTACCACCACTTCTCTCGACCCCTCCACTGCTTGTCCAACATCCAATACTGGATGAGCAAAAATTTCCTCCAACTAAATATTGGGAAGACCAAAGCCTTTGTCTTCGGTCCCTGCCCAAATTTCATTCCCTAGCCACCGACTCCATCCCTCTCCCTGGCAACTGTCTGAGGCTGAACCAGGCTGTTCGCAGACTTGTTGTCATATTTAACCCCAAGATGAACATCCGACCACATATCCACGCCATCACGAAGACCGCCTATTTCCACCTCCGTAACATCACTCAACTCCACCCTTGCCTCAGCTCATCTGCTGCTGAAACCCTTATCCATGCCTTTGTTACCTCTAGACTTGACTATTCCAACTCACTCCCGGCCAGTCTTCCACAATCTACCCTCTGTAAATTTGAGGTCATCCAAAACTCGGCTGCCCGTGTCCTAACTCGCACCAAGTCCCATTCACCCATCACCCCTGTGCTCGCTGACCTACATTGGCTCCCGGTTAAGCAACACCTCAATTTTAAAATTCTTATCCTTGTTTTTAAATCCCTCCATATCTCTGTAATCTCATCCAGCCCACAACCCTCTTATGATTACATAGAATTACATAGGATATACAGCACAGAAACAGGCCATTCGGCCCAACCAGTCCATGCTGGCGTTTATGATCCACTTGAGCCTCCTCCTGTCTTTCCTTATCTAAGTCTATCAGCATAACCCTCTATTCCCTTCTCCCTCATATGCTTATCTAGCCTCCATTTAAATGTATCTATACTATTCAATTCAACCCCTCCCTGTGGTAGCGAGTTCCACATTCTCACCACACTCTGGGTAAAGAAGTTTGTTCTGAATTCCCTATTTGATTTTTTGGTGACTATCTTATATTGATGGCCTCTAGTTTTGCTCTTCCCCACAAGTGGAAACACTCTCTGTGTCTACTCTATCAAAATCTTTCATAATTTTAAAGATCTCTATTAGGTCAGCCCTCAGCCTTCTCTATTCTATAGAAAAGATACCCAGCCTGTTCATCCTTTCCTGATAGGTCTCTTCTTGCATTTCTGGTACCATCCTTGTAAAAAATTTTGCACCCTCTCCAGTGCATCTATATCCTTTTTATAATATGGAGACCAGAATTGTACACAGTACTCCCAAGTGTGGTCTAACCAAGGTTCGATACAAATTTATCTGTGCTCCTCTAATTCTGGCCTCTTGAGCATCCCTGATTATAATCGCTCTATCAGTGACGGCCGTGCCTTCTGTTGCCTGGGCCCTAAGCTCTGGAATTCCCTCCCTAAACCTCTCCACTTCTCTACCTCTCTTTCCTTCTTTGAGACGCTCTTTAAAACCTATCTCTTTGACCAAGCTTCCTGCCCTAATATCTTCTTCTGTGTCTCGGTGTCAAATTTTGTTTTATAACGATCCTGTGAAGTGCCTTAGGTCATTTTACTATGTTAAAGGCGCTATATAAATACAAGTTGGTATTGGTGTTGTTGGAACAGTGGAATTTCCATGCTGGCCATTTTAGTTGCTGCAAGCAAAATAGCAGGTGCAAGCAAGACAATTGTAAAATGAATTTGGAAAAAAAGTCTTACAATGCAAAACATCTGACCTAAACAGCAACAAAAATTAATGCTACAACAAAAAGCAAATTAATAAACATGACGAGCAAAAAAACAACTAACTTGCAAAGTTAAAAGCACAAAATGATACCATGCAGAAGCCTAATCCTGCAGGCCAATCCATCTATATATGCTTTGTCCATTTGAAATGGTTGAGCAGCACTGAACAGCTGTCTCCCAGCGTGGGGCGACTTTTCATAATTTTTCAATCCGCAATCAGGCTCGCACTGGCCAGTGACATAGCCTTAAGTAGCCGGACTTTTTTAAAATGCAAAACATGGCCCACTATGATTTGGGTGTGCTGGCTATGAACCTTATTTTGTGACCTGTACTCCTAGCCAGTGAGGCTCCATACCGCCAACACACCCTTGTCACATAATCGCTCATATGTAGAATGAATCTTCGCCATGGGGCTCCCTCAGCCTCCTGGATGGAACTGTAACTGCTTCTGGAATGTATGATCCATTTTGGAAATTTTTCTCCTAAGATCCTGACAAAGTTACATTATTCATGTGATAGCAAAACACTGCGGATGCTGGAAATCCGAAATAACAACAGAAAATGCTGGAAAAACTCAGCAGGCCAGGCAGCATCCGTGGAGAGAGAAACAGATGCTGCCTGGCCTGCTGAGTTTTTCCAGCATTTTCTGTTGTTATTTTACATTATTCATGTGACGGGTACCCTGACGTACCATAGAAAGAAAGAACTTACATTTATACAGCACCTTCTACAATCTCAGGATGTCCTGAAGTGCTGCACAGCCAGTGAAGTACTTTTGAAGTGTTGTCAATTTGCGCACAGCAAGGTTCCACAAACAGCAATGAAATAAATGACCAGATAATTCTGTTTTAAGTGATGTTGGTTGTGGGATAAATGTTGTCCAGGACACCACTACTCTTCTTCGAATAGTGCCAAGGAATCTTTTATGTCCACCTGAGAGGGCAGACGGGTTTAACATCTCATCCAAAAGGCTGCACCTCTGGTAATGCAGCACTCCCTCAGTACTGCACTGAAGTGCCAGCCGAGATTATGTGCTCAAGTCTCTGGAGTGGGACTTGATGCCACAACCTGCTGACTCAGAGGTAAGAGTACTACCACTGAGTCAAGGCTGACGCCTGGGAATACACCAGGGAATCATAGGGTGATACAGCGCATAAACAGGCACTCAGCCCATCAAGTCTGTGCTGCTGTTTTCCTCCACAAGCGACCTAGTCTACTCCAATTCTCTTGTTGTTCCTCATACTTTTTAATAGTCTTTATTTTCCAAGTAATTATTTTTAAAGAATTTATGGAATTTACTTTAATAGCTGTTGTGTCAGAGCATTGGTTCTCAGTCCTCGAATTCCTCGATTTAAAAATTCTCATTCTCATGTTCAAATCCCTCCATGGCTTCGCCCCTACTTAACTCTGTAACCTCCTGTGGCCCTACAACACTCCAAGAACTCTAGTTCCTCCAACTCTGGCCTCTTGTGCATCACCCACTTCCTTCACCCCACCATTGGTGGCCTTGCCTTCACCCATCTAGGCTCCAAGCTCTGAAATTCCCTCCCTAAACCCCTCTCTCCTCCTTTAAGACCCTCCTTAAAACTTACCTCTTTGACTAAGCTTTTGGTCACCTGTCCTAATGTCACCTTTGGATTGGTGTAAATGTTTGCCTGATTACGCTCCTGAGTAGTACCTTTGGATACTTTACTATGTTAAGGGTGCTACATAAATGCAAGTTGTTGCTGTTGAGAATTGCACATTCTAATGACCCTCTATGTAACATTTTTTTTCTAACCTCCCCGTTCATTCTTTCTGTGACCTGTCATTACTGTCTTGCCGAACAATGGAAACAATCTATCATTATTTACCTAATCATAAACATTGGTCATAACCCTTCATAATCTTGAAGCTGTCTATCAGGTCACCCTCTAACTTCTCAAATCTTTCTTCATAACTGTAACCCCTTGCCCCATTAGGTGTGAAAGTGTAATTATATCTTCCATGTACATATTGTATGTGCAGCTGTTCAATAAGTATATATTCAGAATAATGCATTACTGAAAGCTGATACAATAAGTAGATAGGATATAGAACTTTTGCAAAATGTGTGTGTGTCAATCCTCTGTACTGATGCATGACCACGTCCCATATTTGAGTACAGTAGAACAGTAAGGACAGTTGTTTTCATTCATGTGATTATGCATTACAACACAAATCGACCTTTATTGCAATAGCTAAAGCTAAATGAAGGCCTGGACTGAGTGTGATGAACCTTTGCAGTTAAGTCCACTAGGTCATGATTTAGTAATTGCTGTCTCGCTAAAATTGGCTTAATTGTTGTTGTTTGGCTACAGGTGTTAAAAAGAAATTACCACCCCGTTAAAGTTGTGTGGAAAAATGTGAACTGTTCAACAAAGTTTATATGCGAACTCACACATCATCTGCATGGTGTTAGCTGGGCATTTAACTTATCAGCAGGATGATTATCAAGCCCAGTATTCTTTCACTTTAACATTTGTATTTAATTGCCTACACAAAGCCTTTTACAATTATTGCCTTGCAATTTAAAATTTATATCCGATTTGATTAACTTTAAACACAGTAGTTAGATGTATTTTCCATAGTTATTGTGGAGTACTGTTCTCATTACGTGTTTTAGTTCTGTTCCAAAGTATATTTAGCCAACCTGTGTGTCCAGTCCGAGAGGCCAACTTACAAAATCCTTATACCTGCCAACATTCCAATCTTAGCAGGAGACTCCTGATACTTACTTTGTTTCTTGGTTGAAATTCTGTTTAGTTACCATAAAGAATAATAATGCAAAAGCCATGAACCCCAGAATCTGCAGATTTCATATTTTCAAGTCTTTCATTTTACACGAATAAAACAAAGCTGTAGAATGGTGCCATCATGTGATTAACATTGGTAACTGCATCACAATAACATTTGGTGGGGGGAAGGGATGAAAGATACTTGTAAATGGAGTTTTCAGTTAGCTGGGGATTTTTTTAATTTAGTATTCCTTTGTTCTCTAATCCAGTCATCACCGTGGGGGTTCATTCAGCGGCAGTTGTAGAACAAAAGGCAGTGATATTACAGAATAAAATTAAGTTCCTCCCACATCCCTGTAAAATCCAGGGCGATGATCTAACCTCAATCTCAAGCCACTACCCAAGTGAATGCAATTACCAAATGTCCTGCACCAGTAAAAATAAAGGCTGCAAAATTCCCCGTAGTAGTGCCTCCGTTACTGCTGATTCACTTCCGCCCGCTTCCAGCATGGGATATGGCAGCTGCCATTCTGCAGTTTCCTGCGCTCGCCTCTCCAAAATAAATGTGCAGATTGTGATGTCAATCAGCGTGCAATGCCTGAATTGACACACGACTGCGATTTTGGACATCGTCACACGCCATAACGCCCTCTCCTAACCATGCAGGAAAATCGTGTGTGCAGCAGTTGTACAGAAATGCTGTCAGCTTTTCGTGAAGGGACACACACATCTTTCAGGTAAGTTTCGATTTCAGCCTTTGGACTTTTAAAAATATTTTATTGAAGTAGTGGCTTGGTGCAATACATTAAACAAATTGTTAAAGAGTGCAGGGAGTGCTGCTGGACGCTTGCAAGGCTTTGGATGTTAAAGGAAGGCCTTGGAGAAGACCACTTGCTCACAGTCCTGGGGGCTCTAGTTGCAGTTCCCCTTGGGCTGCAACATCACAAGGCAATGAAGCAGAGGCAGCAAAGGAGACAAGCTGCTCGCAGAGGGAAGAGGAAGAAACAGAAGAGGATGAAGCAGAAGAGGAAGAAGCAGACGAGGAGGAAGCGGAAGGAGAGGAGGAAGCGGAAGGAAATGCGGCAACCCAGACAGCCCCTTTCTGGCCGGGATATCCGAGATCGAATCATCCGCCTGCGGTACCAGTGACCACAACCCCAATTCCCCTTTCAACATTTGTCCCGCACCTTACCTTCCCTCTTATTGCCCATCACAGCGTCCCCTTGACCAAAATGCTGAAATAAAAGCCACCACAAAGCAAACTTTCCAATCCAACTTTATCCATATATGCATACAATATTGCTTTAAAAAAATCAATTATTCACCCTTGTACATTCCCTTAATGAGTGCCGTGTGTGTGGCTTTGTCCATCAACAACAACCTGTATTTATATAGCACCTTTAACGTAGTAAAACAGTCCCAAGGCGCTTCACAGGAGTATTATAAGACAAAAAATTTGACACTGAGCCTCATAAGGAGAAATTAGGGAAGGTGACCAAAAGCTTGGTCAAAGAGGTAGGTTTTAAGGAGTATCTTAAAGGAGGAAAGAGAAGTAGAGAGACGGAGAGGTTTAGGCAGGGAATTCCAGAGCTTAGGGCCGAGGCAACACAAGGCACGGCCACCAATGGTTGAGCGATTATAATCAGGGATGCTCAAGAGGGCAGAATTAGAGGAGCGCAGATATCTCGGGGGGTTGTGGAGCTAAAGGAGATTACAGCGATAGAGAGGGGCGCGGCCATGGAGGGATTTGAAAACAAGGATGAGAATTTTGAAATCGAGGCATTGCTTAACTGGGAGCCAATGTAAGTCAGCAAGCACAGGGCTGATGGGTGAACAGGACTTGGTACGAGTTAGGACACGGGCAGCTGAGTTTTGGATCACCTCAGTTTACGTAGGGTGGAATGTGGGAGGCCAGCCAGGAGTGTGTTGGAATAGTTAAGTCTAGAGGTAACAAAGGCATGGATGAGGGTTTCAGCAGCGGATGAGCTGAAGCAAGAGCGGAGACGGGCGATGTTACAGAGGTGGAAATAGGTGGTCTTAGTTATGCTACCCCAGTGGCTACAGCACGGCTGGTGGAAGGCTGCTGACTTTCAGTAGGTGACACTGCAGATGGTCTTGCAGGATGACCTCGAGTAGCTGGTGGCTGGGAGTGTCAAATCGAGTGACGGGGTTTCTTCTTCTTCACTCACTGCTCACTCTTCCTGGTCAATCACTGGCTGGGCAGGCTGGATTTCTTGGGTGTCTGAAATGAGGAAGGCACAAGGGTAGGGTTGTGGTGAGGGGAGGGGGGGAAGCAAGAGCTGCATGCTTACACCATGCGCAGTTTGTACATCAGAAGAGATTGCGGGATGAGGGGAAAGTGAGATGTGAGAAGGAGGATAACGTATGAGGATACTGGCATCTTATATTCTTTCAGCCCTGCCGCTGGCCAAGGGCTCAGCCATGCCCCTTGTCCCTGATTAAAGGAATGGTAGCATAGTGGTAATGTCACTGGGCTAATGATCGAGAGACGTGAGTTCATATCCCACCATGGCAGCTGGGGAATTTAAATTCAGTTAATTAAATAAATCTGGAATAAAAAGCTAGTATCAGTAATGGTAACCATGAAACTATCGGATTGTCGTAAAAACCCATCTGGTTCACTAATGTCCTTTAGGGAAGGAAATCTGCCATTCTTACCTGGTCTGGCCTATGTGACTCCAGACCCACAGCAATGTGGTTGACTCTTAACTGCCCTCCGAAATGGCCTAGCAAGCCACTCAGTTGTAACAAACCGCTACGAAACAAAATAATAATAATGAAACCGGACGGATCACCCAGCATCGACCTCGGCACCGGCTATAGACACGGCAACGGCACACCCAGTCAACCCTGCAAAGTCCTCCTCACCAACATCTGGGGACTTGTGCCAAAACTGGGAGAGCTGTCCCACAGACTAGTCAAGCAACAGCCTGACATAGTCATACTCACAGAATCATACCTTTCAGCCAATGTCCCAAACTCCTCCATCACCATCCCAGGGGTGGCGGCACAGTGGTATACAGTCGGGAAGGAGTGGCCCTGGGAGTACTCAACATTGACTCCGGACCCCATGAAGTCTCATGGCTTCAGGTCAAGCATGGGCAAGAAAACCTCCTGCTGATTAGCACCTACCACCCTCCTTCAGCTGATGAATCAGTACTCCTCCATGTTGAACACCACTTCGAAGAAGCACTGAGAGAAAGGCACAGAATGTACTCTGGGTGGGGGACTTCAACGTCCATCATGGTAGCACCACTACTGACCGAGCTGGCCAAGTCCTGAAGGACATAGCTGCCAGTCTGGGCCTGCGACAGGTGGTGAGAGAACCAACACAAGGGAAAACCTACTTGACCTCGTCCTCACCAATCTACCTGTTGCAGGTGCATCTGTCCATGACAGTATTGGTAGCAGTGACCAACGCACATTGTGGAGACGAAGTCCCGTCTTCACACTAAGGATGCCCTCCATCGTGTTGTGTGGCACTACCACCGTGCTAAATGGGATAGATTCAGAACAGATCTAGCAGCTCAAAACTGGGCATCCATGAAGTGCTGTGGGCCATCAGCAGCAGCAGAATTGTATTCCACCACAATCTGTAACTTCATGGCCCGGCATATCCCTCACTCTACCATTACCATCAAGCCAGGGGACCAACCCTGGTTCAATTAAGGAGTGTAGAAGAGCATGCCTGGAGCAGCACCAGGCGTACCTAAAAATAAGGTGCCAACCTGGGGAAGCTGCAACACAGGACTACATGCATGCTAAAAAGCGGAAGCAGCATGCTATAGACAGGACTAGGTGATCCCACAATCAATGGATCAGATCAAAGCTCTGCAGTCCTGCCACATCCAGTCGTGAATGGTGGTGGACCATTAAACAACTAATGGGAGGAGGAGGCTCCATGAATATCCCATCCTCAATGATGGTGGAGCCCAGCACTTGAGTGCAAAAGACAAAGCTGAAGCGTTTGCAACCATCTTCAGCCAGAAATGCCGAGTGGATGATCCACATCAGCCTCCTCCTGAGGTCCCCACCATCACAGAAGCCAGTCTTCAGCCAATTCGATTCACTCCACGTGATATCAAGAAACGGCTGAGCGCACTGGATACAGCAAAAGCTATGGGCCCCGACAACATCCCAGCTATCGTACTGAAGACTCGTACTCCAGAACTAGCCGCGCCTCTAGCCAAGCTGTTCCAGTACAGCTACAACACTGGCATCTATCCGACAATGTGGAAAACAGCCCAGGTATGTCCTGTCCACAAAAAGCAGGACAAATCCAATCCGACCAATTACCGCCCCATCAGTCTACTCTCAATCATCAGCAAAGCAAAACACTATCATCTCAATAAATACAAAGGGAGAAGACGCAAGAAGAGAGGCTGAGAGGAAGCTTAGCAATTTCCAGCAAACAGATCACTACAGCAAAGGTGGAGTGAATACAAGGAAGGCATTTAGGAATAGACATCATGCTGTCTACCACAGACTGTAGGGCATGTGTTCAAACCCGAGTTGTAGATAAGATTCAGTTGAGGCAGCAATCGGGAAACAGATGGTTTGGAGCCAGTTTTCTACCTACTTTCCATTCCTAATGCTCTACTGGATTAAACCATAACCATGGACTTTCAAACCATGACTATGTCCCTGTAATCCTTGAATGAAGGATGTCAGTCACAGGCTTGGTACCAGTGAGCTGGCTAAAGGTAAGTGTAGGGGGACAAAATACAGCTGACAGCCTAAATTCCACAAAACATAGAAATTCTTGGACTAATGAAATTACCCTTTTTAAAAAAAGGTATTTGTGTAAGACCACAAATCTCAGAATAGGTCCATAAGCAAGGCTACTCTTTTCAAGCCACAAGAAAATGTCTCTGAAATGTTGTGCTCCCAGAAAATATTAGGGAAGTTGATAATAAAATCATGATTCCGGAAATGTAATTATAGTTTTCCTCATTGAACACTAGTTTTTTTTTCCTGTGTTACAACTCTCATTAACAGCTGCTAAACTAGGAGCACAAATAGAAACCCTTCTTACACACGCTAACTGAGGTTATAGCTGTTTGGGCAGATATCAGACCAAAGGGCAGGATATCATACACATAGTGGTCTGCATTAATCAAGAATTTGTTAAAATAAAAACCATTGATGCAAATTGTTACTGTTTTGCAAATTCTTTGATTATTGCAAACCTGGAAATAAGAACCTAGCCAGATTTTCTTTGGCTAATTAACACCATGACTATAACAGAACTGGAAACACAAGTACCATCAAGACAAGGGTCGAACCTAAGATTTGAGAGGCTTGTTTTGGGATAATGGACTTTTGCCACCTCGAGGTAGTCACATATGTTGTACAATCCAAACTGAAAAGCTTTTCTCCCTCAAGAGAGGTTGGCCACATGGATAGATTTTGGGATGAAAATTTGTCCGAGCCCGTTTTCCGGCCCAGACTCGCGCCCGAAGCAAGCGGCCTGAGGATCGATAGAAATTGGTCCTCGGGCCTAACCTGCATAGTCTGAGCAAACTGCCGACTTTGGTCACACCTCCACAGGCAGCTTGTGCAACTGGAGAATCCAATTAAGGGCTGGCCCTCAGGTAAGTCCTGGGATGGGGTTTGCAAGCGCGACACCTGTGAAGTCAGAGGAGCACTCCTGTTCCTCCTGGCTCCATAGGAAGGGTTTAAAAAAGAATTCCATACTTAATTTTAGTTGCTGGCCATGGGGACCACTGAAGAATCCTCAGCGGGGCTGGTCCGACACCTGCTGATCGGGAACTAATTTCGCCAAAGGGTCCTCAACAGACATTAGGCTCCTAATTAACATACTCAAGGAGTCAAACGCCTGTTTAGGCATCTACCTCGTACATTTAGCAGTGGAACCAACGCCTGTACACATAGGTTGCAGACTGTCCTACTGCTAAACTGGTATGCACTGCACCCGAAAAACAGGCTTAACACATACCAATTTCTAAGTAGGCCCGCGTTTCCACTCCAGGCCAAAGCAAAAACCCCAGCAGATCTCCCGATCGGGAAGTGTAAAATGAAGTGGAACCTAATTCTGCTAGGATTCTGCTTTGTTTTTAGGTCCTGCCATTTTTCGGTTGGCGGGTGGGCTGATATTGCACCCACCCTGTACATGACAAGGGGCAATGCAACTATCGTCAGGTGAGAGCTAGCAGGAGTTCACTTGAGGCCTCTGGAAAGGCTCCACAAGCTCTGCAGACAAGGGTAATCGATCACAGAGGAGATCGATAACTTTTGCCGTCTCTGCAAATGGCTCCCTTTGGTGCAGAATTTTTTTTATGCCGCTGATTCCTCAGCAAAGGAATGGTCTCAGGATGACCTATGGCGAAGCGGCCCACAGCCACTCTGGATTTAGAGGAGGAACAAGAGTTCTGGTGGATGTGCTTGCATCTTAGGCATTTGCCTCCCACCTGCAATTGGCCCAGGAACTATGTTATCTGATCCAGGCACAACTACTTGGGCATGTCTGAAGTGATCAGTGTTTGTTGCTCTAGCTTCAGCAAGGACAATGTCACTGAGTTGGGCTGTCTACTTGAGCCTGGCCAGCAGACTATATCTAGCACAGGGGTAGCCGTGCCTGTTACTATGAAAGTTACAACGTTAAACTTTTACGCCACCAGGTTCTTTCAAGCCACAACTGGTGACATTTACCACATCTGTCAGACAGCAGTCCACCAACGCATCAAGCAAGTCACTGAAGCCTGGTTTGCCAGTGGCAACACTTCAATCAATTTCAAGATACAAAGCAGGCAACTCAAGAGGACGCAGCACTTCTACCAGGTGGCTGGTTTAACTAATGGACAGAATCTCATTGATGGCACCCATAGAAGGAACAAAAGGGTATGGCTGCGTCTAGGAAACAGCAACAATAACATTATTAGGTTTGATACAAAGATTTTGAAAAGGAGTGGTAACAGTCAAAGATAAAGACACCTTTACTGGACAAAAGCTAATTTTAACGAGTTAAATAGAGAACTAGCTTACAACAACTTGTACTTATATAGAGCCTTTAACATAATAAAACGTCCCAAGTCACTTCAAAGGAGCGTAAATCCGAAAAAAAAAAATTGACAAAGGAGACATTAGGACAAGGGACCAAAAGCTTGTTCAAAGTGGTATGTCTGAAGGAGCTTCGTAAAAGGAGGAGAGAGGTGGAGAGGTTTAGCCTAGATAAACTATAGGACTGTGGGCAACTAAGGGAAATGTTTGGGGTAAAAACTAGGGCCGTGAAATTCGGCACCTTAGCGCCGGTTGTTAAGGCCGGTTTCGTCAAAAAAATGGCGGCTGCCTCGCCTCCGCCTACGACCATATCCCGCAGCAGCCGTGATTTTGGCCAGGTCGGCAGTGCGACCGATGCCTGCGTTCACTAGAAAATTGGTAATGAGGCAGATCGTGACGTCAATCAGTGTGCAAATGCTGATTTGACGCACAAGCTGCCATTTTCGACGTCGCCGCTCCATTCAATGCCCTCTCCAAAACACGAACAGCTGAATATGCGTTCAGCGACACAAGGGACCCCCCCCTCACACCAGCAGTATTTAAAGGGATCATCAACAACTTGCAGGTGACTTGCTTTTTGATTTCTACTGGCTCTGTGTAAGTTTGTGCAACTGTTTAGAGCTTTCTACAGTTATTTAAAGTTGGTGAGGTGACAGGGAGTGGTGCTGTAAGTGGAGAAGGCCTTGCTTCTGAATTCAAGGGTTCTGCTCATACCACTTGCTCCCAGTCATGGGGGCTCTACACGCAGTCCTCCTCGTGCTGGAGTATGACAGGGAGATGGAACAGAGGCAACAAAGAAGAGGACATGTTGCTCGCAGAGGGAGGAGGAGGGGCAGGAGGGCTCTCAGCAGGAGGCCTTACCCACCTAGGGTCTTCCGAGAGTAATTCTTCTACCTCTACTTAAGCCAGGAGCAGTGTACTTGGAGGCTCTGCTTCACCAAGGTGGTGGTCACAGAACTCTGTCCTATTCCTGTTTCTATGTAATGATTACCTGTTGCTTGAAAGCACTTCCTAATGAATATATAAATGCGCGCTTTGGTGGGCTAGTTTGTGATATTAAACCTTGAGGGTAACAGAAACCAATTTAAGAATAATGTCTACATGATAACAGGTAGAGTGAATATCTTGAATGTTTATTTCATGAAGAACTTGTTCAACAATAACAACTTGCATTTACATAATGCCTTTAATGTAGAAAACGTCCCAAGGTACTGCACAGAGGGGTAATCAGAAATAAATGGATGCTGGGCCAAAGATATTAGGAGGAGTGACCAAAAGCTTGGTCAAATTGGTGAATTTTAAGGAAGATCTTTAAAGAGGTAAGGAAGGTTGTGAGGTGGAGGTATTTAAGGAGGGAATTTCTGAGCGTGGCACCTAGATGGCTAAGGGAACGTCTGCCAATGGTGGGACGAAGTGGGAGGGGGATGCATAAGAGGCCAGAGTCAGAGGAATGGAGAATTCTGGGGCAGGTGGGTTGTAGAGCTGCAGGAGGTTACAGAGATAGGGAGGGCCAGGGCCATGAAGAGTTTAAACATGAGGATGAGAATTTCAAATTTGAGGCATTGGGGGACCTGTAGCCAATGTAGGTCAACAGGGACATGGGTGATGGGTGAGTGGGACTTGGTGCAGGAAAGGATATGGACAGCAGGATTTTGGATAAGCTGAAGTTTACAGAGGGTGGGAGCATTACTCAAGAATGAAGCTCGTCAAAGTTCAGCAGAATATTACATCAGCTAGTTTAAGAGGCTAAACATAACATTTCAAAAATTAGACTTGGCTTATATTGAGCCTTTTATGTATAAATTTTTGTTTCCCATTAAAAACTTTGTTGAGTAACCCTCCACTCCCATCCATTTCAACCTGTATTATTTTAAATGCCATATATTTAACACAATATGCATTTGCACTTGTTAAGAATAATCCATTCTTCATTTATATGATCTTTCCAATGAACAAACACTTCAAAGTTTTGAATTCAGTCCTGGCACCCGTCTCCTATTGTTATTTCATATGTATTTCATTTTACTGAACATCAACTCCCAATATATGAAAAAGAACATTTGTTAATATTGACTACATCCCAAGAAAAAAACTGCATGAAGTATATTTTACATGGTGACTGCAAAAACACTGCACCAAAACATGTAATTCTTTGATGTGTAACAGATATGGGATAACAAACCAAATTTCTACTACATATCTAAAAATCAGAAAAGATTGTACTGTTTTACTTAGAAAATTTGTGTGAATTTAAGATGAACAAAACTGAATGGGATCGGAGTAAAAAAAAGTCTATAAGTTTATATTTAAAATACAATTACAAATACAGTCAAGCCCATTTAAAGTAATAACTGATAAAAGAATAAAATGTTTAAGAGATTAAAATCTCCATGCACAAATCCTTTTACTATCTCTTTCAATGATAGCTGTCCTTGTTAACTGAATAACTGTTAAATGAATAAAATGTTTAAATGAATTGCAAAAGTCTGTATTTATTCATTTAAGCACTGTACTGCCTTGCTAAAGCCGATCTGTTTAGCCCGTTTTGTCAATCAATGTGCTAAGCTCTTTTTACAAGCATTTGTGGCTAGGTGTCAAAATAATTTAGTAACTAATTCAGTGATGTTTTAGGGTCTTTTTCACCTCAGCAGGTGCTAGAGCTCAAACGCTTTTAGAAATCATTGTGACAAGCACTTTTATTTAGGTGTGAAGCTCAGTTCATCAGGTGCTAATGTTCAAGCTTTGTGATCCCTATAACTTACCCACATTTTAGTGGCACACAAACCCTTTGGTAACCCTGTGGCAGAAACTCTGGGGGAAATTTTGCCAGCCCTGGCGAGACGGGTATGGAGGCGGGACTGCCGGGAAAATGGCAGAAACTGGGAGCGGGTACCGAACCCGCTTCTGTGCCATCTTCCCGGGAGGCGGGAAGGGGATTACAGCCAATTAACTGCCTGTCAACAGGCAGTTTAAGAGGCTTATCCCCATTTTACCCCTGCAAGTGCGGGCTTCTCGACGGCTGCGAACCTCGCTAGGGCGGGCTTAAGAAGGTCAATCAAGGGAAAATAGCGTGGGTTGGCCGGACGTTATTAGGGGCGGGACTGATACCCGACAACCAGCAGTCCCGCCCCCAACGCACCCCAATTGAGAAAATCCAGCCCTCTGTCTCTGTGAATACTGGAAACATCACCTCGAAAGAAGAAATTTCTTTCTCTTGTTCATAAGGTGAAATGGCAATGCTGAATGGAACTAAAGTTTCCCAGATGCCCAGAGTGAAATTGCTAAGAATTTGGGGTATCACAGCCTTATTTTAAAGATTTGTTGCGCTGCACTGTAATGTATATATTGTAATGAAGCAAATGAGACAAATACACTTTCAGTTATCCATAACAACTGTGTGATCATTTTTACAGTACTGGAATTGCAATCCAGTTTGCATTCCATTGTTAGCTTCTGGCCAAATTTTATACAGTTAAAACAGATAAAAAATAGAACGGTTAAGTGAATAAAATTACTTGACAAAATCATTATTCATTTAGCAATTTACTTCTAATTCAAACCCAATTCAAGTTAATTATATGCTTTTTGTTGAAGTAGGCATGACAATTTTCAAAATTCAGAATAAAGGGTTGTCCTTTTAGAACTGAGATGAGGAGGAATTTCTTCTCTGAGGGTCGTAAATCTGTGGAATTCTCTGCCCCAGAGAGCCGTGGAGGCTGGGTCATTAAATACATTTAAGGTGGAGATGGACAGATTTTTGCAAGATAAGGGAGTGAAGGGTTATGGGGAGCGGGCAGGGAAGTGGCATTGAGCCCAAGATCAGCCATGATCTTACTGAATGGCGGAGCAGGCGCGAGGGGCCAAGTGGCCTATTCCTGCTCCTATTTCTTATGCTCTTATGACAATGCTTCACCTGCAAAAAAATTAACATGCATAGCTTCACATATCTACAGTTAATTTAAAAGAATGCATATATCATCAGTCTCAAGTGTGAATGATTCTATATCTGTATTTCCTCTTCTAATTTTTGCTCGTGTAAGGATTGCTTTAAGGCAAATTTAGGTAACCCTGCATCTAAAACAACAGGAGAAGCTGAAGGAGTTTGCATAGTTAGCGTAGAAACAGATGGAGAAAAACGTGGTGTCATAGCTGAAGGGGTGCTGTATGTATTATTGACAATGGATAAGTTTGAATATTTTGGGAATGATGGATTAAATCTTATGATTGGCATTTGTGGAGGGACGACCCTTATGCCTTGCTGTGCAACTGATGTTATCAATGGGGGTGGGATAATAAGAGATTTTGATTCATTTTTTATATGATATTGTAGGTTTTCATCTTTCAGTTTTGCAATCTCAGTAAAGACAGAGGCCAAAGGTTGAAACCCAGGTTTCCAGGTAAGTAAGTAATCACAATTATAGCTGTTTTGTAGTTCTTCCTGTGTGGAAACAAGGGAAGGGAGGGATCCTATCAATGATGTCTGTCCATCCACGATGAAAATGTGATCCTTAGCATTGTCCATCATGATACTATTTTGCTTAATACCTGTATTTTGAATATTCTTTGATAAAATTTTATCAGCAACAAAATTTGCATTGTACCCTTCCCCTCCCCCTTTGTCCTTAAAATTATGAATGCTATCTACACTTTCTGTATTGATGATTGCATCAGTGGCATTGTTTTTACAAGACTGACAAAACAGGTAGTCTGATTCTCTTGGGATCCTTGGATCCCGAACTCTAGATGTCCAGCCAGGTTTGCCTAATTCAGAAATTGAACCTCTGCAACACTGATTTTCATTGATCATTGTAATTTCTCCATCTTCAGCAATTTCCCCTTCTGCAGAACCTCGTCCACTTGAATCTGAATGCCTGGAAGGATTAAATGACTTCTTCTTCATAGGAATGTCCTCTAAACTCAGATGTTCCAATGAACTATCAGGAGTCTTTCCAGGCTGATTACTGTCATTCACCTTCTGGTGATCTAATGATACCACTGGATGATTCAGACAGTTGATAATAGTAGATATTATTGGAAGCCTTATATTCAGTTTTCTTGCATTTGAATTATTTTTATCTTTTCTTGTATATCTACAAACTAGACCACCGAAGCCCACAGAAAGCAGCAAGAAAACGACAAATGAGATAGTAAGACTTACAGTGAGGTTGTCAGTTGACTTATTGACTAAGGTATCCAGTGATCTAGAGATGTTAATTGCAACAGTACTAACAGCTGATCTCGAGCCCAATAAAGGACTACTGGCTTTAATTACTAACTCAATTATCTCTTCTCTCTTGTAACTGCCTTTAATCTTGTGAACAGAACCTGAAAGGTAAATAACTCCACTTGTTTGGTTCAGAGAAAAGTAAGGAGAAGGCTGTAGAAATGAGTACTGTACAATTCCATCCATTCCAGCATCTTTATCTACAGCAGTCACTTGTCCAGCTTTTTGACCTACCTCCACATGCTCAGGGAGCATAAAATAGTACCGCTCTTGGGTAAAAGTGGGCTCATATTCATCAATACCTTGAATATCTACTTGAACTGTTACAGTTGCTGTTGCATTACCTTTATCCTTTGCCTGGACTATAAATATGCAGTTGTTTTGTTGTTCATAATCAATTAATTGTTTTGTGTAGATATCACCAGTAATTGGATCAATAATAAAATTATTCCAATTTGTACATGTAGAATAGTCAGTTAAAGACAATGCCAGAATAGAGTATGTCAAATAACCAAAGGGGCCATCGTCATGATCTAGTGCATGAACTGCACACACTGATGTGTAGATAGGCTTATTTTCACAGACTGTACAATTCAGTGTAGGAAATGCAAAATATGGAATATTATCATTGTCATCCAATACATTAATATAAAGGACAGAAATAGCCATGTTTTGATGAGTAATGCCACCATCAACTGCTCGGATAGTTAACGTGAATTTTGGTACATCCTCATAGTCAAGAGGTAGCTTTAATTCTACAAAACCAGTTTTAGGATCCAGTCTAAAATGTTCTTTTTCATTTCCAGAAATTATACTGTATTTGATATCTGCATTTACTCCCTGATCAAGATCATAGGCTGAGACTTGATTAAGTTTGCTTTTTACAGGGGCGCTTTCTAGAACTTCAACATGGTACTCCAAACTTTTGAAAACTGGAGGATTATCATTGGCATCAAGCACGGTTATTGATATTATCGTGGTTGAATTAAGTGGCGAGGTTCCTCGATCAGATGCACGTACAACTAAACTGTAGTTGTTAGTAAGTTCTCTGTCTAATACATTTGTTAATACCAGCTTGCCTACCATACGATACTGATTCTCTGTTTGAATCACAGAGTTCTCAATGTGGAATCTGTTTTGTTCATTTCCTCTAATAATGGCGTAGTCAACGTAAGCATTCTCATGTGTCCAGTCTAGGTCTATTGCTGAAAATGACAACAGAGTTATCCCAACTGCTACGTCTTCATTAACACTGATATTATAAACTGCTTGCGTGAATTGAGGAGCATTGTTATTGACATCCTGAATTTGTATCTCCACTGATGTAATGCTCGTCAATGCAGGGTTACCACCATCCTTAGCTTCTACAAGAATCTGCACCACAGAGTTGTAAGTTGTATAGTGTACTGTCCTCCTGGTAAATATGGCACCTAAAATCAAAAAACAAAAAAAGTAACGTTAATACCGGGAGGAAAGCAGTGGGGTCCTCTTTAAATATACAGATCGGAGCCTGATGATGTCATCGGGACTTAATCTGCAATTTTAGTTGGAGGCCTGAGCAGGGGGAACAGTAACAGCTTCCCCGTCAGGCCAAACTTGTCATGAGCTGGGTTGTGGCCCTGTGGGTCAGTACAGACCCAGGTAGGTAAGTTTTACATTAAAAAAAAGATTTTCAAATGGGCCAGGAAGAGCAGGAGTGCTGCTCCTCCAGGCCTCACAACAAAGCTTTGAGCCTCCCTCGCCACAGACTCCCCCTCCCCCCAAACCTTCCCTCCAGAGCCCCCACTAAACTGACTGCTGGGGACCGTTAACATGGGTCCCCGGCTGTGGCCTCCTGCTGCCGAATTCTAGCTCCTGCCTGCCAGCCAGCTGGTGGATCTGGCATGGTTTGGCCGGGATTCTGGGAACATTTAGGGAATGAGGCCCGTTTGTTAATATCGTCCAGGCCTCTACTTTCCTGGAAACCCTGGGTTCGCCGCCCACTTCAGGGCTCACACACACCATACCCTATAAAATCGGGGCTATCAGAATATAGGGTAGATTTTCTGAGTCCTCACATGCCACAAGTACTCATTGGAAAATTGAGGGACTGCTGCCACAAGCGAGGACTCAAAAAAGTCAGTTAAAACTAGAATTAAACATAAAACACAAAAGATGTTTGCAGTCCATGTTAAAAAAAGTTAAAAAGTTAGTATCTGGGTGATAAAAAGTCTCCTTATCACAATATATTATTTTTAATATCATCTGTTTCAGAACTTTTCAGCATTGTTGCATAAAATAATACTGCATTGCTGTAAATCATTGGGCCGGATTTTGCTCTCAGCACCAGCCATTCATTACACTTACACTAGCCCACAGACTTTCTATGGGATTTTGCATTGGAACTTGCAGTGATTAGAAATCCATTTTGGTGCAGCGCCCTCTACAGGGGATCTGGGACCTGTGTGAACATGCCAAGCAAGTGTGTATCTCCTTAACTAATCATATTGAAGAATCGTTAATGAGGAGCGCAGAGTCTAAACTAGGAAGTGCCAGTTAGAATATTTAATTAAATGACAAATCAGGTACAGAAAGCAAAATAAAGGATGTGGAGGCACTGAAGAGGGTGCAGAGAAGATTTACAAGGATGATACCAGAAATGCGAAGGTATACATATCAGGAAAGGATGAACAGGCTGGATCTCTTTTCTCTTGAATAGAGAAAGCTGAAGGGTGACCTAATAGAGGTCTTTAAAATCATGAAAGGTTTTGATAGAGTGGATACAGAGAGAGTGTTTCCACTTGTGGGGAAGAACAAAACTAGAGGCCATCAATATAAGATAGTCAGCAAAAAATCAAATAGGGAATTCAGAAGAAACATCTTTACCCAGTGTGGTGAGAATGTGGAACTCACTACCACGGAGTGGTTGAAGCGAATAGTATAGATGCATTTAAGGGGCGATTAGATAAGCATATGAGGGAGAAGGTAATAGAGGGTTAGGCTGATAGGGTTAGATGAGGAAAGACGGGAGGAGGCTCGAGTGGAGCATAAACACCAGCATAGACTGGTTGGGCCGAATGGCCTGTTTCTGTCCTGTATATCCTATGTAAAGAGAGGGAAAGAAAGATGGGATTAAGAGAGAGATAAATGAGATAGAAAGAAAAAGTAAACATTTTTTTAATTTTTTTAAATCTCCAACAATAATTAAAATCTGAAGAAATGAGACTCCACACTTGTGAAAGTTAATTTTCAGCACCAGAGAGCTTGTTTGGCAGTAATTAAGACTTATCACGGTGTTAAAACATTTACAATTATATTAGGAAAAAGAGGGTGGTCAGGAGCAATGCTGGCCTCTTGAAAACTGATGACGGTGATATTGTCAATGATAATAAGGGCATGTTGAATAATTACTTTGCGTCAGTATTTACAGTAAAGGAAGAGGATAGCATGCCAGAAATCTCAAGGAAACTAATATTGAATCAGGAGTAGGGACTCAAAAAAATTAAAGTAATGAAGAAAATAATGGCACTAAAGAGTGACAAATCTCCAGGACCAGATGGTTTCCATCCCAGGGTTTTAAAGGAAGTAGGTGAGCACATTGCAGATGCCCTAACTATAATCTTCCAAAGTTATCTCGATTCAAGAACTGTTCCTTTAGATTGGAAAATTGCACCTGCCACTCCGCTATTTAAGAATGGTGAGAGAGGGAAACCAGGGAATTATAGACCAGTTAGCCTAACATCTGTTGTCAGGAAATTACTAGAGTCTATAATTAGGGATAGGATGACTGAACACCTTGAAAATTTTCAGCTGAGCAGAGAAAGCCAGCATGAATTTGTAAAAGGTAGGTCATGCCTGATGAACCTGATTACATTTTTTGAAGAGGTGACTAAAGTAGCAGCCAGGGGAATGTCCATGGATGTTATTTATATGGACTTCCAGAAGGCATCTGATAAAGTCCCTCATAAAAGACTGTTAACTGATGGTTGACGCCCATGGAATTGAAGGCAAATTACTGACCTGGTTAGGAAATTGGCAGAGTAGGGATAATGGGTAGGTACTCTCGCAGGATGTGACCAGTGGTGTGCCGTAGGGATCGTGTTGGGGCCTCAACTATTCACTGTATTTATTAACAACTTAGATGATGGGATAGAAAGCCACATATCCAAATTTGCCGATGACACAAAGATAGACGGCATTTTAGGCAGTATAGATGAAAGCATAAAATTACAAAGAGATATTGATAGATTAAGTGAATGGGCAAAACTGTGGCAAATGGATTTCAATTTAGGTAAATGTGAGGTCATCCACTTTGGACCTAAAAAGGACAGAATAGAGTACTTTCTAAATGGTGAAAAGCTAAAAAACAGTGGAGGTCCAAAGAGACTTGGGTTCTGGGATAGATCATTAAAATGGATCGCTGGCCTTTATATCTACAGGACTGGAATACAAGGGGGTAGAAGTTATGCTACAGCTATACAAAGCCCTGGTTAGACCACACTTGGAGTACTATGAGCAGTTTTGGGCACCACACCTTAGGAAGGATATATTGGCCTTGGAGGGAGTGCAGCGTAAGTTTACCAGAATGATACTCGGACTCCAGGGGTTAAATTACGAGGAGCGATCACACAAATTAGGGTTGTATTCCTTGGAATTTAGAAGGTTAAGGGGTGATTTAGTTTTCAAGGTATTAAGAGGAACAGATAGGGTAGATAGAGAGAAACTATTTCCACTGGTTGGGGAGTCCAGGACTAGGGGGCATAGTCTAAAAATTAGAGCCAGACCTTTCAGGAGGGAAATTAAGAAACGTTTCTACACACAAAGGGTGGTAGAAATTTGGAACTCTCTTCCGCAAACAGCAATTAATGCTGGATCAATTGTTAATTTTAAATCTGAGATTGCTAGAATTTTGTTAACCAAAGGTTTTAAGGGATATGGGGCAAAGGCGGGTATGTGGAATTAGGTTGCAGATCAGCCATGATCTCATTGAATGGTGGAACAGGCTCGAGGGGCTAAATGGCCTACTCCTGTTCCTAAGTTAAAAATGTACTTACACTGTAATGGACAAGCGCTAAGTTTTTTGGTGAGTTTAGTGGGCATTATCACATGTACAGCAACTTCACGCCGTTCCATGTATTTCAATGCCGAGTCTCTCGACGAGATACTGGTATAGTGAAACTTCTGAATGAACAGGGCAACTTGGACAGCAACTTCCTGAGTTCCACATTTAACTGCGCATGTGCGGTTACTGGAAGTTGCTGTCTGATTTACACTTTAAAAACGGTGAGCGCTATTAGCCCCACCATTATTTCTACAGCAAAATCTGGCCCATTATATTTCTGCTAAATACCATGGCCAGAATTTCAACACTAATGGACAAACATTGCATTATATTACAGGAATCACAAACAAGAGGCCAAGGTACATTATTTTTTCTGACTTTAGATGCATACATAAAAATTCTCAAGTGGCATTTATAAAATTAAATTCTTGGAGATACATTTTAAAGTTAATCTTTTTAGGGACACCAAAATGATTGTTGTAGCATGTTTTCTGATTATATAACAATTTAATATAACTTGTGTTCTTTCTAATCTTAATTTGTTATCTTACCACTTTCAGCATTAATATAAAACTCCCCAGTAGTTCCTGGAAGGATTCCATAGGAAACTTTTCCATTCATTCCTGAATCTTTATCTGTGGTAGATACGGTCAGAATGTAGGTACTGACTGGTGTGAGTTCAGGCAATATAATCTAGAATAACAACAGATCATTCTGTAAACACAGTTCTTGCACAAACAGATTAATATAAAGCTATGTGGAAACATTAAAGAAAGGACAGATCATTGTTTTGCCTCAAATGGGAAATTACTACTTTTTCATTTTAGAATTTTACTTTGTTATGCATATTAAGATCATTCAATGGCTTATTTCAATAAGTGACTATCCACTGAGTTTCCCTAGATAGAAAACACCTTAAACCAGTGCTATTACCATTTGTTAGCCATATTTTACATTATGGATAGATATTAAGTACTTTAAAAAAAAATCTAAACTGTTCCTACAGCTATAGGAGGACTCACTTTCAAAAACATTACTTGTGAGCTGCGAATTTAATAGAGGAGGCGGGTTGGAGTTGGGTTGCCTGGTGGGCGGGTTCCGGTCCCGCTTCCGGTTTCAGGCGCTCCCGATTTGCGAATTTAATTTAAGTGACTTAATTAGACCGTCATGCGCGCTGGCCGGTCCAATGAGTGGGAGCGTGTCTGTTACTCTCCACTGATGACGTCATTGCTGCAGTTGTTTTTAAGGGGCCCATGGAGCCTCAGCCTCTCTTTTCTCCTTTTTGCTGCAGTTTGAATGGGCCCTGGCTGCAATGACTGCTGCCAAAGCTAAGGCTGCTCCAAGGTTCAATGAGGACTCTCTCTAAGCTCTTGTGGAGGGAGTAAGAGGGCGCAGGGAGATTCTCTTCCCTCCCGATGGCCGGAGGAAGCCTCCTCAACAAACAAAGGCAGCCTGACTGCACATTGCTGAGAAGGTAAGTGCTAGGTCTTTATGTTCACGCACCTGGGTCCAGTGCCGAAAACGGTTTAATGATCTTCTGCGATCATCAAAAGTGAGTATCACATCACACTTACCTTCAATCTGCTTCCCTTCTCTTCTCATCACCAGCACTCTGCTTTGTAAGCCTGCCCTTCCACATCCCACCTTACCCTTACCTATCCATCTCTCCCTCTGTACTGAATCACTTCACCATCCTACTATGCACCCCTCACACTCGCTCTCACTGTTATTAAATGACAACTAACAACGCACATGGGAGGCAGGTTCCTCTTGGCACCTCACTCCATCTTGGTCTCCCTCTAAGCTTCAATGTTATGGATTCTTCATAGTCACTCCATCACTCTCGCTGAAACTCCACTTGTGTCCCTCCTTGCAGAAAAAGATAGCCCACAATAAGAGGGAGAGAGCGAAGACAGGAGGAGGCCCACCATCCCTGGCGACATTGACAAGTGCTGAGGAGGCTGTGCACAAGATCGTGGGAGGTGGCGAGGAGCTGGAAGTGGGGGACGGAGAGACGGGCACACTAGACGAAGCTGGTGACTGAATAGATTTTCAACCCTCGCATTTAGATTTCATGATTGACTGCAATGGCATATGATGTTCATAGAGATTGACTTTTGATCATCTGCACAATAGGATGCGTCGGCTTCCTAAATATCACATGTCTAACTCATGCCTTTACTCTTCCACAGGACCATCGAGAGCCAGATGACTCCTCAGAGGAACCTGAAGCTTCTGAGGGAGCAGCGTCACCCAGCACCAGCGCAGAAACACACACCTCAGTGGGGCCTTTGCGACATAGAGTACTGTTGTCACCTGGTGTATCACAGCTCACAAGTGAGCATCAGCAAATGGTGGAGACAGCGATAGCAGTGGAGAGTCCTCGTCGGAGGTCGCAGGACGCTCCTAGCTCTGCTCAGCAATGTGGTTGACCCTTAACTACCCTCAAAATGGCCTAGCAAGTCAATCAGTTGTAACTAACCGCTATGAAACACAATAAGAATGAACCCGGACGGACCACCCAGCATCGGCCTCGGCACCGGCTATGGACACGGCAATGGCACACCCAGCCCTGTCGACCCTGCAAAGTCCTCCTCACCAACATCTGGGGACTTGTGCCAAAATTGGGAGAGCTGTCCCACAGACTAGTCAAGCAACAGCCTGACATAGTCATACTCACAGAATCATACCTTTCAGCCAATGTCCCCAACTCCTCCATCACCATCCCTGGGTATGTCCTGTCCCACTGGCAGGACAGACTCACCAGGGGTGGCGGCACAGTGGTATACAGTCAGGAAGGAGTGACCCTGGGAGTCCTCAACATTGACTCCGGACCCCATGAAGTCTCATGGCTTCAGGTCAAGCATGGGCAAGGAAACCTCCTGCTGATTACCACCTACCGCCCTCCCGCAGCTGATGAATCAGTACTCCTCCATGTTGAACACCACTTCGAAGAAGCATTGAAAGTAGCAAGGGCACAGAATGTACTCTGGGTGGGGGACTTCAATGTCCATCACCAAGAGTGGCTCGGTAGCACCACTACTGACCGAGCTGGCCGAGTCCTGAAGGACAGAACTGCCAGTCTGGGCCTGCGACAGGTGGTGAGAGAACCAACACGAGGGAAAAACCTACTTGACCTCGTCCTCACCAATCTACCTGTTGCAGATGCATCTGTCCATGACAGCATTGGCAGCAGTGAAAACAGCACAGTAATTGTGGAGACGAAGTCCCGTCTTCACACTGAGGACACCCTCCATCATGTTGTGTGACACTACCACCGTGCTAAATGGGATAGATTCAGAACAGATCTAGCAGCTCAAAACTGGGCATCCATGAGGAGCTGTGGGCCATCAGCAGCAGCAGAATTGTATTCCACCACAATCTGTAACTTCATGGCCCAGCATATCCCTCACTCTACCATTACCATCAAGCCAGGGGACCAACCCTGGTTCAACGAGGTGTGTTGAAGAGCATGCCAGGAGTAGCACGAGGCGTACCTAAAAATGAGGTGCAAACCTGGGGAAGCTGCAACACAGGACTACATGCATGCTAAAAAGCAGAAGCAGCATGCTATAGAGAGGGCTAAGCGATCCCACAATCAACGGATCAGATCAAAGCTCTGCAGTCCTGCCACATCCAGTCGTGAATGGTGGTGGACCATTAAACAACTAACGGGAGGAGGAGGCTCCATGAATATCCCCATCCTCAATGATGGTGGAGCCCAGCACTTGAGTACAAAAGACAAGGTTGAAGTGTTTGCAACCATCTTCAGCCAGAAGTGCCGAGTGAATGATCCATATCGGCCTCCTCCTGAGGTCCCCACCATCACAGAAGCCAGTCTTCAGCCAATTTGATTCACTCCACATGCTATCAAGAAACGGCTGAGTGTACTGGATACAGCAAAAGCTATGGGCCCCGACAACATCCCGGCTATCGTGCTGAAGACTTGTGCTCCAGAACTAGCCGCGTCTCTAGCCAAGCTGTTCCAGTACAGCTACAACACTGGCATCTATCCGACAATGTGGAAAACTGCCCAGGTATGTCCTGTCCACAAAAAGCAGCACAAATCCAGCCCAGCCCCATCAGTCTACTCTCAATCATCAGCAAAGTGATGGAAGGTGTCGTCGACAGTGCTATCAAGCAGCACTTACTCACCAAAAACCTGCTCACTGATGCCCAGTTTGACCACTCGGCTCCCGACCTCATTACAGCCTTGGTCTAAACATGGACAAAGGAGCTGAATTCCAGAGGTGAGGTGAGAGTGACTGCCTTTGACATCAAGGCAGCATTTGACCGAGTGTGGCATCAAGGAGCCCTAGTAAAACTGAAGTCAATGGGAATCAGGGGGAAAACGCTCCACTGGCTGGAGTCATACCTAGCGCAAAGGAAGATGGTTGTGGTGGTTGAAGGTCAATCATCACAGCCCCAGGACATCACCGTAGGAGTTCCTCGGGGCAGTGTCCTAGGCCCAACCATCTTCAGCTGCTTCATCAATGACCTTCCCTCCAACATAAGGTCAGAAATGGGGATGTTCGCTGATGACTGCACAGTGTTCAGCGCCATTCACAACTTCTCAGATAATGAAGCAGTCCATGCCTGCATGCAACAAGACCTGGACGACGTTCAAGCTTGGGCTGATAAGTGGCAGGTAACATTCGCGTCACAGAAGTGTCAGGCAATGACTATCTCCAACAAGCGAGAGTCTAACCACCTCCCCTTGACATTCAACGGCATTACCATCGCCAAATCCCCCACCATCAACATCCTGGGGGTCACCATTGACCAGAAACTTAACTGGACCAGTCATATAAATACTGTGGCAACAAGAGCAGGTCAGAGGCTAGGTATTCTGCAGCGAGTATCTCACCTCCTGACTGCCCAAAGCCTTTCCACCATCTACAAGGCACAAGTAAGGAGTGTGATGGAATACTCTCCACTTGCCTGGATGTGTGCAGCTCCGACAACACTGAAGAAGCTCAACACCATCCAGGACAAAGCAGCCCGCTTGATTGGCACCCCATCCACCACCTTAAACATTCACTCCCTCCACCACCGGTGTACCGTGGCTGCAGTGTGTACCATCTACAAGATGCACTGCAGCAACCCGCCAAGGCTTCTTCAGCAGCACCTCCCAAACCCGCGACCTCTTACACCTAGAAGGACAAGGGCAGCAGGCGCATGGGAACACCACCACCTCCAAGTTCCCCTCCAAGTTACACACCATCCTGACTTAGAAGTATATTGCCGATCCTTCATCGTCGCTGGGTCAAAATCCTGGAACTCCCTACCTAACAGCACTGTGGGAGTACCTTCAGCACACGGACTACAGCGGTTCAAGAAGGTGGCTCACCACCACATTCTGAAGGGCAATAAATGCTGGCCATGCCAGCGACGCCCACCTCCCATAAACGAATTTTAAAAAAGCTACATGTAGACGCTGTGCCTCTGGGGCCATCCAGAAAGAAAGCGGTGCTGGAACTCCAGGAACAAGTATAGGAGTCTCTGACAGGGTTTCCATCCAGGATAACTGCAAGTGTGGAGAGAATGGAGGAGTTCATTTCAAACATGAGCACTGCCTTTGTGGAGGCAATGGCGCGTGAACATGCCACCATGAAGAGGGTGGCAACCGCCATGGAGGACTTAAGTCGCCAGACTCAGGAGAACATGGTGACAAAAAAATGGTCTGCTATGGAGGATAGATGGGCATCTATTGAGGAGAGACACCAGAGGTACATGGACGTCCCCATTATGAGGATTGTGAGTGCAGAGATGGGTCCTCATGGCCCCACTGATGTGCAGCAAGGTGCTCTCCAGCCACTTGCTAGCAGTGAAGTGCGGGTGACCCATGAGAGGGATGTTGTTGGCAGACAACAAGGAAGTGTGGGCTCCTCTCCAAGCGCGCACACGACCATGCCACTGCGGAGCCCTAGGTCAGAGCCCCAGATTCCTCACCCAACTAAGATGGCCGTCTCAGCCCTTGCACAGCCACAGGAAGAGCAGACTGTGGAGGAGCCCTCCCAGGCTCCCAAACCCAGAGGACACCTGCCAAAGGTGTCGAAGCAGGAGCAGCATGAAAGTGAGGAAGGTGCCTCCACATCTGCTGAAGCCACAGGGGAAGCACCACGTAGAAGCACGCATAAGAGAAAGTTAACACACAAATAGTCACAAGGGTGTTTTGATGTAATACATATTTAAGATTATGATCGGCATTTCAATTGTAATAAAGAAATGCGATGGCAAACATTCAAAGAGTTGGCCTATGTGTGCCCAGAAATGGAAGTGTCACACAGGATTGTACAGCAACAGTGGGATGTTTTTACAAAGGAGATTGCAAAGGTACAGAATAATTATAGTCTATTAAAAAGAAGGAAACTATGAGTAGTTTTAGGATGCCATGGATAAATAGAGAAATTAGAAATCAGTAAAATTGAAGATGGCATATAAAGACTACAATAATAAAATAACACAGTAAGTAAATATACAGCCTAATGCTGTTTTAACTGGGGGTGATACTAATTTATATGCAGTTTTACCTGATATGAGTCTTGAGAGAACAGAGGTGAATTGTCATTTACATCCACTACAAAAACTCTCAGAATTGCTTCTGCTTCATGCACTGAATCAGAAGTCTTGATCTTCACCAAGTATTCAGACTGTTTCTCAAAGTCCAGAGGCTCAGTCAAAGTGATGACTCCAGTGTAGCGGTCAATAGCAAATTTACCTCCTGGATTACCATTATTAGTAAAATTATAGGAAAGAATGGGGTTTAGATCCACATCACTGGCCATTATCTGTGTGAGAACATAACCAGCTTGGAGGTCTGAAAAGCATAAATCAATTATTTCCCCAAAATCAGCCAACTTGACAACATTTTGATAGTAAATACCTGCTATCATATTAGAAACCAATTAAAACATGTATTTGAGGGATTATTCATTATTTTGTTGCTGCAAATTATAAAGTTGAAATTCATGGAGTGAGCGAAGGACTATTGTTTATACATACAGGAAACTCTTTGGTATCCGGCACCGACGGACCGGCGTGGTGCCGGTTGATCGAAAGTTCCGGATAACGGAGAGTTATATCTACCGAGGCTATTTTTAACATAAAAAAATCAAGAAATGTGCAGTATACAGTATTTGGTTACTCACCTACAGAATGTTGTGTTAAATGGATGGTGGAAGATGCTTGATTAAGTACAGTACTGCCAGTTGAGGGTAATCCATAACTCTTTAATTACTTAACAGTAAGTGAGACTCCCGGCAGCGCGGGAGAATCAGACTCCTGTTACTGCAGTGTTCGGACTTCCGACAGCGCCAGGAGGCCGAGTAGTGGCACTTTGGAGAACTACCCCCACTGACTAACTCGGCGTTCGCGGGAGACTCTGACTCGGCAACATTGCCGGTTATTTGAGAGGAGTTTTCGGAGTATGATTTTTGCCGGTTAAGAGAGAATTCCGGATATTTAGGTGCCGGTTAAACAAGAGTTTCCTGTACTATAAATGCCCATTTTGCATTGCTATGGGAATTTTGAGGACAGAATGGTTACACTCACATTAAATGTAAACAAGGTCATCCCGTACAAAACTGGCCTATATAAATGACCTTCACTTTGGATGCACTCTGCCTGCTGCCTGACTGGCACCCAGGCAGGGGGATGGGGGGGAAATTAGCTTAACTTATGTCTATCACAACTAAAAAAGTTTTATTAGGTCTCCCTCACAAATGAAACAAGAAAAATGACCCAGTACCATATTCCATTTATTTCACAGAAAATGCTGTGCCTGTATTTTATGTAATTTCTGAATGTGTTTCACTGTGCTATCACTAGATAGTGTACACCACAGGTCTCTTCCTTTACTTGCAAACTGAGTAAAATAGTCCCTTTATACCCAAGTCATTTTAATATTTTCAAATTTGTCTGGAAACTTGTGTTGTAAGACGGTATCCTACTAAGATTATTGTGCCTACATGCAATAGCTAAATGTTTGTGACTGACCCTACTAAGTAGCTTTGGGTTACCATTTTAAAATGACTGGTACTTAACTCAAACAGACGTTTACATATATGGGCACGTCTCTATCCCTTCAATGGCAGCAGTTATATATGATAGGAATCTTAATCACAACATTCTGGTAGCTATAAAACTGTCACAATTCATGAACATCAAAAGATTATTTGAGTATTCTGCCTTTATTATTTGGTTCATTGCCAATACTGAACTGGAAAAGGATTCTTGCTTTGTACAGTAAAGGAAAGTTTATTTTAAAAAATGCAAGAAGGAACTACAGAATGTCACTCTGAAATAATTTGAAAGAATGCAATTTACAAAGAAGCCTTCATTTTTAGACGGGATGTATGCATAATAGGAATTGTAGAATAATTAATAAAAATATCAGTCTAGCAATTACTTGTTTGCAATATTAGCACATGAACATCTAACACATTATTCAGTCTGCTATATTAATAGAGGTATTTACAGATTTAAAATAGAGGCGAATGCTTCCATTAAAGTAGAGGAATATCATATCAAAGCTTAAAGTATTCCTATGTTAATACAGCAAACAGTAATTGCTAGACTATCGTCTCACACAAAAACAGAATTTATCACCATAAAATGCTATTTTCTTTATGGTACCATAAAGAGTTGAGATCAAACTTACTTTCAAAAATCTTCACGGCTTTCAATGGAGGAATAGTTGGAGCATTGTCATTAATATCCACAACCTGAATCCTAATAGTGACATTTACTGAAAGCCTGGGGCTTCCTCGATCAGCTGCTTGAAGAACCAATCTGTTTCAAACAGAAGTGGGGAAGTTGAAAGTGTTAGCTTGATAAGTGCATATCCATTTGTCAAAAAACCTAAAATTAATATACTAAATAATTGATAAATTGTATCATGTAAATGCTACTATGTTACTGATGTAGTTGGTAAGATTACCATAAAACTGTTTCAAATTTGTCTTTTATAGAATAATCTGCATAAAATCAATCAATAATCACCCAGATAAAATGCTGACTTTATTTACTGATTTTTGTGATTGTAGGATATGTGTAGAACATTTTTGCTATTGGATAATACAAAAGTGTATATTAAATACTACAGTGTAAAATGTTTTGAAAAAAATTCTAAACATCTAAGGGATGATTTTCTTCTTTAGCACTTAGGAATTAACAAATCACCTGTGCAGGGGACACAGGAAAATCGGATGGGGAGATGCACACACCTGTAACGGAGCTCACCTAATTTTCTTTACATTTGAATTAATGAACAGAAAATCAGGTAGCCTGTGTTACAGCCTTTAAATCTTGATTATTTAATGCCCAAGCACAAAAGAGGAAAATCTATTCCCAAGTTTCAGTTAAAGAGTACTGCACCAAATTATTGGGAGAGAATTGGTTAGTTCCAGACTACGCACTGGAATGCTCGCCTGAAGAGCTGGGCCTGAAATTGGTCTTCAGGCCTCATTACCATGAAACCGGTGAACTGCGGGCCCCAATTGGGTATGCGGATGCAGGTCATTGATTAAACCCAGAACAAGATCGGCTGGCTCAGATGTTGGAAGAGGCCCTCAGGTAGGTCGTAAGGGAGGGAGAGGCAAATGGGAGAGGCAAATGGTAGGGGGCGAGCGGGGGTCTACAGCATTGCTGTGGAGCCAGGAGGAGCATTAAGGAAAGTGAAAAAAGTTTACGCACCTTACCTTCGGTGGCCTCCAGCAGTCCCTTTAAGGACTGCTGGTTAGGATTCTGTAGAGCCGGAAAAACTAGTTGGAGCTTACACAGGGCAAGCTCTGCCTAGTTTTTGACCAATTTCGGAGTGGGGTCGTAACACTTGTTTAAGGCAGTCGTCAGGGACACCTGAATATCACCCGAGCCAGTCATAGGCGGTCATACATATTTCAGGTGGTGGATGGTGTGGTGCTAAATGCCCCAAAAATGTGCGAAACGGGGTCCAATTTCTCCCCTGCTGTGTCAGCGTTGATTCCCATGGTGAAATCTTACGTCGTAATTTGTTGACCAAGTTGAAGAAAAGCAAAGAATTTGATCTTAAACAAAAATGGATTAAACTAGCATTTTACAAATGTCAACTTTAAGTGAAGCTGTAACTTAAAACTTTAAGTGCGGTGAAATGGCTCTATGTAATATTAGAATAGGAACATGTTAACTTGTTTGTCTGAAATTCCTCTGGTTGCTATTTTAATAAAGATGTTATTCCATTTAAATTAGGCCATCTGCTTTTTTAATACAGATGAGCACAGTATTTTTGCAGGGGCGTGATTCCTGTTGGAAATGTGATGGCCACCCTCCCACATCACTACCACTAACCCTGCTGGGTCCATTTAAGTTGAATAGTAAGAGCAAGCTCTAGGCATTGGAAATGCCTCTTATGAAGAGCCCATCCCAACTGAGGGAGAATTTAAGTAACTGCAGCAACTTGAGA
Organism: Squalus acanthias; assembly: GCA_030390025.1. Taxonomy (NCBI): domain Eukaryota; kingdom Metazoa; phylum Chordata; class Chondrichthyes; order Squaliformes; family Squalidae; genus Squalus; species Squalus acanthias. The sequence continues at coordinate 149,850,058 of CM059426.1, read as the reverse complement.
GAGGGTGCAGAGGAGATTTACTAGAAAGATACCAGTGATGAGGGACTTCAGTTATGTGGTGTGACTAGAGAAGCCTGGATTGTTCTCCTTAGAGCAGGGAAGCTTAATGGGGAGATTTAATAGAGGTGTTCAAAATTGTGAAAGGTTTTGATAGAGTAAATAAGGAGAAACTGTTTCCACTTCCCATTTTAACGACACCTTGCTTGATGTACTGCTGGGTGTAGTGAGAAGTCGGAGAGATATTAGGTGGGAAACCTGGAAGAACTTTCAGCGCATCGGTCTGTGACATTTTAATGCAACCACCTAATTGTAATATTACTTCTGGGATTGGTGTCGAATACACGGCCGTGGCCGTGGTGCGGACCTGCATGACGAGATCTCAACTCGAGTATTTAAAGGGGAAATCCAAAGATGAAATTTGGATGAGTCCATAGGTTTTGCATAGAGACAACTGTAGACTCAGGACACTCGAAGGCTGTGCCCACTTTAACGACGCTTCGCTTGATGTACTGCTGGGTGCAGTGAGGAGTCGGAGAGAGATACTCTTTCCCAGGAATGGAAGGAAGAAACCTGCTGCTGCCACAAAGAAGGTATGGTTGATGTGGCCAAGGAGGTCAGCAGCAGGAACATTGTGCCACGCTCCTGGATTCAGTGCAGGAAGCACTTTAATGACCTAACCAGGTCTGGAAAGGTTAAGTACAGTTGCACATTCACCTGCATCCTGTTGTGCACATCACCTCGCCCCTCCCCCCCACCAATCTGCCTTTTCAAGCCTACTCCATCACATCACTCCTCACACATACTTACCTTGCAAGAGCACCCATCGTTCTCTTACTATGCACTTCCTCACAACCCCATCTATCCATCCACCACTGCCACTCACCCTGATCCTTATGCAATTTGATGCCTCTCCGAATGCACTGCATCCATTGGGTACAGCCATTAATCACTCATGGGTCTGTTCTTTCCCCTGTTGCAGGAGAAGAAACTGAAGAACACGAGGGAGAGGGAGAGAAAAGGAGGTGGTCCTCCACAGATTTCCCAGTTAACTGCAGAGGAGGAAGTGCTGGAGATCAAAAGTGTTTTGGCATCCCTGACCAGTGGAGATGGGGTCCTCCCAGCTACCTCGTGACACAATTAAATATCGGCAACCCACATGTCATACAACACTCAATCATGTTGACTTCATTTCAGCAGCGAGTGAAATACGATCATCTTCCTAATACTAAGTTGCAACATTCTTACCTTGCCAGTACTAATTCACATCGTTTATATCTCCACCAGAGCCTTCACATATACAGCAGCAGTTGATGGACTTCCCGGATGACGAATCCTCAGAGGATCTGATTCCTTTTGAGGGTGCACCGTCAAAGGACTCATGCTTACCATGCACTTCAGTGGGTCCAGTTAGACAGAGAGTTGGGTTTTCACCTGGTGACTCAGTTCACAAGTAAGCAAGAGCAGATGGTGGTGGCAGGGACAGCTGTGGAAAGTCCACGTCGGAGGGTGCAGCCCTCTCTTACGTTCTGCTCAGCTGGACACAGATGCTGTTCCCCAGGGGCCATCAATGGAAAGGATAATCATTAAGGGGCAGCAGAAAATCTGCAATGCACTGGCAGGCCTTCCACGCACACTGTCCACAATTGCAGAGAGAATGGAGTCCAGCTCAAGTGCGAGTGGGTTGAGGTCACAGGGCATTGCGAGGATGTGTTCTTCCATGGATAGAGTGGCCAACTCCGTGGAACATCTATCACAGCAATCAAATAAGTTCATGCACGCCTTGACCCCAGCCGTGCACACTCTGGATGCCAACATGCCTGGTGCCTTAAATAGTCTTGGCATTACAGCGCATCACTGAACTGCACCAAGCTGGCTCGATGACGCCCTGCACCTGTGGGAAGCCAACCAGCTTGAGCAGAGGGTAGGAGAGAAGTGCGGCTGGCCCGTGAGAGGGATGATGGCAAAAGGGGACATGGAAGTGAGAATTCCACTCAAGGCTCTCCCACTTCTCACCCATTGCCCCCCACCCGATCGTTACATTGGTCAAGTGGTGGTAACTAAACCATACAGCTATAAAGGAATCCGAGATCCCAGGCAGCAACATGAGCATGGTGCTGCGTTGGGATCACCAGCTTCCTCCTCGGATTCATCCGCAGATAATGTGTGCACAGTGCCTTGTTCCTCCTGCAGCTCTAATCCTCACTGCTGCTCAGTGTCATGTAGAGCGCAGCACACCACGATCATTCTGGAGACTGGCTCGCCAGTACTGAAGGGCACCTCCAGATCTGTCCAGGCATCTGAAGTGCATCTTGAGCATGCCACTCGCTTGCTCAATGATACATTGGGTTGTCATATGGCTTTCATTGTACCGCTTTTGGGCTTTATTAATTGGGTTCTCATGGGTGTTATCAGCCAAGTTTGAAGGGGGTATGCTTTGTCTCCTAGCAGCTACCCCTTAAGACAGCTTCCAGGTCCAAAGAGGTCGGGGAGATTGGACTGCCACAGGATGAAAGCATCATGGCAGCTCCCCGGGAATTTGCTGTAGACCTGCATAAACCTTTTCTTATGGTTGCACATCAGCTGCACATTGATGGAATGGAACCCCTTGCAGTTTATGAATACTTCCAGTTGATCTGAGAGTGCGTGGATTGCCACATGTACAGTCGATGACGCCCTGCGCCTATGGGAAGCCAACCAGAGACGCAAACCCGAGTACTCACTCATTCTGACTAGCGTCATCACAGGCGAAGTTAACATAATTGCCGGCCCAGGCAAACAACCCATCAATGATTTGCCTTTGCACATTCATGTGCAGCCAACTGGGAGATCCTGGATATGTCTCCAGCAGTGCCCGTGAAGGATCATGAGACAAAAAAGTTGAGGGCGGTGGTCACTTTCACAGCTACTGGTAATGCATAGCTACCAGGTCCAGCAGGGAGCAGGTCTTCTTCTAGGAGTCTGTAGATGTCTGCCACCACCTAATGCGACAATCTCAGCCTCCGGAACCACTGCTCTTCCCGAGAGGTCAAGGAAGTTGAGCTTCTCCCTGTACACCCTGTTAGGTGGGTCATGCCTCTTACGAGCTCGACACCTCTGCTGCTCCACTCTGTGCTGACCAGCTGCAGGTCTCTCCACAACAGGCTGTTGTTAGCACTGATGATCATCTTGCTCCTTGTTCGATGTCCAATCTAAGGCAGCCATGACACTCCTATCCTAATTTGCAGAAATCAACCTCACACCCCAAGTACTCTCAACAAACCCTTTCCCAGTGGTAGGCAAGAAAGCAGCTGTGAGCACTGCATATTTATTGCTGTTGTACGCCTGACTGTTAATGAGCCACATGAATTGCCGTTCTCTTCTAGTCTTGGTTTCAATGGCGAGTTTCAGGAAGCCCAGGAAACCCGTGCACGCGGCGTTAAATTTAAATGCTGGTTGAAATATCGCTGCAATTCAGTGACTTATATATTCACATTGCTAGCCCGCCTCTCCGGAGGGGGTTACGTGCACGCAGCTGAACACGCCCGAGTTAAACCCGGAAGTTGGAGCCATTTTCTGGACGTGATCGCATTTTCGCCAACTTTAATCCCATACCTGCCCCTAAACGTTAAAATTCCCCCCTGAACCAGGAAGTGTCAGAAAGAATATTAAGTAAATGTCAAATCAGGTACAGAAAGCAAAATACATTAAAAAAAAAAAATTTTTTAATCTCCAACAATAATTAAAAGCTGAAGGAATGAGACTCCACACTTCTAAAAGTTAATTTTCAGTGCCAGAGAGGTTGTTTGGCAGTAATTAAGACTTATCACAGCGTTAAAAATGTACTTACACTGGAATGGTCAAGCCTAACTTTTTCTGGCGAGTTTAGTGGATATATATCATGCAAGTACAGGGGTGGTGCCAAAGGACTGGAGGATTGCAAATGTTACACACCCTTGTTCAAAAAACGGGAGAAGGATAAATCTGGAAAATTAAAGGTCAGTCAGTTTAACATCGGTGGTGGGGAAGCTTTTAGCAACAATAATCTGGGAGAAAATTAACAGCCACTTGGTCAAGCATGAACGAATAAAGGAGAGCTAGCACAGATTGGTTAAGGGCAAATTGTGTTTGACTAATTTGAATGAGTTTTTGGATGAGGTAACAGAATGGGTGGATGAGGACAGTGCACTTGATATTGTGTATATGGATTTTCAAAAGGCATTTGATAAAGTACCACAAACTAGGCTTGTTAGCAAAATTGAAGCCCATGGGATAAAAGGGGCAGTAGCAACATGGATACAAAATTGGCTAAGGGATAGAAAACAGAGAGTTGTGGTGAATGGCTGTTTTTCGGACTGGAGGGAGGTATACAGGTTCAGTACTAGGACCACTGCTGTTTATGGCTTGGGGGGTACAGGGCACAATTTTGAAATTTGCAGATGACACGAAACTTGGAAGTGTAGGAGACAGTGAGGAAGATAGTAATAGACTTCAAGAGAACATAGACAGGCTGGTGAAATGGGCAGACACATGGCAGATGAAATTCAATGCAGAGAAGTGTGAGATGATACATTTTGGTAGGAAGAATGAGGAGAGACCATACACACTAAATGGTACAATTTTTAAGGGGTCTCGAGAATAGAGAAACTTGGGGGTGCTTTTGCACAAATCTTTGAAGGCGGTAGGACAGGTTAACAAACAAAGCATATGGGATCCTGGGCTTTATAAATAGAGGTCATGATGCGGAGATGCCGGTGTTGGACTGGGGTGGACAAAATTGAGAGGTCGCACAACACCAGGTTATAGTCCAACAGTTTTATTTGAAATCACAAGCTTTCGGACCTATCGCTCCTTCCTCAGGTGAAGTAAATTGGATACAGAATCGCCAGAGCATATATAGATGGAAAAAAAAGCATGTGTACTTTACAATTGCAGACCAATAAATTAAATCATCCTGACTATCTGCCGAGGTGTGATAAAGTTAATTAAGTCAGCCAGGAAGGTACCACATCAAAAGACATAGCAAGATACAACTGAGACAATGAGGTGTAGTCGCAGGGGTTCTAACGTGTCAAAAGCTGCCGTCTGTATGTAAAACGAAAAGCTTTTAAAAAAAATTTACTTTTTTACTGGGAAAATTTTTACTTTTTTACTGGGAATCACATCTGTGAACAAGCTAACGACGACTCGAGTCCGGATCACGTCATGTATCGTGACATAAACCCAAGATCCCGATTGAGACCGTCTTCATGAGTGCGGAACTTGGCTATCAGTTTCTGCTCGATGATTTTGCGTTGTCGTGTGTTTCTAAGGTTGCCTTGGAGAACGCTTACCCGCAGATCCGAGGCTGAATGTCCTTGACTGCTGAAGTGTTCCCCGACTGGGAGGTAACAATCCTGCCTGGCGATTGTTGCGCGGTGCTCGTTCATACGTTGTCTCAGTGTCTGCATGGTCTCGCCGATGTACCATGCCGCGGTGCATTCTTTCCTGCAACGTATGAGGTAGACAACGTTGGCCGAGTCACATGAGTATGTACCATGTACCTGGTGGGTAGTGTCCTCACGTGTGATGGTGGTATCTGTGTTGATGATCTGGCATGTCTTGCAGAGTTTGCCATGGCAGGGTTGTGTGGTGTCGTGGTCGCTGTTATCCTGAAAGCTGGGTAATTTGCTGCGAACGATGGTACTTCTGAGGTTAGGCGGCTGTTTGAAGGCAAGTAGTGGAGGCGTGGGGATGGCCTTAGCGAGGTGTTTGTCGTCATCGATGACATGTTGAAGGCTGCGAAGAACATGTCGTAGTTTCTCCGCTCCGGGGAAGTACTGGACGACGTAGGGTACCCTGTTGGTTGTGTCCCGTGTTTGCCTTCTGAGGAGGTCTATGCGATTTTTCGCTGTGGCCCGTCGGAACTGTCGATCGATGAGTCGAGCGTCATATCCCGTTCTTACGAGGGCGTTTTTCAGCGTCCGTAGGTGTCCATCGCGTTCCTCCTCGTCTGAGCAGATCCTGTGTATTCGCAGGGCTTGTCCACGATGGACGTATCGGCACTCTACACCAGTATCCCCCACGATGACGGCATCGCTGCAACAGCCTCAGTACTCAACATCAACAACAGCCAATCTCCAGACGCCATCCTACAACTCATCCGCTTCATCCTTGACCACAATGTCTTCACCTTCGACAACCATTTTTTTACCCAAACACACGGAACAGCCATGGGGACCAAATTCGCACCCCAATACGCCAACATCTTCATGCACAAGTTCGAGCAAGACTTCTTCGCTGCACAGGACCTCCAGCCAACGCTGTACACCAGATACATCGACGACATTTTCTTCCTTTGGACCCATGGCGAAGGATCACTGAAAAGACTACACGATAACATAAACAAGTTCCATCCCACCATCAAACTCACCATGGACTACTCCTCAGAATCGGTCTCATTCCTGGACACACGAATCTCCATCAAAGACGGACACCTCAGCACTTCACTCTACCGCAAGCCCACGGACAACCTCACGATGCTCCACTTCTCCAGCTTCCACCCTAACCATGTTAAAGAAGCCATCCCCTATGGACAAGCCCTGCGAATACACAGGATCTGCTCAGACGAGGAGGAACGCGATGGACACCTACGGACGCTGAAAAACGCCCTCGTAAGAACGGGATATGACGCTCGACTCATCGATCGACAGTTCCGACGGGCCACAGCGAAAAATCGCATAGACCTCCTCAGAAGGCAAACACGGGACACAACCAACAGGGTACCCTACGTCGTCCAGTACTTCCCCGGAGCGGAGAAACTACGACATGTTCTTCGCAGCCTTCAACATGTCATCGATGACGACAAACACCTCGCTAAGGCCATCCCCACGCCTCCACTACTTGCCTTCAAACAGCCGCCTAACCTCAGAAGTACCATCGTTCGCAGCAAATTACCCAGCTTTCAGGATAACAGCGACCACGACACCACACAACCCTGCCATGGCAAACTCTGCAAGACATGCCAGATCATCAACACAGATACCACCATCACACGTGAGGACACTACCCACCAGGTACATGGTACATACTCATGTGACTCGGCCAACGTTGTCTACCTCATACGTTGCAGGAAAGAATGCACCGCGGCATGGTACATCGGCGAGACCATGCAGACACTGAGACAACGTATGAACGAGCACCGCGCAACAATCGCCAGGCAGGATTGTTACCTCCCAGTCGGGGAACACTTCAGCAGTCAAGGACATTCAGCCTCGGATCTGCGGGTAAGCGTTCTCCAAGGCAACCTTAGAAACACACGACAACGCAAAATCATCGAGCAGAAACTGATAGCCAAGTTCCGCACTCATGAAGACGGTCTCAATCGGGATCTTGGGTTTATGTCACGATACATGACGTGATCCGGACTCGAGTCGTCGTTAGCTTGTTCACAGATGTGATTCCCAGTAAAAAAGTAAAAATTTTCCCAGTAAAAAAGTAAATTTTTTTTAAAAGCTTTTCGTTTTACATACAGACGGCAGCTTTTGACACGTTAGAACCCCTGCGACTACACCTCATTGTCTCAGTTGTATCTTGCTATGTCTTTTGATGTGGTACCTTCCTGGCTGACTTAATTAACTTTATCACACCTCGGCAGATAGTCAGGATGATTTAATTTATTGGTCTGCAATTGTAAAGTACACATGCTTTTTTTTCCATCTATATATGCTCTGGCGATTCTGTATCCAATTTACTTCACCTGAGGAAGGAGCGATAGCTCCGAAAGCTTGTGATTTCAAATAAAACTGTTGGACTATAACCTGGTGTTGTGCGACCTCTCAATTTTATAAATAGAGACATGGAGTACAAAAGCCAGGAAGTTATGCTTAGCCGATATAAAACATTAGATCGCCCCAGCTGGAGTATTGTGTCCAATTCTGGGCACAAACTTTAGGAAGAGCGCGAAGGCTTTGGCGAGGGTACAGAAGAGATTTACTAGAATGGTTCCAGAGATGAGGGATTACAGTTACCTGGATAGACTAAAGAAGCTGGGGTTGTTCATAAATGTTCCCTATAAGGTGCGCTATTTAATAGTGCCGGGGCACTCATCGCGCGTCCACCGGGCCCGGCGGCTCTGATTTGGGGCCTGAGATGCGCACTCGGTGTGGTTGAGGCCTGCACAGTTTCCTGGACCTGCTCCTTGCATACTCCGCGCAGGAAGGCAGTCTCCGGCCGTACTTTGGAACAACACACTGCGGGAGCCAGTTGTTGAGCGGGGAAAGTTGAGGAAAAGGCTTCTGCAGTAACCAGGTCAACAGGTGTTGTATTTTGGGGTTTGCTCCTCTTGGGATGGTTTCTTGGGGTTAAAACCAGGTTCAGCTCAAGAAATGAGCCCCTGCTGGCGGCTACACAACAGTCACAGGTCCACAGGTGATGTGGCTACAAGTAGCTGCTATGGAGCCAGGCGCCTTAATATTATGGTTAAATGGCCAATAAATTCAAACTACTAACCCACAGGAGGTACCAGGCCTGCGAGAATGGTCTGTATTTGACTAGTCTTCATGGCTGCCCATCTGCTGCAGTTATGAGAAAAGAATGTTTTAATCTCCTTCATTCTGGTCTATTTGCAGTTATTATGGTATGTCTTGGGTTGACTTTATACCAGGACTGTATTGGTGTGAGAATTTACACTGAGACTTACCTAAAATCAATGCACAATATTTTTAATTTTGTTTTTTAAAAAAAAGCTTCAAGTTCAAAAATATTTTCTAGCTAGACCGTTAATTATTTATACCGGACCGCTATTTGTTAACTCTTTTTATGTAGTCTGTTCATTAAATGACCAGACCGTTCATTTGTGAATGTTTATACCCGCGCCATTATTGTTAAATGGTTGTATCTGGACGTTAAAAATTTATACCAGGACCATTCTTAAATAAATCTATAGAAGTTGTTTCACCGAACCACTCTTAGACCTCAATGTGCGCGGCAGGCAGGAAAGTGAATACAGTTATATTTTTATTATCTTATATTTGGAATATATTTACTTTTAGGTTAACTTTAAATGAAAAAAATTATCCCGATCTCTAGACAGTGTCTTGGTGAACCTCTTCATGCAAACTTTTTTTTATGTTTCACGTTTCAATTCATGTGATGTAATGCAGACAAAGGTGAGCGGTGGATGCATGACCCAAGAAGACGGTCCTGAACTGGAAAATGAGTTTCTGATTAAAGCTGAATAATATACCTAGGCGGGAGGGGGAGGGAAGCACGTTTTAATCTTAAATTAGGCCGCAGTTCTACAAATGCTTTTGCTCCCATGGAAAGTGGTTTTGGGTGCACTTCAATGAAAAAGTGGTGATGTAACCTAAGAGATAATCGAGGGTACTAAAGGCGTGAGGCACGAGTCTCGTACGGGTTTATGTTTGCACTGAGTGCAAGTTAACTCCAGCTTTAGTTTCTCACCACCTCCCAACAAATGTTGGAAACAAAGTTATTGCTAATGTCTGGTGTAATAATAAGAAAACTTAACAGAACAAGTCATTTGGTTCAAAAAGAAAATACTGCAGATGCTGGAAATCTGAAATAAAAACAGAAAATGCTGGAGATACTCAGCAGGTCAGGCAGCATCTGTGAAGAGAGAAACAGAGTTAACGTTTCAGGTCGATGACCTTCAGTTCTGACGTGGGAAAGAGGGATTCCTTTTCACGGGACACTGGCACGAGTACTGGAACAGGAAGGAGCTGTACCGATGGCTCGGGCACCACCTGAACCGGGATGGGACCCATGTCCAAGCGGAAAGGGTAAATAGGGAGGTGGCAAAGGCTTTAAACTAGTAAGACGGATCTACAAGAAACGAAACCAGCCTAAATATAAACAAAACAGGAAAGGAGAGCATAGGAAAGAGTAAAGTAAGGGAGGACATTGATGGCCAGGGAATAAATAGAGTTATAGAACAGGAGTTTAAAAAGATGGTTAAAAATAAAGTGAGAGGAACTGCTATTAAAAATGAGTTAATCTGTCTGTACAGCAATATACACAGTGTCCGTAATTAAACAGGGGAGCTGGATGCAATCATGCGTTGCAAGGAACCAGACATAGTAGGGATTACGGAGACATGGTTACAGGAAAATCAGGATTGGGAATTAAACATTGCAGGGTATAACATATTTAGAAAAGATAAGAGAGGGAAAAAAGGGAGGTGGAGTAGCTGTACTTATTAGGGATAACATGATGGCAGTAGAAAAAAGTGACGCAGCTATCAGCAAAACAGAAATAGAATCCATGTGGATATAGATAAAAGATACCAAAGGATCAATCACACTAATAGGGGTAGTTTACAGACACCTAATAGTGGAAGGGAGGTGGAGGATGAAATATGCAAACAAATTAGGGAAATGAGTAAAAAATGTAGAATAATAATCATGGGGGATTTCAACTACCCAGATATTAATTGGACAGAAGAGGTAGGTAAAGGGGATAAGGGAATGAAGATCCTACAAAGTGTACAGGACTCCTTTCTAACCCAATATGTAAAAAGCCCAACAAGGGAGGATTCGCTATTGTATCTAGTAATGTGGAATGAACCAGAACAGATAAGAGAAGTAAAAGTAGGGGAACATCTAGGAAATAGTGACCATAATATAATATGCTTTAAGATAATAATTGAGAAAGACATAAGCATGACAAAGACCAGGGCAATAGATTGGAGAAAAGCTGATTTTGAGTGGCTGAGAATAGAACTTGGGGAAAATAAAATGGACAACAATATTGGCAAACACTTACGTAGAACAGCAATTTAAACATTTAAAACAGTGTTCAACAGAGTCCAGGAAAAATATATTCCGCTAAAAAACAAGAACAAGCTAAACACTAATGAGAGTGTATGAATAAAGCCATAAGGGAAAAATTGAGGCATACATTAAGTACATGGACAGCAGGGGAGAGCATGATAAGGGAGAATATGAAGAAATTAGGAGAGAAGTCAAAAAAACAATTAGGAAGCCAAAAAGGAACTATGAAATTAAATTATCAAGGAACATAAAACAAAATAGTAAAATATTTTACAGGCATGTAAATAAAAAAGGTCGGGATGGGATTAGGGCCACTAAGGGATGGACAGGATAATACCACAGGCAGTAATAGAGAGATGGCAGAGACATTAAATAATTACTTTCTTACAGTATTTACCAGGGAGAAAGAACAGGTGGAGATGACATCGGATGATGAGATTAGTAATGAGATAACTGCATTTAAAATAAAACGAGGAGATATATTAAATAAACTAATGAAACTCAAAGAGGATAAAAACCCTGGTCTGGACGGATTACATCCGTGCATTTTAAAATAATCTAGGGAAGAGATAGCAGAAGCATTACTACACATATTTAGTAATTCGTTAGAACAAGGTGCAGTGCCAGAGGACCAGCGGATAGCTAATGTAATACCGATATTTAAGAAGGGAGATGGAACATGTCCAGGGAACTATAGACCAGTCAGCTTAACATCGGTGGTAGGAAAAATAAGGGAATCCCTACTAAAGGAGAAAATGGAAGAACATCTAGAAACCAAAAATATAATAAATAGTCAGCATGGATTTCAAAAGGCAAAGTCTTGCTTGACCAACCTTATTGAATTTTTTGAAGAGGTAACAGAGAGAGTAGACAGAAGATGTAATTTATCTAGAGTTTCAAAAGGCCTTCGATAAGGTACCACATAATAGACTAATGAATAAGGTCAGGGAATGCGGAGTCAGGGGACAAGTAGCAGATTGGATAGCTAGCTGGCTTCAAGACAGAAAGCAGAGAGTAGGGGTAAAGGGTAGCTATTCAGAGTGGCAGAAGGTGGGTAGTGATGTTCCACAAGGATCAGTGCTGGGACCACTGTTGTTTACAATTTATATTAACGATTTAGACTTTGGAATCAAAAACACAATTTCTAAAATTGCGGACGACACCAAATGGGGGGGGGATAGTCAATACTGAGGAGGACTGCAAAAAATTACAAGAAGGTATTAATAAACTTACAGAATGTGCATATAACTGGCAAATGAAATTCAACACAGATAAATGTGAGGTCTTACATTCTGGTAAGAAGAATAGGGAGGTCACTTATTACTTGGAAAATAAGAATCTAAATGGGGTAGAAGAGCAAAGGAATCTCGGAGTTCAAATAGACAAATCACTAAAAGTAGCGACACAGGTTAACAAGGCCATAAAAAAGCAAACCAAACACTCGGGTTTATTTCTAGAGGGATGGAATTGAAAAGTAGTGAAGTTATGCTAAACTTGTATCGAACCTTGATTAGACCACACTTGGAGTACTGCGTATAATTCTGGTCGCCATATTATTATAAAAAGGATGTGGAGGCACTGGAGAGGGTGCAAAGAAGATTTACAAGGATGATACCAGAAATGCAAGGGTATACCTATCAGGAAAGGATGAACAGGCTGGGTCTCTTTTCTCTTGAAAAGAGAAAGCTGAGGGGTGACCTAATACAGGTCTTTAAAAATCATGAAAGGTTTTGATAGAGTAGACACAGAGAGAGTGTTTCCACAAAACTAGAGGCCATCAATATAAGATAGTCACCAAGAAATTAAATAGGGAATTCAGAAGAAACATCTTTACCCAGAGAGTGGTGAGAATGTGGAATTCGCTACCACAGGGAGTGGTTGAAGCGAATAGTGTAGATGCATTTAAGGGGCGGTTAGATAAGCATATGAGGGAGAAGGGAATAGAGGGTTATGCTGATAGAGTTAGATGAGGAAATATGGGAGGAGGCTCGAGTGGAGCATAAACGCCGGCATGGACTGGTTGGGCCAAATGGCCTGTTTCTGTGCTGTATATCCAATGTAATCCTATGTATATGTGACTCCAGACCCACAGCAATGTGGTTGACTCTTAACTGCCCTCTGAAATGGCCTAGCAAGCCACTCAGTTTTATCAAACTGCTACGTAAAACTACAATAAGAATAAAACCGGCATTGACCTAGGCACCGGACATGGGCAAGGAAACCGCCTGCTGATTATCAACTACCACCTTCCCTCAGCTGATGAATCAGTATTCCTCCATGCTGAACACCACTTGGAAGAAGCACAGGATGTACTCTTGGGGATTTGAATGTCCATCACCAAGAGTGGCTCGGTAGCACTACTACTGACTGAGCTGGCCGAGTCCTGAAGGACACAGCTGCCAGACTGGGCCTGTGGCAGGTGTGAAAGAACCAACACAAGGGAAAATCCTACTTGACCTCATCCTCATCAATCTACCTGTCGCAGATGCATCTATCCATGAGAGTATTGGTAGGAGTGACCACCGCACAGTCCTTGTGGAGACAAAGTTCCGTCTTCAAACTGAGAACACTCTCCTGGGTGGCACTACCACTGTGCTAAATGGGATAGACTCAGAACAGATTTAGCAGCTGAAAACTGGGCATACATGAGGCGCTGTGGGCCATCAGCAGCAGAACTGTATGTCACTACAATCTGGCCCTGCATATCCTTCACTCTACCATTACCATCAAGCCAGGCGACAAACCCTGGTTCAATGAGGAGTGTAGAAGAGCATGCCAGGAGCAGCACCAAGCGTACATAAAAATGAGGTGCCAACACAGGAATACATGCATGCTAAACAGTAGAAGCAGCATGCTACAGACAGATCCCACAACCAACGGATCGATCAAAGATCTCCAGTTGTGAGTAGTGGTGGACAATTAAACAACTAACGGGAGGAGGAGGCTCCCGAACATCCCCATCTTCAATGATGGTGGAGTCCAGCACATGAGTGCAATTGATAAGGCTGAAGCGTTTGCAACCATCTCCAGCCAGAAGTGCCGAGTGGATGATCCATCTCCGCCTCCTCCTGAGGTCCCCAACATCACAGAATCCAGTCTTCAGCCAATTTGATTCACCACGTGATATCAAGATAATAGCTGAGTGCACTGGATACAGCAAAGGTTATGGGCCCCGTAAACATTTCCGGCTGTAGTGCTGAAGACTTGTGCTCCAGAACTAGATGCGCCTCTAGCTAACCTGTTCCAGTACAGCTACAATACTGGCATCTACCCGACAAAGTGGAAAATCGCCCAGGTATGTCCTGTCTACAGAAAGCAGGAGAAATCCAATCCAGCCAATTACAGCTCCATCAGTCTACTCTCAATCATCAGCAAAGTGATGGAAGGTGTCGTCGACAGTGCTATCAAGCGGCACTTACTCACTAATAACCTGCTCACTGATGCCCAGTTTGGATTCCGCCAGGACCACTCGGCTCCAGGCCCCATTACAACCTTGGTCCAAACATGGACAAAAGAGCTGAATTCCAGAGGTAAGGCAAAAGTGACTGCCCTTTACATCAAGGCAGCATTTGACCGAGTGTATCTTCAAGAATCCCTAGTAAAATTGAAGTCAATGGGAATCAGGGGGAAAACTCTCCACTGGCTGGAGTCATACCTAGCACAAAGGAAGATGGTTGTGGTATTGGAGGCCAATCATCTCAGCTTCAGGACATTGCTGCAGGAGTTCCTCAGGGCAGTGTCCGAGGCCCAACCATCTTCAGCTGCTTCATCAATGACCTTCCCTCCATCATAAGGTCAGAAGTGGGGATGTTCGCTGATGATTGCACAGTGTTCAGTTCCATTTGCAATTTCTCAGATAATGAAGCAGTCAGTGACCGCATGCAGCAAGACCTGGACAACATTCAGGCTTGGGCTGATAAATGGCAAGTAACATTCGTGCCACACAAGCGGCAGGCAATGACCATCTCCAACAAACGAGCATCTCACCACCTCCCCTTGACATTCAATGGGATTACCATTGCCGAATCCCTCACCATCAACATCCTGGGGGTCACCAATGACCAGAAACTAAACTGGACCAGCCACATAAATACTGTGGTAACAAGAGCAGGTCAGAGGCTAGGTATTCTGCGACGAGTGTCTCACCTCCTGACTCCCCAAAGCCCTTCTACCATCCACAAGGTACAAGTCAGCAGTGTGATGGAATACTCTCCACTTGCCTGAATGAGTGCAGATCCAACACCATCCAGGACAAAGCAGCCCGCTTGATTGGCACCCCCTCCACCACTGGCGCACTGTGGCTGCAGCGTGTACCACCTACAAGATGCATGGCAACAACTCGCCAAGGCTTCTTCGACAGCATCTCCCAAACCCGCAACCTCTACCGCCTAGAAAGACAAGGGCAGCAGGCGCATGGGAACACCACCACCTGCAAGTTCCCCTCCAAGTCACACACTATCCTGACTTGGAAATATATTGCCGTTCCTTCATCATTGCTGGGTCAAAATCCTGGACCCCACTACCTAACAGCACTGAGGGTGTACCTTCACCGCTCGGACTGCAGCGGTTCAAGGCGGCGGCTCACCACCACCTTCTCAAGGACAATTAGGGATGGGCAATAAATGCTGGCATTGCCAGTGACGCCCACATCCCATGAATGAATTTTAATAAAAACAAGAGCGGTCAGAATATGGAACTCGCTACTACAAGGAGTAGTTGAGGGAACTAGCATAGATGCATTTAAGGGGAAGCGAGATAAATACGTGAGGGAGAAAGGAATAGGATATGTTGATGGAGTTGGATGAAATAGGGTGGGAGGTGGCTCATGTGGACCATACACACCAGCATGGACCTGATGAGCCAAGTGGCCTGTTTCTGTGCTGTAATTACTATGTAATTGAGTGGTACCTTTTTTTTTTAAACCTGTCTGGATATTTGAGCCAATCAACATGGTTATCAGAACAGATTTAAGCCAATAATTATAGTGATGATGGATGATTTTTGATGTGCACATTCAAGGGGCAATTTTCACCTTCACCGTTTGGGTGTTAAACTGGTGAACTGGATCACCTCACCTATCCATTATAGAACCCACCCAATTTTCATTTCCATTTACCGTCCAAGCAGTGAAAATTACTCCCTTAATGTGTGACGCACAAATTTACGGTTTCAAGCATGCTAATGCAAGACTTTTAACTATATACAGATATTGCACAAGGGACAAACACAAACCTGTAGGAGGAAATGACTTCTCGATCTAGAATAGTATTAGTTGTAAGAATCCCTCGAACTGAATCAATAATGAAAGCCTCATTTTGGTTTCCAGATATTATGGAATATTCAATTTGCCCATTAAGTCCACGGTCAGCATCGGAGGCAAAAACCTGTTAAATGTACATAATTATTAAGGAGTTATTCAAGTGCTTGATTAGCCTATTGATATCAGCTTCACATTGACTACTTTTAGTCAACTGCCAAAAATTCCACCCAAAACCTTTCTCAATCTGCATTTGTTAATGTACACATATTCATTATAACAAGTTTTGCATTTCCTGTTCCAATGTGTATTGTACCAAAGGCACAATACTTATGGATGAGGAAGCCATTCGGTCCATCGTAATTCATCCAACCAGAATGATTCTACATTCTCCCCATTGCTGCATCTAATTGTTTTTTTTAAGTGATTCCAGGGTTATCCCCTCCATTACTCTTTCTGGAAGTTCATTCCCTGTGTTAATCACTCTTTGCATGAACTTCTTTATCAGTCCTAAAATTACCTTTCACTAATTTCAATCTGCATCCTTGCAGTTTAATTTAATGTAATATTCTGGATAGGCCACCCATTATACACCTCTCCCAACTGAAAATCGGGAGAGGTGCAGAACGGCCGGCTGATCCAATATCGTCTGTTTCACACAATCGCCCAAAGTTAAATGACCAGACGAAGCTCCCTGTTGGCAGCATGAAGTTGGAAAATTACTCCTTGGGTGCCATCATTAATATGGTTCATTTATCCTCAGTATTTTAATGTTTCTGAATTGCATTTTCTTATTTCATCGCCATCGTCTCAAGAATCTAGAGATCTGACTTTCCGCAGGGTTTCTTCCAATCTCCTGCTGTAACTTCGGTGGGAGATTGGCGGAACCTTCAGAGAACTGGTGTAAATGGCCATTTTCAGTGTTTTTTCCTGAAGGTGGTGGGGTGGTGGTGGGGGGGTGGGCGGCGGAGTGGGCGTTGGATTCCACTGATCTTCCGCCGAAGTTAGCAGTAGGAGATCAGGACAACCCCCATGAAGATTCAGGGCCAAGATCTCTGCAGTAGTGTCATTTGAGTATATATGTTATTGTGACCTCATGCAAATTTTCCAGTCTTTTCACTTCTATTTCTAATTCAGTCACTCTCATTTTAAGCTGATTCAGCTGCTTACATTTGGGTGAAGCTCTGTAGCCTCTAACCCAAGTCTCCTTTGCGAACATCTGAACATGACTTCAAAGATTCGTCAAATTAACCTGCTATTTAGTCTTTTAATTGTCTATTTTATCGTAAATTTGCAAAGAATAGTGCATCCCTTCCACTGTTCCATAATCTCTCACTGGTCATGTATGATCATATAAGAACATAAGAACATAAGAAATAGGAGCAGGAGTAGGCCAATCGGCCCCTCGAGCCTGCTCCGCCATTCAATAAGATCATGGCTAATCTGATCCTAACCGCCAATCTACTATCTATCACAGAACCATCTCCTGCATCTAACAGAATTGAGATAAGCCTTACCTGCATGACATATGTATTATGGGTTTGTCCCTCCCATATTGATGTTCTATAATGATTTTGTTCAAAACGTGGTTGATTATCATTTACATCTTCAATTATAATCGTTAACCTGCTGTGTGCTGTCTGATGGTTATTTTCTGCCAACAATACCAAATGCAACTTAGTTCTGTCTTCATAATCCAGAAATTTGGAATCTTTTACCACAATCTCACCTGAAAGGAGAAATAAAGGTTCATAACACATTCAGGTATATGTACCAAAAAAAGCATTTAGTTATGATCAGCGACCAAAGAAAGGTATTCCCCTACGCTGTTCCAACAAAGCTCAATACAACTTTCAGGAGCATTACTTCATCTTTTTGCTGGGCACTCTGAAGCCCTGTGGTCTGAACAATGACTTTAGTAACTTCAGACCTTAACTATATTCTCCATTTCCTTTGCAGCAGGTGGTGATTACGATATGGGGTGGGTCTGGCAGTGTACAGGCAAAGGAGAGGCAGGTTAACAATTGGAGTGGAGATCTTGGGGTAGAAATTGTTTATGGCCCTCACCCCAACTGGGAGGTCAGAGGTTCATTCAAAATTGGGCCCCAAGCCTCACTTACGTAATCTGCCAGAAGCAGCTCGCACATTTCAAAAGGATCAATTTCAGACCGCTTGCATCGCCGGCTGGAGCCCTTATGTAAGTCCCAGACTGGGAGGGGGAGGAAGGAGATCGGGAAGGGGGCAGATCATAGGCTGTCAGCAGCCCCAGGGAATGCTGTGGAGCCAGAAGGAGAATTTTAATTTCACATCTGCTGCATTTGAAACCTGCCCTTTTATTCCCTTTTCCCCTATCTTTCTCTATGTTTCCCTATTTTCTTGCATTTTTGTTTGTGTGGACCTCTCCCTAGCCTTTTCATCCTACACTATTGACACATTCGTTGTCCTTTTAATGGTTTCTCTTTATGTCCTCTATCAGTTTTCTATTATGAGAAGTCGCACAACACCAGGTTATAGTCCAACAGATTTATTTAATTTTACAAGCTTTCGGAGCGCTTTCGGAGCAGTTTTCTATTAAGCAGTTTGCAGGTCATTCTTTATTTGCTCTGTGTGTTTCTGTTGATTTTTTTCCCCTCTCCATTTTTTCCAACTTTACTAAAATAAAAGGAAAGGACAGAACTTGCATTTATATAGCGCCTTTCATGACCTCAGGACATCCCAAAGAGCTTTACAGCCAATGAAGCACTTTGTTGAAGTATAGTCACTGCTGTAATGTAGGGAAACGTGTCAGCCAATTTGCACACTGCAAGCTTCCACAAACAGTAGTGAAATACATGGCCAGATAATCTGTTTTAGTAATGTTGGTTGAGGAATAAATATTGGCCAGGACACCAGGAGAACTCCCCTGTTCTTCTTCAAATAGTGTCATAGGATCTTTCGCATCCACCTGAGAGGGCAGACGGGGCCTCGGTTTAATGCTTCATCTGAAAGACGGCACTTCCGACGGTGCAGCACTCCCTCATTACTACACCGGAGTGTCAGCCTAGATTATGTGCTCAAGTCTCTGGAATAGGGTTTGAACCCATGATCTTCTGACTCAGAGGCGAGAGTGCTACCACTTAGCCAAGGCTGACATCTCTCATCATTCAGTCTTCAGTTCTGATGAAGGATACAAACATGAAATGTCACAACCTGTCTCTTCTCTTTACAGATGCTGATTGAGCTGCCGTGTATTTCCATCCTTTTCTGTTTATTTTTTAAATTTACAGCATTTGCATCGTTTCCTTTTTATTTGAAGCTATTCTGCAAGTATTGTCCAAGAATCAGACTCTAAAAGGGGGTAATTTTAAACTAAAGCACTGGGTGGGAAACCCACGGGATCAGGTGGAATGCTGCTTTTACACCCCGCACAATTACTACTCTCCATTCACTTCAATGGAGAGTAAAATCAGGTGGTGTAAAACCAGCGATACACCCAATCCCGTCAGTTTCCCGACGGACGGGTTAGTTTAAAATTGGTCCTCTGATGTCAGTTTAAGTGTAGGATATTCACATGCATCATATGCAAAATTGTAGACTAAGCACAAGTAAATTTCTCTTACCAGTATTTGAATCTATGTGGAATGCTCCATTTTCATTCCCACTAAAAATGCTGTATATGACAAGCGTTCCATTTTTGCTGTAGTCTTGAGCTACAACAGTCAATACCATAGTGCCTATACAATGAAAGAAGAATTACTGCTACAAAAAATGATGAATTATTGGAATTGCTTGGCCAGCATATAACTTCTACAATTTATAATTATGCCAAATCCTGTTAAAACAATGGCTTGCAAATACAATCAAGATTACCCTCCCCTAACTGACAGAGGCCTTACATCAGCTTTGTTAGGTGGAGGATGAAGTATATCTGTACCAGTCCCAGATTTCACACAATGTAATACAGAACCCACAATTAGAAAATATGGTACCAGCATTGTAGAAATGTTGCAATCCATCTTGCTTTCTAGAGGAAAAGTTGCACTTGATAGGGCCTGCATTGTGAAATAAGCAACATTTGTGTAGGATACAGCAAACCTAGTATCAAACAAAAATGTTCTTAGCATTCCAGTCAAGATATTGTGTTAAAGCTCCCCTTGTGGCCAAAAATCACTGGGTGATTAATAACATAGCTCTAATATGAACTACTATTAGATAATAAATGTCTAAAGTTATCTACTATTACTATATATTTATATGAATACAGTAATAATAGACCGAATCTTAACCCCCCCAAAATGGGTGGGTTGGATGAGATGTTAAAACTTTAAAAATCTCAAACCCAACCCCAACCTGTCCACTTCCAGGTTTAACGAAGGCAGGGCAAGGGGTGGGCAGCCAACCCGCCCCCAAGAGGCAGGTTAGGCAATTAAATATTTTAATGAGGCTGGCAGCCTCTGATTTAATCTGCTTTGCAGGTTTAACACTGGCCGGACGGGTTTTCAAGCCCTCAGGAAACCTGGCAGCTGAAAGGAGGCGACGACAGCTTCGAGGAGAAGGTAAATGCTTCCCCCGGACCTCCAAGGTCCCCCCTCCCCATGCAACATTCCCCTCGGGTCAGGGATCAGATCCTCCCCACCACTAGCAACAACAGGCGACTTACCTGCAGCTGCAGCCTGCTCCAGAGTGCTCCCCGCCCGACTAAAAGTCAAGCCTGTCAATCAGGCTGACTTCCGGGCAGGGATCCTGTCAAAGAAAAACTACGCACACTGTGGAGTCAAAACTCCACAGCATGCAGGGAAACCCAGACTTCCAGGTTTCCCGACAGAAACTCCGAACCCCCGCCTATGCAGCCCGCTCCTGTCAAGATCGGGGCCAATATACCTCAAGCACTACTATATGAAATAGATGATGTAACAGTAAGTATAAACACTTTCTTCATTCTCAGTGTCCTCCAAGCACTGCAAGTGTGGCCTCAGTTGTTCACAAAGGTGATGTGTCTTGGACTGGTGATACCAAACAATATTTGACCAGTAGACAACCACTTTTGCTGGTAAATGTCTAAGTAAATATCACTATTACTAGCTCAAATGGGAAAAACTTTTTTGGGAGATATCTTGCATAGCTAGGTGCCACAGCCATAGCTTTGTTCTGAAAATGGTTGTTGACCCCTTCAAGGATATGATCCTTTGGAAGTCAAAAAATTTCCATTCATCCAGGATCTTACCTTTCCCAGTCTTTTCACATCCTCTTCTGACTTGCTTCAACTGGCAGGAAAGCTGCAGTGGCTTCCCCACTCAGGCCTGAGTTAAAATGTCACCACGGTCTGATTGAAATCATCGATCGCAATGTGCATATTTAAAGAAGGACTCTGCCGACTTTGGGCAGACAGCTTAGCCACCCGTCCAGAAGTCTGCATAAATATTGCAGGCTGCTCCATGGTGAGTAAGTAACTTGGGCAATTTTAACTGTTCACCCACCCAGTTTCCACTAAGCTTCTTGCTCCATTGGCACCACGACGGAGATATCTAACAGCTTTCCAGAACGTGGAAATGTTTAGTTTAGCTCAAATAGCCTCTTTTCATATAGCAGGTCACCATGAACATATGGAAAACCTCTTCCAAAAATACTTGCTCAAATTACACAAAATCAGTTCATCTGTGCTGCAATAATGAATTCTTTTGATCATGCATTGTTATTCTAACATTTAACAAAAAGTGGCTGAGCTCAAAATACCCCTCCAATAAATGACATTTTATAAGGTTACGTGCTTGGCAACAATGATTTTTAGTTTTTAATCACATAAAATCTTGTGTGAAAAAACAAGTTTCACTTGTGGTTGTACACATTTGTCTCTGCCTAAAAGCTGAAAAAATGAACTATGGTACCCTTTTTCACTCATTCAATCCCACACAGCAATCTAGTTGGGAATCCCAAACTTCATTTCATAGGTTGAAGTGTCAGCTTCTGTTACAAATAGGGGGAGAATTTTAACCTAAAACAACGGGTGGGTTGGGGTCGTGTGGGAAGTTAGAGAGTTAAAAATCTGAATCCTGACCAGAACCCGCCTCCAACCCGCCCACTTCCGGTTTTAACGGAGGTGGGAGCGGGGTGCGGGCTGCCAACCCGCTCCCAGGAGGCAGGTTGTCTATTTGAATATTATAATGAGGTTGGAAGCCTCTGCTTTAACCCCATTTTGAATTTAACTTTAGCTGGTCTGGTTTTGCAGGCCTCATGAAACCCGCCAGCTAATAGACAGCGAGAACTGCTGGATCCAGGAGGTAAGTGCCTTTACATTTACCTTCTGGATCTAACGTCCCTACCCACCCCACTCCCTACGATTGTAGACACCCCCACGAGGCCTCCGATACCCTCCATGTAGCCTCCCCGCCCCCACTTCTCCTGGTGCCCCCATGCTCCTCCTGGCCCTCCGATCTGCTCCTCTGGCCGCCAATCGTTCCCTAACCCCCACTCTTCATTCCGCCCCTGCTCCTACAGCTGCCGATCCTTACCCCCCATCTCCAGCCACTGATCCTCATCTGACACCCACCCCCCGATCCTCATTGAATACTCCCCCCCCCCCCCCCCTCCAACCACCCAGTGCTGGTCCCAGCGTCTGATCCTCATCGCACCCCGCCTCCCCCCCACCCCCGTGCTGGTCCCGGCCCCCGATCCTCATTGAATTCTCCCCCTCCAACCACCCAGTGCTGGTCCTGGTATCTGATCCTCATCGCACCCCACCTCCCCCCACCACTCCCGGTGCTGGTCCCGGTCCCCGATCCTCATGGGCAGGGCCTGTGAGAAACCAGTTATCCCGACCGCTTCGGAGCCTTTCCTGCTCCCAACCCGCCTTCCCCATTAAAATTCAGCCCAAAGAATCATGCCGGAAGCAGACAGGCTGGTGTGTTTGCAGACCATTTGAAAATATAAACCTGCGAACAGGAATTATATATAGCTGGAAGATGCACTATTCTTACTAATGTAATGGAGATAACATGATGGACTGCTCACCTGATTTGATGTTTTCAGGAATTGTGATCTCATATGCATTACGACTGAACCAAATTGCCCTTTGTTCTACTTGCTGGTGTATGAGTACAAGCCCAGTGGATGATCTAGCTGGATTACCATGGTCTGTCGCAACAACAGACAGATGATTTGTACCAAAGTGACTCTGGGAAAGTGATGCTTTTAGGTAGATTTCACCTGAAGTGTTATTCATGGCAAATAGTGAATCAGGCTCCAAAATCTGGAAAGTAACAGTGCCATTTTGTCCCAAATCCTTATCATTAGCTCTCACAGTGGCAACAGTATGGTTGATCAGAGTGTCCACAGTAACATGTGCAATGACTGGGTTTTGTATAAAAATAGGAAAATTGTCATTTACATCTTCAATATGTATCATCACATTAACAGTGGTACTTTTTGGACTTTGAATGCTGTTGTCACTTGCCACTGCTCTGAAGACATACTGTGATTTTATCTCTCTATCTAATTCACTTGTTGTAACAATGATGCCAGTGTTATCATTAATAGTAAATGCTCCAAAAGTATCATCGACTAAAGAGTACATAATTTCTCCACTGGAGCCATCATCTTTGTCAGTAGCAATCAGCTGAAGTATACTTGATCCAACAGAAACATCTTCATTCACAAAAGTACGATAATAATTTCTTTCAAACATCGGGCTATTGTCATTTTCATCCAAGATAATAATCCAAAGCTCTGCAGTCGAGGTTCGCTGTGGGCTACCAAGATCATGAGCCTCTATGATAAGGGAAAGATTACTCAATTCTTCTCTGTCCAAGCCTCTAGTTGCAGCAAGTGTTCCAGAAATAGAATCAATTTTGAATGCATCAGTAAAATTACGACCTGTATAAGGCAGAGACGGATAAATCAGGTAATTATAGATCAGTTTGTCTAATGTTATTTAAAGGCAAATTGTTAGAATCCACGGGGTCTATTTTAACTCCCCAAAATCAGTGTTAACGGGGTGGTAAAGGGCCTGAAAACTGGGTTGGTAGACTTGGTAAGCCGACCCTTATCCCCATCGATGCGACCGGCGCCATTTTGATAGGGGTCTACCACTGGGCGCCCAAACGCCTGCCTGTTTCAGGCAGTAGGTCCCTTTAAATATACAAATCAGACTGTCATTTTAGGTTGGAACTTGTCGGAGTGTGTGCAGTGCACTCTCCGATCAGTAGAATTTTTTTTTGAAGAAGTGGCTGATTGGATAAAGGGAATGGTAAATGGGTTGTGTAGGGATTTTCAGAGGCATTCAATAAGTTGTCTCACAGGAAGCTTGTTACAAAAAACTCAGACAAACAGTAAAGAGGACCTTAAAAGATTGCAGGAGCATACATACATATTAACGGAATAGGTAGACAGGTGGCAGATGCAATTTCATGTGGAAAAATCTGAGGTAATACATTTTGGGTGTAAAAGCAAGGAACAGGAGTATATAATCAATGGTAAGACGCTGAAGGATGTGGAAGAACAGAGACCTAGGCCGGAATTTTGCCTACTTTGGCGGGTCTGGTGCGGGCGGTGGCGACCCCACTGCTGGCTCCATCCCGCTGTTGAAAATGAACTTACCTTAATGGGGCCTATTAAGCCCACCCAGTGCGTTACCCGGACCAATTAGATGGAGCAGGTCTGGTGACATCATTCATGAAGCGTTTTCAGCTGGGATCTTTAAAGGGACCATGGCCACATTAGATTTGAAGTTTAATCTAACAGTCCTGTCAGTGTACTACAGCATTGGAGTGCTGTAAAGACGGACAATGACTGCACAGAGGCAGAGGGCTGTACCCAGGTTCTCCAATGACTCCCTCCATATGCTTATGGACGGAGTCAGAGCGCACTGGGAGGTCCTCTTCCCTTCCGATGGGCGGAAGAGACCTCCCCAAGAGACCAAGACAGCCTGGTTGCAGATTGCAGAGGAGGTCACAAGCAGGGATGTGATCAGGAGGTCCTGGGTGCAGTACCACAAACGTTTCAATGATCTCATTAGATCAGGAAACGTGAGTACAAAGCTACACTCAACTGCATCCTGCTGTGCCTTTCATCACATCCTCATCACTCTGCCTTCCCTACCCTACTCCTGCACATCCTTACTCACAGCAACATACTCTGCACCTCCACCCATCCTTCTCTCTCTATCTACATTATCACATCCCCATTTCACACTCACCCTCATCCTAATGCAATCATACGAACTAACAACACACAAGGGTAGCCAGTTGGGTGTTTTAAGAAACATATGAAATAGGAGCAGAAGTAGGCCATTCGGCCCCTCGAGCCTGCTCCACCATTCAGTAAGATCATGGCTGATCTTCTACCTCAACTCCACTTTTCTGCACTATCCCCATATCCCTTAATATCCAAAAATCTATTGATCTCGGTCTTGAATATACTCAACGACTGAGCCTCCACAGCCCTCTGGGGTAGAGAATTCCAAAGATTCACCACCCTCTGAGTAAAGAAATTGCTCCTCATCTCAGTCCAAAATGGCCGACCCCTTATTCTGAGACTGTGACCCCTGGTTCTCGACTCCCCAGCCAGGGGAAACATCCTCCCTGCATCTACCTTGTCACGCCCTGTAAGAATTTTGTATGTTTTAATGAGATCACCTCTCATTCTTCTAAACTCCAGTGAATATAGGCTTAGTCTACACAATCTCTCCTCATAGGACAATTCCCCCCAACCCAGGAATCAGTCTGGTAAACCTTCGTTGCACTCCCTTCTATGGCAAGTATATCCTTCCTTAGGTAAGGAGACAAAAACTGTACACAATACTCCAGGTGTGGTCTCACCAGGGCCCTATATAATTGCAGTAAGACATCTTTACTCTTATACTCAAATCCTCTTGTAATAAAGGCCAACATACCATTTGTTTTCTTAATTGCTTGCTGTACCTGCAGGTTAACTTTCAGTGATTCGTGTACCAGGACACCCAGGTCCCTCTCAACACCAACATTTCCCAATCTCTCATCATTTAAAAAATACTCTGCTTTTCTATTTTTCCTACCAAAGTGGATAACTTCACATTTCTCCACATTGTATTCCATTTGCCATGTTCTTGCCCACTCACTTAGCCTATCTATATCCCCTTGAAGCCTCTTTGCATCCTCCTCACAACTTACATTCCCACCCAGCTTTGTATCATCAGCAAACTTGGATGTATTACATTTGGTCCCCTCATCCAAATCATTGATGTAGATTGTGAATAGCTGAGGCCCAAGCACTGATCCTTGCGGTACCCCACTAGTTACTGCCTGCCAACCCGACCCGCTGTCAAAAATAACAACTTTCCCACCCGACCCACTACCACCCCGGAAAATTCCGGCCCTAGTGATTCAGTTACATAATTCCCTGAAAGTGTGACTGCAGGTGGATAAAGCAATAAAAAAAGTCCAACAGCATTGTGGGTTTTATAAGTCGGGGCGTAGAGTACAAGAGTAAAGAAGGAATGATTCATTTTTACACGGCAATGGCCACAGTTAAGGTACTGTGTGCAGTTTTGGGGACCTCATTTTAGAAAGGATATTAAGGCATAGAGAAGGAACAGTATAGATTCATCGGGACGATGGCAGTGATGGGAAACATTGTTATGAGAAGAGACAAGATACTAGGACTATCTCCACCAAAGCAGAAAAGGCGAAGAGGAAATTTGGTAGAGGTTTTTAAAATTATTAAGAGTTTTAATAGAATAAATAGAGAAAGGCTATTTCCTCCGGTTGGGGATCAGTGACAAGGGATCAACAATTTAAAATTAAGTAGAGTGGAGAGGGTAGGAGAAATGTCTTTATTCAGAGAGTTGAATCATCGATTGTTTTGCCACAGAGAGCAGCTGAGGCAGAGACTACTGCATCT
Organism: Squalus acanthias; assembly: GCA_030390025.1. Classification (NCBI taxonomy): domain Eukaryota; kingdom Metazoa; phylum Chordata; class Chondrichthyes; order Squaliformes; family Squalidae; genus Squalus; species Squalus acanthias. The sequence goes on along the minus strand of CM059426.1, from coordinate 149,823,202 downwards.
TTTAAGGGTAAAGTGGATAACTATTTGAAGCAGCAGAAGATACAGGGTTACAGAGACAAAACAGAATAGTTGGATTCGTTTTGGATTGCTCCAGTACAGAGCCAACACAGACATGATGTGCCAAATTAACTCATTCGCTGCTGTTAACTTCTATATTACTATGGTCCCTTACATATAGAAGATACAAATTAGCAGTTCTGTTCTAATGACTGTGTGGGGGTGAATTTCCACGTCGGTTCTCATGATTGTCCATTGTAACTTTGGTGGAAGAGCCACAGAAATTCTGGAAGAACAGCGCGAATACCGTTTACGACATTTTTATGGGGTTTCCGAGGTTCCTCTGCCAAAATGATGGTGCAAATTTACACCATATGGTTCCAAGTATTCTCCAATTAACAAAACATAGTGTGATTCACCTTATACATTTATAATTATAAAAATAGAAGTCTTAGCTTACCAATAATTTTATATCTAACAAGTCCATTGTCCCCTGCATCCTTGTCCAAAGCCACGACTGCATGAATAATCCCTGGTTCCAGATTCTCTGAAATATGCAGCTCATGTAAAGGAGGCATGAATTCAGGCTGGTGGTCATTTTCATCCAGTACAGTAATCATGATCGTAGTTGTGTCAGATAGAGATGGGGTCCCATTGTCTCGGACCAAAACTATCACATAACATACACAGCATAGTTATCCGAGGAACTTCAGTTGGCCATCATAATATTAATGCTTTTTTAGCTGATATTCATAGTAATGATTTATATTCTGTGTTGGAACACTAATATTTTAACACAACATTGCAAATATGTTAAATAATTTAAACCAATCTTAGTGTGGCTTCAATTTAGTTAATTCCTGTTCTGTGAAAAATTCTGAACATCTTCTGTTCTGCTTTTAAGTTCACCTTTATAACGAATTATTAATTATTTAAGCATAGAATAATTATATATATATATATATATATATATATATTCAAAATATATATTGATACACGAGAGGAAATGATCTAGTTGGTTAATATATCTAATTAAATAGCAGCACTGCAGAGCTTCCTACCTTTAATGCCAAAATATTCTTGCATTTCTCTATCCAATACTTGTGTTGTAGTGATGATGCCAGTTTGTGGGTTTATTTTGAACGCATCATATCCAGCTCCTGGTAAAATCTCGTAAATAAGTGCAGAATTTAGATCTGGAAATAAAAAAACAATGGTCGTTAAAATGAAAATATACTGGTAATGTATGGATTTTTAAGCTTAATGCTACAAATCAATGGAAATAAAAGTGGAACAAAGTTCCCTTTACAACACCAGGGCAGCCATCTTTAATCTAGACTGCTTGAGTAAACTGCAGCTGTGTGTTTCCACCTACCTGCCGTCTTACCCCATTTCCTTGATAGCATCTCCTACTAGGCAGGATAGACACCATGAGGGGAATTTTAACTCCTAAAAACGGGTGGGTTTGGGTTGGGTGGGATGTAAACATTTTAAAAATCTCAAACTCAAATCCAACCCACCTCCTTCCAGTTTTAACGGAAGCGGGCAACCAACCCGCTCCCAGGAGGTGGGTTGGTCATTTAAATATTTTAATGAGGCTGCATGCCTCAGATTTTACCTCCATTTTAAATTTGAGCCTGGCCAGCTAAAGGGAGGCAAGGACTGCTGTGTGGAAGAGGTAAGTGCCTTTCCAACACTGCTTGTAGGCCAGGAGGAGCAGGAGTGCTTCCTCCCAACCCCCCAAGCTAACCTGCTTCCCTTCCCGCGATTGGACCTTCCCCCACACGATCGGACCCCCCACAATATCACCACCCCCCCCCCCCCCACCCCATCTCTGCCCCCGATCTGTCTCCATCCCCCCCGCGATCACCCCCGGCCCTACAAGCCACTCTGTACCCAACATCAACCACCACTACCCCCGATCTCGAAGCAGCATGGCCTTACCTGCTCCTGGTCTGCAGCCTCTGCTGCAGCGTTCCCCTCCCGACAGGGAACCAAACCTGTCAATCAGGCTGGCTTCCGGGTAGGAATCCTGTTTTAGAAAAAAAAACATGCGCGCTGTGGAGTCAACACTCCACAGCGTTCAGGGAACCCCGGACATCCGGGTTTCCTGACCAGAACTCCTCCCCCTGCTTGGAAATCCTGGCCCAGTTACTTGGGATCGCGAAGAGAGCGGGGGAAGGATTTCCAGACAGGAAACCCAGAAGCATGGGTTTTCCAGATGTCTTACTAAAATTAACCGCAGGACGTCCTTTAAATTTTCTCAACAGGTTTCCCGCCTAATGAGGAGCGGATACCAGGTAAGTAGATCGGGGGTGGGGGGAGGGGGAGGAGAGGTTGGAGATCGAGGGGTGAGTACTTGGAGAACATTGGGGGGGGGGGGAGGAGGAGGAAGAGAGGCGAGTCGGAGATTGAGGGGGGGGGGGGTTGGGGGATTGAGGGGGGGGTTGGGAGATTGAGGGGGGTTAGGGGATTGCAGGGTCCGATCATGGGGTCTGTAAAGAGATAAACTTGAGGGGCACTTACCTCATTGGATCCAACCCTTCTCGCCTCCTTTTAGCTGCTGGGATTCCCAAGCCCCCAGAAACCCAGCCTCCATGGGTTAAAAATAAAAATCCTGTTAAAATGGAGGCACGCAGCCTCCTTAAAAGATTTCAGTGACCGACCTGCCTCCTGAGAGCGAATTGGTCGCCCGCTTCCGTTAAAACTGAAAGTGAGCAGGTTGGAGTCGGGTTTCAGATTTTTAATTTTTTTAAATCTCTAGCAGGTGTAGGACCTCAATTTACATACTAAAACATCTGCCTTCTGCCTATTTTGGACAGGAATACTTGGCATTCATTTAAAGGCCTGCCTATAAGTTAATTCAGACAGGCAAATGGGTGCACAAGATCCCCACCAGATTTTCCACTGCCAGTTGTCTGTTTTTCAGGCGAAAAATGGGCAGCCAGCAGTTGAAAGGCTCCCCCATACACTTTTCTTTAATCAGCTGAATACTCACATGGAATGCTTTTTTATCCTTACCCACCCCTTACCTGGAACCTTTTTATTGTTGATGGGTAGGCCCATTAAAGACTCTCTCAATACCGTTCTGAATTCTGTTTGTTCTTTCGCTCCTTCTAGGGAAACACAATGCCCAAATGCCTAGCTCTGATAGGCCTCAGGAAACAAGTCAGTCATTCATTACTGTCTCCTCTACATCACAAGTACTTCTTTGGCTGTGAAGAAACCAATCAGTACTAACTAACTTCACTTCCCAGGAGTGGTAAAATGCATAAATCATAGTATATTTGGAATAAATAAAAAAGTCAGAATTTTATTATTTCTTATCTTGCTACATAAATGTCATTGCAGTCTTTAAAGTGTTAATACAACTCTATCTAAATACTTCACTTAAAGTGAGAACATATAAAGGTTAAAGGTTTGTTCAGCCTTTAATAAAAGACTTAATGAAGCCCTAATACCACTGCAAAGAGTAATCATCAAATTGGAGATTAATACAGTTTATCAGCCTGTTATGGTTTATACACCATATTGTTCATAACTGAAGATTGCATAAGAAATTACTAAAGCTGTATTAGAAGAACAGGTACTTTAATCAGAGCAATCAAACATAAGCCATAGTTAATCAGTGGCTGCATTTGACATACTCAGAAAAGTTATGAGAGAACTTCAGTTAACCTTAGTCTCTGTATAATAACTGCTTGATGATTTTTACCTTGTGTGTACATTCCCATATTGCTTTAACATGAATTATTGCTTTCTTTAATGTGAATTTCTATGCAGCTAAACAAGAAATGGATTAAAACTAGCAGCTAGAAGTTACGTTTACCTGAATCTCCATCAGAAGCTTCAACCTCGATAACAAATGCTCCCATATTAAGGTTTTCAGGAACTCCAACTTCATAGACAGATTCTTGAAACTTTGGTGCTTCGTCATTTATATCAACAATGACGACCATCAGTGTCTGTGTTGAGGACTGAACAGGAAGTCCATTGTCCCATCCTAAAATTGTGAGGATATAGGATTCTTGCATTTCACGGTCTAGATGGGAGGCCAACATTAGCAAACCTATTTAAACACACAAGGTAAAATACAAGTTTTGTTTATCTCTGTTACCAGCTATGTTACCAATATACTATAGTTCAGCAAAACTCAAACAATGGCAAACTAGTTTTAGTACCTGATGATTCATCGAGCTTGAAGGTGTTGTCTTCATTCCCTGAGATGATGGCATATGAAATTCTTTTATTTTCACCTGCATCTGCATCATGTGCAATAATATGATGGACAAGGTACCCCACTTCCTCATCTTCCATTACATAGGAAACATTTGCTGACACAAACATAGGTCTGTTATCGTTTACGTCCAAAACAATAATCTGAGCTGTCAATGAGCCTATCTTGCGTTCACTTACATCTAATGCCTGATCCATTGCTGTTATTGTTAGAAGAAATGTTTTGGTCACTTCATAGTCAACTGGCATTACTGTGTTTAAGCAACCTTGATAGGGATCTATGTAGAAAGGATTTTCTGAGGGACTCCTGGACACAACAGAATATCGGAGATCACTATTTGGTCCACTTCCATCATCATCTTTTGCATTAAATATATGAACAAGAGACCCTACTGGAAGATTTTCTTGAATTCCAATCACAACTAAATCGTCTTTAAACCATGGTGAGTGATCGTTTTGGTCTTCTACTTTAATACTGACGAAAATAGTAATATTCCTTGAAGGGATATGGCTATTGTCTTCTGCTATAACCTTCAGCAAATAATTAGAAATTGCTTCATAGTCTAGTTCTTGGGTTTGGTACAATTCCCCTGTCATACAGTCAACTCCAAATTGAAAGTGGTCATCACCTTCAACAATGTTGTAATGTACCTTCTGACTGGCCAGCAGATGGTCGTGTGAACTTATGGAACCCAAAACTTTTCCAGGCCTTAAACCTTCCGGTATGATAAAATATCTTTGATTATTTTGAATGGTCAGTTTTTTTGTGATTCTGGGGATAACCTGAGAAAAGGTTCAATAATGTGCATTAATTTATTCCGTTTTTCATAAATTAATTATGCATTAAAGTTAAAAATGATTACTGATAATGTAAAATCTATGATGGACACATTCAGTAAAATAAACCATTAAATGATTTTTAAACATATCGGCCCGTAATTTGCGGTCAGCGGCGAAGCAAAGGCATTCACCGCTGGCTCTGAAGTAAGCTTCCCACAAAAACCTTGTGATCTCTGTGGTAAGAGGCTCGGCTTTTCCGACGTGCAACTGAAATCAATGCAAGTTAATGGGGAATCCCAACCTGAGCTACTGTGACAACAAGCTGTCTACGAAGCAAATCAAAATGCAGAATTCTCACAGACAGCAAGCCAAGAAGTGAGTAAGCTCCTTTGATTCTAACTTTAAAAAATGTTAGTGAGAGCAAAACAAAGATTGGGGCGCTCACATGAAAAGGCAACCTGAAATAAAGATGAACAAACTTAAAAAATTTTTTTTTTTAAAGTTTCTTCAAATTTTTTATTTCTTTAAAATGGATAAATTTGACACTCCACAACATTAAAATGAGTTTTTCAGGGCCACAACCTTTGTTTAGTAGTTAATACGCTGTTAAAACCTCAGGTACAACTAATCCAATAGGGTCTAACTTTTAGTGGGGTATTTAACAGCAGTATTACCGCAGAAGAGCCAAAGTTTTCATCAGTTTCCCTGATCTGACAGATTAAACTGCTTGTCGGCTGCGGGGGACGGGGGGGAAGAACCACAGCGCAGCCAATGTCGGAGCAGTGAATGACTGACTGCAACTTCAGGATTTCCGCTTTAAGATGCACATGCGCTATATCCCGAAGTTGCAGTCAGTTTCAAAGTGGTAATAACAGCGAACGCTGTTCATTCGCTGTTATTACCCACCATAATTTCCGGGCGATCAAGTAATCCTCAAATCATTTTCAGAGAGTACTTTTACAGTGAAATGCAACAAAAATGAGGGAATATTTCCCAGAGCGCCAAAGCAGAAAATCTCCTGTATGTTTTCTTCATCTAGCAACAATAAATTAAAATTTAATCCATAAAATACTTATCTTTTGAATTCCTGTACCTGTATGTTAATTGTTGCAGTCTGTTGAAGTGGAGGGCTTCCTGCATCACTTGCCATCACTGTTATTTTGTGATGTGATACATGACTGTACATGAAAACCTTGGATGTTTTCAGTTCTCCAGTTTTGGCATCAATTTTGAAGCTATTTGAATAATCGTCTGTAATTAAAAAGTATTAAAGTGAGAACTTAAAAAAAACTTCCATCCTCTTTCCGTTTGATTTCCTTCAGCTGGAAAGTGTGGACTATTCAGCCCACACACTTCATTACTGATTTCAAGCAGATTAGCAAATAAAAATGAGCGAGCTTGTCGACTATCAGTGTATCTCTTGTACATTTTCCCTCACAAGGAAAATCACTTTACTGTTGTGTGATCGTGATGTCTTGATGATGGACTGATCGACACGTCACTATTCTCGTCAGTAGGATTCAACTGTTAGAGGTGTAAGAAATTGTGAATTGGAAGAAGTTGTGAATTGTAAAAAAAAATGGTTTTATAAAAGAAATGGGTTTGCCTCGCTCAGCAGCCAGGATAAGTTGATGACACAGAAGAAACCAATCATGTCAGATAAGGAGTTGCACAAAGAGCTGAGGTCGTTTACAAAGGCATAATGCAGAAACATGCCTTCATAGGCCTGATAAGAGGTCGAGTAAGGAGCCTTATGATAAACAGCCATGATCTTATTAAATGGCGGAGCAGGCTCGAGGGGCCGTGTGGCCTACTCCTGCTCTTATTTCTTATGTTCTTAAACTGTCTAGGAGAAAGTGCAAGATGTCCAAACAGGAGATAAGCAGAGGAATGACCTCATGGGGACAGGCGGGGTTTGCCGTAGATATCTATTCCCCTGTAATTGGACAATTAAATGGGTAACAAATGATTGACGCAAGGTATCCACTGGCCCACCGAAATAAGGTATATAAACGGGCAGCCGAAAAGGAAAAATAGGCAGAGAGGAGAAGCCCCTCCCCACTCTGTCTCCCCGGGGTGGATTCATGCTAGCTTCGACTTAACACCTTGGTCAAACTTAGCCTCCGACGTGGATTCATGCTGGCTTTGGCTGAACACCTCCGCCAGCCTCGGGAGACGACCGAAGAGGAAGAGACCACTGCCGCAGGGATCCGAGACCACCGTTCTGCCGCAACCCCCGTCCGTCCGCCCATCTGTCTGTTCCGGTAAACTGTTCTCATCTGTTACGGGTCGTGTGTCTACTATGTCTATCATGATTGCGTGTTGTATTTGAATATATTTGAACTGCCGCTCCTTAATAAAATAACCTATGACTCCTAAGACCCTTTGGGTAATCTGTGTTTGACCTGTGATCCAAATCTTAGAGTTTGGTCATAATAGTATTTACTGATACTTAGGAATGCCTGACTTTCGTGACTGACACATTGCAGAAGGAAGCTAAAATTCTTAAACAGTCAAATATGAAAGATACATATTGCAGGGCAGCTGCAATACATGATGTACATATAAAATAATAGAAAACTGCATTAAAACACCAATGCAACAATCTGCTATTGACTTTTTAAAAATTAGTTCACTTTTGTAAAAAACAATATCGAAGAGTACAATTCAGATTAACTATGCAAGATCCTTTTCTCAAACTTTCTTACCTAATATAGAATAAAAAACAGTGCCATTTTTGCCAACATCTGGATCCTGAGCAAATAGGGTGGTCAAAAATGTACCTTCAGGTTGAGCTACCAAAACCTGCCATTTCAATAAATATATAAGTTAAAGATTCAGAAGTTAAATTAGGCATGAGTAGACGAGTAGTATAAAATACTTAGCCATAGTAAATAAAAAGGTGCATTATGGGCCTGAAAGTGCTGCATACTAATGACGCCTTAACGACGTCTGCCATTATTAATTCGGAAAAATTCAGCAATTTGCGAAGTAACCGAGGTACGCCATGAGTTCTTATCCTCTGCAAATTGCTGAACCATTGTGCCGCTCCATCGTTAGCCTTGACAAAACAGATAATAGCTCATTCTCGACACTCAGCTCTCCATTGTAGTTAATGGCGATCACGAATTTGCTGGATTTACGCCATTATTTGCGCTGCAGCCAGTTAGACTGAAAAAAATAATGGCCTGGGTGACCTGGTAATGACGTAATTTACGGCCAACAAATGCTCTCAGCCTTGGAGGCCAACAAAGGCACCAGTAAAGCTCTGGCGCCTCACCCCAGCAGTCTGGAAATTGGTCCAAGAGCATTTTTTCCTGAATCGCTCATATTTGGCAGTTTATTCTTGCCAGGTTTGCCATCCAGAATACTTTTCATGTCTTAAGGCAATTATTTTCAGGGCCCCGTGTAAGGAAGGCGAACGCATTGTAATGATCTATCTACTCGACTTCAGAAAACACACCATTTCCCATGCACAGCAAAGAAACAGGTTCATCAACTTCCACAGGCTAGCTGGCTTCCCCAGGGTGCAGGGAGCTATCAATGGGATAGATCCCTCAGTCAACTCAGAGCATCGGGGAAACTTCCTGTGGGGATGTGCAGACACTGGAGATTACATTTTACAGCTTTTTCTTTTTAACTATAATTAACATTTTAAAGTTGATTTAGGTTGATATTATTACAAAAATAGCTTATTAACATTTATCACATTTACTTAATGATTATTTATGACAGAAACTTCCCTTATACATCTTAGACTTCAGTAGCAGTTTCAAATTAGATAGCTATCTTATACATCAAAAACAGTTAAAATTACAGCATACTTTGTCTAAGTGCGAGAATGAATACAAAGGAGCTTGAACAATGAAAACTGGACACTTCAACAGTATTTTAGGAACTAAAGAGAAAAACATATCAAATGTAAAGATTAAAGGAACCCCCAACTTAAAGAAAACCAGAGAGTTGGTAAACACTTGGAAATAACAAAACTTGTTAAAAGGACTATCAGCCTGTCTGACATTTTTAACTGCAGTTTACGGCTACTGCTCCACTTGCTTTAAATTTAGCTGTGGGTCTCTCAGGGACATTCTAGCTCAACTATGTTGCCACCATTATTACATTTTTGTGTGTATTCTACTCCAGATTTTTGGGCGTCAGGTGTTCAGTGACTCCAACCATTCACGTGCGTGAGTTCACACTCCTTTTGTCCCAGGGCGCGCTTTCACTTGCCTGATAATTCAAGATATGGCGGTCAGAAGAAATGCAGCCAGTATTATATAATTGGATTTTCAGAAAGCTTTTGCACCTTGCTGAATAATAACAATGAATATCCCCATCCTCAATTGCGAGTGCAAAAGACAAGGCTGAAGCGTTTGCAACCATCTTCAGATAGAAGTGCCCAGTGCATGATCATATCCGCCTCCTCCTGAGGCCCCCACCATCACAGAAGCCAGTCTTCAGCCAATTCGGTTCACTCCACGTGATATCAAGAAATGGCTGAGCGCACTGGATACAGCAAAGGCTATGGGCCCTGACAACATCACGGCTGTCGTTCTGAAGACTTGTGCTCCAGAACTACCTGCACCTCTAGCCAAGCTGTTCCAGTACAGCTACAACACTGGCATCTACCCGGCAATGTGGAAAGCTGCCCAGGTATGTCCTGTCCACAAAAAGCAGGACAAATCCAACCCGGCCAATTATCGCCCCATCAGTCTACTCTCAATCATCAGCAAAGTGATGAAAGGTGTCGTCAACAGTGCTTTCAAGCAGCACTTACTCACCAATAACCTGCTCACTGATGCCCAATTTGGGTTCCGCCAGGACCACTCGGCTCCAGACCTCATTACAGCCTTGGTCCAAACATAGACAAAGGAGCTGAATTCCAGAGGTGAGGTGAGAGTGACTGCCCTTGACACCAAGGCAGCATTTGAACGAGTGTAGCATCAAGGAGCCAGAGTAAAATTGAAGTCAATGGGAATCAGGGGGTAAACTCTCCACTGGCTGGAGTCATACCTAGCACAAAGGAAGATGGTTGTGGTTGTTGGAGGTCAATCATCTCAGCCCCAGGACATCGCTGCAGGAGTTCCTCAGGGCAGTATCCTAGGCCCAACCATCTTCAGCTGCTTCATCAATGACCTTCCCTCCATCATAAGGTCAGAAGTGGGGATGTTCGCTGATGACTGCACAGTGTTCAGGTCCATTCGCAACTCCTCAGATAATGAAGCAGTCCGTGCCAGCATGCAGCAACACCTGGACGACATTCAGGCTTGGGTTGAGAAGTGGCAAGTAATATTCGCGCCACACAAGTGCCAGGCAATGACTATCTCCAACAAGCGAGATTCTAACCACCGCCCCTTGACATTCAACGGCATTACCATCGCCGAATCATCCACCATCAACAGCCTGGGGGGGTCAACATTGACCAGAAACTTAACTGGACCAGCCACATAAATACTGTGGCAACAAGAGCAGGTCAGAGGCTGGGTATTCTGCCTCGAGTGTCTCACCTCCTGACTCCCCAAAGCCTTTACACCATCTACAAGGCACAAGTCAGGAGTGTGATGGAATACTCTCCACTTGCCTGGATGAATGCAACTCCAACAGCACTCAAGAAGCTCGACACCATCCAGGACAAAGCAGCCCGCTTGATTGGCACCCCATCCACCACCTTAAACATTCACTCCCTCCAGCACTGGCACACCTTGGCTGTAGTGTGTACCATCTACAAGATGCACTGCAGCAACTCGCCAAGGCTTCTTCGACAGTGCCTCCCAAACCCGCGACCTCTACCACCTAGAACAAGGGCAGCAGGCGCATGGGAACACCATCACCTGCAAGTTCCCCTCCAAATTACACACCATCCTGACTTCGAAACATATCGTCATTGCGTCATCGTCGCTGGGTCAAAATCCTGCAGCTCCCTCCCTAACAGCACTATGGGAGTACCTTCACCACACGGACTGCAGCAGTTCAAGGCGGCGGCTCATCACCACTTTCTCAAGTGCAATATATGCTGGCCTTGCCAACGACGCTCACATCTCAGGAACGAATAAAAAAAACCGACAGCTTCCACATCTACAACCAGCTCTATGGGCTGGATTTTTCCAACCGCGGCGGGTCCATGGCAGGCGAGGTCTGTGGCATGTGGGGGCCTCGTATCTGTCTCGATCCCGGTCTCCAACAAGATTTTACGTTAATGGGGCTTCTTAAGCCCGCCCTGCGAGGTTCCTGGCCAATTAATAGGAAGCGGGTCTGATGACATCATTTGATGACGTGTCATCAGCCGGTTTCCTTAAAGGGGTCATGTCGAAATTGATTTTGACAGTTCTGCTGTCAGTGTTCTGCTGCATTGAGTTGGTGCAAACACTGACAAGCACTGCACAAAGCTACACCCAGGCTCTCCCATGACTCCCTCCATATGCTTATGGAGGGAGTCACAGCATGCAGGGAGGTTCTCTTCCCTTCCAATGGGCAGAAGACACCTTCCCAGGAGACCATCGCAGCCTGGTTGCACATTGCACAGGAGGACACAAACAGGGACGTCGTCAGGAGGACCAAGCTGCAGTGGCGCAAACCTTTCAATGATCTCAGTAGATCACGAAACGTTACTGCCAAGCCACCCTCAACCTCATCCTGCTGTGCCACTCATCACATCCCCATTACTCTGCCTTCCCTACCCTACTCCTGCACATCCTTACACATACCAACTTACCTTGCACCTCCACCCATCTCTCTCTGTCGACATTATCACTTCCCCATCTCACTAGCCACCCCTCACACTAACCCTCACCCTACTGCAAGCATACCAACTAACAACACACAAGGGTAGGCAATTGGGTGATTTAGCCAATATTCATGTGAAGTTTCTGTTAATGTGCTGTCAAACATTGAAATCTTTATTTTGAACACTTTGCTTTCTTGGACAGATGTGTGTGCACCTTTGGAGGTGGCTTAGTGAGTTGCAGTGAATGGTGAGACATAACGTTAACCCCCGCAATGCTGATGAGTGTGAAAGGAATGGCTTGGGCATTGTAGGTATGCTTTGTGGTGTGGTGTGGGGTGGTGCCAACCTGGCGCATCATGTGGCAGCCAGGGTGTAGTGTTAAGTGAAGCAAATCTGCACATGGTGAGGCCATCCCTGGCATCCTGAGCAGCAATGTGGTCAGGTGCTGATGCCCTGTGTCCTGTGCAGCATCAATTGATTGCGGAGAAGGTTGGTGTTGTTGTTGGTGCTGCTGGTGTGCCTGGTGGTGCTGGTGTTGGGGCTGATCGTGGTGGGATTCTGAGGACCAAGGTGAGACAGTATAAACCGTATCCATTCTGATGTAATAGATGGCAGGTGAACTTGAGATGACAGAAGCAATCTGTCAACTTTGAGATAGGTTGTTCCAAGGAGGTGATAATGGATAGAGAGATTACTTCAAACACTTAAAAAGTGCATAAAGCTCAAAAGTGGGTTCCAAGTCATTAATGGTCCAACTTCTAAGATTGGGAAGTGAACAACTGTGAAATGGTAGGTTTTATACCACTTCTGCAGCTTTCACCTATTCACAGCAATCTACAGCCATTGAAAACCCGGCATACTTACCTGACATGATAGCCGCTCTCCGGGAACCTCGTTGAAAACCTGGTATAATGGTAAGTATATGGGAAAATGGTTCTTAACTATCTTTTAATAAGCTTTTAACTATCTAAATTGGCTGACCCGCTGCTTGGTGTCGGGTCTGTTCAGGGATGGCAGACCCGACACTTGGGAAACAGACAAGGAGGTGGGTTTAAAGCAGGATACGACCCGCTGTCAATCTTTGTGATTTTCACAGTAGACCCGCCTCCAAACCCAATTCAGCCCCATCACTCCACCATCTCTCTCGACTGCTCCACTGCTTCTGTGCTATCAGGCTGCTTGTCTGATATTCATCCTGGATGAACTGCAATTTCCCCCAGCTATACATTGACAAGACCAAAGCTACTGTCTTTAGCCCACACTTTACACTCACACTCTATACCCTTGCCACAGACTGCATTCCCTTCCCTGGTTGCTACCTCAGGCTGACCCAGATTGTTGGCAGCCTCAGCATCCTATGTGACCCTGTGCTGAACTTCCAACCCTATATCCTCTCCATCACAAAGACTGCCTACTTCCACCTCCATAACATTGCGTTCCTCCAACCCCATTACATCTATTTGCTACAAGATCAACAAGATCATGGCTAATCATCTACCTCAACTCTACCTTCTCGCACTATTCCCATATCCCTCGAGTCCCTTAGTATCCAAAAATGTGTCGATCTCTATGTTGAATATACTCAACGACTGAGCATCCACAGCTCTCTGGGGTAGAGAATTCCAAAGATTCACGCCCTTTGAGTGAAGAAATTTCTCCTCATCCCAGGCCTAAATGGCCAACCTCTTACTCTGAGACTGTGACCCCCAAGTTCTAGACTCCCCAGCCAAGGGAAACATCCTCTCAACATCTACCCTGTCAAGTCCCTTAAGAATTTTATATGCTTCATAAGAATTAGGAGCAGGAGTAGGCCATACAACCGCTCGAGCCTGCTCTGCCAGTCAATAAGATCATGGCTGACCTTCGACCTCAACTCCACTTTCCCGCCTGACTTCCATATCCCTTGATTTTCCTGGAGTCCAAGTTTTGAGATCATGTCTCATTCTTCTAATCTCTAGGGGAAAAAAGCTTGTCTACTCAATCTCTCCTCATAGACAATCCCCTCATCCCAGGAATCAATCTAGTGAACCTTTGCACTCCCGCTAAGACAAGTATATCCTTCCTTAGGTAAGGAGACCAAAACTGTACACAATACTCTAGGTGTGGTCTCACCAAGGCCCTATATATTTGTAGCAAGACTTCTTTACTCTTGTACTCTAATCTCTTTATAATAAAGGCTAACATACCATTTGCTTTCCTAATTGCTTGCTGTACCTGCATATTAACTTTCTGTGATTTGTGTACAAGGACACCCAGGTTCCTCTGAATACCAACATTTTCCAGTCTTTCACCATTTAAACAATATTCTGCTTTTCTATTTTTCCTACCTAAGTGGATAACTTCACACTTCTCCACATTATATTCCATCTGCCATGTTCTTGCCCACTTACGTAACCTGTCTATATCCCTTTGCAGCCTCTGAGTCCTCCTCACAGCTTACATTCCCATCTAACTTTGTATCATCAGCAAATTTGGATACATTAATCTCGATCCCCTCATCTAAGTCACTAACATGGATTGGAAATAGCTGAGACACAAGCACTGATCCTTGCGGCACCCCACTAGTTACTGACTGCCAACCCAAAAATGACCCGTTTATTCCTACTTTCTGTTTTCTGTCTGTTAACCAATCCTCAATCCATGCTAATACATTACCCTCAATCCCATGAGCCCTAATTTTGTGTAATAACCTCTTATGTGGCACCTTATCGAATGCTTTCTGAAAATCCAAGTACACTACATCCTCTGGTTCCCCCTTATCCACCCTGCTCGTTACAACCTCAAAAAAACTCTATTAGATGTGTCAAACACGATTTCCCTTTCATACATCAGTGCTGACTCTGGCCAATCATATTATGATTTTCTAAGTGCCCTGTTACCACATCCCTAATAATAGATTCTAACATTTTCCCAACTACTGATGTCAGGCTAACTGGCCAATAGTTCCTAGTTTTCTCTCTCCCTCCTTTCTTGAATAGTGGGGTTACATTTGCTACCTTCCAATCCATAGGGACCGTTCTAGAATCTATGGAATTCTGGAAGATCAAACCAATGCATCCACTATCTCTGTAGCCACCTGTTTTAAAACCCTAGGATGTAGGCCATCAGGTCCAGGAGATTTGTCAACTTTTAGTCCCATTAATTTCTCCAGTACTATTTCTGTACTAATACTAATTTCTTTAAGTTCCTCATTCTCACTAGACTCTTGGTTCCCCACTATTTCCGGAATGTTTTTTGTGTCTCCTTCCATGAAGACAGATACAAAGTATTTATTTAATGTCTCTGCCATTTCCTTATTCTCCATTATAATTTCTCCTGTCTCTGCCTGTAAGGGACCCATGTTTACTTTTGCTAATCTCTTCCTTTTTTCATACCTATCGAGACTTTTACAATCTGTTTTTATGTCTTTTGCTAGTTTACTACAATTCTCTTTTCTCTTTCTTTACCAATTTCTTGGTTATCCTTCGCTGAATTCTAAAATCCTCTCAATCCTCAGGCTTACTACTCTTTTTGGCAACATTATAAGCCTCTTCCTTTAATCTAATACTATCTTTAACTTCTCTTGTTAGGCACGGTTGGACCACTTTTCCCGTGGGTTTTTTATTCCTTAGGGGAATGTATATTCATTGTGAATTAATTCTTTAAATGTTTGCCATTGCTTATTTACCATCATATCTTTTAATCGAGTTTCCCAATCTACATTAGCCAACTCGCCCCCATACCTACGTAGTTTGCTCTGATCATATTTAAGACTCTAGTTTCAAACTTAACTAAATCACACTCAAACTCAATATAAAATTCTTTAATTTTATGATCACTCTTCCCCAGAGGCACCTTTACTGCAAGGTTATTAATTAATCCTTTCTCTTTGCAGAATACTAAATCTAAAATAGCCTGTTCTCTGCCGCTGTCCCTGCAAAAGTTTGTGAGATTGTGGAATGGGGGCGGGGGAGATGCCTTAATTTCCATGAAAATTATGATAGATGCCCAGGCCATTGGAGGCACTTCCAAGGTAACCATGATAGTAGAGAGGCCAGAAAGTACAGCAAAAGTAGCCAATTCCACGGGAAGGTTCCAGGTCCCCACAGAAAAAAGTTAGGTACACTCGCAGCCCTCTTTATATGGGGGCCATTTTAAAATGACTTAATAAAAATACAAATATTTCTTTGGGTATCCGAGCTAGTATTGTGGCCTCTTCCGCTGTTTGGGTAGGTACCCATCATATCCAGGTCCCGGTCTAATTTATGGCCCTCTTGCCAAAGTTACAGTAGAAGTGAACAAGAAGGGCAGAGCATTTCTGATCCCAGCATCTTCTCATATAGTTACAATACTAATCTCCCACAAGGTGGCGATATATGTCTCTGCTATGAGTAACAAGCTAAGTTACTGCTTTATAGCAATGGGACATCATTTCAGTTGCACAAATTCAAATTATGATGGCCCTGAATTTCCGATCGGAGGCTTCCTGCGGGTGGATGCCTCCGATCGGAAAAAAATCTATGAACTTACCTGCTGGTTCCATAGATCCAGAGGCTTGTGATCCTGGGCCTCTCCTCTTCGAAATGTGCAGAGGCCCATGTATCCCAGGGGCGCATGCGGTTTGCAAGCGCCCCTGGGATCACGTGGGCCAGGCGAACCAATGAAAGAAGGGAATCCCCCTTCATACTTTTGACAGTTTTCACATTTAAAAACACACTAAAACATTAAATAATGTTTTTTAATTACATATTTAAAATGAATTAAAATGACATTTAATTAAATATTTTAAACGAAAATTTAATTTTTTGAAAAAAATAATTGAATGTTTTTATGGAGCTAAAAATAAACTTACTTTTTTAAAGAGTATTTTTAACTTATAAATTTGTGATCAAATTTTATTTTTCTATTTTTTAAAACTCTCCAAAAAGCGCAACTCTCCACCCGCGGAGGCCCATCTCCCAGGGATGCACTGCAATCTGTCAAGAAGATTCTTGACAGATCGCAAGTGCCGGGTTTTAGTGCATGTGCTTCGCATGCCTAAACCCGGCACTTGCGCGGCTCCTACGGGTGCGTACGCACCTCGTATGCACCCATAGGGGTCGCAAAATTCGGCCCGATATTGTTCTAATGGTGTATCCTAAAGAAAGATAAAAGCATAGACCCTGAAATTCCACAGTGGTTCTCCAGGGCTCTCACTGTAACTTTGACGGGAGACCGGGAGAACCCCCAGGGAATATCAGGGCCACAGAAGTTAAAGTTGTGTGTAATTTATATGTACAGGTCAAATTTCTTTATTCCGTATTTTAGCAGAAGCTTTAACCATTTATTTTTACATCGCTATCAAAATAGCAGACAACAGAATTTGATACAAATGCATTAAATGTTTGTATAATAATTGCATATCATTACTTGCAGGCTTAAAAAAAATGAAACTTTAGTTACTGTACAATTTTCAGGCATAGCAAGTACTCGGAGAAGAATAAATTTAATAGCATCCATAACATGATTAGAATATTCAAAAATAGATTATTTACTACCCACGAGATACATTTTCGCATTTTTTTTCCGCTGCAGAATCCCGTGCACCAGGAGCACACGTCAGGAATTTAGGCAAATTCCTAATATGGGCTCCTGACACATAATACTCTGCACCTGGAGCACTAAGGTTGAAAATTTAGCCCATGGATATTATTAAAGAAAATTCTTTGGTGAATAAATAAAACCAAAGCAAGTAAGTCTTGACAATATTTTGGTATTTTCCAGTAACAGTATTGTCAGAGCTTACTGCTACAGCAGCTGAAAGTTATGTAGTATATAAAGTGCAAAGTGTGATATGAAAACAAAGTAGGAAACAAGATTAGATTTAGAGTGTGTATTTTTCAACAGACCATGTGCATTTGTGCATTACACGATGGTATAATATGGGTAATCGTACTAGCATGTGCTGGTGACGGGAAACATCGTCCGTTGCCAGCATACATCAGAAAATAGCCGACACACTGCTTACAACTTTTCATCCACAACAGCTGAAAATCACAGGCAACACGCCTGCAATTTTACAATATACACTGGCAATATGTTATTGCAAGCTTTTAACTATAGTGAATTACCAGGAATTAATTATTAAAAACACATTAATAGATCATTAGTGGTGTTGCTCATGTAGTATGGGGCCTGTGTTTATACATCCTATTGGAGGTCTACATATGCATTGTGGTGGAGGGTGAGCTGTATAATGGTTCTTGGGACCTTAACTCAGAGGCCTGATTTTAACCCTGCCCATCCAGCAGGAAGGGGGCAGGCAAATGCTTAAAATGGTGGTTGGGCGTTTTCCACAGCATTCGCGCACGAGACCACCTTATCCCTGCTGAATTCGGTCATGCCGAAAGCACCCACCACAATTAAGCGGGGGCCCCCATCAATATTTAATTGTCAGCGAAACCTGGTGCTGATAGGATAGTAGCCAGAAGAGACCCAGGTAACCTTGATACTTCGGGCCCCACAAGGAGATCTTGACTTCCTTGGTGAGCTTACCCACCACCGATTTATTGGAAGATCTGGAATGGGAGCAGAAAATTCCTTGAGGATGCGCTCTGCTATGCATCTCCCCGCATTTCCCAATACCGGGACTCAGCTGTGTATAATCTCAAACACTCAGCTTTACTTATCCCTTTTGTGCTTATTGTTAGTTATTATTATACATATATGATTATGTATTGTTTAATATCCATACATAGTAAACAATAAAAAGAGAATCTTAGATGTGCACATACCTTGACAGTGAACTCATGTCTAGGTCCAGGGTAAGAAAATAGTGGTTTATTATCATTAATGTCAGTGACTGTGATATAAACAGTTGTGGAGGCATTTTTTCGAGGCACACCATGATCTGTAACTAGTACAGACAACTGGTGATGAGTATGATGTTCACGATCTAATGCAACCCAGTTAATAATCTCACCTGGAAAATAAGTTTAAGACAGAAAATATAACTAATATATATTTCTACTTAAGTAACATATATATTTCCACATGCATAAAATATTCATTACCAATTATGCAAATTTTGGTTTGCTTTCTAATTTATCGCTTCACTCTTAAAGCAGTGACGAATGCTAGGGTACAGGCCCTGAGTACCAGCAGTCATCTGGTGCCTTCTCCAAGCGGCCATGTGTGAGACTAGATAGTTTTGTCACGATATTTAACTGTGGGAGGCTTCTTAGCGGAGGGTGAATGTCCCCAACCAGTGTCTGCTCATACATGCTTTCTAGCAGGATTGCAATTAGGAGCTGAAACTGATTTTTATCCATGTTAGCCTGAGGACATTGAGGCTAATTGTAGTATCCCACTGCTGCCTCAGCTGAGGTCAGCTAACTCATCACTAACAAGGTTTCAATCTAGAATCCTCCTGTGTTAATGGCTCCTTATCACATACAAATATTGAAGGGGTTCCCTTTTATGCCGACTTATTGCAGCCAATTTTCCTGAGGGGTTACGCCTGATTAAATCAGTGTAGTCTGGGAGGGTGGGGGAAGGGATTTTCTGCCAGAACTGAAGTTGGGTGTGTAATGCGTCTGCCCAAATATAGGAGGGTGTAATGATACCTTTGCTTTGAACAAATAGCAACAGCTTGACAAGGCATTGCAAATTTAATGAGTGGCAGGATTCCCCAAAGTACAAGGAGTTAAAGGTTTCACCCACATGGCATACATGCTCCCTTGATCAATCCCATCACATACATTAACAGAAAAGGATTCCTTTCCCCCAGTTTGTGACCAGCAGCACTGAATCTCACAAGTGAATGCTTGTTTTCCTGTTAGCTGCCATAATGCCTTCATTTTAAGGCAGGCATCCAGAAAGGCAAGTAGCTAAATGGCTCCTGGGAGATCAAGGCTACCTTCCTGTGCACTTTCCCAGGACATTACATGAGTACCACTATTACAAGGTCCATCAGAGTTATCATAGAGCACACTAATGGAATTCTGAAGGCACGCATCAGGTGCTTAGATCAGTTTGGGGGTTTAAAATAGAATCATAGACACTTATAGCACAGAATGAGGCCATGAGGCCCATCATGCCTGTGATGGCTCTTTGAAAGAGCAGTCGTGTTTAGTCCCACACCCCCACATTTTGTCCGTAACCCTGTAAGTTCCTCATCCTCAAGTACCTGTCCAACACCCTTTCAAAATTGTTTATGGAATCAGCTTCCACCATCTTTTCAGGTACAGCATTCCAGATCCCGACAACTCTGAGTAAAAACAATTCTCATCTCCCTTCTAGATCTTTTGACAATGATTTTAAATCTATGAACTCTGGTTATTGACCAACTCGCCAGGGGGAATAGTTTTTCTCTATCTACTCTATCAAAACCTCTCATCTTGAAAACCTCTATTAGGTCACCTCTTAACCTTCCCTGTTCCAAGGAGAACAGTCCTAACTTTTCCAACCTCTCCTCATAACTGAAGTCCCTCATCCCTGGTAACATCCTGGTAAACCTCCTCTGCACCGTTTCTAAGGCTTTTACATCTTTCCTGAAGTGTGGTGCCCAGAATTGTCCACAATACTCCAGCTGAGGCCTAACCAGTGATTTATAAAGTTCTAGCACAATTTCTTTGCTTTGATATTCTATTTATAAACCCAAGTAACCCATATGCTTTTTTAACCACCTTATCAACTTGCCATCCCACCTTTAAGGATTTGTGTATATGGATGCCAAGGTCTCTCTACTCATCTACACTTCTCAAAATCGTGCCATTTATTATACTCTCTTTTCATTTTAGTCCTCCCAAAGTGCATCACCTCACACTTCCCCGCATTCAACTCTATCTGCCATGCTTCTGCACATTTCACCATCCTGTCTATGTCATCCTGAAGTCTACAACTATCCTCATCACTATCTACTACGTTGCCAAGTTTCTATATAATGCTGCTCCCTACACCCGAGTCTAGGTCATTTATAAAAATTGAAAGAGTAATGGACCCAAAACTGACTCTAGGGGAACACCACTGAAAACCATCTCCCAGTCTGAAAAACATCCATCCACCACCACCACCCTCTGCTTCCTGTCACTGAGCCAATTCCATATCCATACCGCCACTTTCCCTTTAATTCCATGGGTTTCCATCTTCTTAACAAGTCTCCTGTGTGGCACTTTGTCAAATGCCTTCCAAAAGTCCATATATACATCTACTCTACTACCTTGATCAACCTTCTCTGCTACCTCATCAAAGAATTCAATCAAGTGAGTCAGACACAATTGCCTTCAGCAAATCTATGCTGGCTCTCCTTGATTAACCAATAGCTTTCCAAATGAAAGTTTATTTTGTCCCTGATAATGGTTTCCAATAACTACCCCACCAGCAATGTTAGGCTGACTGGCCTGTAGTTTCCCGGTTTATCCCTCTCCCCTTTCTTGAATAGTGGTATAACATTAGCAACCATCCATTTACTTGTATGTACTTTCCCTTGGGATGCAGGTATTCTCTTTTGTTATCACCTTTGCTATAATTCCTTTAATTTTTTTTACCTGTCTTTGAATTAATTCTGAAGAATTTTCCATCAGATAACAGTGTATATGACAACTGAGAATTTTTTCCTGAATCTCGATCTGTTGCTTGTACTTTTCCAACCAGGCCCTGAGGAATGGGGTTTTCTTCAATTGTGAAAAAATACAAATCTTGTGTAAACTTAGGAGGATTATCATTTTCATCTATAACGCCAACAGTTACAGTGGTAGCAGCATTTCGTTTTAAGTGATCCTTTGGATTTATGGCAAACACTTTAAAGTTGTAAGCAAATGTGGATTCATAGTCCAGAGCTTTCTGAATGTAAATCCAGCCACTGTCAGCATGGATGCCAAACATTAATGAATCCAAATTTGACTGAAGTGAGTAAACTAAGCCAGAGTCTGCCTGCAGATCTTGTCTGTAAGCACGGACTTGCAAAACTCTCGTGTCTGATGGTGCAGCTTCACTGACTTCAACTTGGTAAACTAGTGTTTCAAAAGTCAAAATATCATCCAAATGGTCAACATTCACAAATAACATGAACACAGCACTCAATGGTTGGGTTCCCTGGTCACTTGCTAAAACATTTATACTGTATTGTGGTTTCACTGAGAAAAGGCTCCTGTTGAGATAAAGTGTTCCATGTACGGGATCAATGGTAAAAATTTGTTCATAGTCATTCTGTAAACTGTACACGACTATTCCATTTGATCCACTGTCTTTGTCTTCAGCATGAGCAATGTAGATAACTGTTCCTGGTAAGGTGTTCTTTGAAATGGTAATAATTTCAGATTCTTGCTGGAACGTTGGTGTGTTATCATTGACATCAGTAATTGTTATGTTGACCTGTGTACTGCTGTAGACAGGGGAGCTGCTGGTTTGAGACTGAACAGTAAGCAATGCAAAAGGTTGGGCTTCATGATCTAACTGCTTACTGCTTCTGATGACACCAGATTTAGATTCAATGCAAAAATAGCCATATGGATCACCAGAGGAAATTCTGTATTTCAACTCTAGAGAATCTGCAAAGAGAAAAAGTTTAAACATTTTATATTAAGCATTATGGCAAATCCATATAACCATAGAAGTTTAAAGCACTGAAAGAGGCCATACAGCCTATTATATCTGTGCTGGCTCTTTGCACATTTTAAAAACCTCTTGCCTTCTCTACTTCAGTGGAAATAGTCCCAGTATCTCAAATTAATATTCATAACTATATTTTCCCATCCCTGGCAAATCTATGCTGTAATCTCTCAATGGCTTTGATGCGCTTTCTATAACTGGGCATCCAAAACTGCAAATAGCACTTTTACCATGGCCTAATAATTGCCTTGTACAAATACCTTACCTCTTTGCTCATTACTCTATGCCCTTATTTATAAAACTCAAAATACTATTGGCCTTATTTATGGCTTTGGCTACTCTAATTTTCAGGGAATTATGTATTGGATCCTTTAGGTCTCTGTTCATCCACACTTGCAATCAAAAATTAGAACTTTATGCAGCACAATAAAAGAAGAAAAAGTTTTAGATCAAGAAAACCACAGCAAATGATATTTACATTGAGGTCTGTGTTGGCCTGAATGCAGGGCTAAACAATGAAAATAGACTCCTTTGATGGCTCAATGGATAAATGCATTGCCTGGTGTGGCACATCCCAAAGGTTGCAGATTTAATCCCTGGTCTGTGGGAGTTAACTGGACATCGAAACCCAGAAATAGCGCAAGGAAATGTCACTCCAAATTTCCAATGGCCCGAATAAGTAGGTGCCCCAATACATCACTACAGGCGCAGTTGTCCGCCCAATAATGTACATGACCCCATTCTCAGCATTTGGGATGCAGTCATTGGTGGAATAAATCAGTGGGTAGAAGTTTCACCCTGTTAGGTAACACTTCCAGGGTTCTGTCTTTTGATCACTAGGTAGTAACTCTTACTGAAAAGTGTAGCTGTGAGGATTTTGGGCAAGGAAGCGATTAAAGTTGAATTTGATGTCCCCACAGTTCAATACATTAGGGCTAGATTTTCCACTCAAGTTACGTCGGCTCCCAGGCGTACCTGGACCATAATGCATCAGAACATTATTTAGGAGCTGCTCCACCAACTTCCCACGCTTCCCCACCAGTCCCAGCATTTTCCACCAGATGTGATATTGGCATTTACATTGTTTGCCCAAATATAGGTGGGCATATTATAATTAGAGGCAAATGATAGGGGTACATCATGCAACATATTTTTCATCATTTGCGCCTTAGCAATGCTCGGCACAAGGGACATCTCTGTGCCCCTACTGTTCAATGCTGCTTAAGTTGGCAAGGGATAATTTATATTTTAAATCTCCCGAAGGGAACTGAATTGGTGATGGGATGATCAAGTAAACTCCCCAGCCCTTCTTCGGCTGCCCCTCATGATAAGCAGGACATTCTCCAGGCTCTCCCAGACAGGCTCTGAGGAAGAGGTTAGGAAGCCTACCAAAATTATTTAAATAGCCCTGACCTCAGAAACTCAGCCAGAGTAAGGGATGCGTCCGTTCATCTGTCGGTGTTTCTGCCAAGCGGATGTCAGTAGTCACAAGGCCTCCTCCCAATATATTCTCCACCCCACAGCCCCCCCACCCCATCCCCCACTTTCCATCCGCCTTGGCTGTGCACATGCGCGACTGGTACATCGCACTGCAATTGACTCTTTAGATGTCATGGTCTTAAACTCCCTTCCTAACAGCACTGTGGGAGTACCTTCACCACACGGACTGCAGCGGTTCAAGAAGGCAGCTCACCACCACCTTCTCAAGGGCAACTAGGGATGGGCAATAAATGCTGGCCTTGCCAGCGACACCCATATCCCATGAATGAACAAAAAAAAAGGTCAGGCCAAGTTTAGCTGTACCATAGAATGGTTACAGCACAGAGGCCATTCGAGCCCTTGCCAGCTCTCTGCAAGAGCACTTCAGCTAGCCCCTGTGCCTCGCCCTTTCCCCGTAGCTCTGAAATTTTTTTTCCTTCAGGTACTTATCCAATTCCCTTTTGGAAGCCACGATTGAATCTGCGTCCACCATCCTCTCAGGCAGTGCGTTCAAGATCATAACCACTCGCTGCGTAAAAAGTTTTTCCTCATGCCGCCTTTGGTTCTTCTGCCAATCACCTTAAATCTTTGTTCTCTGGTTCTTGAACCTTCCGCCAATAGGAACAGTTTCTCTCTATCTACTGTCTAGACCCCTCATGATTTTGAATACCTCTATCAAATTTTCTCTCAACCTTCTCTGCTCTAAGGAGAACAACCCCAGCTTCTCCAGTCTATCCACGTAACTGAAGTCCCTCATCCCTGGAACCATTCTTGTAAATCTTTTCTGCACCCTCTCTAAGGCCTTCACATCCTTCCTAAAGTGCGGTGCCCAGAATTGGACACAATACTCCAGTTGAGGCCAAACCAGTGTTTTATAGAGGTTCATCATAACGTACTCTATGCCTCTATTTATGAAGCCCAGGCTCCCGTATGCTTTTTTAACTGCTTTCTCAACCTGCCCTGCCACCTTCAATGAGTTGTGCACATATACCCCATAGCAGTATTATGTGCCATAGCTCAACCATGTCGCATTACATGGTATAATGCTCTGGTTATAAAACAGCATATCATCAGACTAACCATAAGCAGCACTGAGATTTGCTGGTTTATATTCAGGATAAGGTTTGTAAATCACAAAATCACTAATCATGTAGGAGGGTGGAAACACACTGAACTTACTGCTTAATGGTTAAAAAAAGAAAGCAAGATATATATTTTCCCAAATAGACAACTGATCTTTAAAACTTAATAATACAGGTTGAGCCTCCAAAGTCCGGAGTTCCGGAATCCGGGACGATTGGTGGCAGGGTCGTCCGGAATCCGGACACCCTGAGGGAGGCTTACCAAAAACCGGAAATATCGCAACCTGGGCCCAGGCATTTCCGGACTCGGAACGTGTTTCTGATGTCCGAAGTCCGGAAATATCGCAACCTGGGCTTGGGCGTTTCCGGACTTCGGACATCAGAAACACGTTCCGAAGTCCGGAAAAACACGAAAACCGCCTCGGCCTCGGTCCCGAGGTTGCCAGATTCGGGACGCTCAACCTGTAATACCCACAGAATATACCAGTGTCAGTGATTCCATTGCTTTTTCCACTCATGAGAAAGGCGTTCATTAATTTTCACAATCATGAAAAAACAATGGTAACATAATGTTACTGAAGCACTGTCACATCTAAAATGCATGCAGAGAACAGAAAATAACAAATCTTTTAGTCATGCTATCTACAATAAATAATAAAACACAATGCATTTAATGTTATTTAAAATTAGAAAAACAGCTGATCCTGGTTAGATCAGTCTTTGTTGCATTGCTATGCTTCCCCATTGATTACTGAGTGATGCTCTATCATCTAGCATTATCATCTCCATAGCTAACAGGACATGTGCATACCCTCACTGTGCTCATCTTCCTACCCACTTGATGTGGCTACTTTTACCTAAAGCTAATGTTAAAAATATTCATTTCCCACAAAGCAGCTGATGATTTCTAGCACATGTAAAGATTAAATAACTAACCATGTAAATTTTTTATGCTTCTCAGTATTTTAACACTAAATTTTCATTGTAGATATTTTAGTTTCCTTTCTAATATATTAAGTTTTGGAAGTAACTATAATGGGGTAATTTACCAGGCACATACCAGTGGTGAGGAGGAACCTTGCCTGAGGCCAGCACACACTAGAGAAATTGGGTGTGTTGTCCATGATTTTTTGATATGCCCTAGCAGCAGGTGAGGTTCCTCACCACATATTCACAAAAATTAGGCTATTATTAAAAAATATCACTATGCATGGGAATTCAATTTCTTTTTCAAATAAGCCATGAATTCTCCTTTAAATAAATGGAACACAATTATCTTCTAAGTCCTTGGCTCGCCAAGCGCACAAAGATATTTTCATGTCTTCATGTGGTTCACACATTCTTTTTTTTTATAAAACCAACTTTACCCTCTTTCTCAATCTTATAAATCATTCTCTTGAACTTTACCATTGGTTCCTCGGCTCTGTACCCATTTTTCTTCCTTTGCTCTTCTTCCACATACTGCATAACTTCCTACTTCAACTCAGGACATCAAAACTGTAGGGCTCCTCAACTCCCTCTGTCTTTCCATCGTCTTACAACCTTAAGGCTTTAAAAAGAATATCAAAGTATGGCGCCACCCAATTGCTACTTCCTGATTCATACCGGTTCTCTTTTTTTCAACCTCGCAGACTCTTGAATTTTGAGCTACAACACTTCCCATCGGTTGCTCAGGGGCCATTTGCAGGTAGGAAGGAGGGAGCCCAGGGAAACAGAGGCCCAGACTTTCTTTGTGATGCTCCGAGGAGCACTCTTGCTCCTCCTGGCCCCACTAAGGAAAGTTTTTGACTTACCCGAGAAGCCATCCTCTTCTTCCCCGCTAGGTTTTATTGAGCGGGACATCTCAAATTAGAACAGTACTAAACAGTAGGTGGGAGATTTATTATGCACAGAAAATGCTGCCACCACTCAATGGATAGCCACCAGTGCTTGAAATTCCAGCCCCAATCCCTCTATGCACCGGGGCTACTATAAAATCATGTTAATGAGCTGACCTCAGATTCTGAGGCAAGCATAGCATAATCAGTCCCAAGCTATCAGTGGAGACTTGGAAGGTCTGTTAGGATGTGAATTATATGTAAACGTATATATATATGGGTGAAACATAGCTTCATTTGTCTCTGAAGAATGTTATGCATCCGAAACCCACCTAGGAAACTTGCAATTCGCACTGTTCCAACAGCACTTCCTACAGGGAAATCTTCTTGTATGGTAAAGGAATAAGAAGATCTCTCAAACACTGTAGGAGCAAGAGCACTTTGAAGAATGTGGACAGTTACAGTTGCGTTGATAGGTGAAGTCAAGTTCCCACCATCTCGAGCAGAAATCGTCAACTGTACACTAGAAACCTGTAGGTGACTGAGGGCAGAAGTTAAATACACTGCGCCTATAAAACAAAAAAAAATAACCATATTAATATTAAGATCTATGTTGTTATCAAATAAAGTTAAAACTGACATGTTGGAGGGATTTAACAAAAGATGAAATGGGAGATTGTCTCCTTCTGTGCTCCTGGCTTTTGCCCATTAAAATGAATAGAAAGAAAATCATGGACTAGGAGTGTGCAATTTCCAATTATGCACTCCTGGAACCGGAAACTCTCTCCTGAAGAACCATGAAAACAATATACTCCTGAAGTTTTTCTTTCCTTGTTTACACAAAATTCTTATTCAACCTTGACCTACAAGTTCTGGACTATTCTGTTTCTGACTCTTGAATATGATCGTAAATTCAACCAGTTAACTTAGCATATCTTTTGTTTAGGGTGAAACCAAATTCTGTCAAAATTACATCACAATTTGCCCTTCAATGGGACTTAGATCAGATACTTGGCAGACGGCGTAAAGACAATACAAAGCTAAAGTACTAATCAGCAACAGACTAACTCACAAAATGCAAGTCAAGACTGTATTTACACATCATAGATATGATTGCCATCTACTGTCTGTACTGGCACCAAATTCAAATTCAACGGATACTCACAAGATAGCACTACGTCTTTAGACTGAGATTTAAATAATTTTTCTAGGCGAGGGGGTGGGTGTGGAAGAAAAATTAACCATCAGGAATTTCATGCCACTTAAGCAATTTATCAATCAAGAAGCACTTTTGACCCTACCTTTGAAGATGTGTGTAGGCTGCTATGTTGCACCATTATAATAATGGAAACATTGTAGATTTAAGAAAATAAAACCAGTATCATTAAAAAATGTAAGTTTTAATAATGCTTAATTTGGGGTACAGTTGCAAACCATGTAAGTAAGGATCAGTCATCAACTGATGAATGCTGAAACTACTGGTGGGAAAACACCACTATTGGAAACATGCTAAAATGGCACAGATATCAAGATTACTGTGCCTGCACTGGGTAGAAGTCAGAAATCATCGTGCAAAACATGGAAAAGTGCAAAACCACATCCAGGAATACACAACAAATTCTCAATCATAGCTAGGATATTGGGACAGGCAATGAGCAGAGGTGGGGTGCTTCCCAGAGTGAAGCAAATTTGGAGAGCGTCAATTTCCTAGCTACATAACAGCACCGGCTGAGGCCTAAAGGAATATGTTCAGGCCCACCTTTTCAGTCAGGAGCTCGTACATGCCATGAACAGAAAAATACTTAAAAATGGAGAGGTAGGTTTGGTACAAAACTTGATCAGTTTTACAAGAAATTTAATTTGCCAGGATTTAATTATCTGATTGCTGTTGTAACATTACAGTACAAGCATTGTAAAATCCAATCAAAAGAAATAAACTTATTATACCTGTAGAGGAGTCTACAGAGAACTGTGAAGAGAAATTTCCAGCTAGAAGTTCATATGCCACCTGTCCATTGATTCCAGAATCCCTGTCAGAGGCAACCACATTTATAATCTCCATTCCAGGCTGTGTATGGCTGCTGATACTGGTTACATATGTCAATGGGTTGAATACAGGTTTGTTATCGTTGATATCTTGTAGCTCTACATGGATAAATGACTGAGCACTCAACCCACCCTATAAAAAAAGGTAGAATAAGTGACACTAATCGAACAGCAGCATGCAGTTACATAAGTGTATGTGAAAATTGGAGTTCTAGCTAACATCACTGATGTCTGCTGCACAGTATTAGTAGCTTGCATCAACATTGTATACTGTAGTTTTAGATTGATATGAGCAAAATGGTGTTGAAAGGTAACTGTTTAGACAGATTTTCCCCTTTGTTACCACCAGTAATATTGCCAATACTGGGGCGTGGGCGGAAAATTGGATGGGGACCTGTAATGCCGGATCCCCAAACATTTTCACATCTATAGTCACTTCTGTTAAACAGCAGAAGCGATTTTAACTCACAATTGGTGGGTGGAAGCAGGATTCCGGGTGGCAGGTGACCACCAGGGACTTGAAGGAATGGTTCCCAGCCCTAAGTTAAGTAGTCAGGAGGGGTCCGATGGGGATCATGATCGAGGGAGGGGGAGGGAAGTCAGGGGCAGGGGAGGCCCAAGATTTTCTTCTATTGCCCGACGATCAATCCTGCTCAAGGAAACCTTATAAAAACACCAATATTCCTGGGCCTCTTCTGGTACACTCTTGGTTGCTGCGATGTTTTACTGACGGCTCCGGCACTTGGTGCGACTTCCGTGATTGGGAATTAAAATCGAGCACTCGGCAGGCATTTCACTACCCTCTCTAACCCCAAAGGTTTACAGACAATGTAGCCCCTCCCACTCATCCCCAGGTTCACACATTTTACCCCTTCCAACTCCACCAAAGAGGGCGCTAATGGGGCGCTAAACAACTAGAGCCCGGGCGCAGCGATGTTTACGCCGCTCGCGAAATTGACCAGACATTTTTTGGCAGCGCTAAACACTACCGCCACGATCTCCTGCGCCCGCAGATCGTGACGTCAGTCGAGCGTGCAACGTCCTGGACCGGATATTGAGTGGAGCCCCCTGCCTTTCCGCCTGCCGCTAGCAATGACAGGTAGAGGGGAATGTTTTGCAGTCGGGAAGGGGCTGGGGGAGCGCTATTTAAAGGCGGCCTCTTCCTTGTTTTGTCGGCGACATTTTTGCACCACGCATTCTGAGAGAGAGAGACTCAGAGAGAGAGAGAGAGAGATTGAGAGAGAGAGAGAGAGAGAGAGAGAGATTCTGAGAGAGAGAGAGAGAGAGAGAGATTCTGAGAGAGAGAGAGAGAGAGAGAGAGAGAGAGAGAGAGAGAGAGACTGACTGACTTCTGGAGAGATTCAACGCTGTGCGAAGGTGTTTTGGGTACTGAGCAGCACTTTGTAGGTTCTTTTTGATTTGACCTTCCTTGCATCGATTTAGAAGAGACTTGGGAGGCTGCACTGATTCGGGGCGTCGCCCTGCATCTGCAGAATCGGAGACATCAGAGACGCAGAGAGTGGCAAACATGGCTAGAGGGAGGAGGGCCAACAGGCCTCAGCACAGGAGACCTTACCCTCCCAGGGTATTCAGGAAGCAATTCTCCTACATTCATTTGTCTGAGGAGCAGTGTTTGCGCAGGCTGTGGTTCAGCAAGGAGGTGGTCACTGAGCTCTGCCACCGCTGCAACCAGATCTGCAGCCTCAACTGAGGACCAGGGCATCTCTGTCGGTGGCAGTGAAGGTCACAGTGGCTCAGAATTTTTATGCCAGCGGCTCCTTTCAAGCATCTACTGGGGACATCGCCAATATCTCCCAGTTCGCTGTCCATTGCTGTATCCGGGAGGTGACAAATGCCCTCTATAAAAGGAGACGCCAACACATCTCTTTCCCCATGACCCGGGCCAAACAGCATGAACGCGCATGTGGCTTTGCTAGGATAGCGGGCTTCCCCATGGTGCAGTGCGCCATTGACTGCATGCATGTGGCATTGCGGGCACCGCATGAAAATGCAGAAGTTTTCCGAAACCGCAAGGGCTACCACTCCTTAAATGTTCAGTTGGTCTGTGACCACAGACAGCTGATACTCGCCGTCAATGCCCGCTATCCTGGCAGCAGCCACGATGCTTTCATCCTGTGCCACACTGGTGTGCCAGACCTTTTCCAGGCACCGCATCAGCCAAGTGGTTGGCTCCTCGGGGACAAGGGTTATCCACTCTGCATTGGACTGATGACACCGCTCCGTAACCCCAACACCCCTGCCGAGCTGCAGTATAATGAGAGCCATATCGCCACCAAGAACATAATTGAGCAGACGATCGACGTGCTCAAGCAACGGTTCTGTTGTCTGGACCACTCAGGAGGAGCCCTGCAGTACTCTCCTGAGCGAGTCTCCCTCTTCATAGTTGTACGCTGCATGCTTCACAACCTGGCAATCCTGAGGACCCAGCCAATACCACCAGGGATTGGTGCACCACCGGAGGAGGAGGAGGATGATCAGCAGCAGCACCAAGGTGGGAGGGAGGCCCACAATGTTGCCACTGCAAGGGCTGTCTGTCAACGGCTGATAACAAGCCGCTTCTAGGCCCCTACTTAGAAGATGGCTTCTGGCATGGAAAACAACATCATGGAAAGCAACCCACAACCCCGATAGCCGGCCAAAGCTGCAATGATTCCAAAGGCCAAACATGTAAATTTTGAATACAACAACTTTTTTATTTAACAAACTGTGTGTGTGTCATTTATTCAGGACAAACAATTAGAAACAAACACAACAAATCATGAATTTACAGAACTGGTTCTCACAACCTGGAGAAAAACACCAAAACAGTGAACAAATTTTATCAGACGAACCTCGACCTTTACTACAAACATTCCCACCATTTATTTAGACCTCCTACTGTTTGCCCTTCGAGGGTGATCTCCATCCCCTGCGCACTTCCCCCCCTTCCCACCCTACTGCTCCTCCATAATGGGGCCCCAGTGGCTGTAGCAAGGCTGGTGGAAGGCTTCTGAATGTCAGATGCTGAGACTACAGATGCCCTTGAAGGACGCCCTCGACCAGCTCTGGGCCTGAAGGCCCCGGCTACAGACTGCACCAACTCTGCATGGGCAGCAGCAGTCTGGGCTGGCTGTGTTGCAGGCAGTGGCAAGTACAATGGGGAAGTGACAGTGGTGTGAGCAGGAATGCTGTCATCCTGAGAGGACAGCACCTTCCTGCTTGACCGACACACTAGCACTCCCACAGGGCAGTACCTCAGCATCCAGAGCAATCTGCTCGAGCACAGATTGCTGGCCTGCTGTGGCACCGAGAGCGCCCCAGGGCAATGTGGCCGAACCAGCGACGATGGCAGCAGTCAGTGCATGCGTCACATCAATCTGAGACTGCGTCAGAGCAGTCTGAGATTGGATGGCAGCAGCCAGTGACTGAATTGCAGCACTAAGCCGTTGCGTTGCGTCGGCCTGTGCTGCAGCGGAGTGCTCCACACTCCTTGCCAGTCCATCAATACTTTCGGGCACCCTTGCCATTGCACCCATGAGCTGAGTGTGCATGTTCAAGGCCTGGCTATTCATTTCCGTAATGAGGAGCTCCTCTTCTGCGTCCAGTGCAGCAGGACTCGCTTGCCTACTCGCCCTCCGAGGAGATGGCCCCCGAGCTTCCCTACCCCCATGGCGTTGCTGCAGCGCGCTGGGTCCCGGAGCTTCGTCCTCATCAGACCCTTCCCCCCTGCTCCCCTCCAGGGAAGGCGTGGTCCCAGTGTGGGCATGGGCTCCCTCGGGAGACGCAAGCGGTGAGGCTCCGGCTTCTCTTCCTCCTGGGCCGTCGCTCCCACTGCTTGGTTGAGGGACAGGCTGCTCAGCTGGTGGTTCACTATCTGAAAGCAGGGAGGTACAAGAGTGGCTTTAGCGTCAGGGCAGGGGTCAGTAAGGGAGCAAGGACTGGAGACATTTAGTAAGTTGGATTGAAAGTGTAAAAGGCTGGTGTTGTGAGGGGCAAGTGGAATGAGAGAGGAGAGAAAGCTAATGACCTTACCATTGTTGTCCCCAAGGGGGTTGACCTCTCCAGAGGCCACGGCACCTATCACCTGGCTGGCGCACCTCCAAATCGCTGCAGGTCTGCAGCTCAGCCGGCCCTCCACCCGTCCGTTGCTGCTGGCGCCAGTTGTGAGATAGCTTGGCCTGCAAGAAAAAGGTCGACGTCTGAGTAAACATGCAGCCATGTGCTAGCCTGATGTGCCTCCCATAGTTGAATAGTCCTTAATGTATGTAAGGTGTGGAATGTGCGTGTGTGTTTTATGAGATGACCATAGGTCTTGGATGAGTGTTGGGCATTTGGGGTTTTTAAACCTTCTGGGCACAGAGTGAGGTTGAGATGGAGGGATGTAGAGGTATTGAAAAGCAGCCACTCACCCTGACCACCCGAGTAAGGTCGTTGAACTTCTTCCGACATTGGGTGTGGGTCCTGGGCACCATGCTCCTGGAGAAGACGTGCTGAGCCACCTCCTCCACACTCTTCTATAATCGCGTGGCAATGGCCTCCTGCCACTCTGTGGGTAGAGTACTAACCTTCGGCGCTCCACTGCGCCAACCAGAGCCACCAAGGCTCAGTCGCTGAAGCGCTGAGCTCATTCCCTGGGCCTCTCCATTCTTCTTTCTAGCAGAATTCAAGTTCAGGTCTGTCCAGGCCGAGATTCAAGGCTGCAAGGAGCAGGGTGTGGCTGGAGAGCAGGATCGACCCTCCCCTTTAAGAACTGGCCGGTGCCAGTGTGTCTGTGTTCCATAGCTAACTGACATCACCTGAGCTTCGCCAGCGCTCTGAGGTAACGCCTCGCTCCTCGGCGTTAGCACCTGAAGAGAGGTGTGTAGCGCCTGATTTAGCGCTCCAATCACCTCCAGGGGCGATAGAGGCCAAGTTTGCAGTCGGAGGCGATAATTAGCGCCTGGCGCTAAACTTTGCGCCCGGCCAATAATTGCGCCCCAAATGGGACGATACCAAATTTCTCCCCCTTAACCCCTTCCAACCCCAGCCACCAAAGGTTTACAGACACTTTACCCCTCCCCCGCCCCACCACGCACAGATTCAGTCGCTTTTCCCACTGCAAACCCCAGTCCAAAGGATTGGACACTTCACCGGCTCCACACCCCACCACAGATAGACATTTTACTCACTCTAACCCACCCCATTCACAGACACTTTAGCCCCTCCAACCCTTACCCAGGGTTAGATATTTAGATTTACCCCCCCCCCCCAAACCCATGTGCAGGGTGACCCTTCAGTACAGCCTGAGGGAGTGCTGTATAGTGGAGATACAATTTTTAAACCAAGAATCAAGAAAAATCGGGGACTCGGGTTTTCAAAAAAACAATCTCACCAAGAGATCAGCTAGTATGCTTTCAAAGTTACCTCAAAAAAGTTGAAGAGTTCATGCCTTATATGTTTTTTGTGGTTTTATACAAAAAGGACAAATTATAGTTTCTGTATTATTCTAACTAGTGCCAGGCCTAAATACTTGTTAGATGCTATCTAAAGTTTTCCTCAGAAAGTTAGGAGGAACCAAGGATTCATGAATATCAGATTTAACTTACCCCATCCTCAGCCTTCACTAACAGATCATAACTTGGAGGTCCGTCATCTCTATCTATATTCTGGGCTGTACAGACTTGACCAGTAGAGGTGTCAATGGTGAAGAGGCGAGATCTTTCATAGTTGTTAAAACCCTCATAAAGAGAATAATGGATGGCACCAAAATGACCACTATCTGCATCTCTTGCCGTAACCTGTGAGGGGGGGAGCGAGGAAAGAATATGTTTAAGAATAAACTTCTGTAGGAAAGCAGCCATTCCAGCTGCTCAGGACAATATACATTTTTTGAGCACTTGAAATATAATTCAACCAACATGTTCTAATGAAGAGACAAGCTATGTAGTAGCCTTAAATAAATCTTCCCTGAAATGGCCAGAATGAATGAATAACTTTTGCATTGGTATAGACTTCATAGAAACATAGAAAAATAGGAGCAGGAGTTGGCCATTCGGCCCTTCGAGTCTGCTCCACCATTCAATATCATGGCTGATCCTCTATCTCAATACCATATTCCCGCTCTCTCCCCATACCCCTTGATGCTTTTGTGTCTAGAAATCTATCTATCTCCTTCTTAAATATATTCAGTGACTTGGCCTCCACCGCCTTCTGTGGTAGAGAATTCCACAGGCTCACCACCTTCAGTGAAGAAATTTCTCATCTCAGTCCTAAATGTCCTACCCGTATCCTGAGACTGTGACCCCTCGTTCTAGACCCCCCAGCCAGGGGAAACATCCTCCCTGCATCCAGTCTGCCTAGCACTGTCAGATTTTTATATGTTTCAATTAGATCCCCTCTCATTCTTCTAAACTCTAGTGAATACAGGCCTAGTCGACCCAATCTCTCCTCATACGACAGTCCTGCCGTCCCAGGAATCAGTCTGGTGAACCTTCGCTGCACTCCCTCTACGGCAAGTATATCCTTTCTTAGGTAAGGAGACCAAAACTGCACACAGTACCCCAGGTGTGGTCTCACCAAGGCCCTGTACAACTGTAGTAAAACATCCTTGCTCCTGTACTCAAATCCTCTTGCAATGAAGGCCAACATACCATTTGCCTTCCTAACTGCTTGCTGCACCTGCATGTTTGCTTTCAGTGACTGGTGTACAAGGACACCCAGGTCCCTTTGTGCATCAACATTTCCCAATCTATCACCATTTAAATAATACTCTACCTTCTGTTTTTCCTACCGAAGTGGATAACTTCACATTTATCCACGTTATACTGCATCTGACATGTATTTGCCCACTCACTCAACTTGTCTAAATCGCCTTGAAGCCTCTTTGCATCCTCCTCACAACCTCACCTAGTTTCGTGTCGTCAGCAAACTTGGAAATATTACATTTGGTTCCCTCATCCAAATCATTGTTATCTATCTATCTATATATCTATATCTATATATTTGTGAATAGCTGGGGCCCAAGCACTGATCCCTGCGGTACCCCACTAGTCACCGCCTGCCACCCCAAAAAAGACCCATTTTTCCTACTCTGTTTCCTGACTGTTAACAAATTTTCAATCCATGCCAGTATATTACCCCCAATCCCATGTACTTTAATTTTGCACACTAACCTCTTATGTGGGACTTTATCAAAGGCCTTCTGAAAATCCAAATACACCACATCCACTGGTTCTCCCTTATCTATTCCACCAGTTACATCCTCAAAAAACTCCAGTAGGTTTGTCAAACACGATTTCCCTTTCATAAATCCATGTTGACTTTGTCTAATCCCGTTGATATTTTCTAAGTATTCTGTTATCACATCCTTTATATTAGACTCTAGCATGGGATACTCATATGCTTTGGATAATTGGTCTATTTGGATCAATGCAATTTAGACATGTGTTCCTAAATTCTACTGACACAAAGTGGACGATTTTAACCCTATCCACATTATTGAGCCCCGAACTGCAATTTTACCTCTGGCTTGAGCAGAGAAGACACAGGTGCTTTCGCTCCAGGTGAAGATAGCAGAAGTGGATCTGGGACCAGAAGAGGCCATTTAAGGCAAGCTTCTTACTGACTGACCTAGCATATTTCATCTATGTACCTCTGAAAGGAGCTAGTAGCATCAAAGTTCAATTGTGACTTGCAGTCAATGGAGGGGTTTGGAAGTTCTACCGGAGGAGACGACACAGTTCCGTAAATGCCTCAATGGTAAAACATAAGCACTTAAAACACACCTCCTCTGACAGGTCACAAAACTGTCATGGCTATACATGGATAGATATGTGTCCACTGAGCTCTCCTCCAATGCAGGTGCACCTTCTTCTGCTCTTAGCCAATGAATTACACTTCATTCTCCTTCTCCCTAAAGCCAAAAGGGAATTCCCAAAGGAATGTCCACAGCATTCTCAGAGTGATGTTGCCTTTGTCAGGAAAAGTATCTTGAATGGTACAGGTGCAAGAGTTAAATTCAAACCAAACCAAAGGGAACAAATTGAAGATGCAATCCAAAGAAACAACAACAGTAGAATGCAAAGAAACCAAAA
The DNA here is from genome assembly GCA_030390025.1 of Squalus acanthias. NCBI lineage: Eukaryota > Metazoa > Chordata > Chondrichthyes > Squaliformes > Squalidae > Squalus > Squalus acanthias. The sequence goes on along the minus strand of CM059426.1, from coordinate 149,786,400 downwards.
AGGCCTAAAGAAATATAGCACCTTTCCCATCTTAGAACATTCCACAGTACTTTTTGAAGTGTTGTCAACTGTTGTTAAATCAAGGACTTCTAAAATCATAACAAGCTGGTCAGATTCAGGACTACTTCCAATGGCTATGTACTTGCAGTGTTCTGTGTTGCAGATTTTACAGACGAACAGTGATGACATTTGCATTAATGATATGACGTATCAGAATTTGCAAGGCAGCAAGGACATGCCCCCAAATACATAAAATTGGTGACCCTAAAGAGGCTTGCGCTACAGAGCAGCTTCCCCAGCACAATGCCATCAAAAAACTCAGGTCAATCACAAATCTGGTGCACATCCTTCATCTGCAGTTTTTTCCCCCTCTTTCGCACCCAGCAGTGCCTGTGCCACTGTGGTAGAGCAGAAACTTGATCAGAGGATCAGTTCGTATCCATCCTTAGCTGTAGAACCCTGGGATCCTGAACTGATGAGACCTATCTTTAAAAAAAAATGGTTCTACTTCAGCTCCAACATTTTCTAGTGATTAGAGAGTGTGCCAAGAATCCTGAAAAGTATGATGGATCATGTCACAGTTTAGTCCACTCACCATATTTGTGTGGTTGTGTATAGCCACTTATCTGAACAGCATATCACCGTGAAGTGTGTGGGTATTTCAGGAAAATCTGCACAGAAGCTCCCTGTGATAACGTCCTTCACACAGTGGGACAATCTCTCAAGACTAGTCACCATGCAGCAATGATGCTTTGGGCTCCAATATCCAAGAGGCTGTTTTCAGTGTAAACTTTATCAGCCAAACTTGCCCTCTACCCAGAAGTGTGAACAAGGCGCGTTAAGGGCAAAGAGCCATCTGTGCTCAATTTACGCACCTCCCACTACCAATTCCACAACACTGATTATGGTTGGAGACTTGGGTGATCAAATTCTCTATACAAGTTTCCCACCCCTCACCTCTTCTGCAGCACTGATACCTCACAAGTATTTAGCAGTTTGAAAAAAGATACATACATTTAGATAAAATTAAATTTAAATCCCAGTTAGGAATTAATGTTGGGTGGTCTGAATTCCTCAGCCTCACATAATTTGGAAAATCACCTGATATTCTCCTAATGAATCTGAAGCAGAAGGATCAAGAAAGGCTGAAACATCAGTGAAATTAACCTGGACAGAGTTTAGTTTCAGACAGAGGATAACCAAAGATATTCTAAGATTAACAGTACATTATTGGAGTAGGGAGTAATCCTCTTGGAAGAGCTTTGCAGGGCAATGTGACTCACTGAGCAATGCGACTCACTGAGCAATGCCCAACACAGAGATATCTGAGATCAGTAAGGGGTTTATGAGAATCACCGTTGCTTCCTCTGCTCAAATTTTGTACAAGATCCTAGTGTTCCAGGGAAATGATGAGAACACTATTGCTGGAATTTTCCAGGTTGTCAGCGGGTGGGATCGGTGGCGGGTCGGGTGGGACAGTGTTTTTTTTTGACAGCGGGTCGGGAACCCGCTGCCAACCCGCCTTTTCCAATGTCGGGTCTGTGAGCGCTGAGCAGACCCAACGGGAAGCGGCGGGCGACCCAATTAAACTCATTATAAGCTACTTGACAGGCTTTTTAAAATCTTACTTTTTAACTTCATGGCCATGGGAACCACGCTGTTCGGTGACCATGTCTGTCAACCTAAAACGGGAGTTCAGTGGCCATTGCTCCAGCTGATTACTTGACAGCTTCAAATGTACAGTAAAAGCTCCCACCTGACAGATCATCACTTTCCTCAGCCACAAGCCGTTTCTCAGTCCATTTCCAGCATAGATTCTGCAGGCACACTTTCCACTCTCCATCCAGTGTCACCTCATTGGGAGAACTCTCTCACCATTGACAGAATGCTTCTGTCATCTCTACTTCACCTGCCATCTATTCCATCAACATGGGTGCCCTTTATACTGTCTCAACTTGGTCCTCAGAATCCGACCACAATAAGCCCCAACACCAGCAGCACCAACCTTCTCCGCAATCACCTGATGCTGCACAGGACAGAGGGCATCAGCACCCGAGCATATTACTGCCCGGGAGGCCAGGGATGGCCTCACCATGGCCAGATTTACTTCACTTGACACTTCCACCCCGGCTGCAACATGATGCGCCAGGTTGGCACCACCCCACACCAACACCATAAAGCATCCCTACAATGTCCAAGCCAATCCTTTCACACTCACCACCATTGCGGGGGATACTGTTGTCTCACCATTCACTGCAACTCACCAAGCCACTTCCAAAGGTGCACACAAATCTGTCCAAGAACAGAAAGTGTTGAAAATAAAGGATTCAATGTTTGGTAGCACATTAACAGAAATTTTACATGAACATTGGATAAAACACCCAAGTGGCTACCCTTGTGCGTTGTTAGCTGGTGTGATTGGACTAGGATGAGGGTGAGCGTGAGGGGTGGCTAGTGAGATGGGGAAGTGATAATGTAGATAGAGAGGGATGGGTGGAGGTGCAAGGTAAGTTGGTGAGTAAAGATGTGCGGGAGTAGGGTAGGGAAGGCAGAGTGATGAGGATGTGATGAGTGGCACAGCAGGAGGAGGTTGAGTGTGGCTTGGCAGTAACGTTTCGTGATCTACTGAGACAATTAAAAGGTTTGCGCCACTGCAGCCAAGTACTCCTGATGACGTCTCTGTCTGTGTCCTCCTGTGCAATCAGGCTGCGTTGGTCTCCTGGGAAGGTGTCTTCTGCCCATTGGAAGGGAAGAGAACCTCCCTGCATGCTGTGACTCCCTCCAAGTGATAATGTAGATAGAGATGAGTGGAGGTGCAAGGTAAGGTGGTGTGAGTAAGGATGTGCAGGAGTAGGGTAGGGAACGTAGAGTGATGGGGATGTGATGAGAGGCACAGCAGGAAGAAGGTGAGTGTGGCTTTGTACTAACATATTGTGATCTAATGCGATCATTGAAAGGTTTGCGCCACTGCACCCAGATCCTCCTGACGATATCCCTGCTTGTGACCGCCTCTGCAATGTGCAATCAGGCTGTCTTGTTCTCCTGGGGAAGTGTCTTCCGCCCATTGGAAAGGAAGAGGACCTCCCTACATGTTCTGACTCCCTCCGTAAGCATACGGAGGGAGTCATGGGAGAACCTGGGTGCAGCCCTGCACCTCTGTGCTCTGATTGTCAGTGTTTGCAGCACTTCAATGCTGTAGAACACTGACAGCACAAATGTCAAGAGAAAGTTGGCCATGGTCCCTTTAAGGAAACTGGCTGATGACACATCATGAATGACGTCACTAGACCCGCTTCTTCTAATTGGGCCAGGAAACGCATTGGGCAGGCTGAACAAGCCCGATTAAGGGAAATTCACTTTCTAGAGCGGGATGGAGCCAGCAGCGGGGCCGTGACCCGCCACCGACCCACCAAGGTAAGGAAAATCTCGGCCAAAGAAACTAGTAATCTGCAAAAAGAAAAGACAGTGGAGGAGATCGACCAGAAACACAAGAGGCGGTGACTGTTTAATGGCGCAAAAATATGTCCATCTCTGGATGGTTCTTGGCTCCTCAGGCTTCTACTCATGATCTACTTTAGAGCAGAACTTGCAGGCATGAGGAAGTTCATCAGACAGAGCAAAAGTTGCTGAATTGTCTACCTGGCAACAACAACTTGCATTTATATAGCACCTTTAACATAGTAAAACAAGGTGCTTCAAGGTTGATCGACAAGAGGCTGTAATTAGAGGAATGCAGAGCTCTGGAGGAGGTTACAGAGAAAAAGAGGTGCAAGGCCGTGGAATGCTTTGAACACAAAGATAAGAATTTTAAAGTGGAGAATTTTGAGGACCGGGAGCCGAGGTAGGTCAAGCACAGGGGTGATGGGTGAACAGGCATTGGTGCAAGTTAGGATACGGGCAGTAGAGCTCTGGATGAGCTCAGGTTTATGGAGGATGGAAGACTGGCCAGGAGAACATTGGAATAGTTGAGTCTGGGTGTAACAGAAGAGTGTTTCAGTAGTAGATAGGCTGAGGCAGGTGCGGAGACGGGTGATTTTATGGAGGTGGAAGTAGGCTGTCTCGGTGATGGAGAGGATAGGGGGTCAGAAGCTTAACTCAGTCAAATAGGACACTACAGTTGCGAAGACTCTGGTTCAGTCTGAGACAGTGGCCAGGCAAGGGGACGGAATCGGTGGCTAGGGAACGGAGTTTGTGGCGGGGGCTGAAGACAATGGCTTCGGTCTTCACAATGTTTAATTGAGATACTCGGGCAGATTTTCCTCTTACTGCACTTGAGTATAAAGGATTGTCTGGGTGCAGTGCATAGATGAAAATCAGACAGGGAGGACCACATGCCTGTAATAGAACCCACCTGTTGTTCCATCCATTTAAATTAACTGACAGAAACTCATTCAGGCTCCATTACAGACGTACAATCCTCCCCACCACAGAATATCCAGTAAAACATGGATAGTGCCATGCAATTTGACAGCATCAAAGTTGGTGAAAGTACCTACAAGAGGACTTCACATATTAGTTCTACTTTGCACCAACCAGTGCACAAATTAAGTAAATGCAAAATCTGTCTTTTAAACTTGAGAAGATGCCTTTCTGTTTTCTATAGGCAGTCACCAGAAACTATCAACAATAAATCACATTACACACGTGTCTGAGTGCACATGCTCAGAGATTTTCCATTCCATCCTTCCGTAGCAGTGCGAATGGACAACTGGCCCACCGGGGGTGCATATCAGAAAATCATGGGTGCATTTCCCACGATTGTCCATTTAATGGACAGAAAATCATGGAAGGTGTGTGGGTAAGGTCCTAATACATGTTCCCAGCAGGGAAGGTTCCTCGCTGGGGGCACAATTTTGTCAAAGCGGCTCTCATTTCTACACATTGCTCACTTGTATTTCTGCTCAAATTACGCCATTACTTCCAGTGTAGTGATTAAAGTTAGTGTTATTCTGTAAATTTGAAAGTTAGCTGTATAATGCAGTATCTTCCTCATGTGTGATAATTCTAGATGGGGCACAATAACAACTATTCAATCAATCAGCAATTTACAGATTAGAAATCTAGCTATCTTAGTTAAGTGACAGGTCGATGATAATAAATGCACTCCAGATGGCTTTACTTTAATTTGATTTAAACCATGGAATTAATGTGAATTTGAACAGCTCATCTCTTTAGTTGGTTTTAAACTATTTGAATACATATTTATAGGTACACTGATTAGTGGAATCCTATTAATGGCTTCAAAGATCTTAATTAAAACCCAGATTAAATGTGGTATGCTGCTACAGTCTGTCTGGCCATTTAGTGGCTTTAGAGCTAGATTCTGATTTTACATGCAGGATGTTAAACCATAAGGATGGCATCATCTACAGCAGGGGTTCTGAGGCCCCCTCTCCCATGTTAATAAAAATTCTACGGAACCCTTGTAACTCAACACAAGTATTTATTTCTGTATAAAAATTAGTTACGCAATTACAAATATCTATTTACAGGAAACTCTTTGGTATCCGGCCCATACGGGACCGGGATGGTGCTGGTTTATTAAAAATTCCGGATAACGGAGATGTATACCTACCAAGGTACGATAGCCCCGTTACACGGCCACAGATTCAGGAGTCCCTGTTACACGGCCACAGGCGCAGGAACCCCGGTTACACGGCCACCAATATACAGTAAAACTTACCTGAACCTACTCCTGAATTTTGCCAGTTAATAGAGAATTCCGGATATTTAGGTGCCGTTTAAACATGAGTTTCCTGTATTATTTTTGTTTTAGTTACTTAATATGAAACTAGTTGCTGGTGCTGAGCAACAATTCTGTCAAGACATGGAGGTATCTTCGACAAGCACACGAGATACAGGATCATAAAACTCATTCAAAGTGAGTTTGTTAAAATGTATTTACTATAATAAAACTATGACCTAAAAATTCAGTTGCTTTGCACCTCCCGTTAGCTCTAAATGGGCGCAAATCAACTAGTGCCTGGGCGCGGCGCCGCCAATGCCTCCCGCGAAATTCAGTGGGAGGTTAGCGGCGGCAGTAACTGTTAGCGCCCCGCGGCGATGACATCATCGCCGTGCGCAGCGCCCCGGCCGCTATCGTCGGTAGCGCCTCAACTTACCACCAGACGTTATGTCCGACAGGGTCAGGGGGGCCTACCTGCGGCTGGGGCAGCGCAAATTAAAGGGGGGGGGGGTGTGTGTGTGTGCCGGGCGGCTATTTTTGTTGCTGGCCGCCTGCCAGCACCTGCCCCCGTTGCCGTCCCCGGCCTCCTGAGCAGCCACTGGGCTGCGCTCCGTGAGCACGGCACTTCTGCCGGCACTCTGATCCCTGGTGGCCCAGCTGGACCCCGGGGCCCCTCCCCTTTAATAAGGGGAGGAAGGCCTGCAGTACCGCGGCGCAATATTCACTCGCAGCGCCCCAAGAGGGAGGTGGGGTGCTTTCCAGTAGCACCCCGCTTCCCTCTTGGGGCACTACCGGTAAATTTCAGCCGCAGGGGCGCTCATTTTTTTGGGGCACTAAAAGTAGCGCCCCGACGAAGTTAGCGCCCCTACCCAATTTTTCCCCCTATGTATTTTGATACCTTCCTTTATGCCTCTTCCACTGAACTACACTTGAACTCACTCGCCCGTTTAGAACGGAGATGAGGAGGAATTTCTTCTCTCAGAGGGTCGTAAATCTGTGGAATTCTCTGCCACAGAGAACCATGGATGCTGTGTCATTAAATACATTTAAGGTGGAGTTAGACAGATTTTTACAAGATAAGGGAGTGAAGAGTTATGGGGAGCGGGCAGGGAAGTGGCTTTGAGCCCAAGATCAGCCATGATCTTATTGAATGGCGGAGCAGGCTCGAGGGGCCAAGTGGCCTATTCCTGCTCCTATTTCTTATGTTCTTATGTAACTCATAATTTTCTCCAGAGCTACATCTTTATGAAATACTTTATAAAGTGTTTCCATACATAACTCCATCAAATTCTCTCCCTCTCTTCATGCACACTTGTTCTCATAAGTTTGTAATAAATGTGATACCACTTCCGTCGGCAGCGAGTTCCAGGTTCTCACCACTTACTGCGTAAAAAAGTTCTTCCTCACATCCCCCCTGTATCTCTTGCCCAAAACCTTAAATCTCTGTCCCCTAGTCCTTGTACCATCAACTAGTTGGAACAGCCTTTCCCCGTCTAGCCTATCCAAACCCGTCATAATCTTGTACACCTCTATCAAATCACCCCTCAACCTCCTTTGCTCTAATGAAAACAAATCCAGCTTCTCCAACCTGTCCTTGTAGCTAAGATCCCCCATCCCCGGAACCATTCTGGTAAATCTCCTCTGCACCCTCTCAAGGGCCTTCACATCCTTCCTAAAGTGTGGTGACCAGAACTGGACGCAATACTCCAGTTGTGGCCTAACCAGCGCTTTATAAAGATTCAGCATAACTTCTCTACTTTTGTACTCAATACCTCTATTTATGAAACCCAAGATCCCATATGCTTTGCTAACCACTCTCTCAATATGTCCTGCCACCTTCAGGGACCTATGCACATTAACTCTCAGGTCCCTCTGTCCCTGCAGACTCTTTAAAACTGTGCCATTAAGTGTATATTGCCTCTCCCTGTTCCTTCTGCCAAAATGCATCACATCACACTTCTCTGTATTAAATTCTATCTGCCACTTGTCTGCCCATTCTGCTAGCCTTCTATCTCCTGTTGCAGTCAATTGGTATCATCATTTTTTGCCACATCCCCAAGTTTGGGGTCATCGGCAAATTTAGAAATTCTACTTTGTATTCCAATATCCAGGTCATTTATATCTATCAAAAAAAGCAGTGGCCCCAGCACTGTCTACCATCCTCCAGTCTGAAAAACAGCCCTTTACCACAACTCGCTGTTTTCTGTCCTTAAGCCAATTCCTTATCCAAGCTGCCACTGATCCACCTATTCCATGAGCCTCAATTTTGTTAACCAGCCTTCTATGTGGTACTTTGTCAAATGCCTTCCTAAAATGTATGTAGACAACATCCATTGCATTCCCTTCATCGATCCTCCCTGTTACTTCATCAAAAAATTCAATTAGATTAGTCAAACACGATCTGCCGTTTACAAATCCGTGTTGGCTCTCCTAAATTAGCTTAAACCTCTCCAAGTGCCCGTTAATTTTTTCCTTGATTATTGTTTCTAAAACTTTACCCACCACTGATGTTAAACTGACCGGCCTGTAATTACTGGAATTGTCCTTACACCCTTTCTTGAACAATGGTGTCACATTTGCCACTTTCCAATCCTCAGGCACCTCCCCCGCATCTAGGGAAATTGGAAAATTATGGCAAGCCCTTCCGCTATCTCCTCCCCCATGACGGAGCAGGCTCGAAGGGCAGTATGGCCTACTCCTGCTCCTAATTCTTGTTATTATAATGACTAGTGTTAAAGAGTCTACCACTGCACATGCAATGCTCATGCATGAAATATGAATACTGCAGACAGCTAAGGAGCACAGAGCAACCGAGAGAGATCCCTATGGCAGAAGCACTAAGGCCACTTGTTACATCTCTTGCACATGCAAAGACTGCTGCCGTGAAGCTTTTCAGTCCCAATATGCAACAGGCTCTCTCATCAAACTGGGTTGCCAATCGAATGGAGAGAGTCATCGATAGAACTTCAACAATCTCATTACTGCCACCAGGTCTGCTGTTACACAGATTACTGAGCATAGTAAGGTGTTGCCCAGCAGCAGGGGCATGTGTTGAATAGCCAACAGAACACCAGATCCTCCAGCCACCCAATGACGAGTTCACATTTACAAGGAAGCAGAGCCACACTCTCATGTCAAGTGACACAGCCTGCAGCAGGGCTATTTCAGGCCCAAGGTCAGTGGTCAAGGGTCACTTCACTCTCACAGACATACAGCAGCCTGCCACCTCATACCCCTCCCACTGGGGAATCCAATAGAAACACAAAATTAGGTTCCACAATGCATTAGTCACACACTGCCACAGAGCAAAAGCATTAGTGTGACAAAGAGTACTAATGCAGCTTACATGTGGGGAATAAAATTTGCCGCACTGAAGTTATACTGTGCACTGAATGTGTTACGTTGGATACTGTATCAGCAGGTGACAGGAATGATACAATAGATGAACACTTAAGAGGTGAAGGCGTATTTGTTGAGGGGTTGCTAAAAATATAGTTTAATAGATAATAGATCTATAGATTGTTAATACAATGGGTGAAGGAGGTAATTAGGAGAATGTTGCGTCAGTAAGAGCCAGTCAAATTACTCTAGTGACTGGAAAACGTGGATCTCAGCTTCAGCCTCTTCCATCTACTCTATATTATGTCCTTCCTGATATTCAATGCCTTCCTTGTCTGGGTGCTCAATAGTAATGCCTTATTGTATGCAAAATGTATAGCCTGTCCAGTAGTTGGGATATGCATGGAATTATCACAGATGACATTATCCATCTTTCGGGATGGCAACAATAGGCCCTACACTAATGATTCCACATGTGTGAGAGGATGTGGGATACTGGCTGGACTATATAGCAGTATACCCTCTCATCTGTCAAGGAACCTCAATCTTGATGAGGACTCTTGCAGATGCATGCATCTCATTATAGTTGTGCTCATCAAATATACATGACTGCTATAGGTGTGATCTGAGCCAGTCCTGCATTCAGTTGTCTTGGCTTCCTAGGAACCAGCCTTGCATTTTTTTTTTCCTGTGTGAAAATAATTTAAACACAGTGGCTTGCCTCAAAATAAAAGAATCACAATTGCTTTCTGGGAATGGGAATTGGCCTATACCATCCTGTGTAAACAATGACAAACCAGCTGTATATGTGTCAGCCGTGGCTCAGTTGGTAGCAACCTCGTCTCAGTCATAAGGTTGTGGGTTCAAATCCCACTCCAGGGACTTGAGCACAAAAATCGACGTTGACACTCCAGTGAGGGAGCACTGCACTGCCAGAGGTGCCATCTTTCAGAGGAGACGTAAAACCGAGGCCCCATCTGCTCCCTCAGGTGGACACAAAGGACTCCACGACACTATTTTGAAGAGCAGATAAGTTATCCCCGGTGTCCTGGCTAATATTTATCCCTCAATCATCATTAAAACAAATCTGGTCGTTATCACATTGGGAGCTTGCTGTGGGCAAATTAGCAGCTGCCTTTCCTACATTACAACAGTGACTCCACTTCAAAAGTACTTAATTGGCTGTAAAGCGCTTTGGGATGGCCGGAGGTCATGAAAGGTGCTATATAAATGCAAGTCTTTTCTTTTATTGATGGGAGTGATAGCTGTTGTGGTTCATGAATGCAGTTATTGTGAGCAAGGCAAGTAGGGCTACAAGGAGTCAATCAAAGACACCTTGGGAAAGTCCTGCAATTTGGATAGAAAGCAGTCCCCACTGTTGTGGTTGTCCATGGGAAAATTAAGTTGCTAGCTCTGGCAAACAATGCATTAAAACCTGCATAATGCATACGTGCACTGCAGATTGACTGATATTGCTGGTGTACCCTTTTGCAGACTAAACAGCATGAAACAAAGATTCAAAGCTGAAATTATCTTTACAGTCACTGGCAAACTGTGCCCATTTTGGAATTTGGCCGCAAGCCTGTCCAACTCTTTCACTACCTTCCTGGCAATGCCTATGCATACACTGTCCTCAAAGAAGTCCAAGCAAGTTTGCCTTTGCCTTGTTATGCGATTGGAAGGGCAAGTGACAATGGATAAACGTTTAGCTGCCTCACTCACTGTTAGGATGCCAGTACTTGGCAAGTAGTAGCAATCCTCCTTTGGTATAATCTGATGTCTGGCATCCCTCCATCTGCCCTCTTCCTCCAAGAAGGATAAGCAAAGAGGAATTTCCAAAAGGAATATCCACTGTCTCAACAGCAAACCTGAAGAGCCCCGTTTGACAAAACAATCTGGTAGGTCTAAATGTGCACACCAGGACAGACAGCTCCAGGATTACAATGTCCGTGCAGACATGGCCCAAACTGCAGATCAGTTGGGTCCTGATCTTCATGCTGGTTGACTTGTTTTTCTGCAAAAGGTGTTGTCTTCTAATTGCTGAATGGCAGAAAGAGAGAGAAAATGCAAAGCCCTAATACAGTTAGAGGGTGAAGGTGGAAGAGAAATAATGGTTCATTCTTCCACCTGTAGTGATGAGCACCAAGGTTCTGCATGCAGAGCCCTGCACAGCCACACGTGTGGAGGACTAAAAAAATCAGGACCTAAGACCAAATTGAAGGATTCAAAGTCCGGAAACACTAATGGAAGCAAAACCAAGGTTCCCAAGAGTGGGGATGCCCATGCAGTAGAAAGGTGTGTGTCGTTCAGAGATGTCATGGATGAATTTATTAATAAGATTTTCCCTACATGATAAGGCCAGATTAACAATTCACTCAGGCCTACAGACACATGTCAGATGCAAAACATTTATAGATTAGAGAGAGCATGACTTGTTTGCTGAAAATAATATTACAATTATCTTAAATGGCATAATAAGGTAATAAACATAGCACTCTTACAAAGTTGAGAGTATGGGAACATCTGGAGATTTGTACTAGAGCACCAACAGGTAAACCAATGTTTTCTTATAGCCTAAAGGCACAGCTCAGCATGAGCTAGAAAAAATAGAATTCAACAAATGTTTAATACATGATGTAGCTTCACATCTCCGCTGAGCCAACATCAACATTTTCTTCCTCTCAAATAATATCCTATTCCAGCACGTTTACAGATCCTTCTGGGAATGTTCACCAAATACTCCAGACTTTCTGAAAAACAATGCATGTGTACAACAACTTCATAATAAAAACCAGTACATCAGTGAATCGAGGACTAAGTCTTCAGTATCAGACAAAGCCATGCATTTAAATTGCTCACTTTCCCCCCCCCCCCCTCTCAATATACTTGGGAGAAAATACTTAAGAGTTAGCCTTTGTATTTAGTTTCTCCAAATACCATCTGGAGCTATTTTTTGATTCAAAGTCGTATATCTGTCCTGATTTATAAATTTGATCAAATACACTGTACCAAGATGCAAGGAAACAAGTCCAAAGTCGCTATGCAGTAAAGATTCACTCAAGAGCACTGTCGAGATCAGAATTTGAATGGTTATTGGATGGCCTGAATTCTGTTTACTACTGGCATCCTAACAGTCATGGAGGCAGCTAAACATTTATCCATTGTGTCATTTAACAGTGCTCTGTGACATCTTATGGTAGTACCAGGCAGAGAATGAAAGTTCAAAATTGGAGGGGGGAAAGAAACGGAACTGCACTAAAATACATTATATAAAGCACATACTCAATTGAAAACAGGTCAGTAACACTGGCTGAAAGCCAACTAACACTGACTGCTTTTGTTCAGAGACAATAATTGTTTTTCAGTCTAAATACAGCTGTCATGCTACAGATGCCAAGTAAATAATTAGCGCTCTCAAACACACAACTCTTGCAAGCACAATACTGTATATACATTCAAAATTCCTTTATATGAGATCTGCTGCAGTGTTATGAAATATAAATAACAGATGGCCAGGAGTGTTGCAAGCTATTTTTTCCTTTCAAATGCCTACTATCCTGCTAATTATTTCCAGAATTTCCTGCTTTTGCTTCAGATTTCCAGCATTCAGTTTTATATTCATCTCAAGAATTGTGGGGGTTTTCTAACATTAATTCTGAATGTTATTCAAACCCAACATATCCCAATGTTGAGTACACTCAGTCATTTTAATATAAACTAGCAGATCTCCCATCTCCTATTTTGATAGGTGGTGTTTCAGTCTGGCAACATTGAGAGGTTGTCCTGAGATTCCAGGAGCACTGCGGAGAGAAAATGTGAATACTGGACAGGTCCTGGGATCACTAGAGAGATCCTGGGACTTGATAATAAAGGCTTCAAGGGCATGAGAGCATTGGGGACGGTTCTGGCATCAGAGAGTACTGGGAAGGCCGATTATGGGCTTGGCAACACTTGAGAGGAGGTCCCAGGTTCCAGCAGGAGTGACAAATTAGTTTAGAAGAGCCCTGACAATTTTGGGGTGGTTGCTGGAATCTAGCAGTTATCGGGAGAGCAGAGTCTAGCAATCTTGTGGGAGAGGGAGACCCAAGGAAATGGAACACAAACTGAACATGGCCCCTTTCAACCATTCGGCCCTAGTCGCCCGGCATTCCTGCCAGTCAGCCTTCTCTGGCAACCCATCTGCAGCCACTTTCCTCTTAATTATTCTCCCACCCACCAATTTCTCCATCAATTAGTTCCTGTCTTTGCACTCTTGCTGTAAAACATTTAAGGGTAAATCTTATTAAAATTAAAAGAAAATCACGAGCTTAGAGTGTGTAATTTCCCGATACGCATTCCTAGTTTGTGCCAGGAGTGCAGAAGTGGAAAATTTTATAGCCTTTCATAAATATAAATTTCCATATTACCTCAAATTCTCATAAGTTTATGTTGATACAGTTTCCAAGTTTTTATATTTTTTTAAAAATTCCATAAGCCTGAAAAATGGTTCATGAAAGATTTTTAACTGAACTCCCAACCAAAATAAAGAGAATGACTAAAAAATACATTGTCCATAAACAATCTTTGTTTTGTGTCAACAAATGAATAAAGCTGATCAAAACATAGGTTTTGTGCATCTGTGAGCAGCTCAATGAAAAACTGCATTTGTAAATAAATTTAAATAAAGGTCACATTTCCCTGAAATGAAACTTCAAGGATTCACTTGCCAGTTTGTTTGAACATCTTTTACAAAGAGCAAAGAAACTATCAATCTTCACAGGATATGAGGACCCCTTTTACTCATTTATACTGATGCATAAATGGCATGCTGAGAAACTCTAAACTGCACACACTCAGAATGCAGTGCAGTTGAAAGCACTGTCCAACTATTCGGAGATAAAAGTCAAAGCCCAGGCTTTTGAGAAAGGTACAGCTCTGAAGTAAAAGTAGAGATAAAATAGTAAGAGATTATTCAAATGTTTGACCTGCTGTGTGATATCTGGTGTATGGGGAAGCAAGACAAAGACTGAAAATAAAACAAATCACACCTAGAAAGGTTGGAGCATCTGTTTCAGCATAGCTTGTAGCTACATTAGGCAAGTATAAAAGGTTTTAAAAATATGTTATTAATTCTTTCATAGATATATTTAAATGTTTAATCACATACTGTACATTACAAACAGTAAATTGTTAAAACTGAAGTGTCTCACATAATTAGGTTTGTAAGGAAAAAAAGACTTGCATTTATATAGCTCCTTTCACAACCTCTGGGCAACCCAAAGCTCTTTACAGCCAATGAAGTACTTTTGAAGTATAGTCACTGTTGTAATGCAAGGAATGCGGCAGCCAATTTGCGCACAGCAAGCTCCCACAAACTACTATGTGATAATAACCAGATAATCTGTTTTAGTAATGTTGATTGAGGGATGAATATTGGCTAGGACACTGGGGATAACTCCCCTGCTCTTCTTCAAAATAGTGTCGTGGGATCTTTCACATCCACCCGAGAGCAGAGGGGGCCTTGGTTTAACGTCTCATCCGAAAGACGGCACCCCAACAGTGCAGCAATCCCTCAGTACTGCACTGGAGTGACAGCCTAGATTTGTGTGTTCAAGTCGAAATTAAGTAAGTCAAATCCAATTTTCTGGAATGTGCTACAGCTTAATTATTTTAAACTGATATTTTTGATTGCATTCTCTAAACATAGTCCACAATAACTTTTGTAGGAAATTTAAAAACATTTTAACATTTCCTAAACATGCGTAATTTATTCAACGTAGCTTAATGGTCCAAGTAAATTCCAAATTTCGGATCATGTTGTACATCATTCTGTTGACCTGTTTCCTATACAATCAAAACCATGAGGTTGGAATACCTTAATAATACCTACAAAGTGGTACATTATAGTGTAGAATTGTATAGATACTAAAATGGTTGAAGACAAGCTGCTAAGAGAAGGGTAGGTCAGGGCATTAAAAGAAAAATCAGATTTGTTGGTCGCAGAAGCCAGTGGCACAAAAACCAAGGCTTCTCCTATCTGAACAAAGTCATGAGGCAATGAGACTTCAGGTAGAGGATTTGTCACACCAGTTACAAGCACAGCAGAGGCATGCAAAACAATGGCAAGTTATGCGTCAAATAATTTCAGGGATTTGACTGGCCAGGGAGGCCAGAATAGCTGTGCTGAGAAGGTGCAGCTCACCAACCACACTCGAGGGTTTAGCAAAAGGCAGAGAGAAAGCTCATAGCTCACCTCACATTCTGAATTTTAAAAGGCACTTTATCAAAGGAATGAGTTTCCCACCACACAAGGGTTCCCTACATGGCTGGGAAGCGATACTACCCCACAACTCCTTCAGGATGAGATAGCCTTGTGTCTTGCCTGGCCAGGGAGAAGACTTAGGTTACTTGATACACCACTTGGTTGGGGGCAGAGTGAACAGTTCATCACGCATGGCTGCTTCAGCTAAATAGCAGGAACAGTACATGGCAAAAGCAGTGAACAATAGCCAGCTACAGTCTTATGACAAAGCTGGTTGTGTGCAGTAGTTCAGTTGCAGAGGCTGCGCAGGCAATTCAATTTCACTCTGGCTGTGCTGGCAAATGCCATTGCACAATACAGAGAACCACAGTTGGAGTAAGGTAACAGAGGTGCCAGGGAGAGGAGTAGCAGGACTCTTGGGCAGGTTTCCACATAGTCAGTGGAATCAAGGGGTCCACGAAGATTGGCAACTGTGGTAACATTGTTAGAATAAGCCACACACACTTCACAAGTGAGAGGTTGGGCTCACATGCAAGAGACCTCTACCAGAGGAGAGTTATGTCATGTTTTGAGATTTTGGCCTATTTGGCCTTCAAGAGATTTTGTAGTTAATTTATATTATGATGGGCAGAGGGTAAGCTTTTGGCACACTCTCTTTTTCTCTCTCTGTGGAAAAAGACTTCAGGAGGAATGTGTCTGGGACAGTGAGAGAGGCAAAGAAGTCTCACTTTCTAAGTTAGTACCAGTCAGCGATAGTGACTCATAAAATGAAGTAAACTTTGTCGAGGGCAGTTTATGTACCTCATTATTTTTGAAGCTATGAACAGCGATAGGAAATAGATAAAACTTGTGAAAAACATTATTCTGTTCTTTTATGCATTTCATGTAAAGTAAACTAGTTGTTGGTTTACAATTGATTTTGTTTCACTTGAGTGCTCATCACTCTGCTTTCTGAAAGATAGGAAAAACACACATGGGACACATTCAATATCACATTATCTAATACACACAATAAGGGGTCTTATTACAGTTCCCTAGGTCATGCTAAATATTGGGCAGTAAATGTGGGATGCAGGGTCTGCTGAACCCAAGAGAATATCCAGTGTCAGCTCAATATACTACAGACGGTAAGTATCATTTTTGGAGTTTGTGCTGCAGGCAAGGAGCCTTGCCCATCACCAGCACATATCAGAAGTTCAACACTTAAATACATGGTCAGAAAATTGGGCATAGCACTTGCCTGGATTTTCCAATATGCGTTACTGGCAGGCAAAGCCTGCAGCGCAAAGTCGGAAATTATCTCTTATGCTGAAAAATATCTTTGGTCAATTCCCCCCCCCCATTTCCTAGTCTACCACCTCCTCAGATTCTAACAGTCAAGCCTTAACACATACAATAGTTACCACTATCTCTATTTTCTTAGTGCAATCCCAATCACTTTTATTGCCATTCAAGTCACCTGCTTTATCAATTGATGCCAATAAAGCAACTGTAATTGTTACTGTATTTTGAGGACAGGGTGGTGAACTAAGTTAAAAACTACTATCCTTTAAACTCTGCCACGAATATAGCCCAAACAGATGGGGTGAAAGGTCTGTCCTTAAGGAGCACCGTTAGTGGAACTTTACTGTGCATTTAACCCATGCTATATCAAAGCTGGGAGTCACTTATGGCTACATGGAGTATGATGGATCTTCGAATGGTACACAAGAGATTTTGCTAGTCTTCAAGGAAACTTTTCAAGGGACAAGGCACCATCAAGTCTTATCATCACAGCATATATGACCTCACATGGGACCTACTATTTCCAATGCCTCCTCTTCCTGTGGACTCAGGGTTTTCTGAGAGATGATTTTCCCCAGGTGCCCTTGCTGGTTGTATGACTTTTTTCCCCTTTTAAAAAAAAAGGGAGAAAAGACAATTTTACAGACCTGTAAGTATCAGTGAGACTTGCCTCATGCGAGGTCATAGTTGCCGTGATGATGGCAGACAAAGTGAGGGGAGAGTGATTTTGAGTGAAGGTATTTGAGTCTTTGGAGAGGTGTCCCTTAGTAGAAGTGAGTTTCCCTGACACCCATGTGCTGAGAAAGAGTAAGATAGGCAAGGCGGCGCGTGAAGCTGTACGAGTGGTAGAGGATGTTTATTGGCAGCAGAGCCTTGAGGTAATCAAACCTCTTTCTACATTGTGTGGCAATTCATGGGGTGATGGAGGTTGCACTGACTGCCTCTGCCATCTCCCTCGAGACAGCTTGCAAACAATACTCTCCTGTCTTCAGAGCCCATCAGATGGTTTCTCCTGGTCTTCATTCCGGACAACAAAATCTTCACTGACTTATGGGAAAATCTGGCAACCCTTCCAGCTGCTGAGATCCCCAGGCTGCTACTCCTCTGCCATCCTGCTGAGAAGTGATGCTGTCTTTTAACTACCTGCAGCTTTTAAAGGCTGCACCCGAACTGGTTCTGGGAAGAAATTGCTACAGTTTACCAGCAGTTTCACATTAGCAGGTGTTAGGACCAACCTGCTGAAAACCCAATGGGAGAAGAATTCAGGACGACATATTCTTGATAAATTCACATAGGCATTAACCCCATGAAAACAAATGGCTTATTGCTTGCATAAAAATGGCATACACACAAATATAGTAAAATAAGAGTGTTAAGCATTCGGATGTGAACTTCACTGATCAGAAGTTCTATCCTAATATGTAGAATACATTTAACGTAGGAATATAGGGGCCTACGATGTTGAATTTGGGCCCCATAGACCGCAAGGACAAAGAGTTAGGCCTAGAAATTTGGGGGTTTAAGCGCTGGCCGTTAAGGCCAATTTTGAAGAAAAAATGGCAGCCGTGTAGCTTCCGCCCGCTTTCGGAGGGTCCCGCCATTATGAGCAGGTCGGTAGCGCTGCCAAAGCGTGCACTCGCTGCAGATTTTTGGATTAGGCAGATCATAATGTCAATGACTGTGCAACGATCACTTGACACACGATCTGCCATTTTCGCAGTCACCGCTCCACCTACCGCCCTCTCTTAATCACGACCAGCTGACCAAGCGTTCAGTAGCAGGGCGGAGCCTCCAGCAGCGCTATTTAAAGGGATCATCATCAACTACTTGCAGCTGACATGGTTTCTCAGTTTGACTGGCTCTGTGTAACTTTCTGTAACTCTTGCAGCTTTCTAGTTTCGAGTTCCTGAGGTGACAGGGAGTGCTGGTGCAAGTGGAGAATGCCTTCATTCTCATTTAAAGGCTTCTGCTCAGTCATGGGGGGGGGTCTACTTGCAGTCCCCCTCGCGCTCGAGTATCTTCGGGAGAGGGAGCAGAGGCAGTGAAGAGAAGATGCGCGCAGGAGGAGGAGGAGGGGGGCCAGGAGGGCAATCAATAGGAGGCCTTATCCACCTAGGGTCTTCCAAGAGAACTTTTCCTACCTCCACTTAAGCAGTGTATTAGGAGGCTTCACTTCAGCAAAGAAGTGGTCACAGAACTCTGCCACCTCCTGCAATCAGACCGGCAGCCTCAGAGCACAGTGACCACGGCTCTCCCAGTGGTCCTCAATTTCTTCGCCAGCGGATCCTTCCACTCTGCAGCAGGAGACATAGCAAACATCTCCCAGTTCGCTGTCCATCGCTGCATCCGGGAGGTCATAGAGGCTCTCTACACAAACTACATTGTCTTCTCTCTGAACAGAGAGAGGTAGGACGAGTGCGCATGTGGCTTTGCCAGGATAACGGGCTTCCCCGTGGTGCAGGGTGCCATCGAGTGCACACACATGGCTTTGTGGGAACCATATACCAATCCTGAGATGTTCCGTAACCGCAAAGGCTACCACTCATTGTGCAATTGTTGTGCGACCACGCCAGCGCATCAATGATGGTGAATGCCTGCTATTCTGGCAGCAGTCATGATGCCTTCATCCTGCACCAGTCCAGTGTGCCAGCAATCTTCCAGCCACCATGTCAAACCCGAGGGTGGCTGCTCGGAGACAAGGGCTATCCGCTCTGCACCTTGCTGATGACTCCCCTCCGCAACCCCACCACTCGTGCCAAGCACTCATATAATGACAGCCATGCTGCTACCAGGATCATCGAACAGACCATCAGGGTGCTCAAGCAACGGTTCCACTGCCTTGACCGCTCCAGTTCTCGCCGGAGCAGGTGTCTCATTTCGTGGTGGTCTGCTGCATGCTTCACAACTTGGCCATCCTTGCCACCAGGGATGGCGGGACCACCTCAGGAGGAAGAGGAGGGACGAGGACAAGGACGGGAGGAGGTAGGCAGCAGATCCCAGTTCCAGATGGGCTCTCCGTGAAGGCCTCATCATACTCCGATTCCGGTGAATGAAACCTCAGCTCCCCATCATACCATCCCTGTGTCACAGAACATCACAGCATCTTCCTGAGCACAAAGCTGAAATGAGAGCCACGACAAAACAAACATTCCAAACAAAAGTAATAAAATTACAATATCAACTAATCATCCTTGTGCCTGTCGGTCGTGTACCTTTTCCTACTGTAGTGCTCCCCCAGTGGCTGGTGGAAGGCTGCTGACTCTCAGTGGGGGAGACTACGGATAGCCTTGCAGGACCACCTCAACCAGCTGTGGGCCTAGAAGGCCCAGCTGTCAACTGCACCACCTTGGCATGGGCAGTCGGTACTGGCTGGCTGATAGGCAGCGGCAAGGGCAATGGAGGAGTGGCAGTGGTGGGAGTAGGAATGCTGTCATCCTGAGAGATGACAGCAGGTTCTTGCTCCACAGACCCACTGCCACTCCCTCGGGGTAGCGCCTCAGCATTCCTAGCAATCTGTTGGAGGACAGATTGCTGGACTGCTGCGACACCCCTTTCAATACTCATATACCCAGCAACAATGGCAGCAGTGCATGGCAGCAAGTGGAGACTGCATGAGAGCAGCCTGCGCTTCCACTGCAGCACAGGCGTTGGGTCGCTTCCGCCTGTGCTGCAATGGAAGCCGCGATATTGCCCATCACACACAGCATCATGGTTGGGTCGACACAGTCTCTCCTAGAGTTGTCCATCATTTCCATCCTGGAAATCATGGGCTCAAAGCTCAGCCCCGTCCAATGTTGGAGCCGGACCCCTCCATGCTCCTTGACATTGACCAGAGGCTCTCTGGCAGGCTTGCCATTGCACCTAGCATTTCCGTGTGCATGGCCATTGTCGTAAGAATGAGCCTTACGCGTGGTGAACTTAAAGTAAGCTTTAATCAACTAAAAAGGTGCTACATACAAAAGAGGTCTTACTCTATGCCTCTCCAGGATCCAACTGATCAGTCCGGTATTTATCCTGGACTAATTACAGGAAGTGATGCAATAAAGTTCGAGTCACAGGAAGCTGTATTGTGTTACCACATTCTCCCCCCCCAAAAGATTAGAAGGCCGGGATGCTCCCTCCATTTCGTAGCCGCTGGACGAGGGAGAGCCGCACCCGTTTGGGTTCTCGTAGCGGTAGAGGGCCCCTAGCCCGTTTACCCGCCGCGGGCCGTGGACCAGAGTCCGAGTGATCCAGCCCGCTCTGTGAGGGGTCAGGACGATCCTGACTGTGTACTGGTGCCTGAACGGGTGTCGGGCAGGGCTGTGGCAGATCCGTTTCCGAGCGTACGGTACGGGGTGGATCGTGGCTGCGCGTGCGAGCCCCGACGGGCTCATAGTCAGTCTGCCCCAGGTCGGCACGCTGGAGTGAGGTACCAGCCGGCGTCAGATCCAGATCATGATGAGAGGCACCTGGCGAGCCCAGAGATGTGCCTGGTACAATATCATCCCCTGGTATCTCTCTATGTTTCGGCGGGCAGGGAGCCAGATCCCGCAATGACACGGTAGATTCCCGACCGTCAGGATACCGAATATAGGCGTAGGTAGGGTTGACGTCAGTGAGCTCAACCTCATCTACCAGGGGGTCATTCTTAGACGCCCGGACATATCTTCGGAGTAGCACTGGTCCCGGTGCAGTCAGCCACGACGGGAGAGATATCCCATAGGATGAGCGACGCTGAAATCGGAAGAACCGTTCATGAGGCGTCGTATTTGTGGCGGTCGAAAGGAGGGACCGTGTGGAGTGTAATGCGTCTGGAAGTACTGCTTCCCATTGCTGGTTGGGTAGGCCCCGAGATCTCAAAGCCAGACGTACCGCATTCCAGATGATAGCGTTAAAACGCTCGACTTGCCCATTCCCGACCGGATGATAAGGCGTCGTTCTGCTGGCAGCAATACCCCGTTCCGAGAGATAGGCCTCGAGTTCTCCTGACATAAAAGGGCCCCGATCCGAATGAACATAGGATGCCATGCCACAGAATGCAAATACCTGCTCAAGGCAGCTGATAACCGTGGTCGTCAGCATATTGGGGCAGGGAAAGGCAAACGGAAAACGGGAATACTCATCGACCATGGTCAATAGATAAGTGTTGCGAGTTAAAGAGGGCAACGGCCCCTTAAAATCGATGCTAAGCCGTTGCATTGGCTGGGTCGCATGTATGAGTATACCACCCGAGGGGCGGAAAAACTGAGGTTTCAATTCCGCACAGACTCTGCAGTCCGAGCACATCTTCTTTACATTCCCGGTAGAGAATGGGAGATTTCGGGACCGCACGAAGTGTAGCATACGAGTAACGCCCGGATGACACAACCCATCATGGATGTCTACGAGCGTAGAGGGTGCCATGGCGGAGCAGAATGCTCATGTGAGGGTATCCGGAGCCACATTCTCCTTGCCAGGTCGATAGTGGATGGTGTAACCAAAAGAGGCCAATTCCAGCCGCCAAAGCTGGATTTTATTATTTTTAATTTTGGTCCGTTTTCGATTATCGAGCATGAAGGCGACCGATCGCTGGTCCGTGATTAAGGTAAAGTGCTGGCGAGCTAGGAGATGAGTCCACTTCCGTACTGCCTCTATGATGGCTGTAGCTTCTTTCTCGACTGGAGGATAATGTAGCTCAGCCCCTTGAAAAGTCCTGGACAAAAATGCCACCGGACGACCTTCTTGATTCAGAGTGGCCGAGATCGCCACCTCCGAGGCATCACACTCAACAACAAAAGGAAGACTCTCATCGATGGAGTGAAGAGCCGCTTTCTCCAACTGTTTTTTCAGGAGGTTAAAGGCTGCAACAGCCGCTGTGTCTAGTGGGAATGTGCTGGCCTTCAGTAGAGGTTGGATTCGGTCCGAGAAGTTAGGAATCCATTTAGCATAGTATGCAAACAGGCCGAGGGCCCGGCGCAAGGAGGCCAGATTCTTAGGTGGCGGGAGTTCTTGGAGAGGGCGAAGCCTTTCAGGGTCAGGTTTAATGATGCCATTGCCCACACAATAGCCAAGGATGTTGATGGTTGGTTGTGACTCAATGGATTTAGCTGCATTTAATGTCAAATTACGGTGCTGGAGTGCGTCCCAAAATCGTTGGAGATTGGCGTCATGTTCCCGCTGATTGCAACCTGCGACAGTAATATTGTCCAGATAGGGAAACGTATCCTTCAAGTCTTCCTGTTTGACCAGGTCATCCATTGCTCGCTGGAAGACAGCCACTCCATTAGTGACCCCAAAGGGGAGGCGACGAAATTGATACAGCCGTCCATTGGCTTCAAAGGCCGTATACTGCTTGTCTGAGACCTTCAAGGGTACCTGATGATAGGCACTTTTCAGATCATATGTTGAGAACACCGTGTACTCAGCCAGTTTATTAACCATATCATCGATGCGCGGCAATGGGTATGCGTCCAAGTCCGTATATTGATTGATGGTCTGTGAATAGTCAATGCACAGCCGTTTCTTGTGAGGTTGTAGAGGGTTCTTAACAATAACGACCTGGGCGCGCCATGGCAACGAACAAGACTCGATGATATCCTCTGCTAAAAGCCGAGAAATCTCAGCCGCAATAAAAGACTGGTCTTCCTGACTGAAACGTCGTGACTTTGTTATAATCGGTTTGCATCGAGGAGGGATACTGGTAAACAGTGAGGGTTCATCCAGTGAAGCTGCTGACAATGCACAGAACGGTAATTGAGGTCGTATATTAGAAATAGTGAGTTCAGGTTTGGATCCGCCGAACTCAATGGTGAGCTTCTTATGCTGCTTTTGAAAATCCAGCCCTAAGATAAGATCACTACATAAGTCCTTGAGCACCGAAAGCCGGGTGGAGGGATACCTGTGACCATTAAGTGTTATTTCAACCATACAAAAGCCAGAAATTCTGGTATTAAGTGATGACTGAGCCATTGCAATTGCCTGGTCCGATGGGAAAACATGTAGCTTTAACTCTGCAACAATCTGTTCCCTAATGAAACTATCAGTGCTACCTGAGTCAATTAAGGCATCTAAAGTATGTCCATTAATTGATGCTTTTGTAGCTGCATGGAATAGGTTCTGAGGACAAGCAGCTGTAATTGGTGTCGTTGCACAAAGAGTGGCTGAAACTCTAGGTGTGTTTCTTCGAGAGAAAACCCGAGAGGAAGCACGATAGATTTTAGCCGGAACATCTTGATAGGCCCTTACCGGGGCAGTTCGGTAGGACTTAGCTTGATAAGCCCTCGTAGAGGCTCTTGATAGGCAAACCTTTGCAAAATGACCCTTTTTGTTGCAATGACTG
The DNA here is from genome assembly GCA_030390025.1 of Squalus acanthias. Lineage (NCBI taxonomy): Eukaryota > Metazoa > Chordata > Chondrichthyes > Squaliformes > Squalidae > Squalus > Squalus acanthias. The sequence continues at coordinate 149,762,550 of CM059426.1, read as the reverse complement.
CAAAACGCATTGCGAGCAGGGGAGAATTTCCGAGGGTGAAACTCATCACCACAAAAGAAGCATTTCTTAGATTGCCAAGAGGCTGCCACAGTGGGGTCATCATCCTCTTCATCAGTGAAGTCATCAGATTGATCGTCAGGGATAAAGTCCTCCCTAATAGAGTTCACCTGTGGCCTCTTAAATTGCCTGACTGTAGTTAAGGCAGCAGACCGAGGTCTGGGCACTGTATAAAGGTCTGCATTTCTTTTTGCCAGATCTAGAGAGCAAGCCATGTCATTAGCTCTCTGAAGCTCAAGTGTCTTACTTTCCAGTAGACGCTGGCGTATAAATGGGGAGGCAAGCCCGCAGATGAAAGCATCACGGATCATTTCTTCACGGTACAGCTCAGCTGAGGCCGCCTGAAAGTTACAGTCCATACTAAGTCTGCGAAGCTCTTGGAGGAATTTATCAATGGATTCCTCCGGCCCTTGTTGGGCTGTAGCTAGTAGATGTCTGGCATAGACCTCATTCGGTGTCTTAGTATATAGTCTTTTAAGCGTCCGAATTGCCTCCTCGTAACTGCCCCATTCCTCGACATACTGAAATACATTCGGGGTGACACAGTTGATGAGTATCCGCAACTTTGAGTCATCATCAGCCTTGCAATATTCGAGAAAATTGTCAAACGTGTGATACCAGTGTTTCCACACCTTACCGGCTGCTGGGGTGTTTGGGTCCAAGTCAAGACGCGATGGTTTAAGGATGTTTTCCATGATGGGTGATTCCCTGGATCCTTAGTTCCGAGTTCGTCCAAAAAGTTTGAGTGCGAAGTTTTTCAAAGTTGATTAAATTGTCGTAAGAATGAGCCTTACGCGTGGTGAACTTAAAGTAAGCTTTAATCAACTAAAAAGGTGCTACATACAAAAGAGGTCTTACTCTATGCCTCTCCAGGATCCAACTGATCAGTCCGGTATTTATCCTGGACTAATTACAGGAAGTGATGCAATAAAGTTCGAGTCACAGGAAGCTGTATTGTGTTACCACAGCCATCACCCTTTTTCTGAAGCCCGCCCCATCCAGGTCATTATTTGAGTCCTGTGCAGCAGAACTCGTGTGCGAACTCACCCTCCGGGGAGCTGGCCCCCCGAGCTACCCTTTCCCCCGGCCTTGCTGCAGCCCACTCCTGCCCGGTGCCTCACCATGTGCAGATCTCACATCTACACTACCCTCTACATTCCGCGCAGTGCTATTTTCTGAGCTGGTGTCTGCAAGTGTCAGATGCAGTGACGGTGTGACTTCTCCTGCATCACTCTCCTCCACAACATCAGGGACAGGCTGTGCTGGTGGCACTTCTTGGGTATCTGAAAGCAGAAAGGCACAAGGGTCGGGTTGTGGTGAGGAAGCAAGATATTCAGGCGTACACCATCAGCAGCTTGTAAGGTGAGAAGAGATTGTGGAATGAGGGGGAAGTGGGATGCGAGAAGCAGGATTAGGAATGACCATACTGTCATTATCAGCAAGGGTTTCAACTTCCCGTTGCCATGGCCTCGGTCACTGCCCCTCCAATGATGTCGAGCACAGCTTCCTCCAGGTGTCTGAGGTTCTGTATAGTGGCTTGGCCGCCTCCCGCTGCTCTCTCCGGTTGTGTGCCACCTTGGCCTGCAAGAGAAAGGGAAGTGTGTAAGTGTAGAGCAATGTGTTTGGGTGATGTGCCTGCCATAGTTGAATAGTTGTCAGTGTGTGAAAGGTGTGAGTGCTGCAGCAGTGGTAAGGTTGTGAGGGTGAAGTGAAGTCATGATTGTAAGGTATGAGTGGTAATAAGTAGAGATTTGTTGGTAGGTGAGTGATGGGAGTGTGGTGCAGTGTGAGAGGTTTGTGGTGCAGATGGTGAGATATGGCATTTGCTGAAGCCTTCACTCACCTTGACCTGCCATGTGAGGTCATTAAACTTCTTTCGGCATTGGATCCAGGTCCTTGGGACCACACTGGTGGCCGTGACGGAGTTAGCCATCTCCTCCCAGAGTCTTCTGCACGTAGCCTTGGACGGCTTCCTACCACACTGCGGGAACAGTATAGTCCGCCTTCTTTGAACGGCCACGGCCAAGGCCTCGAGTGCAACATCCGAGAACCTTCAGGCTCCCTCTCTAGGTTGCTGAGCCATGTCTTCAGCCTGACTTACAATATGGTGCTGCTGCAACAAAGCACCTCCCCTTTAAGTAGTACAGAGAGCCTAGGCCAAACATTACTGGCCATTGGACTGCACCAGATATTAGCCCACCTGTTCCACGCTAAGCCAATCAGCAGTGCGTATAGCGTTGAGTTCAGCGATGCAATCATTGGCCCTGAATTTGCGGTCGGAGGCTTCCCGCGGGGAAATGCCTCCAATCCGTAAATAAAATGCCCACGTACCTGGGGCCTCGGGATCCACGGAGACTCGCGGTCCTGGGGCTCTCCGGGTACACGTGGGCAGAGGCCCACGTAGCCCGGGGCGCAGGTGGGTCGCAAGCGCCCCTGGGCCGGCCCAATGAATGACAGAAGGGAATCCCCATTCAAACTTATGGGGATTCCATACGTACGGAAACCCCATATGAATGGGAATACCCCAAAAAATACACCTAGACATCGAATACATTTTTTAAAAACCATCACGTTTAAAATTAATAAAAATGGCATTTAATTAAATATTTAAAATAAAAATGTAATAAAAAAAAATTACACATTTTAAAGGGGCTAAAAATAAACTTACCGTACAAGTTTTTAAATGTATAAATTATTGGTAAAATTTTTTTTTTTTTTTTTTTAAACTCTTACGTTGGTACAGGCGCAAGAATTTCACGGGCATTTGTTGGGCAAAAGGCCACCCACGGATGCCCTTTTCCCAGGGATGCATGTGATCTGTCAAGAGAATTCTTGACAGATCGCAAGTTCCAGATTTTAGCGCATGCGCAGCATAGGCCTAAACCCGAAACTTGCACGGCCCCTATGGGCATGTACACACCTCGTACGCACCCGTAGGGGCCGCAAATTACAGCCCATTATAATGAGCAGACAGCACGAATTCTGCGTGCTGCCTGGACCACTTCAACAGGCGCAGGCAAATAGCACTGGTCCTTGACACCGCCCCTTTTCGGGCCTAATCCAATTTCTAGGCCTTAACGTTTAATTCCATAGATCTTTAAGACCTATTTATAACAGTACTTACTGTTTTCATTTAATGTTAGCTGAATTCCACTATCAAAATGTTGCAACCTCAGGATTCAGGCTCCATTTTGTCACTTCTAATCAGCTGTGCTCTAATTTGGATTGACTTTGCCATAGAAAAAGGAAAGCTACAAACGGAGGTAAAACCACTAACAAAACTGCTGCAAGTATAAAACAAGGTTTTATCAAACTCTGACCCCAAGGTACTTATGTTGTTGCCAAAGCTTTCAGTTTCACAGCATTGCTGATAGTACAATTTCCCTTATTTTCTGAAGCAACTCAAGATTAGTAGGAAAGAACAATAAACTGAAAGGATAGTAGTGGGTCAACTATTTTTCATGTCACATTGATCACACCAACGGTGTTCTTATTCAATTACATAGCCGTTTTACTCTGAAAAGAGGTACTCTTTCACAAACATTGGCAATAGATTGTGTCTTTCATTTTATTGGCTAGGTCAATGGTAATAAAGAGTGAGAGAAACAATGTACAACATAACTAAATTACTAAGACACCAATTGAGCACCATATTGTGTGTCACTGACCTAATGTATCTATAGGAGATTTTTTCTGAATATACTTTTTGGAAAGGAGAAAGGGATTACACACATGATAAAGCCAGGCCACTAGGCAGTCCTGCTACAATCTCCCAGAAACCAGGGTAAAATTTGTAGAATCAAAACTCTTCCAGTCACATCAGGATACTGTTTAGTCAATTCAAAGGTGCACATTGTTTAACTATCGATAGTAAATATAATGAGCTCTCTGTAGTACTTGCTCAAGTGATTCCGAAATCCCAAAGCATATTTTTAATATCAATAATGAGCTTGTGCATATCTATAAATAAATATCTCTGAGCTACTTTGATCTAATAATCCTAAAGCTATGTTTTTTTAGGATTACCAATTTGGCATGGCACCAAAAATCTAACTTTACTTAAAAAAACACAGGGGTAATTTTCCAAATTTGCACTCTTGGCATGAAGCTTCATCCACCAAAAGTGCACATCAGGAATTTGGATGCGCAAATTTGTAAAATGATCTTGCATAAATAAAATATTAAATGAAGGTTTAAAACTAAAGATACCATTTTACAAATTCACAGATCTCTGTCCGAAGATTATAGATTGTGAATTTGCGTGCCACCTCCATGACACTCTATCCATTAAAACGAATAGATGGGAAATCAGGAGGGGCACTTGCCCAAATTCCTGATATGAATTGCTAGTGGGGAGACTCTATACCAAAAGCACAAATTTGTAAAATTAACCCCAATATGTAATTAAAAAACTTGAGAGTGTAGGGAATATATACTATATGAAGTTTTGTCTTTCTGCATTTAAAAAAAAATTCAACCTCATTTAACAGGCTACATATTTTTTTCCCATTTATAGCTAATCTGCACAACCACTAACCAAAGTTAGTTGACTAGAGTTGCTAAATCAGCTTACATTTAAAGGAATACTCCTGGGAAAACTCAAAAATTGGATTTGGATATCATCTCTTAGGATGTAGTATATTGACAAATGAAGTGTGAATATACCTTCATTGTCACATTTTATTGTTCCAAAGGACATCCTTAATATTGGGATATGGTTCAGTCATGTTTATACCTGTGCAGAACATGGTACTTAGAACTCCCCTACTTTATTGCTAACTATAATATATTATTCCAGCAATATAGCATCTTCAACAAGCAGTACTTTTAGAGTTTCAATATATTTTGTGCTACTTCATAAAGGAAGCTCCCAAATATAATTATTGAGAGCTGCCTCTGGAGAATAAATTTAAGATTTTCATAACAGTTAAACTTTTGGTTTGCAATAAATACTTCAAGCTTAAACACATCACTGAGTTAAGGCTGACAGCTTAACTTGCAATGTGACTTTCTGACTCAGAGGCAAGAGTACCAAGTTCAGGCTCCACTCCGGATACATCAGCACACAACCTGGACTGACACTTCAGTGCAATACTGAAGTTGCGAAATGCACTCTATAAATGCAAGTTCTTTCTTCTATCTTTCTATTATACCTTTGTGTCTAGTGTAAGATTATCTTTGGGCCGAAAAAGCTATAATTAAATTGTTTTTCGGGATATATTATGTTTCAGGTCTCTACTCATTTTTAATGATTTAATTTGTAAGCAATTAAAGTTCTAATCTGATTTTATCCAGCAGCCATTAGGCCTCAGAATCAAAATCAAACAATAACCGTAACAGAGAGAAAATCATAGTAATCCAGGGTATAAATCCTTTCCTAATGAAGATCATCTGTTATATTACACGTGTGGACTGAATAATCATGGTGTATTTGCTGTGGATTATTTCTGAAACAAGGGATATATTTTATGGCTGGTGCTGCTCCTGCACGAAACTTCAATAGACTTTTTCAATGCAGCCATTAACACATTAAGTCCTTTAAGCATTCATATGGGAACAGCACAGATTGCAAAATATATGCCCAAGAACTTTTCTTTTGCTCCCAAAAATAAAACACAAGCCTTCAGTTTCACAGTGGAGTACTTATTTGCTTAGTTAGATTACCTTTACTGAATTAAATTTTACTGAATGCATCAATACTAAAATGAAAGACTATTACAAAAATACTTGCTCTATTTAGCACTGAACGGGTGCAGGACATTCTGCGAGGGGAAGGGGAACAGCCAATGACACAGGTAGGAAAAGGGTTGAGGTCCTACAGGCAGTGGTTCAGGAGCTAGGAAAAGAATTATAAATAACAGAACCTCAAAAGGTGGTAATCTCTGGATTACTTCCAGTGCCACGTGATAGTGAGTACAGAAAAAGGAAGATAGTGCAGGTGAATGTGTGGCTGGAGAAGTGGTGCAGGAGAGAGGGCTTCAGATTGCCGGGGCATTGGGACCAGTTCTGGGGCAAGAGGGACCTGCACAAGCCAGACAGGCTGCACCTGAACAGAGCTGGGACCAATGTCCTCGTGGCACATTGGAACAGGAGTTGGCCATTCAGCTCCTCGAGCCTGTTCCACCATTCAATCATTTAATGGCTGAACTCAATCTACCCACCTTGGTTCCGGAACCCTTAGTACTCTTGCCTAATAAAAATTTACTAATAAAAAACATTTTTTTTAATCTTTTTCTTTCTGTCTCATATCTCTCTCTTAATCCCATCTTTCTTTCCTTCTCTTTATTTCGCTTTCTGTACCTGATTTGGCATTGAATTAAATATTCTAACTGACATTTATTGGTTCAAACTTTGCATTGCTCATCAACAATTCTGCAATCCGATTGGTGAAGGAGATATATAGTTGCTTATGCTGTTCACAAAGGTCCCAGAACCCCTGTAGAGGGCGTCGCGCAGTTTTGGCTCTCTAATTTACAGTAAGTTCCAGGGCAAAAACTTATACAACGTCTGTGGGCAAGTGCCACTCGTTCGCCACTGAAAGCAAAAGCTGGCCCAAAATAATTAGGTTTAAAGTAGTTATGGAAAGGGACAAAGAGAAATCAAAAGGTGAAAATACCCAACTGGAAGAGAGCCAATTTCAGTGTTTTGAGAAGGGAAACAAAGATTGGCCAAGAAAACAGTAAATGAGCAATGGGACTTCAAGGGGGAGATAGTTCGGGTACAAACCAATCATATTCCCATAAAGAGGAAAGATAGGGCATACAAAGCTAGAGCTCCCTCGATGACAATGGAAATAAAGATTAAAATAAAACAGAAAAAGAAGATTTAATGACAAATGTCAGTACAGAATATAGTAGAAAACCAGGTAGAATACAGAGATGCAGCAGGGAATTGAAAAAGGACATAAGAAGGGCAAAGAGAGAAATGAGGAAAAAAAGATTAGCAGGTAACATAAAAGGAAACCCAAAAATCTTTTATAAACATTTAAAAAGCCAAAAGGATATATTTTTTTTTTAAAATGGTGATGCCGATTAGGGACAAAGAGGAAATCTTCTTGAAGGTAATGCAGTAGATGTCATATATATGGACTATCACAAAGCATTTGATAAAATACCACATAACATACTTTATTTGGAAAATAGAAGTACATGGGATTAAAGGTGGTAACTGGCTAAGGGATAGGAGGAAGAGTAGTGGTGAACGGATGTTTTTCTGACTGGAGAGAAGTATACAGTGGGGTCCCCCAGGGGTCGGGATGAGTACCATTTCTTTTCTTGTTATAAATTACGTGGATCATAGAATGGTTACAGCACAGGAGGCCGCCATTCGGCCCGTCGAGCCTATGCCGGTTCTCTGCAAGAGCACTTCAGCTAGTCCCACTCCCCCGCCCCCACCCTTTCCCCGTAGCCCTGAAAAAAAAATTCTTTAGATACTTATCCAATTCCCTTTTGAAAGCCACAATTGAATCCACCTCCACCACCTTTTCAGGCAGTACATTCCAGATCCCAACCACCTGCTGCGTAAAAAAGTTTTTCTTCATGTCGCCTTTGGTTCTTCTGCCAATCACCTTAAATCTGTGTCCTCTGGTTCTCGACCCTTCCACCAATGGGAACAGTCTCTCTCTATCTACTCTGTCTAGACCCCTAATGATTTTGAACACCTCTATCAAATCTCCTCAACCTTCTCTGCTCTAAGGAGAACAACGCCAGCTTCTCCAGTCTATCCACGTAACTGAAGTCCCTCATCCCTTGAACCATTCTTGTAAATCTTTTCTGCACCCTCTCCAAGGCCTTCACATCCTTCCTAAAGTGCGATGCCCAGAATTGGACACAATACTCCAGTTGAGGCCGAACCAGTGTTTTATAAAGGTTTATCATAACTTCCTTGCTTTTGTACTCTATGCCTCTATTAATGAAGCCCAGGATCCCATATGCTTTTTCAACAGCTTTCTCAATCTGCCCTGCCACCTTCAACGATTTGAGCACATATACCCCTAGGTCTCTCTGTTCCTGCACCCCCTTTAGAATTGTACCCTTTAGTTAAAATTCCCTCTCCTCGTTCTTCCTACCAAAATGTATCACTTTGCACTTTTCTGCTTTTAATTTTATCTGCCACATGTCTGCCCATTCCACCAGCCTGTCTATGTCCTCTTGAAGTCTATCACTATCCTCCTCACTATTCTTCCAAGTTTTGGGTCATCTGCAAATTTTGAAATTGTGCCCTGTACACCCAAGTCCAAGTCATTAATATATATCAAGAAAACCAGTGGTCCTAGTACCGACCCCTGGGGATCCCCACTGTATAACTTCCTCCAGTCCGATAAACAACCGTTCACCACTACTCTGTTTCCTGCCACTTAGCCAATGTCGTATCCATGCTGCCACTGTCCCTTTTATTCCATGGGCTTCAACTTTGCTGGCAAGCCTATTATGTGGCACTTTACCAAATGCCTTTTGGAAGTCCACGTACACCACATCAACCGCATTGCCCTCATCAACCCTCTGTTACCTCACCAAAAAATTCAATCAAGTTAGTTAAACACTATTTGCCTTTAACAAATCCGTGCTGGCTTTTCTTAATTAATCCACACATGTCCAATTGACTTAATTTTGTCCCGGATTATCATTTCTAAAAGCTTCCCCACTACCGAGGCTAAACTGACTGGCCTGTAGTTGCTGGGTTTATCCTTACACCCTTTTTTGAACAAGGGTGTAACATTTGCAATTCTCCAGTCCTCTGGCACCACCCCCGTATCCAAGGAGGATTGGAAGTTTATGGCCAGTACCTCCGCAATTTCACCTTTATTTCCCTCAGCATCCTAGGATGCATCTCATCCGGTCCTGGTGACTTATCTACTTTAAGTACGGCCAGCCTGTCTAGTACCTCCTCTTATCAATTTTTATCCCATCCAGTATCTCAACTACCTCCTCTTTCACTATGACTTGGGCAGCATCTTCTTCCTTGGTAAAGACAGATGTAAAGTACTCATTTAGTGCCTCAGCCATGCCCTCTGCCTCCATGCATAGGTCTCCTTTTTGGTCCCTAATCGGCCCCACCCCCTCCTCTTACTACCCGTTTACTATTCATATGCCTATAGAAGACTTCTGGATTCCCTTTTATGTTAGCTGCAAATCTATTCTCATACTTTCTCTTTGCCCCTCTTATTTCCTTTTACACTTCCCCTCTGAACTTTCTATATTCAGCCTGATTCTCACTTGTATTCTCAACCTAACATCTGTCATACGCCCCCTTTTTCTGCTTCATCTTACTCGCTATCTCTTTCATCATCCAGGGAGCTCTGGCTTTGGTTGCCCTACCTTTCCCCCTTGTGGGAATGTACCTCGACTATACCCGAACCATCTCCTCTTTAAAGGCAGCCCATTGTTGATTATAGTTTTGCCTGCCAATCTTTGATTCCAATTTACCCAGGCCAGATCCATTCTCAACCCACTGAAATTGGCTTTCCTCCAATTAAGTATTTTTACTCTAGATTGCTCCCTGTCCTTTTCCATAGCTAATCTAAACCTTATGATACTGTGATCACTGTTCCCTAAATGTTCCCCTTGCTCTACTTGACCCACCTCATTCCCCAGAACCAGATCCAGCAATGCCTCCTTCCTCGTTGGGCCAGAAACGTACTGATCAAGAAAGTTATCCTGAACACACTTCAGAAATTCTTCCCCTCTCTGCCCTTTACACTATTACTATCCCAGTCTCTATTAGGATAGTTGAAGTCCCCCATTATCACTACTCTGTAGTTCTTGCACCTTTCTGTAATTTCCCACCAAATTTGCTCCTCTATATCCTTCCCAGTAGTTGGCAGCCTATAGAATACACCTAGTAGTGTGGTGACACCTCTATTGTTTCTCAACTCTAACCAAATAGATTCTGTCCTTGACCCCTCCAGGACATCCTCACTCTCCAGCACTGTAATATTCTTCTTAATCAATACTGCCACCCACCTCCTTTCTTTCCTTCCCTATCTTTCCTGAACACCTTATATCCAGGAATATTTAATACCCAATCCTGCCCTTTTTTGAGCCAGGTCTCCGTTATTGCCATGACATCATATTCCCATGTGTCTGTTTGCACCTGCAGCTCACCAACTTTATTTACCACACTTCATGCATTCACACACATGCACTGTAAACCTATCTTAGACCTTCTTGTATTCTCTCAGTCTGACCTCACCCAATACCGTACTATTTCTTACTCTTGTGCTATCTGTCTCTCCCAATCCTTTGTGCACCTTGTTTCTCCTTCCTAATGCTACATCCTGGTGCCCAGCCGCCTGCCGAATTAGTTTTGGGTATAGAGAGTGTGCAATTTTGAAGTTTTCGCATGGTACAAAACTTGGTAACATAGTAAATAGTGAGGAGGATAGTAGCAGATTTCAGGAGGGCAGAGACAGACTGATGAAATGGGCAGACACATGGCAAATGCAATTTAATGTGAATAAGTGTGAAGTGATGCAATTTGGGAGGAACAACATGGAGAGGCAGTACAATATAAATGGTATTATGAGGGGGCTACAAGAGCATTGGAACCTGGGGGTGCAAATTCACAAATCTTTGAAGGTGGCAGTGCAAGTTGATGAGGCAGTTAAGAAAGCATATGGGATATTTGGCTTTGTAAATAGAGGAATTGAATACAAAAACAAGGAAGTCACGCCAAACATTTACAAATCACTGGTTAGCCCTCAGCTGGAGTATTGTGTACAATTCTGGGCACCACACTTTAGGAAGGATGTCAAGGCCTTAGAGAGGGTACAGAGGAGGTTTATCAGGATGATACCAGGACTGAGGGACTTCAGTTGTGTGGATAGATTGGAGAAGTTGGGATTGTTCTGCTTAGAACAGAGGAGGTTAAGGGGAGACCTAATAGAGGTATTCAAACTTGAGAGGGGTTTTGCTAGAGTAAGTAGGGAGAAACTAGTTCCGCTGGAAAATGGGTCGGTAACCAGAGGTCATAGATTTAAAATAATTGGCAAAAGAACTAGAGGGTAAATGAGGAGAATTTTTTTTTCCCCCACACAGAATTGTTAAGATCTGGAACCTACCATCTGAAAGGGTGGTAGAATCAGATTCCATAGGAAATTTGAAAAGGAAATTGGACATGTATTTGAAGAGGACTAATTTGCAGGGTTATGGGGAAAAAGCTGGGGTGTGGGACTAAATTGAACAGCTCTTTCAAAGAGATGGCACAGGCATGGCTGGCCGAATGGCCTCCTTCTGTGCTATAAGATTCTATGATTTAAATTCTTGATGCACTACTGAGAAATAAGGTTCCCCAAATTCCCCATTTCTTTCAACATTTTTCTGCCCCATGAATCTAATTTACTTTATTGCTGCCAACTGCTGCTTTGCTCCCTTTTATTTGACTATTCCCACTATGTTTTTATAGTCTCCAAGCTTATTAGTTCCTCACCACTTGTTAGTAATGGTTCTTATCGCAAAAGATTCTGGCCTTTATTAGAGTGAATTTAGACTGTAAGCTTGGCATCAGTGTAGTGTAAATCCAGAGTTAGAACCTGCTCTGCCTCCAAAGCAAAACAGAGTTAGGCTATCATTCAGAGAGTCTCAATCCACTTAGCACCAATGTCAAGTCAAGCACTGACTACAGAAACTGTTTCACACGGATGCCACGTTGCAGTACCAATGCACCGTAACCTTTTTTTTTGCTTTTCCTCCTTCAGACACCTACCTCTAACAATCCAATCAATAATGTTTTGTTTCTTCTGTCTCAAAGGCATTCTTTTCCTTTCCATTCCTCCAGTAGTGCCATTTTTTTTTTAGTTTTAACTGGAATTGTACCCCACAATCCATTCACTTCCTCAGCTTATATTATTGACAATCCATGCTCTGCATGAGCAGCATCAGTCAATAGCAGTTAGATCACACAAACTGACCAAGATTTGAATATATTTGCAACCTAGTGACTGCATTTGAAACAAGTTAAACATTAATGAGATATAGCCAGCCACATCACCCTAAATCTGCCACTAACACTATTAAATGAGAATTGCACAATTTAGGGTATTCCTCTGAACAACCTGAACTCTCTCGATCACCAACACCACACGGACCTGCTAACTTTTGCCATGTCAATTTGACAATTGCAAAAAGCAATCAAGCAGAATGGAGAGAAAGCAAGAGTTGCTATGGACACAGGTCCATGGCAGAATTCACAGCAATAGCGAAGACAAGTTTGTCTTCACAACGACGGTGCAGTTGTTACTCCTACCAATGCTACTGTGGATGGACGTGTCTACAACAGGTTGGTTGATGAAGACAAGGTCATATAGATTAATCTCTTGTGTCGATTCCCTCACCACCTGATGCAAGTCCAGTCTGGCAGCTATGTCCTTCAGGATTTGGCCAGCAATGGTACTACAAAATCACTATTGCTGGTGGGCACTTAAGTCCCAGCCAGTTCATATTCTGTACCCTTGCTTCCCTTCGTGGTTCCTCAAGTGGTGTTTAAATTGGATGCGCACTGAATTACTAGTTGAGGGGGATAGTGGTAGATGATAATCAGTAGATGATAATCAGCAGAAGATTTCTTTGGTCTTGTTTGACTTGAGACCATGAGATTTCTTGGGAAGGGATGGGACATACATAAAGATGGTGAAGGAGGTGTCTGGGATATTGGCTGTGAAACACCTCAATGTTAGTGAGGAGGATTTTGCAGGGTCAACTGAACTTTGATTGACAAGTCTTGTCCTAATCTGATGTCTGGGTCATTGCTAAAATATCTGTTGAAGCGACTGTACCGAGTGGTTTGCTAAGCCATTTCAGAGGGCATATTGTATAACTGGAGTCACATGTAAGCCAGACTGAATAGGGGTGGCAAGTTCTTTTCTCTGAAGTTTTTTTTTAAACAATAACATAGAACCTATGATGATCAGTTTTCCTGGTGCTAGACAATAAATTACCAGATTTATTGAATTCAATTTCACGAATCACAACCTCAAGGTCACTAGTTCCATACCATAGCCATTACACTACCATACCCAATATAAAAAGTTAACTTGCCTTTTCAAATGTTAACAGAAATACTGTGCATATTTTCTATTTCTGTAACAAGAGAACATACACAAATCCCACATCGAGGCATACTGAAAACAGAATGAGAAATACAGATAAAAGGGTGGGAGAGAGAAGAGAATACATGAGCACCTGTGGATGGTGCCCTACATACAGCGCTTATCTTATGTTTCCGATCATAGCCAATACATCTCCAGTAATGGCTCATCTTCCCTCCCTACACTTCTACCTCTGGAGTGGCCCTCTACTCTTCCTCACCTACATGTTGCCACTTGGCAAATTCATCTGCAGACAAGGTCAGTTTCCACATGTATACTCATGAGACCCAACCCTACTTCTCCACCACCTGTCCTGAACTAATTGTCCAATATCCAGTCTTGGATGAGCCTCAATTTCCTCCAGTTAAACATTAGGAAGTCCAAAGCCGTCATATTGCGCTCACACCACAAAATCTGTACCCTTGCTTTCAATTCCATCCAACATCTCAGGTTGAAGCAGACTATTTGAAACTTCTATGTTCCATCTGACCCTGAACTGAGCTTCCAACACATGTTCTCCCTCACAAAGACCTACTACTTCCACTCCTGTTAAATCACCTGCATCAACAATCTTTATCCATGCCTTCGCCACCTCCAGACTCGAATATTTCAATTCTTTCCTGGCTGAACTTCCATCCTCCCCCCCGCACTCTTCAGCCTATCCAAAACTCCGCTGACCGTATCACATGCCTTACACCAGGTCCTCCTGCTCACCAATCAATTCTGCCCTCGCTGAACTATATTGGTTTCCAATACCCCAATGCTTCCAATTTAAAATTCTCCTGTTAGAATATTTTATGAAAATGGTTTAAAGCTAAGCCAATAGTCAAGATATCCTAGCTTGCTTTGCTTCTACACTTTAGCCAGAGTGAATCTTGTCCCTGTTTGTGAACAAAGAAGCTAAGGAGACAGAGAATGCTGAAATCGCCAAAACTATAACTCCCAGGTGAAGAGGTGACCCTTACCTCGATAAGAAAGCTGCTTGCTAGGAGACCCACATACCCAACATGGGAAAATGCTCTCATTTGTAGTATTTGAAGGCACCAAGGCCGTAAATAATTAGTAACTTGCTAACATAGTCTTACACATTCCTGAGAGGTACATACTGTGTCTCCAGCCAAGATAAGAGATGGGGCCACAAAGCTAGAATGATGGGATAATTTATGACTAGAAGATAAGAGATGTGGGCATGCAGCCTAAGGCATCTGATTAGTATAAAGATAGACCATTCCGCCCCCCGCATTAAAAGTTAGAATTTTCGGGATGGTCGGAAGTCCACAGGCAACCTAGAGAGCTGGTACTGTTCACTCCAAGCCTAGGAACCAGGCTGTATTACTTGCTTGTCAAGTTGTATTATAGCAACACTGTTGAGTCAATATATATTAAAACTTGCTTTTGAATTAACCATTCAAGCCTGAATCACGCGAAAGTTATTGTTGAAGGACTAAAAAAAGACTTGCTGTTAAATAGCGGCTTTCACGACCACCGGACGTCCCAATGCGTTTTACAGCCAATTAAGTACTTTTTTGAAGTGTAGTCACTGTTGTAATGTAGGAAATGCGGCAGCCAATTTGCGCACAGCAAGCTCCCACAAACAGCAATGTGATAATGACCAGATAATCTGTTTTAGTGATGTTGATTGAGGGATAAATATTGGCCAGGACTAACAACCCTTTGTTGCGACAGTAATCATGGTAGACAAATGCACTTTCATCCTCGTTGTGTTTAATTCCCTTCATGGCTTTGCCTCTATCTCTGTAACTTCATCCAGTCCTGCAACTCTTTCCTGACCTCTCTTCACCCCTCCATTGCCTTCAACCCTAGGTCCCAAACTCTTGAATTTCCTTAGCCCCTCCACCTAGTGCTCTTCCTTTAAGCCCTTCCTCAAAACCAAGCTTTTGGTCACCACTCCTAATATCTTTGTTGGCTTGGCATCCAATTTATTTCTGTGACGTGCATTGGAACATTTTTCCCTACATGAAAGGCGGTATATAGATGCAAATTGCTGTTATTGATTTAAACCACCCTGTTCAATATTTGTAACAAAGAATTAAAATTCTTCCTCCACTACTTTAAACAGACTGACGCTCGTATTAAAATAGCAAAAATGAATTCGTGCATTTGTTGCCAGTATCGGACAGTACAGTTTCAACCCACACGTTATTCAGGGTGCATGTAGGTGAACATTGCAGCTATAAAGGGCTAAGACAAAGAAAATGTCACGGTCCATGTGCTACGGCTAAGTCAAGAGCAAAGACAACGCCGTGGGCGAGGGTCGGGTCATGGTTTAGGGCTGGGGCTAAATCAAGGGCTAGGTCTGAATCTCCCTCCCATTGCATGTGGCCCCTCTCGCTCTCTGCCCCCGGGGTGCTGGCCTCCCTCGGCTGTCGCTCACCTGAAGGAAGCAGTTCCCCGGGCCCGTGTGCTCCTGCACGGCCGCGCTGTACAGCTGCCGCTCGAAGACCGGCTCGTTGTCGTTCACATCCTCGAGGTGCAGCAAGACGGTTGCGGTGGAGGAGAGGGGCGGCTCCCCCAGGTCGTGGGCCACCACCACCAAGCGGATCACCTCCTGGATCTCCCGGTCCAGCCAAGAAGAAGAAGCCGAAGCTATGCTGATGAACCCCGTCAGCGG
The DNA here is from genome assembly GCA_030390025.1 of Squalus acanthias. Lineage (NCBI taxonomy): Eukaryota > Metazoa > Chordata > Chondrichthyes > Squaliformes > Squalidae > Squalus > Squalus acanthias. The sequence continues at coordinate 149,746,777 of CM059426.1, read as the reverse complement.
GTCGATTTGAAAGCGCCGCTCGCCGCCACCTCGCTCTGCCTCGTGCTCCAAGATGGCGTACCGAACGGCGCCATTATCGCCGCCATCCGCGTCGTGCGCGCGCACCTGCAGCAGCGCGGCCCCGCCGCCGCGAAGCGGGCCCTCGGGGACGCGCGCTGTGTACTCGGCCTGTTGGAAAGCGGGCGCGTTATCGTTGATGTCGGTGACGCGCAGGTAGAGCGAGCGCTCGGTGCGCCGCGGCGGGGACGCCGAGTCCCAAGCGCTGAGTGTCAGGCGGTGCGAGTCATGCTCCTCGCGGTCCAGCGCGCCGCTCACGCACAGCAGGTAAACCGAGCGCAGCTGCGAGCCGAGCAGCGCGAATCTCCCGCTCCCGCCACCGTCCTCTTCCTGCAGCCCGAGCCGCGGGCCGTCGTCCCCCAGGTCAGGGTCGGATACCGAGATCCTGGCCACCAGGTACCCGCGGGCCGCCCCCTCCGACACCTCGGCCTGCCCACTCTCGCTCAGGTACAGGACGCTGATGGAGGGGCTGTTGTCGTTGACGTCGAGCAGCCGGACGGTGAGGAAAGCGCTGCCGAGCTCGGGCGGGGAGCCGTGGTCCCGGGCCCGGATGACTAGCTGGTGCGAGGGGCGACTCTCCCGGTCCAGCGCTTTCTGCACCCGGACCACGCCGCTCTCCCCGTCGATGGCGAAGTGCCCGTTCGGGTCGCTTTGCCTGCGGTTGATCTCGTACGTGATGAAACCGTTGCTCCCTTGGTCCGGATCGCTAGCCTGGACCTGGAAGACCCGGGAGCCCGGGGCCGCGTTTTCCCAAATCCAAGCTTCATATTCGGTTTGGTTAAAACGTGGCTGGTTGTCATTTTCGTCCAATACCTTAATGTCTAGTTGCATCCGCCCCGTCTTCGGAGGACTGTCCCCATCGAAAGCTTCGAGGGTGAGAGAATAAAAGTCAGTGGTCTCCCGGTCCAGAGGGCCGGTTACTACAAGCTCTAGACTGAGGCTGTTGACCCCTTTCTCGGACTGAAGTTGAAATGTCCCCGGGTTTCCTCGGGTGATCGCATAGCCTTGGGTGCTAAACTCTTCCGTGTCTGGATCCCAGGCTTCGTCCAATTGAAATCTTGTCCCAATCGGGGTTAATTCCGAGATATTGAGTTGAATTTTATCCCTCGGGAAGACCGGTGTGTGGTCATTCACGTCCTTGACCAAGATCTCCACTTTGACCACCTGCCCCGTTAAAGTTACAGCCACGAATTCGTATCGATCTGTAGTCTCTCGATCTAGTACTTTTGCTGTTTTTATAATTCCGGTGTCCACATCGACGTTTAGGTCACTAAAAACAACAGATTCTTTGCTTTCCGAAATGAAATAGCCACTGGTTGGTGTCCCAGCAGGGAGCGCAGAGGTGATATCCCCCACTATAGTCTCCGGTGGTTGTCCCTCGTCTATAGACAAACTCAATCTCTGTGATAGGACAATCTGACCAGTCCCCAAAAATAGCACAATTTGAATGAATAGTCTGAGGAATTCATAGTGGCATTTTTTCCGATAATGGTAAAAATGTTTTGCCATTCTTTCTCAGTCTTCGGCGCTCTTTAATTAATAAACTAAACGGAATCGCGTTCACCAAGAGGAAATAAAGCTTCACATGCTCAGTATCTACCTGGTATTCACGTGTTTCCGATAATACAACACATCAAAGCAGCCGAACTTGCTCTGAATGACCGTGGTGCTGAATTCCTGTGTAAAAATCGACTTGGGCTGCTAAGTAAACTTTATCGAAGTCTATCATTTGTGTCTATTTCTTGCAGTCTCGCTGAGTCCCAATACGTCATGATCAAAATCTTTTACTCCTTAAACTCCAAATCTGCTCAGTCACGATTTTAAGACTGACTACAGTAAATATTGGGTACGGAATCTGTACCTATTGTGATCCTTTCGGCTTCTTGCTTTCGCCTGCTGTCCTCTCGCTGCCAATTACAGCGACTGGCGCATGGGACATATGACAAACTCCAGCTGGTTAAAGAAAGAAGTACAGAGACGGACTTGTATTGCTTCTGTTGAAATCCACGCGTAATCTGCATGAGAGAAGCTAATCGCGGCCAAGTACATAGAATCATACAGCGTAGAAGGAGGCCATTGGGCTCATCGTGTCTGTGCCTAGTCCCAGCCCTGTGGCTGCTCTTTCCCCATAGCCTTGCAAATATTTCCTTTTTAAATATGTATCCAATTCCCTTTTGAAAGTTAATATTAAATCTGCTTCCACCACTCTTTCAGGCAGTGCATTCCAGATCATCATAACTGGCTGTGTAAAAAGACAGTTGGTAATGAAGAATAGGTTGGAGTTATTCCTGGTCTCCCAGATGATTTTGGAGTAGTAAGTGGATTTGGCTGTGGAAAATGAATGCTGATAATGCCCGAGATAATTAAAGCAGATGTGGCAGTAGAGAGTCAGTCCACTCACTCCCTGTATGTGTTCAAGCTTGCAGCCTATAGGTTTGAGGCCACAGAGGTGCCTGTTGTATCAGGGGAATGGCAAAGGTGGGAGACCCTCCAGAATATGAGGAGAAAGGTGGCATCAATGGTGGAGATAAAATGTGGAGAAGATTGACCGAAGTACTAATGTTAATAAAAACAGAAAATGCTGGAAATACTCAGCAGGTCCGGCAGCATCTGTGGAGAGAGAAACAGAGTTAACGTTTCAGGTCGATGACCCTTCGTCAGAACTGGAAAAAGTTAGTGATGTAACAGATTTTAAGAAAGTGGAGGGGAGGAGAGGAAAGAGCAAAAAGGAAGGTCTGTGATGGGTGGAAGGCAGGAGTGATTAAATGACAAAAGGGATGATAGCACAAAGCAAAAGGAGATGGTAATGGGACAAGTAAAGAAACAAAAGATGGGTCAAGAGCTTACGTTGAGCTTCGTTGGAACAGTGTAAGAGGATTGGGTGACTGCTTTGCGGAACACTTCCATTCAGTCCACAAGCGTGACGCTGAGCTTCCGGTCGCCTGTCACTTTAATTCTCCACACCACTCTCACTCTGACCTCGGCCTCTTACACTGTTCCAATGTAAGCTCGAGGAACGGCACCTCATTTTTCTACTAGGCGCTTTAAAGCCATCGGGACTCAACATCGAGTTGTATAATTTTAGACCATAACCTTTGCCCCTATTTTTTTCAGATGACAGCTGTTTATGATTCTGCTCTACCCATTTACATCTCTTCTAGACCCATCTTTTGTTTCTTGTCCCATAACCATCTCCTTTTGCTTTGTACAATCATACCTTTTGTCATTTAATCACTCCTGCCTTCCACCCTATCACAGACCTTCCCTTTTGTTCTTTCCTCCCCTCCCCCTTTCCCTGCACTTGCTTAAAATCTGTTACATCTCTAACTTTTTTCAGTTCTGACGAAAGGTCAAAGACCTGAAACATTAACTCTGTTTCTCTCTCCACAGATGCTACCTGACCTGCTGAGTGTTTCCAGCATTTTCTGTTTTCATTTCAGATTGCCAGCATCTGCAGTATTTTGCTTTTGTTAATAGAAGGTTAGGGATGGAGGCAAAGTCCAACTTTTGGAGGATGCCTGTGAGGAAGTTGGAAATTGTTTTTTTCCAGGGATAGAAGGTAAAAGGTGTTTCAGGTGGGTAATGGATGTGTAGGAGAAGAGAAATGAGGAAGTGGTCAGAGAGAGTCCTGTTGGTTATCGAGACCTCAGAGGTCTCGGCTACATATGAGGCATGACTCAATTCAGTGTGGGAGTTGATCTTGAGGGTGAAATAGAGGCAATAGAAGTCTGGAGGTGGGACAAGTGAGTGCAATGAAGTCAGTAGAGGTGAGTTCAGGTTCAGGAAATTGTCACAAGGTGGACAGGAAGGAGGATATTCCAGTGAGGAAAGTAAAGCACCAAGAAGATGAGATACAATTGAGGGCAAAGAGGGATGAAAGTGAGGGGGAAAGAGATTACATTGAGTGGGAAGAGAGACAAAACTGAAGGAGAGAGATAAAAATGAAAGGGAGAGACAAAAATGAAGAAGGAAAGTGAGGAGGGCATAAGTGACAGAAGGATGAGAGTAAAGTGATGGGAGAGGGGGGAATAAAAGGACGAAAGTGGAGGAAGACAGACATGAAAGTGGAAGAGGAAAGACAAGTGAGGGAGAGATGAAGGGGGAAAGACAAAAGTGAGAGATGCAAGTGGGGGAGCAAGATGAAAGTGAAGGGAAAAGACAATATTGAGTGCAAAAAAGATGAAAGTGAGAGAAAGACAAAAATGAGAGATTTAAAGTAGGGGGGCAGATGAAAGTAAAGGGGGCAATAGTGAGGAGGAAGAAGCGAAAGACAAAAGTGGGAAGAATAGAGATGGAGAAAGATCAAATGAGAGAAAAAAGAGTGAGGGGAAAGACAAAAGTGAGTGGGCAGATGAAAGTGAGAGGGAGAGATGAAATTTAGGTGGGAGAAACAAAAGTCAGAAGGGAGAGACAAAGGGGTAGAAATTAATTTGCATTTTGGCAAGTTTTTCAGTGTGAAATCAGTATGCCACTTGCCACCTTCAAGGTGGAACGTCCTGCGCTGGAAGTGCGCACAAAAACAGCAGCTGTCATATTGGTTAAGGTGCTCATTAGGCACCGCTTGTATTATGTCCCCTTTGGAAAATTGGTACCTGGGAGTTGTGACATGGGGTGCACATTTGTTGTATGTGTGTGGAATCTGAGTCATCATGTGATTAATCAGGTTCTCTCCTGTGTGTATGTGTGGTCCAGTGAAGCAGCAGACTCAGCTCCTGCAACTCCTGTAAGTTCACTTATGTTATATGCTTAATAAAAGGTTGATACTCTTGCTAACAACTCACGGCTATGCCTACTATTTAAAGAGGTATTAACACATGTTGGCAGTGGTGGTAGTGCTTGTTTAAAGCAACTTTCACTTTTATTTTGGTGGACAAAACCTACGCGGTTTTAAAAGTTACGCGAAAACTAAAGCATGTTCACGATGGCGTCGGGATGTGCTCTACCACCACCTCTGGCTCTCGAAATCCACGCCGCGAGTGCTGCAGAAAAGTGGAAAAGATCCGAGTGAGCCTGGGAAAACTCTCTTGAGACGGAGCTTGACCAGAAGCCGGAACAAATGCAGGTAACGACACTTCTCACAGTGATCGGGGAAGAAGCGCATGACGTCTACTGCACATGGACGGACTGGGCTGTGGTTGGAGACAGAAACAAGATAGAGCTGGTGCTGATGAAGTTCTCTCAGTACTGCCAACCTCGCAAGAATGTTCCTTTTGAGAGATATATGTTCAATAGGAGAATGCAAGATACTGGTGAAACATATGACCAGTATCGTACAGCACTACAAAAATTCGCCGAAGGGTGCGAGTTCCAAGCCATACACCAGAAGAGTTACTCCAAGACCGACTCGTGTTTGCGATTGCGGATTTGAGCGTGTGAGAGAGATTGCATCAAAAGGCTAATCTAACCTTGTTGAAGACGGATGAGATTTGTCACACATCTGAAAGCATGGTCATCGGGGAGTCAAGTGGACAGAATGTGAGTGCAGTACAGAAAGCCAAGGACACCCCAAGGCGTGTCAGAGGCAAGCTCCAGGATAACACTAAAGAATCCCCAAAGACTCGTGAGTGCTGGAATTGCAGGAAGAAACACAAGTTCCACAAGAGAGCTATGCCCTGCTTTTGGGAAAATGTGCAACAAGTGTGTCTCCCCATTAGAGGACAAGTACGAATCCTGGTCCATTGAATATAAGTGTAAGCTGGATTGTAAACTCGTCGATAGCATGACTATAAGTCCTCTGCTGGGTAGAAAGGCCGGCCTGGGCATGGAGATCATCAAGTACAACGATAATGATGAAATTAATAGAACACCCTCAACTGGAGTAACAGTATACATGATCAATGACTACAAGCCACTAACCAAGGAGTATTTAACATTGAAGCATCCTCGGCTATTCAGTGATGGGGTAGGACAAGTTGAGGGAGTGTACCGAATCAGGCTCGACAAGGCAATAGATCCGGTCCAACATATCCCAGTGGCTTTAAGGGATAAGCTGAAGGAAACTTTGGATGGTCTGGTCAGACAGGACATCATCACTCTTGTAATAACGGTGACCCCATGGAGCAGTTCGATGTTAGTCATACTTAAGAAGAACGGCACACTATGCATCTGCTTAGATCCCAAGGACTTAAACAAGGCTATCAAGCCAGAGCATTATCCTCTACCAACTATTTGTAAGAAATCGTGGATTGGAAAAAATAAGTCTGTTATGGGTTCCCTAGCTCAGCAGTTTGCTTAAGATGATGACACAGAAGGATTCCAGTCATCTCAGAAAAAGAGTTGTACAGAGAGCTGAATTAGGTCAGAATACAAAAACAGGCCTTCGAGTGGGCATAGCTAGGCCTGATAAGGGATGCAGCAAGCAGCCGTAGGATAAACAAGACCTTTAGAACAAAGATATGGAGGAAAATGACCTCATGAGGCTGGGAGGGGGCTGTCATAGGTACCTATTCCCCTGTAATTAGACAATTGAATGGGTAACAAATGATTGACATAAGGTATCCACCGGCCCACCGAAATAAGGTATATAAACGGGCAGCTGAAAGGGAAAAACGGGCAGAGATGGGAAGAGCTTCCCCGGGGAGGCAGAGAGAGGAAGCTTCCTCGGGTTGAATTCAACCCTAGCTTCAGCTTAACTCCCTGGTCAAGCTCAACCTCTGAGGTGGATATCCATGCTGGCTTCAGCCTAACACCTCCGCCAACTCGGGAGACGACCAAAGAGGAAGAGACCACTGCCGCAGGCTGCAGGGATCCGAAACCACCATTCTGCCTCCACGCCCGTCTGTCCGTTCCGCGGCCGGTAAACCATCCTCATCTGTTAAGGGTTGTATGTCTACTATTGCATACTGTACTTAACTTAAACTGCTGCTCCTTAATAAAGTGACCTATGACTCCTAAGACCCTTTGGGTAATCTGTGTGTGACCTGTGATCCAAATTCTTACAGTGGTGTCAGAAGTAGGATCACAGAGCGGGAGTCATATGAACCTCGGTGTTGTGAGAGCCGGGAAGACTTGGTCAACTGTGCATGATTGATGCTTAGACTGGGTAGGAACTCTCAGAATTAGAGGGAACGTGTCAAATAAGTGAAACCAGAAATACAATGGCGTTGGCAATATCACTGGGAACAGTTGATAGATAGTCTGATAGAAAAGACTGGCGCGCCTGGGGTGACGGACATTCTAAAAATTCTAGAGGAGTGTGACGGGAACTACGATTGCATTCTTGACAGACTCTCTGAAGATGTCCAGAAACGCAAGCTTAAGCTGGAAAAAGGCCGAGATAAGTTAGCCTACGGAGCACACTTGTGCACCTTGCAGTTGAACAAAAAAAACAGAGTTAAAAGAACAGGCAGATAAGCTACAGAAAAAAAGCGAAGGTTGGCAGGAAAGCATTGCCGTCCTGCACAATCAGTTGCGGTGGGAACAGAAAGGGCATGACGAGGCATGTTATAAACAGAAAAAGCTGGAACAAATATTGGAACCTTCCTAGAAAGTAAAACTAAAACTAGTGGGATTTGGTTAGTTTAAAAAGGAATAAGAGGAGTACAGTATACATTGGTCTAAGTAAGCTTCGGGAAAACAAAAGTCAATAAATAAACTAAAACTAGAAAATTAAAAAGTAATATAAGGGTTAAGTCATGGCAGTAGAGCTCGGACCTGTGTCATGCTCCTCCTGTAACATGTGGGAAATCAGGGACGCTTCCTGTGTCCCTGACAACCATGTGTGCGGGAAGTGTGTCCAGCTGCAGCTCATGTGGGACCGCATGACGGCCCTTGAGCTGCGGATGGACTCACTTTGGAGCATCCACGATTCTGAGAGGGTTGTGGATAACACATTTAGTGAGTTGGTCACACCGCAGGTTAAGGCCAGCGTAGATAGTACATGGGTGACCAAAAGGCAGAGCAAGGGCAGGAAGGTAGTGCAGAAATCCCCTGGGGTTGTCTCCCTTAGCAACAGGTTCACCGCCTTAGGTGCTGTTGTCGGGGGGGATGACTCATCGGGGGAAGGCACCAGCAGCCAGGCTCATGGCACCATGACTGGCTCTGTTGCAAAGAAGGGAGGGAAAAAGAGTGGCAGGGCTATAGTAATAGGGGATTCGATTGTAAGGGGAATAGATAGGGGTTTCTGTGGTCGCGACCGAGACTCCAGGATGGTATGTTGCCTCCCTGGTGCAAGGGTCAAGGATGTCTCGGCGCGGGTGCAGAACATTCTGGAGGGGGAGGGGGAACAACCAGTTGTCGTGATACATGTTGGTACCAACGACGTAGCTAAAAAAAGGGAAGAGGTCCTACAAGTAGAATTTAGGGAGTTAGGAGCCAAGCTAAAAAGTAGGACCTCGAAGGTAGTAATCTCTGGATTACTACCAGTGCCACGTGCTAGTAAGAGTACAGAGAACAGGATAGTTAGGCTAAATACGTGGCTTGAGCAGTGGTGTAAGAGGGAGGGTTTTAAATTTTTGAGGCATTGGAACCAGTTTTGTGGTAGGTGTGACCTATACAAAAGGGACGGTCTACACCTGTGCAAAGATGGAACTGATGTTCTCGGGGTAATTTTTGATAAAGCAGTTCGGGAGCATTTAAACTAGTATGGCAGGGGGCTAGAAACCTATGTAGTGAAATAGAGGAAAGTGAAAGGCAGACAGAAATAAATGGTAAAAGGGTGAGGAACAAAAAACAAAGGGACAAACCAATTCATAAAAAATGTGAGCATAAAAAAAGCCTGAGGGTTTTATACCTTAATGCGAGAAGCATCAGGAACAAGGTAGATGAATTAGCTGTGGAAATAGAGGTTAATAATTATGATCTAATTGGGATTACGGAAACATGGTTGCAGGGTGAGCAGGGCTGGGAGCTTAACATACAGGGGTATTCAGTATTTAGGAAGGATCGACAAAAAAGAAAGGGAGGAGGGGTAGCATTGCTGGTAAAAGAAGGGATAAATGCAATTGAAAGGAAGGATATTAACTCAGTTAATACAGAATCTATATGGGTGGAGCTAAGAAATAGCGAGGGGCGAAAAACATTAATAGGAGTGGTATATAGGCCTCCAAATAGTAAAATAGAGGTTGGGGAGGGCATCACGAGGGAAATTAGAGAAGCGTGCAATAAGAGCACAGCTGTCATCATAGGTGACTTTAACTTACATATAGATTGGAATAGCCTAATCAGTAAAAATAATGAGGAGGAGGAATTCCTTGAGTGTTTAAGGGATGGTTATCTGGATCAATATGTCGAGGAACCAACTCGGGAACAGGCTATATTGGACTGGGTACTGTGCAATGAGAAGGGACTAATTAGTAATCTTGTTGTACGGGGACCCTTGGGTCAGAGCGATCATAACATGATCGATTTCTCACTCGAAATGGAGAGCGAAGAAATTGACTCAGATACTAAGGTCCTGAATTTAAACAAGGGGAATTATGATGCCATTAGACGGGAACTGAGTAGGTCTGATTGGACAACGTTCCTGGGAGGACTGGAGGTAGATAAACAATGGCAAGCATTTAAAGATAGAATGACAAAATTGCAAAAATTGTTTATACCAATCTGGCATAAAAGGAAATCTAAAAAGGTGACTCAACCGTGGATAACAGGGGAAATTAGAGACAGCATAAAATCCAAAGATAGGGCGTATAAAATAGCCAAAAAAAGCGCCAGAGCGGAAGATTGGGAACAGTTTAAGATAGAGCAAAGGAGGACAAAGGGCTTAATCAAGAGGGGCAAAATAGCTTACGAAAGCAAGCTGGCGGAAAATATAAAAACTAACTCCAAAAGCTTTTATAAGTATATCAAGAGGAAAAGACTGGTGAAAACCAAAGTTGGCCCATTGCAGTCAGATACGGGGGAATATATAACGGGAAATAAGGAAATGGCAGACCAACTAAATGCATACTTTGGGTCAGTCTTTACGAAGGAAGACACAAAAAACCTCCCTGGGATATCGGGAAAAATAGGGACATTTGCAAAGGAGGAACTGACGCAAGTCAATATCTCTAAGGTTATGGTGTTAAGGAAGCTAAAGGGATTGAAGGCGGACAAATCCCCAGGGCCTGATAACATGCATCCTAGGGTGCTGAAGGAGGTGGCCCTAGAGATAGCGGATGCACTAAGTATGATTTTTCAGAATTCATTAGACTCGGGAACAGTGCCCATGGATTGGAGGGTAGCTAACGTTACCCCACTATTCAAAAATGGGGGTAGGGAAAAAGCAGGTAATTACAGACCTGTAAGCCTTACATCAGTTGTGGGCAAAATGCTGGAGCCCATCATTAAGGATGAAATAGCGGAGCACTTAGCAAATGGGGACAGGATAGGACAGAGTCAACATGGATTTACAAAGGGTAAATCGTGCTTGACTAATCTATTGGAATTTTTTGAGGGAGTAACTGGTAAAATAGATGGGGGAGAGCCAGTAGATGTGGTGTACCTGGACTTCCAAAAGGCCTTCGATAAGGTCCCACATAAAAGATTAGCAGGGAAAATTGAAGCTCATGGGATAAAGGGGAAAGTATTGACGTGGATAGAGAACTGGCTGTCAGATAGAAAACAGAGAGTTGGAATAAACGGCTCATTTTCTGAATGGCAGGCAGTAACAAGTGGGGTACCACAGGGATCTGTCCTGGGTCCCCAGCTGTTCACAATTTACATTAATGACCTGGATCAGGGAGTCGGATGCAGCATTTCCAAATTTGCAGACGACACTAAACTAGGAGGGGGGGTGGGCTCAGAGGAGGAGACCAGGAAGCTCCAGAGCGATTTGGACAGACTGGGTGATTGGGCGGATAAATGGCAGATGCACTATAATGTGGACAAGTGCGAAGTTATCCACCTTGGGTGCAGGAACGGGAGGGCAAATTATTATTTAAATGGCAATAAATTGGGAGAGGGGGAAGTACAGAGAGACCTGGGTGTTCTTGTACACCAGTCACTGAAGGCGAGCATGCAGGTGCAACAGGCGGTCAAGAAGGCAAACGGTATGCTGGCCTTCATAGCAAAAGGGTTGGAATACAGGAACAGGGATACCTTGCTGCAGCTGTACAGGGCACTGGTGAGACCACACCTCGAGTACTGTGTACAGTTTTGGTCGCCTCATCTGAGGAAAGATGTTCTTGCCATGGAGGGGGTGCAGCGGCGATTCACCAGGCTGATACCAGGAATGGCGGGATTGACCTATGAGGAGAGACTATGTAGTTTAGGTATGTACACACTGGAGTTTAGAAGATTGAGAGGGGACCTCATAGAAGTGTATAAAATTCTGACAGGTCTAGACAGACTAGATGCAGAAGGAATGTTTCCCTTGGCGGGTGAGAACAGAACTAGAGGACATAATTTAAGGATAAGGGCTAAACCATTTAGGACAGAAATGAGGGGGAATTTCTTCACTCAGAGGGTGGTGAACCTGTGGAACTCATTGCCACAGAGGGCAGTGTACGCCAGCTCATTAAATATATTTAAGAGGGAATTAGATATATTTCTACAGGCAAAAGGGGTTAAGGGTTATGGAGAGAAGGCGGGGACGGGATACTGAATTGGAGGATCAGCCATGATCTCATTAAATGGCGGAGCAGGCTCGAAGGGCCGGATGGCCTACTCCTGCTCCTATCTTCTATGTATCTATGTATGTACAGGCAGAGAACAACAGATTAGGTGAGGAGTTAGAAGATGCAAAGAGGCCTCTGAGGGAGTTAGACTGGTGCCAAACCATCGCCTCCCCCGAAGCAGACCATGCCCCGTGTTTAGCAAAAATCCGACAGCTTCAGGCACAGATCGGCCAACAGCGGGCAGTAGTGGCAGCTGTCTCCAAAATCAAACCAAGAGATCCTGGCCCTTGTTGAGACAACATAGCTGAGGACCCCACCCCCTCTGCTCCGCCTCCACTGTACAAGGATGGCAAGGCAATACCGGTGTGTGTGGTCACCCGGGCCAATTCTGCCTGCCAGCCTCAGCACCAGACTGGAGGAGGTGGGATGACATAGGGACGGTGGACGTGAACACCAGCCCCCTAAACTTCAGGCAGCGGTGGAGGATTTTTAAGGTGACTCATCCAGAACTAGAAAGGGACAACCTTAAACGTCCTCCTGGCTGCATGTTCCTCAGAATTAAAACAAGAGATGGATCAGGATGTTCTGGAGGAGGGCGCGATTCAGGATATTGAGATGGACCTATGTAGAACACTAGGGGGGGAGGGCATCGACTTCCACCAGCTGTTGGCTAGCACCAAGCAGGGCCCTACCGAAAGCCCGAATGCCTTCGTTCATAAGCTCCATGACATCTTCCAGTGCACGAGGGATGGTGGAGGTGACTGCTTTAACTCCCTGGGCTTCAAAACCCTCTTTTTGAATGGTCTCCAACCATTGGTCTGTAATGCGCTGTGCGTCTACGTCTCCAAAGACACCCCTTGGGAGCAAATACGCACCCATTCCAGGACTGCTTGGGAGCAGACCCACACCAATATCCCTAGAGCACCCACTAAAGCTAAAGTAGCAGCCGTCGAGGGCCCGTTGCCTGGCCAGAAATCAGGGCCTTCTAAAACCCCCGTGCCAGAGAAGAGTGTCTCGGTACGCTGCTATCTTTGCAATCGCCTCGGACACTATGCCCGTCAATGCCGTACTCCTCCGAGACAGACCAGTCCTGACTTGATCAAGCAGTGACTAGAGAGGATGGAGGCAGCTATAGGGGCCATGCGGATTGGTTATGGGGCTCAACCAGTTGCCGCGGTGCATCAGCAACCCAAGCCAACGACTCCACCTCCCCTGTGACTCCTGCAGGCATCTCGGGGAGGTAACTTCCCCTCTCCGATATGATGGTAGTGGGAGACCGGTAGTCGCACTGTTGATTCTGGAGGCTGTCAACAATTAATATTAGTTGACTCCAGCTTCTCCGCCACCATCATTCACGATACCCACCCTGATCCCAGAAAGAACGTGCCCCAAGTTTTATTGGGCTTTGACAATTCAATCCAGACAACTATACAAGGATCCCTTCCCTTGGAGCTAAAGCAGGGTGTTGTTCGCAAAGGCATGTTCAAGACCAGCTTCCCAGTTTGGCCGGTTAGAAAAACGGATGACTATCGCAAACTCAACTCAGTCATCCCCGCATGTGCCCCAGTAGTTCGGGAGACACCCACCCTACTCTCCCAGATTCCCAGTGGCAGTAATCAGTACAGAATGCGATTCAGTAGAAAACATCAGAAATTGAAAATTGGCTTCTGGGAAAAAGGATAAAATAGTTATGATGGAATAAAGGAGAAAAGGGAAGATCATGTCTCTTTTCTGCTGTTCCACAGGTTATTTTTGTTTTCAGTATGAATGTTTAAGAAGTTACAGTATTCCTTTTGTCTGAAAGTCTGTCTTTAAAAGCAAGGGCTGGATTTTCTCTGCGATGGCGTGTAGAGTTTCGCAATTATCGCGATTCTAATAATCTGAGAGAAGCAGGTTCAATTGTACATTTTTATTGAACGAAAGGCTGCTTTTAATAAAAGGGTACAGCAGCCTGTAAAATGGCCGCCGAGCATCGTGACAGACGTTTCCAGAACATAGTGAGCAGACAAGATGGCGCTGAATATACATTCATAATGAAACCATGCACGGTATAGATTGGGAAGGCAGAATGCAATCCATTTGCGTTTTGGATAAAAAACAATGATATAAGTGCTTGAATCATTTCAAATGCACGGTGAGAATCATTGCACTGGACAATCGGGGGCCCATCCAGACACATCAATACACAAATACCACCCAGCTCAACAATGAGAGAGACATTGACGGGTGATTGGGCCAGTTTCAGGTGATCCCGAAACCAGTTGAGGAGACAATTATACACATCCTACCTAGCTCAACAATGAAGAAGACATTAACGGGTAGTTGGCCAGTTTCGGGTGATCCCGAAACCAGTTGAAAAGACAATTACCCCATACCGAGAACTTTGGGCGCCAAAATTAAACAAAAGACAGCATCTTGATTTGAGCGGGAGATAAGGCCCGTCCAAACAGTATAACTATAGAGGACGAATGTCCATCAGAAGTCTTGGTCTTGCAGTCTTGTGCGTGTCCTGCCCGCGGTGCTGTGCTGGTCCGGTGTTCGAGTGTTGGGTGGAGTTCGAGTTCGTGGTCCGTGTCGGCCAGAAACGGAACCTCAGAACGAGCCACCTCGACACGGCAGGCAGTAGGATACACCATCCCAATCGTCGGTAAACGGTGTCCGGATCCATCAGGGCAACGCAGCGGTGTGTTCCCGAACGACCAGCCGCCGGTAGCGAAGAAGACAAGAATCTCGGCCGAGCGAGGCCCGAGTGACGAGAAGAAATTCCACGTGGGAGACGCCACGGTCAGTAAAACCCCGACCGCGCCCGAAGATAAACGACGAAGTAGGTTCAAATCCACCTTTTTTGAATCCTACCGAAGATCCAGGAAGACAGGCTTATCTTCTGGTTATTTGAGCGGGTAGCCTGGGCCATCCGCGACGAACGTTCATCAGGGCTGATCCAAGTGGGTCCATCGCGGCAGCGAGTGTAAACAAGTCGAGCTCAGAAGCCCTTACAGCCACGTGACAGCCAGGCGCTGCAGCGAAAGGCTGCAAGCCTCATTTTAAATTCCGAAATAACCCGAGTGGTGAGCATGTTTCCCGATCCTACAAATCCAGACGTAGTTTAGGTATTGTAAGGGAGGGTTGTTCCTAAGGTTAATGTGTAATGTGTTACCCCCTTTACGATGTGTCGTGTGTTCCCCATTTGTATAGACCAAGTTTTATAGACGTGTGTATACTTGTAATTTCTTTGATCTGCGCATATGACATGTATTTCATTATTTTGGACACCGTACAATAAAGGCATTCTATTTCGTGTTATTCAACCAGGTCTATTTGACTCTTTCTCTGCATTACTGCTCCTTTGCATCTAAGTCCAGGTGTCAGAACCGTAAGGGCGAGTGGGTCGAACCACTCACAGGTGATTATTGCAAAAAGTCTGGCCGGAGACCAGAGCAAGCAATAGCAAAGAATCACAGGCAACGAAAGCCTCACCTCGCCCCCCCGGGATAGCTGGTTGCCAGGTTCCAGTCTCGCTCCCGGCTGCAGCCGCTCTGTCAAAGGGATTTTTCCTTGATTGGCCTTGTTAAGTCCACCCTGTGGGCTTCCCGGCCAATTTACAGGAAGCGGGTCTGATGACGTCATTTGATGACATGTCATCAGTCAGTTTCCTTAAAAGGACCACGGCCACATTGAGTTTGACAGTTGTTCTGTCAGTGTTCTACAGCATTGAGGTGCTGCAAACACTGACGAGCACTGCACAAAGGTGGACGATTGCACCCAGGCTCTCCAGAGACTCCCTCCATATGCTTATGGAGGGAGTTACAGCACGCAGGGAGGTTCTCTTCCCTTCCAAGGACGGAAGAGACCTCCCCAGGACACCAACGCAGTCTGATTGCACATTGCACAGGAGGGCAAAAGCAGGGATGTCGTCAGGAGGACCAGGCTGCAGTGGCGCCAACCTTTCAATGATCTTAGTGGATCACGAAACGTTACTGCAAAGCCACACTCAAACTCGTCCTGCTGTGCCACTCATCACATCCCCATCACTCTGCCTTCCATACCCTTCTCCTGCACATCCTTCTCCAACTTACCTCGCACCTCCACCCATCCCTCTCTATCTACATTATCACTTCCCCATCTCACTCACCACCCCTCACACTGACCCTCATCCTACTGCAAGCATACCAACTAACAACACATAAAGGTTGGCACTTGAGAGGTTTAGCCAATGTCCATGTGAAGTCTCTGGCAATGTGTTGTCATACAGTGAAATCTATATTTTCAACACTTCACCTTATTGGACAGATGTGTGTGCACTTGAGAAGTGTCTTACTGAGTTCCAGTGAATGTTGAGACATAACTAACCCCCCTGCCCCCCGCTATAGTGATGAGTGTGCATGGAATGGTTTGGACATTAAAGGGGTGCTGGTGTGGGATGGTATCAACCTGGCACATCATATTGGCAGCCAGGGTTTATACTGTCAAGTGAAGTAAATCTGGTCATGGTGATGCCATAGCTGGCCTCCCAGGCAGCAATCTTGTCAGTGGCTGATGTCCTGTGCAGCATCAGGTGATGGCGGAGAAGGTTGGTGTTGTTGTTGGTGCTGCAGGTGTGTCAGGTGATGTTGGGGCTGATCGTGGAAGGAATCAGAGGAGCAAGGTGAGATAGTTTCAAGGTCACCGATGTTGCTACAATAGATGGCAGCTGCAGGTGAGATGACAGAAGCAATCTGTCAATGGTGAGAGAGGTTGTTCCAGTGAGGTGACATTGTACATACAGTTGGCTCTAAACACTTGCAAGCTAAAGAAATCTCTATATGTCCTACAAATGTAGTAACCAACAAGTTCTGTGCTCTGAAACTGACCATCTGCAACATGGCACCCTTGACACCACTTTTGCAGCTCTCAGCTTATCAGATACATCAGAGCAGACTCAACTCGCGCCAGGGTGAGCTGGCGTGTTCCCCGAGCAGCGGGTAACCCGTGGGGGAACACGTAAAATTGGAAGGAAGCCTCAAAATAGCATTAAGTTGGCTGTTAACAAGCCATTTAATGATCTCAATTGTCTTCCCCCACTGCTGGGTGTCGGGTCAGTTCTCCGCTGACAGAACCGACACCTGGAAGACTCACATGGAGGCGGGTTGACAGTGGGTTTCCTACCCGCTGTCAATCTTTGCTATTTTGACAGCGGACCCGCCTCCAAACCTGCACTCTAAGCGCCGGCAAAATCCAGCCTCAAGTGTCTGTTCTGTTTGTTTTAGCTCCACCCACTTCTCTGTGCATAGAGCTCAAAGCCATTTAACCTTTTGTAGTCTTGTCTTGGATTTAGGAAGTTTTAAGAATGTGTGAATAAGAATGTGCACGCAGAATTGGAAAAAAAAACTTTGAACTACAATTTAAGTTAAGCTGGTGTGGAAAAACTGAGAAAAACAAAAAGTTTGTTTAACAAAAGATTAAGTTTCAGTCTAAGATTTAACCTTGGAGTTGTGGTTGCTATCGTGAATTTTCCAAAGCAGTTTGATTTGTTTAAATGTGAAAACTCATTTTTCTCCAGTTGTATTCAGTATTTTTACAGTCTTTTGAAAAGGCACCTGAAGAAAGAACAAAGAAATATGATGTAACTTAGTTTTTTTTATTTTATCTGTTCTGTATCGTGTTTAGTTAATAAGAATTTGGCTTGAATTAAATTGGAATTACCCGACTTACATTGTGGCCACAGTGAAATTCTGGTTATTTTAAATTATGTGAGAGTTTCTAGTTCCATACAAGAGATTCCCACATTTAAAAAAAAAATTGGCAGTTTTGAATTTCTTAAATGTTTCACAATTTGAATTGGAATTTTGGGACATGTGAGGTGATTCTCCTTGTTAAACATCTTAATTATACTGGAAAATCTTGGGTTTGGAAACCTTTTAAAAAAAATGCTAAAACATTTTTAAACAATTGGAGTTTAATCTAAAATGCTGTCTTCCCTGATAAGAATGTTTTATTTAAAGTTAATAATGACAGCGTTACTAATGATTTCTGCTGTTTTAATGGATTTTTAATTCCTACGGAAGTTTTGAAGGTTCATAGACTTGGATAAAATAGTTTCGATCAGGAAAGAGTTTTTTTTTATTTACGTGAAGTGACGCAATTGCGTGCGTCTGACAATATTTGCTCCGCCGCCTTAAAAAACCTGCAAAGGAGTTAACCCTTTTCACTGACAGCTGTTTAAGTTCACGAAGCAACAACTTTAATATCGCTGAATGAAATTTAGATATTGGACATTATTAAATTTAAGTTTCTTAATTTTAAGTGAATATTTCCTCACGGTGACAGAAGGAAAATTATGATTTGACAAATTAACCCCTTGGGCTCTTAAGCAGAACCACAATGGATTCTCTTTCTTTTGTTATATGGAAGTTACCTTGTAAATCAATTGCAGCACTTCTGTCGCTAATGTTAAAATACCATGTAAACCACCTAGCCTGGGAATCACTTGTTTCTGAAATTGGAGCTGATAAGATAAGATACGAGAAGGGGAAATCTACCTGAAGTTAAACAGGATAATTACATTTTCATTAAAATAAACTGGTTGAGAGCAGTCTAGGTGGTCCTGCCAATTGTTGGGTATCAAGGAAGAAAGTATTTGGGGAAATAAGAAATTGAACATTGACAAAACCTGTCAGTCCAACAGTACTGCTGTTTAGATTTTGGGATCATTTTGAAATGATAAAATGGACTCAGGCACAATATACCACAACTACCATGCTTTACAGGTCTAACAGGACCTGTCCCCTCAACCAACACGTTTTACTCAATATCAAAACGCTTGCTCAAGTGAAACTGACAGTAAATTAGATAGTTGAGTATGAGCTGCACATTTATGTGGCACAATTGGGTACGACATTCCCCTGTTGTCTGAGGGCTTTAGTGAGCTCGTGATGCGACTGAACTCCCCCCTAAAGCATTTTTATGTTTTGGAGCAAGACAACTCAAGAATAGATATTGAAATTGACCGGAGGGGACGATTCGCACTGGTGGGCTATTGGGCTTAATATATCAGTACACCCTTAGGTTCATATTATTTCACACGCTCTGGTAGTTCTCCAACTTGTAATGATAGTGTATTTGATATATGTAACCCGTGTAGTAAGACTTTGATGTATAAGCTAATTGAGTACTCATGCCTATGACTAACCAGTACTAACAAATTAATTGAGCACACTGAAAGAGAAGATCCGAAGCAACGTAGAGGAGACCCCAGACAGGGTAAGATCAGGAAAGATAGAAGAAACAGAGGATACCCCAGGCGGGGCAGAATTGGAACACCGGAACAGTGAATTGAACCTGTGTGAGGGGTCGGAGGTTGCTCCTTCCCCTCAAAGGAATGGACTGTAAGAAAGGGAGAAATCTTCATTTCTGAGACTCCATACTAACTAACTTCCAAATTGAGAGAGCAAAAAGCAAATTAGGGGACTACGAGTGGTGGGAAGTAGCTTATAATGCCAGCCAGCATCCCTGGGCACGAACAGTATCAGCAGGTCGATAATTTACAACTAGCTATATTTTTTTATTCGTTCACAGGATGTGGGCATCGCTGGCAAGGCCAGCATTTATTGCCCATCCCTAATTGCCCTTGAGAAGATGGTGGTGAGCCACCTTCTTGAACCGCTGCAGTCCATGATACTTCTTTGTAGCAGTTTGGTACAACTGAGTGGCTTGTTAGGCCAGGGGGCAGTTAAGAGTCAACCACATTGCTGTGGGTCTGGAGTCACATATAGGCCAGACCAGGTGAGGATGGCAGATTTCCTTCCCTAAAGGACATTAGTGAACCAGATGGGTTTTTACAACAATCCAATAGTTTCATGGTCACCATTACCAATACTAGCTTTTTATTTCAGATTTATCTAATTAACTGAATTTAAATTCCCCAGCTGCCGTGGTGGGATTTGAACTTATGTCTCCGGATCATTAGTCAGTGGGGGCGATTTTGCCAGCCCTTTGGAGGCGGGACTGCCGGGAAAATGGCAGAATCTGGGGGCGGGTACCAACCCCGCTCCCAACAGGCAGTTAAGAGGATTATCCCCATTTTTCCAGGAGAGGTGCGGGCTTCCCGACGTCAGGAAACCACGCCAGGGTCAGCGAGGCGAGCAGTGGGTCTGCGGGAGTCGGAGTGGTCCAAAAATGCATTGTGGAGGTAAGTGATGGGTGCAAGTGTGGAGAGGGAATTATGTGAGGTGAGTGAAAAGTGATAGAAAATGTTTCCTTACCTTTGTTTCTTCCTGCAGGCTTCAACCGTTGGGGAACCGGAGACTCCGGCATCTCCGCAGCAGAGATGACAGATGGCTGCTGCATTCTCCGATGCAACAGCCAAATGATTTCTGCTCAGCAGATAGGTTTGATGAGTCTTGAATACAAGGACTCATCAAACAACAGAGAATGTCAGTGTTTGACAGCTTCACAGAGCTGTCAAACGATGACGTTTCATCTGTCAAAAATTTTTGACAGATGAAACGTCATACGCTGACATTCTCAGTAACCGGCTTCCCCTTAATTGGCCTGCTAAGCCCGCTGGGCGGGCTTAACAAGGTCAATCAAGGGAAAATAGCGTGGGTTGGCCACAAGTCGATGGAGGCGGGACTAAAACCCAACAAGCAGCAGTCCCGCCTCCAACGCGCCCACGTTGGCAAAATCACCCCCCAGGTTTCTGGATTACTAGTCCAGGAACATAACCACTACGCTACCGTACCCAAGAGAGAGAGATTAGTCAAGAGCCGATTGTGAGAAGTCAATCAGGATATTTCCTTCTCAAGGTGGGGAGATGTAAGAAATCGTGGATTGGAAGAAATAATAGTCTGTTACAGGTTCCCTAGCTCAGCAGTTTGCCTAAGCTGACACAGAAGGATTCCAGTCATGTCAGAAAAAGAGTTGTACAGAGAGCTGAATTACGAGATTAGAACACAAAAACAGGCCTTTGAGTGGGCATAGCTAGGCCTCCACACCCGTCTGTCCGTTCTGGGGCCGGTAAACCATCCTTTAGAACAGAGATAAGGAGGAAACTGACCTCATGAGGCTGGGAGGGGGCTGTCATAGGTACCTATTCCCCTGTAATTAGACAATTGAATGGGTAACAAATGATTTGACGTAAGGTATCCACCAGCCCACCAAAATAAATTATATAATCGGGCAGCCGAAAGGGAAAAACAGGCAGAGGGGAAGAGCTTCCCCAGAGAGAGGAAGCTTCCTTGGGGTGAATTCAACCCTAGCTTCAGCTTAACTCCCTGGTCAAGCTCAACCTCTGAGGTGGATATCCATGCTGGCTTCGGCCTAACACCTCCGCCAGCTCGGAAGACGACCAAAGAGGAAGAGACCACCGCCGCAGGCTGCAGGGATCCGAAACCATCATTCTGCCTCCACGCCCGTCTGTCCGTTCTGGGGCCGGTAAACCATCCTCATCTGTTATGGGTTGTATGTCTACTATTGCATACTGTACTTAACTTAAACTGCCGCTCCTTAATAAAGTGACCTATGACTCCTAAGACCCTTTGGGTAATCTGTGTTTGACCTGTGATCCAAATTCTTACATATTGAGGATGTAGCTACACGGTGCCAAAGTCTTCACGATTCTCGAAGTATCTAATGGGTTTTGGCATGTGAGCCTCGATGAACAGTAGTCATATCTTACCACATTCCACACACCTTTTGGACAATACCGTTGGAAGTGTATGCCGTTTGGGATCAGCTCAGCGGCAGAAGTGTTCCAATGAAAGATGCATGACCTGGTGGAAGGACTGCAAGGTCATTGCAGATGATTTTGCGATGGTTGATTTTGGAGAAACGCTTGAAGTAGCAATTCGAGACCATGATAAACACCTGAACTCCTATAAGGTCACATGTTATATGCTTAATAAAATGTTGATACTCTTCCTAACAACTCATGGCTATGCCTACTATTTAAAGAGGTATTAACACCGGAGTCTTTGATTTGCTCATTCTTATGTTCGCCCAGAAAAACATAGTGCAAAAATTCAGAAAGCAGACTGAAGCCGTGATAAATAAAGGGATCCCTACCTCCATTCAGGTAAGTCTCTGGATAGTCGTTTTTGGCTGCTGAGGATTTTTGGAGCCATTTCTTGGCTGAGTTTTGGCAGTTTTTGATACAACCTAGGCGTTGTAGAGCTGACATTTGAAGACAACTGCACTGTTTAACTGCTGGATTTCTGGAAAAGATGGGAATGTTGCTGGGATTACCATTGAGGCTTCCAATAGTTCATAACTCCTGGCTTATGGCTCCTGTTAGGAACCCGGGCACGGATGCTGAGCACTGATAGGTTAAGAGCCACACTCAAACCAGAGCGCTCATTGAGAAAACCATAGGTGCCCTAAAGCAAAGGGTCCAGTGCCTGAACCGATCCAGTGGAGTTCTGCAGTATAGCCCCAAGCGAGTCTTGGGATTTGTAGAGGTTTGCTGTATGCTACAGAACTATGCCATTCAGAGCAGCAAAAACTTGCAGCTGCCACAGGAGGGAGAGGTGCAGGCGCAAGATGAAGGGGAAGAAGTGGATAATGGGGAAGACCAAGACTGAGCAGTGCTGCCAGCTGCCAAAGCTGTAACGCAACAAGTTATTGAGGAGAGATTCTCCTAACCAAACCCTCCCCCAGCACACCAACAGTCCTACCATTTGACCCACTCCTTCCATTCATCTTCTGAATGCCCTACAATACTACTACCTCATGGGTCTTCCTTTTACATAAAGAATATGAAGACCAACATCAATGCAAAATAATAAAACCTCTTCACATCATGCACATTTTGGATTTAACAACTTTTCCTTCTTTCAATGTTGAACTGAAATCACCCTAGTGCAATCCCTTGGTGCCTGGCCTCTGTGCTTCTTTACCAATTTTAGTGCTCCTACAAGATGGTTCACCTGTCGCAGGAGCCTGGAAGGTGGAAGGCTGCTGATCATCCACTGAGGGCACTTGAGATGGCTGCGGTGGTGGGCAACCTCTAGCAGCTCTGGAACATGAGGTCCCAGTGGCAGACTGCTGTATCTCGTCGTTGGTTGGGGCATTCTGGGACAACAGATAATTTGAGGTGTTGTTGGACCAAGCACCAAATTAGGTCAGCGAGTATAGGGGTAATGGACAAGCAGGACTTGGTGCAGGATAGAATATAGTCAGCACAGTTTTGGATGAGCTGAAGTTTACAGAGGGTAGAGGATGGAAGAAATGTTCCCCTAATTTTTTTTGTGTCACGCGGCCCCTTTAACGGGCTGTGCGGCCCATCCAAACTTGCACACATGCACGTTTTTTTGCATTGTGAAACCAGCTCACCGGCTGCACAGGACCCCGAGAGAATTGTGTGGCCGCGCAGCTTCAAGTGAATGTTGGATGGGAGGCTGGCGAGATCATTAGAATAGTTGACTCTGGAGGTGACAAGATGAGGGGTTCAGTGATGGACAAAGAAAGACTTGCATTTATATAGTGCCTTTCAGGACTTCCCAAATTGCTTTACAGCCAATTAAGTACTTTTGAAGTGTAGTCACTGTGGTAATGTAGGAAACATGACAGCCAATTTGCGCTCAGCAATCTCCCACAAACACTAAGTGATAATGACCAGATAATCTGTTTTAGTGATGTTGATTGAGGGATAAATATTGACCAGGATATCAGGGATATCTCCCCTGCTCTTCTTTGAAATACTGCCATGGGATCTTTTACGTCCACCCAAGAGAGCAGACGGTGCCTCGGTTTCACACCTCATCCAAAAGACAGCACATCCAATAGTGCAGCACTCCCTCAGTACTGCACTGGAGTGTTAGCCTAGATTTTTGTGCTCAAATCTCTGGAGTGGGTCTTGAACCCACAACCTTCTGACTCAGAGGCAAGAGTGCTGCCAACTGAACGTAGCTGACACACAGGTTGAGGTAAGGGTAGAGATGGGCAATGTTGCAGAGATGGAAAATACAGCCTTTGTAATAGAGACAATATGGGGTCTGAAGCTCACCTTGGGGCTGAATAGGACGCCAAGATTGCAAACAGTCTGGTTCAGCCTGAGACAATGGCCGGAGGATGGAATCATTGACGACACTTTAAGTGTAATTTTGAGATGTCATTAAAACCTCTAAACAGCATGATTGTATAAACCATGAAACTGTAAATAAAAAATTTAAAAAACAGCATTTTTGGAGAAAATCTACAAATTGACAAATGAGTGATCAAATCCAAAGGCTATTCATGAGAATCTTAGACTGGTCATATAGCTTCTTGAATCAACATGTGAACTCATACAAAATTGCCAGTCACACACCACCTAGTGGATCACAGCCATTATAGTCACTATATATGAGTATTCCTAAAGAATATTGATAAGTAACAAAGCTAGGGCTTTGTCTTCCTTCAAACCTTAAAAATCTTTATATTTCTGCATATAAAATTTTAGATAAGGAAATATATTGTAATTTTAATATGAAACTCTATTAGTTGATTTCTGAAAGAAATTCTTTTATCTTTGTACTTGCGGGGGAAATAAGAAGTGAATTAAATCAATATACAAATACTGTCTGTTGAAGTATGCATTCCTTCCTAGTCCAACTGACCTCTAGGAAGGAAGTTGTAGCATATTAATTGCACCAAAAATTCTTTCCTGCCGTTGAAATGTTGGATGCATGTGAAGCTTGCAGACACATAATCTTTGCAAAGGGTTATTCTCAGGACCAAACTATTTGATATACAAGTCGGGTGTCAAAAGCAAACAGACAACCCATCATAGAACCATACAGCACAGAAGGAGGCCATTTGGCACATTGTGCCTATACCAATCAGTTCTACTCCCCCGCTCTTTCCCCATAGCCATGCAAATCTTTCCTTTTCAAGTATCTATCCAATTCCCATTTGAAAGTTACCATTGAATCTGCTTCCACCACCCGTTAAGGCTCTGCATTCCAGATCATAACAACTCGCTGTGTAAAACAAAAATCTCCTTATTTCCCCTCTGATTCCTTTGACAATTTTCTTAAATCTGTGACTTCTGGTTACAGGCCCTCCTGCCAGTGGAAACAGTTTCTCCTTATTTACTCTATCAAAACCCCTCATAATTTTGAACACCTTGATCAAAATCAGAAGGCTGCAATTCACACACTTCAACCTGAAAAGGAATGTGAGTTGTCAGAAAATGCCTGCCAAGAAGAAATAACTCCTTTGATCTGGAGTGTCTAAAGCCTGCTTGGACTATGCTTGAATGGTACAAGTACTTCCCCTGTTCTGTAGTTTCATTGGGCTCGATTTTATTAATGGAGGTGGTTTGAGTGCGGGTCCGCTGCTCGGCGGCTTTCCAACCGGCTGCCGCCTCCCAGCAGTTACTATTTTACCTTGATTGGCCTTGTTACGGCCGACATGCGGGTCCCTCCAGGCAATTGCTTGGAGGCTGTCAGTTTCTCGCGTCTGATGACACGTCGTTTGAATGAAAATTTAAAGGGGCCATGTCCCCTTTGGAAAAAATGTCAATGGGATGGATTGGTGCTGTATTACATAGAAAGGAGAGTTGACAGCATCTGTTCGGAACAAAATTTAATGAATGAAATTGCTGGTCATATTATTCCAGAAAGATATTTATGATTTTTTTATATATCAATTTATTATCTGACTATGAAATGAAAAAGATGCCAGATTTGTTCCAATCATTGGCTTAGTAATATTAATGCTTTTTTCTCTTAAAGGTGCTGGCTGCTGCAGGAATGGCAGCCCCAATAACTAAGGCTGCACCCAGGTTCAATGAGCGCTCTCTCAATGCTCTTGTTGAGGGAGTTAGAGGACGTCAGGAGCTCCTCTTCCCTGGAAATGGAAGGAGGAGGCCTCCTCAACAAACCAAGGCAGCTTGGCTGCAAATTGCTGAGGTGAGCTCGAGGTCTGTGTGCAAACACACATGGGTTCAGTGTGGAAAAAGGTTTAATGATCTGCTGAGATCACCTAAAGTGTGACCTCTGTGTTCTGGGAAATGGAAGTTCAAGGGTGAGGGCTCAGGGTGATTTCCATGTAGAATGTTGGTGGTGACACTGAGTGCAAACCACCGTTTATTGGACAGATGATGCCTGGGGTTATGAGAATGTCAAACTTATATTCATCTCCATGTGCCAGCCACCTGTGGTTGAAGCGTAAGCTTACACGAATCTGGCATGGATGAGTGCATCCCTTGCCTGACGGCCAGCAATGTGGTCGCCTGCTGCTGGATTGGCCACATCCGGCCTCGCAAGGCATCACTCACCGTCCTCCTCCTTGTCCTCTTCCTCGTCCTCTTCATTTTCCTCCAAGGAGGCTGTGTGCTGAGCCATTTGTTCATCCGGCAGCACTAAGCCGCGCTGCTCTTCCTCCGAATCTGACGACCAGTATGAGAGGATGTAAATGGTTCCCATCCCGTTGTTATAGATTTCAGTTGAGGCAAGAAGCTTGCAAGCACACACTTAAAGTGGCCTGAAATTATATTCCCAATCAGTTCAAACAGCAGATGTGTGTCAGCTTGGCCAGTGACAAGGTCAGTAGATTTGCAAAATCTTATCCCAAACCTCCAACAACAAAGTTGTTGCATTTGAACGCCAGCCATGTTACAGGAGCACTTTTAAAGTTCTGCACCAATAATGACTACAGATCATGTCCTCCACCAACTCATCCCCTTGCAGCTGGACTGTTTCTGACAAGACGGGAAACAGGAGCCAAAGGCACAAAAATGGGAAACCTCTATCAAAATAGGATTATCCAGGCAGTTAACAGGCTCTGGGTGTCTGAAGCCATTTTTTCCAATTTTAGCAGCTGACACACCTCCAAACCCGCCTCCTCGGGGCTGGTAAAACCCAGCCCAAACCCGCCTCCTCAGGGCTGGTAAAACCCAGCCCATTATTTCAAGTGGTAAGATGCAATTTTCAAAAGCTCAGTTTAGAGATTCTGAAAGGACCGTAAAATTTTAGATGTTATTATTTTGATTTAGGAATTAGGTTTTTCTTGTTCACGGGATGTGGGCACCATTGGCAAGGCTGCATTTATGGTCCATTGCTAGTTGTTCTGAGAAGGTGGTGAAGGGCATCCTCCTTGAACTGTTGCAGTCCTTGTGCTAATGGTGTCCCTGCAATAGTGTTAGGGAATTTCATGATTTTGAACCAACAACAATGAAGCGATGTTGAAGTCAGGAAAGTGTGTGACTTAGGAGGGGAACTTGGAGGTGATGGTGTTTCCACGATATTGCTGCTCTTGTTCTTCTCAGTGGTAGAGGTCACAGGGCTGGGAGTTGCTGTCCTATAGGTAGTACATTTGCAGCCACAGTGCGCATGTGATGGAGAAGTTGGATTTTGAGTTCAGTAGCAAGGGCACCGATCAAGCTGACTGTTTTCTCACAGTGTTCAGCTTTGTGAGTGTTGCTGCTGCTGCATCCATACAAGCAAGTGGTGAGTATTCTATTACACTCCTGATTTGAGCTTTGTAGATGTTGGAAAGGCTTTGAGGGGTCAGGAGGTGAGCCACTAATGACAGAGTATCCAGCTTCTGCCCTGCTCTTGTAGCCACATTGTTAATATGACTGGTCCAGTTAAGATCTTAAGCAATATTTAAGTTATGTACTGTACTGAAAATTATGTTGTATAATCTTTTGCTTCTGTGTAATTAAATAGCATGTAAATAATTTAGATTTTTTTTTCATTCTCAGGATGTGGGCGGCGTTGGAAAGGCTGGCCTTTATTAGCCATCACTAGTTGCCCTTGAGAAGATGGTTTTGTAAAATTAATTCCTGGAATGTGGGCATCGCTGGCAAGGCCAGCATTTATTGCCCATCCCTAATTGCCCTTGAGAAAGTGGTGGTGAGCTGCCTTCTTGAACCGCAACAGTCTGTGTCGTGAAGGTACTCCCACAGTGCTGTTAGGGAGGGAGTTCCAGGATTTTGAGCCAGCGACGATGAAGGAACAGCAATTTATTTCCAAGTCAGGATGGTTTGTAACTTGGAGGGGAACTTGGAGGTGATGGTGTTCCCATGTGCCTGCTGCCCTTGTCCTTCTAGGTGGTAGAGGTCGTGGGTTTGGGAGGTGCTGTCGAAGAAACCGTGGCGAGTTGCTGCAGTGCATCTTGTAAATGGTACGTGCTGCAGCCAAGGTGTGCCGGTGGTGGAGGAAGTGAATGTTTAAGGTGGTGGATGGGGTGCCGATCAAGTGGACTGCTTTGTCCTGGATGCTTTCGAGCTTCTTGAGTGTTGTTGGAGCTGCACTCATCCAGGCAAGTGGAGAGTATTCCATCATACTCCTGATTTGTGCCTTGTGCATGGTGGAAAGGCTTTGGGGAGTCAGGTGAGACACTCACTGCAGAATACCCAGC
Source organism: Squalus acanthias (assembly GCA_030390025.1). Taxonomy (NCBI): domain Eukaryota; kingdom Metazoa; phylum Chordata; class Chondrichthyes; order Squaliformes; family Squalidae; genus Squalus; species Squalus acanthias. The sequence continues at coordinate 149,718,860 of CM059426.1, read as the reverse complement.
CTCTGACCTGCTCTTGTAGCCACAGTATTTATGTGGCTGGTCCAGTTAAGTTTCTGGACAATGGTGAACCCCAGGATGTTGATGGTGGGGGACTCGACAATAGTAATGCTGTTGAATGTCAAGGGGCGGTGGTTAGACTCTCGCTTATTGGAGATAGTCATTGCCTGGCACTTGAGAGGCACAAATGTTACTTGCTACTTATCAGCCCAAGCCTGAATGGCGTCCAGGTCTTGCTGCATGTGGGCATGGACTGCTTCATTATCTGAGGAGTTGTGAATGGAACTGAACACTGTGCAATCATCAGCGAACATCCCCACTTCTGACCTTATGATGGAGGGAAGGTCATGATGAAGCAGCTGAAGGTGCTTGGGCCTAGGACACTGCCCTGAGGAACTCCTGCAGTGATGTCCTGGGGCTATGATGATTGACCTCCAAGAACCACAACCATCTTCTTTTGTGCTAGGTAGGACTCTAACCAGTGGAGAGTTTTCCCCGATTCCCATTGACTTCAATTTTACTAGGGCTACTTGATGCTACACTTGGTCAAACACTGCCTTGATGTCAAGGGCAGTCACTCTCACCTCACCTCTGGAATTCAGCTCTTTTGACCATGTTTGAACCAAGGCTGTAATGAGGTCTGGAGCCGAGTGGTCCTGGCAGAACCCAAACCGAGCATCAGTTAGCAGGTTATTGGTGAGTAAGTTTCGCTTGATAGCACTGTCGATGACATCTTCCATCACTTTGCTGATGATTGAGAGTAGACTGATGGGGTGGTAATTGGCCGGATTGGATTTGTCCTGCTTTTTGCGGACAAGACATACCCGGGCAGTTTTCCAGTCGGATAGATGCCAGTGTTGTAGCTGTACTGGAACAGTTTGGCCAGAGGTGTGGCTAGTTCTGGAGCACAAGTCTCCAGCACGACAGCAGGGATGTTGTCAGGGCCCATAGCCTTTGCTGTATCCAGTGCACTCAGCCATTTCTTGATATCATGTAGAGTGAATTGAATTGGCTGAAGACTGGCTTCTGTGATGGTGGGGACCTCAGGATGAGGCTGATATGGATCATCCACTCGGCACTTCTGGCTGAAGATGGTTGCAAACACTTCAGCCTTGTCTTTTGTGGGGCTATTTATGGAGCCTCTTCCTCCAGTTAGTTGTTTAATTGTCCACCACCATTCACGACTAGATGTGGCAGGACTGCAGAGTTTTAATCTGATCCGTTGGTTGTGGGATTACTTAGCTCTGGCTATAGCATGCTGCTTCCACTGTTTAGCATGCATGTAGTCCTGTGTTGCAGCTTCCCCAGGTTGGCACCTCATTTTTAGGTGCTGCTCCTGGCATGCTCTTCTGCACTCCTCACTGAACCAGGGTTGGTCCCTTGGCTTAATGGTAGTGGTAGAGTGAGGGATATGCCGAGCCATGAGGTTACAGATTGTAGTGGAATACAATTCTGCTGCTGCTGCTGATGGCCCACAGAGCCTCATGGATGCCCAGTTTTGAGTTGCTAGATCTGTTCTGTATCTATCCCATTCACAGTGGTAGTGCCACACAACACTATGGAGGGTGTCCTCAGTGCGAATACGGGACTTCATCTCCACAAGGACTGTGCGGTAGTCGCTGCTACCAATGCTGTCATGGACAGATACATCTGCGACAGGTAGATTGGAGAGTCTCCAGATAATTAGTTGAGGCCTCTGGATTACTAGTCCAGTAACATAACCACTATGCTGCTGTTCCCGTCGGTGGGCTTTCTTCTTGAATCACTGCTAGCAAATTGATACAATTGAATGGCTTGCTAGATCACTTCAGAGGGCAGTTAAGAGGCAACCAGGTGGGCGTGAGACTGGAGTAACATGTAAGCCAGATCAGGAAAGGACAGCCGGTTTCCTTCCCTAAAGGGCATTAGTGAACCAGTTGGACTTTTACAATAGATTCATGGTCACTAACTTTAGCCTGAACGATATAGTTAGACAGTGTGGTGTTTTGTCTTTTGGAAAGGATACGTGCATTCTGGATAGCCAGTGTAACATTTGGTGGAAAATATCTCAGTAAAAAGGTTAATCTTGAGACAAACTGTTCTTTTCATGGTACGGACAAAAGGGTAAATTTTGGATCATGGGGAACACAGGTCTGCCTATGGAAACTGCATTTTGCTGTCAACATGGATAAAAAGGGCAGGGTGAAAACCTGTCACATTTCTGAATTTTTGATCAGTTTCTTTTTCTTCACTGAAAGGTTTCTAGGATTGAGTTGTGTTTGAGGGTTGTATTTTAAAACAAAATAAATTCACACGGGTTTAGAAAGAAAAGTCACCAGCTTCAGGCATTGGAGAATGTGTACTAAATCCAGATCAGCTAGTTTACGGTATGTCACAACTCCGAGTCTATTTCAAACTGATACAACAAGGATCTATTGTCTCATTCCAAGGCCATTAAGATAGGATGACTAGGGACTAAGTAATTTTTCTTATATTCTCAGGTGGGTAAATAAATACTCATTGTTGTGCATTCACACTGTAAATTTATATTTCAAAATCTAACAAACCAGTTGTTTTAAACACAGAGGAATTCAGTTGTATTGATAGATATTAAAACAAAACTTGATCTTATCTTAAGGGGACTCCTCGCTTCCTGATTAAAAGCAAATTCCAATACATATAACAAAAAGTGTCTTTGCGGCTGTGCCCAATTTACCCTCAGTGGGAAATGATTACATTTTTAATGTGGTGTAAGTACCCAAAGCAGATAAAGAGCACAAGCTGTGTTTCTGCTGTTATTTTAGTAACCAGGGGACACAGAGTTAAGGTAATTTGCAAAAGAACCAGAGGCAAGATGAGAATTTTTTTTTAATGCAAAGTTCTTGTGATCTGGAATGTACTGCCTGAAAGGGTGGTGGAAGCAGATTAAATATTGGGCCGTATTTTGCGACCCCCTATGGGTACGTACGAGGTGCACACGCACCCATAGGGGCGCGCAAGTGCCGGGTTTAGGCATGTGAAGCGCATGCACTGAAACCCGGCACTTGCGATTTGTCAAGAATCTTCTTGACAGATCCTCCGCATCCCCAGGAAGAGAGCCTCTGCGGGTGGAGAGTTGCGCTATTTGCCCAACTTCCACCCGCTGAAAGGCCATGGAATTCTTACGCCTGGTAAAAGCAGGCGTAAGGCCTGCTTTTACCAGCATAAGAGTTTTAAAAAATAGAAAAATAATATTCTCACTTATACATTAAAAACCCTGTCCAATAAGGTAAGTTTATTTTTAGCCCGGTTAAAACATATAAAAAAAAATTCCCAAAAATTTAATTTTTGTTTTAAATATTTAATTAAATGCTATTTTAATTAATTTTATATATGTAATGTTTTTCAACATTTATTTCATGTGTTCATGTATTTTTTGAGTCATCTCCCTTCATACTTTTGACAGTTCCATATGTACAGAACTGTCAAAAGTATGAATGGGGAATTCCCTTCTTTCATTGGTTGGACTGGCCCACGTATCCCAGGGGCGCATGCGGTTTGGAAGCGCCCCTGAGATACGTGGGCCTCTACGCATTTCAACCAGGAGAGGCCCAGGATCACGAACCTCGGTATCTTAACTGTGTCAAAACATGGTGAATGATTGAATACTTTACTGATTGAGCCATCCAACACGGTGGCATAGTGGTTAGCACTGGTGCCTCACAGCGCCAGAGACCCGGGTTCGAATCTGACCTCGGGTGACTGTCTGTGTGGAGTTTGCACATTCTCCCCGTGTCTGCGTGGGTTTCCTCCGGGTACTCCGGTTTCCTCCCACAGTCCAAAAATGTGTGGGTTAGGTTGATTTGGCTATGATAAATTGACCCTTAGTGTTAGGGGGGATTAAATATGTGGGGTTATGGGGATAGGATGGGATATGTTGGGGGAATTAAATACGTGGGGTTACGGGGGTAGGGTGGGATATGTGTACTGTGGGGATTAAAGCAGGGACAGGGTACTGGATTTGGATGATCAGCCATGATCGTATTGAATGGCGGAGCAGGCTCGACGGGCCGAATGGCCTACTCCTGCTCCTAGATTCTATGTTTCTATGTTTCTATGTTTCTATGTAACACCATTCTGTAATAGTCTAAATGGCTGTGGCGATCACAGTGACATTAATTCAGCAAACTTGATCTCGCCATTGATTTTAATGGGGTCGGAGATATGGTAATTAACTGTTCCAACCTTTTCACCGATGGGCTCCGTGGAGCAGCGTAAAAGACACAGCAAATTATAAGTCAATCATGCGATAATTTCCTGGAATTTCAGCACCATAATAATGGCGTACGTTGTAGCAAATTTTCAGTAAATTCAGGCCTGTTGTTGCAAGGTTTGTTGTTGCAGATTCCCCGATAACAGGTTTGATAGGGTGTCAAACACAATTTTAAGACATGGACAGACCTTGATTGATTCAGTTTGTTTCTGTCTGACAGTTCTCTTTCAATTTGAGATAGAAAATTTGTGAGATAATTCTATTTGAATCAAGGCAGCAGGAAACTCCTAGGAGAAAGGCAGTTCTTGAAATCTCAGAAAAGCAACCAGTGGAAATTTTAAAGGAACTGATGAGTTTTGAAACTTCTGGAAGAAACAACGTGTATTTAAAATTCCTTTATAAAATTTAGTTGCAATCTCTTTTCCAATTTGTCTACTTGAGAAGATAGGCGAGACTTTTACCTATCCCCATTTAATAATTTGCTTGTGCATTGTTCATTTTATTTTAAACTTTGATTGAGCTCTGGTGTGATTTTCTATCACTTTTGAAGAATGAATTGGGATTTTAACAAAGCATACGGTAGTCCAGTGCCCAAAAGTAATTACAAAACAGAGTTTGCTGTTTGTTTACTCATTACCAAATGCTTACCTGGATCTCGAGGCAAGATAGACACTCAAAGGCTTGGGGGGAGTTGGGATTTACCCAGGAGAGTGATCTAAAGTATGACAGCTGAAATAATCTAAGTAAGGTTTAAAAATACCCCCAAATATGCAACAGTCCTACAAGAAGGATATCATGGTTTTTTTAAATAAATCTGTTGGAATCCTTCTGGGTCCTGTTCAGTAGGTTTGGATTTCAAATGTTAGACCAAAAGTTCATCCCCATAACTGCTATTCCATTGGCTCAGGTAGTATGTCCCTGACACTAAGTGACTTGAGGTCACGTCATCTAATGTAGGATCAGTCCGCTGAGCCTCTAAGATCTATTGGTTGCCCATATTGTCCAGGTTCCCTTGGTTGATTATTTCTTCTGGGAAATCATGCAGGGAAGCCCTGGGCCCCTTGCATTCTTTTAACCAAAGCTTTCTCCTCCCTAGCTAAATCAGACACAGCAGTTCCATCATTCAAAACATTCTCCAACAGAACCTCATATGGTTTGAGTGCAGATACTCCTATTTACTCCCAACCATGAGTATTCCAGTTGGACTTTGGTCAATAGCACATTGACTGACCCAGTGCTACTATGAATGTAGGCCATCTTATCTTTTAAGAGTTGGTCTTTTCAATAACAAAAACAGAAAATGCTAGAAATACACAGCATGTCAGTCACAGCTATAAAGGGAAAGGACAGGTTATGATGCTTTGAGTGTGCATCTTTCAGACTGAAGGCTGAGAGCAGACTACTGAAGGCTGCATACCCAAAGTGTCATAACCTGTCTTTTCTCTTTACAAAAGCTGCCTGACCCATCATGTATTTCTAGCATTTTATATTTTTATTACAGATTTTGGGCATTTTCAGTATTTTAGTCGAGGCTTAAACAATTTTAGGGTACATTCAGTAACACATTGACTCTTCTCAGAACATTCATTTATTAAGTGTGGGGAAAGGAATGCGGTCATATTCCTTGCATTCAATAATGTTGCATTCCCACAGTCTCACATTATGATCAGTTTGAACTTACCAATTGGTATTTGACATCGTGCCTGAATCATCAAATTCCCCAATATTGTCACAGTTGGAGCATCCGAGATCTCTGGCCTCACCAAATAGGAAGAGTATCAGAGGAAGAACCAGATTCTTGCGGCTGTGGATGCACACCAGGCACAGTGTGTCTTCCTCTGGCTGATTGATGGGATGAATCTGATCACCCATTCAGTCGCCAGGACCCCAATACTCATGAGGTTCAATAATGGTTTGCTTGTTCGTCTAACAGGTTACATTTCATGCCAAGCAACCATATCCTTAGATCTTCTGGAACCACTTTCAGAAATCGATCCCTTAACATTAGATGACAAGACAGTTCTGATTTTTTTTAATTAGTTCCTGGGATGTGGGCGTGCTAGATTACTAGTCCAGTATAACCACTATGCTACCGTTCCCGGCAGAACGAATCTTTTACATTTTCACTTTTTAGACATAATTTCAAAGTATCTTCTAACTCTGACTCATTTGGTATATGTACTATGTGCAGTGTCCTCAATTTCTTGTAGTTTTGGCTATATGCTTCAGACATTGTCATATGGCCATTAAGAATCACATGTTTTAGTTTCATAGTTATCCTTGGACTCACTACCAAAAGCTTACCTTGTCAACAGATCAGCACAAGAAAAGGCCACAAGCACTGAGAAATGGTAGCAGATATTCATCCCAAACTTTTGTTCCATTTATAATGGTCTGCTAATAATTCAAAAGCTCTAATAAAATTAGCAATTTTGTCTTCTTTAATTTTAGTGTCTGATTAGATTTAAGAAAATTGATTCTAGCACAGTACTGTAATGGAATAAATGATCTGTACCATCACGTACCAGATTCATTAACAATGTGTTTACCTGTTGGTTCAAGAGTACAACTGTGCTACCTCTCTCTCATCAGCTTCATACTGACATTATTTATTCTAATTGTTGGCTTCAAACCTACATTGTTTTTCTTTCGCTTCACATCTATGGTGCGCTTTCCCTTCATGTTGTTCTTTCTCTACTTCATATTTTAGCAACTCTAGTTGAAACTCTTGTTCTTTTACTTTCTCTTGCAGTTATATGAGAGAACACCAACTTCATCTATGTTTCTGAAATCTTGAGTGCACAAATTTTTTACGACTGTAATCTGTTCATATTTTGCTTATGCTCTTCGGGAGATCTATAAAATTATACCTGCTGCCAGTTACACTTGTGCGTCTACCAGTCCTCAAATTTTCAGCTCCCACATCATAGTATTTATTGCCCATCCTAGTTGCCCTGAGGACATTGTCAACCACATAATGTGGGACTGGGGTAACAGACCAGGTAGGGATGAAGGACATCAGTTGGGTTTTTAGAACAATCCAGCTTTGGCTATTTTCTGGTGCTGGACCACAATTACCAGATTTATCAAATTCTGTGATGCTAGTCCCGTATCATAACCACTCGGCTAACATACTGCCAATGGTGAAAAAGAGTGCCTTCACTAGCCTTGATATCAAAGTAAGCTTCGGTAACAAGCCTAGAATAATAAACAAAAAAACCTTTCTATTAATTACTTTGATCCACTGGAATTATGCTGTCTTCATAAAGATCTCTTTCTAGTCTTCAGTAAGTGAAAGAGCACAATATCAGAGCTCTTTAAGCTTTAAACTATTAAGCAAATTTAATGAGGCAGAAAATATATACATTTACAGTAGAAATCCTATCTAGCTCCTCAAAAGGAAAATAAAGGACTATTTTGTAAAGACTTCCACACAGCATTTATTTCCACTACAGGAACTGTGCTAGTCTGAATTGTATCTCTTGTAAGTTCTAACTGACTTCTCAGATTCAAACAGCTCCTTGAATATCCCCTGTCCTTAACAGGATAGTTTGGCCTTTCAGATTTGTACAATTTATTGTAGGAAAACAATGTATAACTGAGTTACAACAAACTTGAAACATTGTCCAGCCACTTAGTCTTCTTTTAGTCGGAAGCAAAATCGCAACAAATTAAATTTTAAAACATATTGGCTCAGGAGGACTGCATTAATATACTCATTGTGCCATGGACTGATAGGATACTAGTTTGCACCTGTGATCCCCTGCATGGCACCGTCATAATCTTTGCTGGATGTTGATGAGGTGCTGCATAAGGCATGTGCCTGTACAACAGAAATTTTAAAAAAATCTACTGGCCATTCTCCTGGCAACAGGTTAGAGAAGTCTGCTTCTCAGCCAGTGAATGGTTTTGGATGGGGGGAGGAGCACAGGGGAGAGCCTAAAGGGAGAAAATTACTTTAAAAAAACATTAAAATGTAGCATAATGTTTATTATGAATTGTAAGGGAAAGTCACTTAGAATCTCTTCCTTTTGATGATCTCTGGTTTCCAGTTGACTGGATGAGTTTCTTCCGTCTAGGATAAAAAAAGAGAAAACATTACTTAGCTACGATAAAGTTAGCAAAGAAATATTCTTTAGTTAAAACTTTGTAAATTCTAGGACTTCCTTCTAAAATGCAACACGTCAAGGCAATAAGTCACAGGTTGCATAACAGCTTGCTCAACCCAACATTGACAGAGATTAAGCAAAAAAACCCCTGACAAATCAATGAAAGGTCATGTAAATAATGATACTACATCTCAATAATTACACAATTTTTTTTTAGGTGCACTTTATCCCATATGGTTGGACTAGTTAGGTAATGCTCCATCTTCTCATAATTAGTTACTCTAAAATGTTAATTTTTGGTTTAAGACTTTTTAGTGTATTGTTAATGCATTTTCTTCTCATCTTTAGTTATTCACAAATTCAGTAGTGAGAAGGTGAGCTGTCACTTACATTTATAACTTTGGAGTCATAGCTAGAGAATCTCCTGCAATGGCCTCTCTTCCCTCTCCATTACCTCTGGAATCCCCCAAGGATCTATCCTTGGACCCCTCCTATTTCCCAGCTACACGTAGCCCCTTTGAAACATCATCCGTAAACACAATGCCAGATTCCACATGTACGCCGACGACACCCAGCTCTACCTCACCACCAACACCACCTCTCAAACCCTCTGATTTCTCACACTGCTTGTACAACATCTGGTATTGAATGAGCAGAAATTTCCTCAAATTAGGACCAAAATCAATTGTCTTTGGCCCCCGCCACAAACTCCGTTCCCAAGCCACCGATTCCATCCCCCTCCCTGGCCGCACCAGACTATTCACAATATCATCGTTCTATTTGTCCCGAAGCCGAAGTTACTACGCCATATCCTCTCCATCAGCAAGACTGCCTTCTTCCAGCTCTAATATCGCCTGTCTCTGCCCCTGCTTCAGCCCATCTGCTTCTGAAACCCTTATCTATGCTTTTGTTACCTTCGAACTTGACTATTACAATGCTCTCCTGGTCGACCTCGCATCTTCCACCCTCCGTAAACTTCAGTTCATCAAAAACTTGGTTGCCATATCCTAACTCGCACCAAGTTCCGTTCGCCCATCATCCCTGTGCTCGCTGACCTACACTGGCTCCCGGTTAAGCAGCGCCTTGATTATAATCGCTCAACCTTTGGTGGTCATGCCTTCTGTTGCCTAGGCCCTAAGCTCTGGAATTCCCTCCCTAAACCTCTCCGCCTCTCTATCCTCCTTTAAGATGCTCCTTAAAACCTACGTTTGACCAAGCTTTTGGTCACCTGCCCTAATTTATCCTTATGTGGATCAGTGTCAAATTTGTTGTCTTAAAATACTCCTGTGCAGCGCCTTGGGACATTTTACTACGTTAAAGGCGCTGCATAAATACAAGTAGTTGTTGCTGTTGTGTTCAAATCCTTCCGTGGCCTCGCCCCTCCCCTCCCCATCTCTGTAACCTCCTCCAGCCCGACAACCCTCCTCCAATTCGGGCCTCTTGTGCATCCCCGATTTCCTTCGCCCCCACCATTGGGGCAGTGCCTTCAGCTGCCTAGGCCCTAAGCTCTGGAATTTCCTCCATAAACCTCTCCACCTGTCTCTCCTCTTTTAAGACACTCCTTAAAACCTGCCTCTTTGACCAAGCTTTTGGTCACCTATCCTAATATCTCACGTGGCTCGGTGTCAAATTTTGTCTGAGAATGCTCCCGTGAAGCACCTTGGTGAGTTTTATGTTAAAGATGCTATATAAATACAAGTTGTTGTTGTTCTGCTCTTGATCTAGGTTACAAGATGTATAGCAATAGCTTGGTAACAACTATCTTCTCCAACTGCATAATTTATATTGCACATAAGGGCAAGACTTGCATTTTCCATTTTGTTTCAGCATACTGCACTACCAATTATTTCTCAGTTACTTGCTGAAAGCTTAATTGTACAGATAATATACTCCACAGTAATTGTGAAATAATTACATAGTTCATTATGAGACAGAATACAGTTTTGTTGCTCATATTATGCAGCTGGATCCATAGAATCATAGAAATTTATGGCACAGGAGGCCGCCATTCGGCCCATTGTGTCTGTGCCAGCTGAAAAAGAGCTATCCAGCCTAATCCCACTTTCCAGCTCTTGGTCCGTAGCTTTGTAGGTTACGGCACTTCAAATGCATATCCAAGTACTTTTTAAATGCTGCATCTACCACCCTTTCAGGCAGTGAGTTCCAGACCCCCCACCACCCTCTGGGTGAAAAAAGTTCTCAACTCCCCTCTAATCCTTCTACCAATTACTTTAAATCTATGCCCTAGTTACTGACCTCTCTCCTCAGGGAAATAGGTCCTTCCTCTCCACTCTATCTAGGTCCCTCAATTTTATACACCTCAATTAAATCGCCACTCAGCCTCCTCTCTTCCAAAGAAAACAACGCCAGCCTATCCAATCTTTCCTCATAGCTAAAATTCTAGTCCTGGAAACATTCTCGTACATCTCCTCTGTACCCTCTCTAGTGCAATCACATCTTTCCTGTAATGTGGTGACCAGAACTGTATGCAGTACTTGAGCTGTGGCCTAACTAGTATTTTATACAGTTCAAGCATAATCTCCCTGCTCTTATTTTCTATGCCTCGGCTAATAAAGGAAAAGGTCCCGTATGCCTTCTAAACCATCTTAGACCGGTAAGCCTGACATCGGTAGTGGGCAAAATGCTAGAGTCCATTATAAAAGATGTAATAGCAGAGCACTTGGAAAACAGTGACAGGATCGGACAAAGTCAACATGGATTTACAAAAGGTAAATCATGCCTGACTAATCTACTGGAATTTTTTGAGGATGTAACTGGTAGAATAGATAAGGGAGAAGCAGTGGATGTGGTGTATTTGGACTTTCAGATGGCTTTCGATAAGGTCCTGCATAACAGATTAGCGTGCAAAGTTAAAGCACATGGGATTGGGGGTAATGTACTGATTTGGATAGAGAACTGGTTGGCAGACAGGAAGCAAAGAGTTGGAATAAACGGGTCTTTTTCCGAGTGGCAGGCAGTGACTAGTGGGGTACCGCAGGGGTCGGTGCTAGGACCCCAGCTATTCACAATATATATTGATGATCTAGACGAGGGAACTAGATATAATATCTCCAAGTTTGCAGACGACACAAAGCTGGGTGGGCGTGTGTGCTGTGAGGAGGATGCAGATAAACTCCAGGATGATTTGGACAGGTTGGGTGATTGGGCAGATGCATGGCAGATGCAGTATAATGTGGATAAATGCGAGGTTATCCACTTTGGTGCAAAAACAGGAAGACAGATTATTATCTGAACGGCAATAGATTGGGAAAAGGGGAAGTGCAACGAGATCTGGGAGTCCTTGTGCACCAGTCGCTGAAGGTAAGCATGCAGGTGCAGCAGGCAGTTGAGAAGGCAAATGGTATGTTGGCCTTCATAGCGAGAGGATTCGAGTACAGGAGCAAGGATGTCTTGCTGCAGTTGTACAAGGCCTTGGTAAGACCACACCTTGAGTATTGTGTGCAGTTTTGGTCGCCTTATCTGAGGAAAGATGTTCTTGCCATGGAGGGAGTGCAGCGAAGATTTACCAGACTGATACCTGGGATGGCAGGAATGACGTAAGAAGAGAGATTGGGTCGATTAGGCTTATATTTGCTGGAGTTTAGAAGAATGAGAGGGGATCTCATTGAAACTTACAAAATTCTAACAGGACTAGACACAGGAAGGATGTTCCCGATGGCGGGGGAGTCCAGAACCAGAGGTCACAGTCTAAGGATAAGGGGTAAGCCATTTAGGACTGAGATGAGGAGGAATTTCTTCACCCAGAGAGTGGTGAACCTGTGGAATTCTCTACCACAGAAGGCAGTTGAGGCCAATTCATTAAATATATTGAAGAAGGAGATAGATATATTTCTTAAGGCTAAAGGGATCAAGGGATATGGGGAGAAAGCAGGGACAGGGTACTGAATTTGGATGATCAGCCATGATCTCATTAAATGGCAGAGCATGCTCGAGGGGCCGAATGGCCTACTCCTGCTCCTATCTTCTATGTTTATCTACCTGTCCTGCTACCTTCATGGATCTGTGGACATGCACTCCAAGGTCTCTCTGTTCCTCTACACTTCTCAGTATCCTACCATTTATTATGTATTCCCTTGCCTTGTTAGCCCTCCCTAAATGCATTACCTCACACTTCTTTGGATTGAATTCCATTTGCCACTCTTCTGCCCACTTGACCAGTCCATTGATATCTTCCTGCAGTCTACAGCTTTCTCCCTCACTATCAACCACACGGCCAATTTTTGTATCATCTGCAAACTTCTTAATCATGCCCCCTACAGTGAAGCCTAAATCACTGATAAAAACCACAAAAAGCAAGACCGAGTACTGAGCCCTGCCGAACCCCACTGGAAACAGCCTTTCAGTCACAAAAACACCCGTCGACCATTACCCTTTGCTTCCTGCCACTGAGCGAATTTTGGATCCAACTTGTCACTTCCCCTTGGAACCCATGGGCTTTTACTTTTCTGACCAGTCTGCCATGTGGGACCTTTTCAAAAACCTTGCTAAAACCTATGTAGACTACATCAAATGTGCTCCCCTCACCGACCCTCCTTGTTACCTCCTCAATAAATTCAATCAAGTTAGTCAGACACAACCTTCCTTTAACAAATCCATGCTGACTGTCCTTGATTAATCCGTGCCTTTCAAAATGATAATTAATACTGTCCCTCAAAATTTTTTCCAATAATTTGCCCACCACAGAGGTTAGGCCGGCTGGCCTGTAATTACTTGGTCTATCCCTTTCTCCCTTTTTAAACACATTACAACATTAGCAGTCCTCCAGTATCACACCTGTAGCCAGAGAGGACTGGAAAATGATGGTCAGAGCCCCCGCCTTTTCCTCCCTTGTGTAAGAAATCTTTAAACCCAAAGAAATTGCAAGTTATAAAAGGAATAACAATTCTGCAAAAAGTAGGTTTGCCAACTCAGCAGATGAGGGCTGACTGATGACCTAGAGAGAATTCCAGTCACATCAGATAAGCAGAGGGCTCAGATCATCATAAGGACAAGCCTCCCAGCAGACATACCTAAACTGAGGAGGACGACAGCATGGAGCCGGTAGGATAAGCAAAATATCTTTAGAAACACAAGACATTTAGAACAGAGATAGGGAAATAGCTGACCTCAGCAAGATGGGAGGGGCCTGTCAGAGGTACCCTCTCCCTTGTAATGGACAATGGGATGGGTAAACATGATTGACACCAGATATCCACCAGCCCATCAAAATAAGGTATAAAAACTGACGACCGAGAGAGGGGAAACAGGCAGTTAGGGGGAAGGCTTCTCCGAGGTGGATGCATGCTGGCTACAGCCTAACATCTTGGTCAAGTTTAGCCTCGGAGATGGAGCGATGCTGGCTACGGCCTAACACCTCCAACAGCTCGAGGGACGACCCAACGGAAGCAACCGCTGCCACAGACTGCAGGAATCCACCCAATCCAGGACCACCATACTGTGTCATTGACCGTCCATCCGTCCAGTCGTTCCGTTCCGGGGCCGTAGATAGCTCTCATCCGTCATGGGTTGTATGTCTACTGAATCTATTTCAATCGCATGTAGTATCTGATTATGCTTAAACTGTAGCTCTTTAATAAAATGCCTTACAACTCCTAAGACCCTCTGGGTAATGTGTGTGTGACCTGTGATCCAAAATCTTACACTTGCTTCTTTTAACAGCCTGGGATACATTTCATCCGGGCCTGGCGATTTATCTACTTTCAAAGATGTTAAACCTCTTAATATTTCCTCTATGTTTATCTCATCTAATATTTCACACTCCTCCTCAACTACAATGTCTGCATCGTCCCTCTCTTTTGTGAAGACAGACGCAAAGTATTCATGAAGAACCATACCCATGTCTTCTGCCTCCACACACAGGTTACCTTTTTGGTCACCAATAGGTCTTACTCTTTCCTTAGTTATCCTCTTGCTCTTTATGTATTTATAAAACAACTTTGGGTTTTCCTTGACTTTACTTGCCAATATTTTTTCATGCTCGCTTTGCTTTCCTAATTTTCTTTTTAATTTCACCCCTGCACTTTCTATACTCCTCTAGGCTTTCTGTAGTATTGAGCTCTCGGTATCAGACATAAGCTTCCCTTTTTGCCTTATCCTACCCTGTATGCCCCTTGATATCCAGGGGGCTCTAGATTTGGGAGTCCCACCCTTTTTCTTTGTGGGAATATATTTGCTCTGAACCCTCACTATCTCCTCCCACTGCTCTGACACTGATTTACCTTCAAGTAGCTGTTTCCAGACCACTTTTGCTAAATCACATCTCAGTTTAGTAAAATTGTCCTTTCCCCAATTGAGAACTTTTACTCCTGATCTATCTTTGTCCTTTTCCATAACTACGTTAAATCTAACTGAATTATGATCACTACCACAAAAATGCTCTCCCACTGATACCCCTTCCACCTGCCCAGCTTCATTCCCTAAAACTAAGTCCAGAACCATCACTTCTTGTTGGGCTTGCTACGTACTGGCTAAAAAAGTTCTCCCGAATGTATTAAGAATTCTGCGTCCTCTATACTTTTACACTGAACCTATCCCAGTTAATGTTAGGGTAATCCCCTATTACTGCCCTATTGTTTCTGCATTTCTCAGAAATTTGCCTACATATTTGCTCTTCTATCTCCCTCTGACTGTTTGGGATCTATAGTACACATCCAGCAGTGTAATTGCCCCTTTTTTGTTCTTCAGTTCAACCCATATGGCCTCATTTGATGATCCTTCTAACATATCATCCCTCATCACAGCTGTAATTGTTTCTTTAACCAACATTGCGCCCCCTCCTCCTGTTTTATCCCCCTCTCTATCTCGTCTGAAAACCCTGTAACTAGGAATGTTGAGCTGCCAGTCCTGCCCTTCTTTCAGCCATGTTTCAGTAAAAGTTGAGATATCATACTTCATGTCTATCTGTGCCCTCAGCTCATCTGCCTTATTCACTAGACTCTTTGCATTGAAGTATATACCATTAAGCATTGCCAAACTCCTTTATTGTCTATTTTCTAGCCTTTGTTTCCTCTGCCTTCCAAACTCACTTACTAATTTTCTGCCTTCCATTTCCAGCTTTGCTTCTCTCCCTTCTGAATCTATGCTCAGGTTCCCAACCCCCTGCCAAACTAAAAAGAAAAAAGACAGACTTGCATTTATATAGCATCTTTCATGACCACCGGACGGCCCAAAACACTTTACAGCCAATGAAGTACTTTTGAAGTGTAATCACTGTTGTAATGTAGGAAACGCGGCAACCAATTTGCATACAGCAAGCTCCCACAAACAGCCATATGATAATGACCAGATAATCTGTTTTTGTTATGTTGATTGAGGGATAAATATTAGCCAGGACACCGGGGATAACTCCCCAGCACTTCAAAATAGTGCCATGGGATCTTTTACGTCCAGCTAAGAGAGCAGATGGGGCCTCGGTTTAACGTCTCATCCAAAAGACAGTGCAGCACTCCCTCAGCACTGCACTGGAGTGTCAGCCTAGAATTTTGTGCTCAAACCTCTGGAGTGGGACTTGAACCCACTGGTTTAAACCCTCAACAGCACTAGCAAACCCCCTGAGGATATTGGTCCCGGCCCCGTTGAGGTGCAACTTGTCCAGCTTGTACAGGTCCCTCCTCCCCCAGAACCAGTCCCAATGCCTCAGGAATCTAAAGCCCTCCTTCCTGCACCATCTCTCCAGCCACACATTCATCTGCTCTATCCTCCTACTTCTGTACTCACTGGCGCGTGGCACCGGGAGTAATCCGGAGATTACTACCTTTGAGGTCCTGCTCATTAATCTCTTTCCTAGCTCCCTAAAATCTGCCTGCAGGACCTCATCCCTTTTTCTACCTATGTCACTAATACCAATATGGACCACGACCTCTGACGGTTTATCCTCCCCGCTCAATGTCCTGCAGCCGCTCAGTGACATCCTTGGCCCTGGCACCAGGGAGACAACATACCATCCTGGAGTCACGTCTGTGGCCGAGAAACGCCTGTCTGTTCCCCTAACTATTAAATCCCCTATCACTATTTCTTTCCTGACCTTCCTCCTCCCCGTCCACCCTGTACAGCTGAGCCACCCATGGCACCATGGACTTGGCTCTGGCTGTACTCTCCAGAGGAACCATTGCCTTCACCGGTATTTAGAGCTGAATACCGGTTAGAGAGTGAGATGCACTCAGGGGACTCCTGCACTACCTGCCTGGTCCTCCTCGTCTGTCTGGCGGTCACCCATTCCCTCTCTGCCTGCACACTCTTAAGCATGATGCAGCCGCTACTCAAGATCCACTCATTATAAATTTTTTATATGACATCAATATTCACAAAACATTTATTTTCACCACAGCATTAAGAATTGCTAGCATTTCCCTCACAAATTCCCATTTAGTGGGACCATTTGGGAGAAGCATTGAGAGCACTTAATCATCTCGGATTCGTCAACACGCTTTTGGAGGCAACTTTCATGGTTAGTTCAAGAATGCCATAGACGACGCCTCGGAAATAAGTCACTGCCCTGCTCTTTTACTTGGGAAAGAGGAACATGGCACAAGAGAACCATTACAGCAAGGGAGAAATAAAAATTGTTGGAAAAAATGGACTCCATCTCAGAATTCATCTTTTGTTTTTAAGCTTAAATGCAAAAATTAAGTTAGGAGGCTTGACATATTCTTAAAATATAATCTAGATTCCTTCTTTAGAATTATCTTTTGTGAATTTTTGTACACATCAGGACGAGCAATGTTACTGCTACGGAATAGAACACTTTCCATTTCAGTCATCGCCTGTGAACATAAAACACTCTGAAATGCAAGAGATGTTGCATGCAAAGTCAAGCTCCTTCTACTCTTCCCCAGCAATCTGAATCATAATACTGATTTAGTACCAAGTTACCTGTGGGCTCATATCCAAAACAAACTGGATTAAGACTCTAGCACATTTACAGCTAGCAGTTAAGGAGGTTTCTGTCTCAGTAATCTGGACTGGATTTGAACAGAGGTCCTAAAGGCAAAATATTGGTGTCTAATCCACTGCAGTCCCTAGCAATGCCTATTCACAGAAACAAATACAGGACAACTGTGGGTCATTGTAGCTTTAAATCTCCAATTCTCTGTAATAAATAATGCATTATTAAAATCTATACATACAGCGGCGTCATCTTCTTTGTAGACTTTGATCGTTTTATCAGCCTCTGCTGTAAGTAATCTGCTTTCCGACTGGTCAAAGGTACATGCAAAAATCCCAGATTCACTGTCCAAGGAGCCCGGCTGCACAGCAGCGTGTATTCGCTGGAAGTTGTACCCAGTTCTCCAGTCCCACAGGTGCATGGTACCATTATCAGCTGTTAATATAAATTTCATGTAAAGATTGACTAGGCATAAATGGCTAAACACAAAAAATGA
The DNA here is from genome assembly GCA_030390025.1 of Squalus acanthias. Classification (NCBI taxonomy): domain Eukaryota; kingdom Metazoa; phylum Chordata; class Chondrichthyes; order Squaliformes; family Squalidae; genus Squalus; species Squalus acanthias. Next base: position 149,701,122 of record CM059426.1, on the reverse strand, counting down.
AAAAATAGATCTATAATAATTACACCATTTTGCTTAGTGTGGTATGACTGCTACAAGTGCCTTTTGCATTATTTTGGATCACTACATTTTTGGAAAGACAACATTCTTCTTCCAACAGACCAAATGCCAACACTTTTCATTCGCTTTTAAAGATAGCAAAAACTCATTTAATATCTCTACATTAATATAACTGAGCAAAACTTGTCCACTTCAGGACACCATACAATCGGACAGATCTGCTAGAGTTAAGTGTAGTTAACAGTAATGAAGTTTAGTAATCTTTATACAATTCATCCTAACCACACATTTCATGAGTATTATATTAAGCTGTAACTGTGAAATTTTAATTTAATTTACACTGCTACTGAAGCAGAGTACATAAGGGAAAACATATGGCCAAATAATCTCATTTGCACCTGAATTAATATCAAAATATTATCTAAATGCTAAAAAATTATTTTGCTCAGCTGCAGTTTGTCTCTTTTGCATCTTTCGCTACAGCTTACCTCCTGATACCAGCACACCATCTGAATTGACAGAAAGTGTATTGATGATAGCATTGTGACCAGGCAGGTTCTGAATAAAAACACCATCTGGGCATTTCCACTGCTTTATATTATCCGGAGAACCAGAAGCAAAGGTGTATCTATAACAAAAAGGAATACTTTGACATTAAGCATGTAACAAGTATAATCCAAAGGTTGTGAATAATAAAAAAAAACTAAGAACTTAAATGTATGCACATCACCCATTATATAAAGTATTTTTTCATTCATGGTTCAACCAGGACCTATAATAATATTAATATATTGAAGGAACAGATTATCTTTAGACATACTGTCTTGGATGTAGAATGAGAGAACGAACAGACTTCTTATGATTGGTTAATGTGACTCTCGTCTTCCCTGCTACCAAGTCCCAGAGCCGTATGGTTGTGTCATGGCTTCCTATGAGAAATAAACAGACTTATTGTAGCATTCACTTTATACTGTTACATAATCAATGCATTCAAGATTCTTAAAATAAAGTCAAAAATACATGGGCTGACTGCACATTTTGCTGATATGTACTTTGGCATGCACCCTTTAGTACACCATGAGCTTATGACTTGCATAGCCTTTAATAAATATAAATTTCCATAAACAAAGAAACCAAGATTATAGGTGCTGCACATCAAAAGTGTCGTCTGACTATGCAGTTTATTATACACCATTTATTAATAATAACACACTTGCCTAAAATAATGCTTTGAGAATTCAATTCCCAGTTTCAAAGTCTTTTAGAAAAAGCAAAGAAGCTCTCAAATCCTCACAGGATGAGGGGACACACTCTTCTATCCTTCAAATCATTCTGATGCACAAAATACATGGGAAATTCAGCAAAGTGCACATGCGAAGAATGCAGATGTGCTTGAAAGCTCTGGACAACTGTTGTGAAATAAAAAATATCTTGTCAAATCCAGATTTTTAAGATGCCTTGAAGTAAAAACTGCAATGAAGGTATTAAACGACACAAAAGACACCTCCCGCAGGTAAATTCCATCATATTATTGTCAAACATGTATTGTTTGGATTTTTTTGTGTTATTCACAACTTTATATTGGGTATTAGAAAGTTAAGGTACACCAAAAAAAATGCTGGCCAAAATTTGTTTTAAAATACATTGAGTGACTTGACTGGTTTAATAATAAAATGTAATTGCAACCTGTTAGCATGTTCCAGACATTTTCCATCATAAAAGTGGATATAAAAGCAATACTCAAAAATCAACAAACAGTAAGTTCGTTTGTGGACAGAAAGTGCGCACCATATGCAAAGCACAGACATCAACATATATATGTTACAATAGCAAAATACTGCAGATGCTGGAAATCTGAAATAACAACAGAAAATGCTGGAAACACTCAGCAGGTCAGGCAGCATCTGTGGAGAGAGAAACAGAGTTAATGTTTCAGGCCTGTGACCCTTTGTCAGAACTGGTAAAAGTTGGAGATGTGACAGGTTTTAAGCAGGTGCAGAGGCAGGGAATGTGGTGGGGGGGGGGGGAAAGGGGAGGAAGGAATTGAAGGCATAGTCTGTGCTAGGATTGAACTCAGGAGAGATAAAATGTTGCAAATGGGGATGGTAGAATCATCAACAGCTGCTGCCTGAAAGTTATAGTCTGAAATTGTTGAACTCAATGTTGAGTCCAGAAGGCCGTAAAGCGCCTAATCGAAAGATGAGGTGCTGTTCCTCGAGCTTACGTTGAGCTTCATTGGAACAGTGTAAGATGCCGAGGACAGAGTGGGAGTGGAGGGGAGAATTAAAGTGACAAGCGACCGGAAGCTCGGGGTCACCCTTACGGACTGAACGGAGGTGTTCCGCAAAGCGGTCACCCAATCTGCGTTTGGTCTCCCCAATGTAGGGGAGACCGCATCGTGAGCAGCGAATACAGTATACTAAATCGCATGAAGTACAAGTAAATCGCTGTTTCACCTGGAAGGGGTGTTTGGGGCCCTGGACAGTGGGTAGGGAGGAGGAGGTAAAAGGGCAGGTGTTGCATCTCCTGCGCTTGCATGGGAAGGTGCCGTGGGGAGGGGAGGGGATGTTGGGGGTGATTGAGGAGTGGACCAGGGTGTTGCAGAGGGAGCAGTCCCTTCGGAATGCTGAAAGGGGAGATGAGGGGAAGATGCGTTTGGTGGTGGGATCACGTTGGAGGTGGCGGAAATGGCGGAGGATGATCCGTTGAATGTGGAGGCTGGTGGGGTGAAAGGTGAGGACAATGGGAACCCTATTGTGGTTCTGGGAGGGAGAAGGGGTGAGAGCAGAAGTGCGGGAAATGGAACGGACACGGTCGAGGGCCATGCCAGCCATGGTAGAGAGGAATCCTCGGTTGTGGAAAAAGGAAGACATATCGGAAGCACTGGTATGGAAGGTGGCATCGTCAGAACAGATACGGCGGAGACGGAGAAACTGGGAGAATGGAATACAGTCCTTACAGGAAGCGGGGTGGGAGGAAGTGTAGTCCAGGTAGCTGTGGGAGTCATATATATGTTAGTTGATTTCTCATGTTGTTGCATAATGGAAGTCAATAATATGTTTTGGGTCTGCCTCAGATATTCTCTTGGGTTCAGCAGTCGGTACTAATCACTCCCATAAGTGGTCAAGAGGGTCTTGCATCTTACATTCAGAAGTGTGCCCAAACTGCCCAACAGCATAATCTGGGAATGTAACAACAGCACCCCCTTGTGATCTGTATTGGATATTGTGCCTTTCACATGTACCCTCACTTGCACTTCTCCAATCTTTCAGTAGGTGGACTGAAAACACTTTAGCTGGATGAGGCCAGATATGAATCAGTAAGCTGATTTTACAGACAAATTAAAGTAGTCATTTATAATCAAAACTCACTAAACTTGAACCCTCTCCTCGTGAATAAGAAAAAAAATACACCTACGCCGCACTATCCTATGTTAGTTGTAATTTACTTTTTCCTAGTCAGCACTCTGGTCCTGACCAGCTCAGAGTTTAAGTTGAGCAAATTTATCCCAGCTAAGCCAGGTGTTCTTCCCAGGATCAACTGGACTGACTTCATGTGTCTCTCTCTGTCCTTTATTCCTGTTCTCCATGTTCACAGGAAGTGGGAGAGCAGTCACCCCCGACTTCTTCCTCATTTAGGGATTCACCAGTAGGCCTGTCAACCAAACCAGCTACTTCCCTCCCAAAAGTATATTCTTAACAGACAACTGACTGCTGGGCACCCAAGAATACTGTCGCAAGAGAATGGCGTATTGGTAGCCTGAAGCAGGTTAACAAATTACGTAAACCTGGTCGTGGTGGAAACTAGTAAGGATATCCTGCTCATTAACAAATTAACTCCCATTTAATCTCAGCGACTGCAGAATATGGCTGTGAGGAGAATTCTAAAGCTGTGTGAACCCACTTTAATTTAAAATACACAATTTAAATGCAACTCATTTCCCAAATCTTTTCTGTGGAAAAATGGTCAAAAAATTTCAAAATGTCACAAGATCACATGGGCTTAGAAGGCCAATGGATACTTAGACCACAGCCCGGGAAGGACTGTAACACTGGAGAGGGAAGGTAGAATGGAGTTGGAGGCCGGGGGGAAAAGTAGAGCAGAATTAGCGGCTGGGGGACAGTGGAGCGGAGTTAGAACCTGTGTGTGGGTAAGTAAAGCAGGTTAGAATTCACTGAGGGGGGTGGGTGGGCGGTTGCAGAGGTAATTTAAGGCGAACGGAGGACGTCAATTCTAATACTGCTCCTAGTTTAGCATCACCTGCAAATTTAGACAGTTTCCATTGGGCTCTTAAGTCCAAGTCATTGATGTAAATTCAAAACAGTGGTGATCCAAACACCAAACTCCAGGCACCTCATTTCAATACTTACCCCCACTCTGACAACTTCTCAAACATAGAAACATAGAAGATAGGAGCAGGAGTAGGCCATTCGGCCCCTCTAGCCTGCTCCGCCATTCAATGCGATCATGGCTGATCATTCAAATTCAGAACCCTGTCCCTGCTTTCTCCCCATATCCCTTGATCCCTTTAGCCTTAAGAAATATATCCAACTCCTTCTTGAATATATTTAATGAATTGGCCTCTACTGCCTTCTGTGGTAGAGAATTCCACAGGTTCACCACTCTCTGGGTGAAGAAATTCCTCCTCATTTCTGTCCTAAATGGCTTACCCCCTATCCTTAGACTGTGACCCCTGGTTCTGGACTCCCCCACCATCGGGAACATTCTTCCTGCATCTAGTCTGTCCAGTCCTTTCAGAATTTTGTAAGTTTCAATGAGATCCCCTCTCATTCTTCTAAACTCCAGCGAGTATAAGCCCAATCGACCCAATCTCTCCTCATACGTCATTCCTGCCATCCCAGGTATCAGCCTGGTGAATCTTCACTGAACTCCTTCCATGGCAAGAACCTCCTTCCTCAGATAAGGCGACCAAAACTGCACACAATACTCAAGATGTGGTCTCACCAAGGCCCTGTACAACTGCAGCAAGACATCCTTGTTCCTGTACTCAAACCCTCTCGCTACGAAGGCCAACATACCATTTGCCTTCTTAACCGCCTGCTGCACCTGCATGCTTACCTTCAGCGACTGGTGCACAAGGACACCCAGGTCTCGTTGCACTTTCCCTTCTCCCAATCTATTGCCATTCAGATAATAATCTGCCTTCCTGTTTTTCACACCAAAATGGATAACCTCGCATTTATCCACGTTATATTGCATCTGCCATGCTTCTGCCCAATCACCCAACCTGTCCAAATCATCCTGGAGTTTCTCGGCATCGTCCTCATAGCACACACGCCCACCCAGCTTTGTGTCGTCTGCAAACTTGGAGATATTACATCTAGTTCCCTTGTCTAGATCATTAATATATATTGTGAATAGCTGGGGTCCAAGGACCGATCCCTGCGGGACCCCACTAGTCACTGCCTGCCACTCGGAAAAAGACCTGTTTATTCCAACTCTTTGCTTTCTGTCTGCCAACCAGTTCTCTATCCAAGTCAATACCTTGCCCCCAATCCCATGTGCCTTAACTTTACACGCTAATCTCTTATGCGGGACCTTATCGAAAGCCTTTTGAAAGTCCAAATACACAAGTACTTCTTGTTTTTCTACCCTTCAACCAATTTGTTATTCATATTAGAGATTTACCTGCAACACTCGCATAACTTTTACATAGGATATACAGCACAGGAACAGGCCATTCGGCCCAACCAGTCCATGCCAGTGTTTATGCTCCACTCAAGCCTCCTACTGCCTTTCCTCATCTAACTATCAGCACAACCCTCTATTCCCTTCGCCCTCATATGCTTATCTAATCGCCCCTTAAATGCATCTATACAATTCACTTCAACCACTCCCTGTGGTAGTGAGTTCCACATTCTCACCACTCTTTGGGTACAGAAGTTTCTTCTGAATTCCCTACTGGATTTCTTGGTGACTATATTGATGGCCTCTAGTTTTGCTCTTTCCCACAAGTGGAAACACTCTCTCTCTGTATCTACTCTATCAAAACCTTTCATAATTTTAGACCTCTATTAAAGTCACCCCTCAAGCCTTCTCTTTTCAAGAGAAAAGAGACCCAGCCTGTTCATCCTTTCCCAATAGGTATACCCTCGCATTTCTGGTATCATCCTTGTAAATCTTCTCTGCACCCTCTCCAGTGCCTCTATATCTTTTTTATAACATGGTGACCAGAATTGTATGCAGTACTCCAAGTGTGGTCTAACCAAGGTTCGATACAAGTTTAGCATAACATCCCTACTTTTCAATTCTATCCCTCTAGAAATAAACCCCAGTGCTTGGTTTGCTTTTTTATGTTAACCTGTGTCGTGACTTTTAGTGATTTATGTATTTGTACTCCGAGATCCCTTTGCTCCTCTACCCCACCCAGACTCGCACCCTCCAAGTAATATGTGACCTCCCTATTTTAAGCTAAACTAATAGCCTTTTGTTTGAAACTGTGTCACATGCCTTCTGGAAGTCTAAGAGAACACATTGCAAGCTTACCAGAGTTCTTTTGGCATGTCACTTCCTCAAATTAGTCTAGGGGGTTGATTCCCCTTCTGAATCCATGTTGACTGCTATTCACTAAGTTATTATTGTATGGTGTTCAAGTTTACACTTTAGAAACTATACCTCCATAAAGCTTTTGAAAAATAACTGAGTAGAAACTGCTAGAAGTTGAAAGAAAAATATTCCATTAGGCCACTGTATTTGTGTGCCCTGTTAGTGTGTGTACATTTGCCTTTGTCCGAATATCCCATACCTATACTGGACAGCTTTACAGTAAACCAACAAATTGAATCAAAGTGAGGTGAAACAAAGGAAAATGGCTTTAGAAACCCTACATTTTATAGCCAAAGTAATCCTCCCCCACCAACAACTTTAAATCAGAATTTGAATTACATCTGTGAGCTTAAAAAGTCAACGAGATCAAGCATTTTCAATGCATCTTTACTGAAGTTTCCCATTTGGGAAGGTCTGCAATTACCAATGAGTGCATCAATAAAATTAACCTGTATTTTTTTAAAAAGCTGATGTAAGTCAAGGTAGGAGAGAGGTGAAAATACTCTAAATACAGGAAACTTTCGTTTATCCGGCACTCAAATATCCGGAATTCTCGCTTAACCGGCAAAAATCATCCTCCGAAAACTCCTCTCAAATAACCGGCAATGTTGCCGAGTCGCAGTCGAGTCTCCGCAAACGCAGAGTGCTCCGAAAAATCCTCTCAAATAACCGGCAATGTTGCCGATCCCGAGTCCGAGTCCGAGTCCGCGAACGCCGATTTAGTCAGTAGGGGTACTTTTCAAAAGTACCACTACTTGGCCTCCTGGCGCTGTCGCAAGTCCGAAACATTGCAGTAGCATGAGTAGATTCTCCCGTGCTGCTTGGAGTCTCTTTGTTAAAAATAGCCTCGGTAGATATAACTCTCTGTTATCCGGTACTTTCGATAAACCGGCACCACGCCGGTCCCGTCGATGCCGGATAAACGAAAGTTTCCTGTATGTTAAATGTGCATAGTCTTAAGTATCAAGGGGAGCTAGATATGATACATCTTTTTTATTCAACTGGCTAATGTTTAAAATCAGTGTACAATTACACTTACCTGTAATAATCTGTGGTTCTCCAGCTTGGCATTTCACAGTTGCTACTGTATTTGTGTGCCCTGTTAATGTGTGTACATTTGCCTTTGTCCGAATATCCCATACCTATACAAAAAATGAATTGAAGGAAAGAAAGTTCATTAGTTCCTGTAACTGCAATGCAAAACCAAACTTGAGTATCCCTAATACAATTAAGTAAAGCAGGTTTGATGCAACACATCAACAAAAGCCAAAAAGTATTAATCTATGCTGATTAGGTTAATACTTGATTTATGGTCCATGTATTACATCTGTACTGAGTTGCATAATGATTTTAGAAAATAACTTACCCTTGCAGTTGAATCTCTGCCACACGTTATCAAGACATCGATGGTTGGATGTAAATCAAGCCCATACACTGCACTTAAATGACCATGGTAATGTCGGATAACCTAGATAAACAGGAAACGCAAATAAATTTAGATGTACAAATGTTCATAAATTAACCTGTTACACATATTCAGTACCAACAGTGAAAAGCCAAGTTGGAGAACTGCAGAACATTAAATTAATTTTAGCCGTGCCCATTGCGAAAATCTATACCTTGTTATATTCCAGATCCCAGCATTTCACTTGCTTATCCTCTCCACAGGAGAAAAGGTATGGGCTGCGTGAACTGACTGCTACTCCTCGAACAGTGCTGATATGCCCAGTCAGTGACAGCTTCAGTTTACCACTGGCCAGATCCCAGATCTATGCAGCAAAAAATTAATAGTTTCTCACTATAGAATAAAACAGCTTTAAAGTGATGCATCAAAGGTGTAAAGTCAATCAGCACAGTCTCTCACATTTCAATACTTGGCAGATTTTACAAGGAATAGTTTCAGGTTCCTAAAACAGCAGCTTAGTTGTTCTACCATTACAGAATTATTTTCTAAGTTTGTAATGCTGATTACTGTAAAATACAAATCAGGGAAATGCAGCCAACCATAAAAGATCTATTTTAAAACAGCATTTAATCTCAGCTACAAAATATGCTGGGCACACACAGCAGGTTAGTCAGCATCTGTGGAGGGGGCAGACAGGTTGATGTTTTGGACGAAGACCCTTCAGATCCAGGTCTGCACCAGAAACGTCAACCTGTCTGTGTTCTCTACAGATGCTGACTGACCTGCTGTGTTGCCACCATTTTCTATTTTTGTTTCAAATTTCCACCATCTGCAATATTTGCTTTTTACTTTAATCTCATCTATTAAGTTATTTTTATTTGGTGTACTACGTTCTTAAAAAGATTATAAAATAAAATGCAGTCAACTATAAGAGCAGCAATTACTAAATTATATTGAACCATTTTTCAATTGATGTAATTTTCTATGTCTTTCTAGTAGCAATGCCCTGGCATTGAACTATTTCCATCTATAGCTTTCTATTTTTTTTAAATTTCCTATACTTCAATATATTGCAGCCTCTTTTTCAATGCTTCAGAAACAGGAAAATGGCACTTACTGATTACAGTAAATGTCTTGATAACTCTGTTAAATAGGCGGCATGAAATTACTTTTGTGCAATATGGGCTCTGATATGAAGTAATGTCTGCAAAGGCCCCATAGAAAGTTCAATAGTAGTAGACTGCTGGAGAGAGCGGGAGGCTGGGAAGTGGCTGAGAAGAAGCCAAAAATAAAGTACCAGCAAAACATGAACAATAAATCTTTAAAATATTCCAGACAAATTTTAGAATGCTAGCAACCATAAATCCCAAAATATAGAGTGATCAAAACAAAAGTGGCACTTGCGCAGAGAAGACTGCAGCATCTCCTAGCAAGTGGAGTGTCTCACCTTGCCAGTCCGTGGTACTTAATGCAGGTCAGTTATGGGACTTTTTTTTTATTGTAACAGCTTGGCATCAGGCATGCCTGCCCCATAAGCTCGATGCATCAGACCAGGAAGACAAAAATGGGAATGAAAATAAAGGAGAATTCACCTGAAAACTCCAATAAAAGTTTTTTTAAAAACTGTACTTTCAACATCCAATCTTACCTTAATAGTTCTATCAGCTGAGCCAGTAACAAACCACTGGTTTCCAGGTTCTACTGCAAGACATCTTACCCAGCCCAAATGGCCACTGATTACCTATAGGTTAATGCGAGATTCAAGATTAGCAACACTAGATCATACTTTTTTGACCATGGAACCTGTACAAAAGGATGAACAAAAGATAACCATTACAAAACCTCTACTTTGTTAATCATTCTTGCTAGTGAAAAATAAAATCTCTGCACATTTTGAGACTGAATGTCATTATACAGAATTTCAACAGCCGCATATCACTTTTCATAACATTTATAATTTCTAGCTGAAATAATCAATAAAAACATTTATAAAATTAAGTCCATTGATGTCTAAGGAATACACAATCGTCCAGATTTTGCAGCAGCAGGGCATCTAACAGCATCTGTCATTAGTTAGCACATTTAAGTTAGCATTTTTTGCATGGCAAGTTGCTTTAAGTGCAAGCTGATAATGGCGTGAGGAGGGAAACAGGGCACCTGGGACGCGAGTGAACAGGGCAATCAGATTGAAGGATTGAGAAATAAACTGAGGAAGGACTGAGAAGGAAGTATAAATTAGAGTGGGTGAATTCAATGTCAAACAGTTGCTTCAGAATCAAGGGATATGGAGATCGGGCGGGAAAGTGGAGTTGATGTCGAAGATCAGCCATGACCTTATTGAATGGCGGAGCAGGCTCGAGGGGCCGTATGGCCTACTCCTGCTCCTAATTCTTGTTATGTTCTTAATCAGGTACAGAAAGAGAAATAAAGAGGGAAAGAAAGATTGGATTGAGAGAGAAAAAGAGACAAAGGAAATGTACATTTACATTTTTTTTAATTTTACATTTTTAAAATCTCCAACAATTAATACTTGAAGGAATGAGTCTCCACACTTGTAATAGTTATTTTTTAGTGCAGTGCCAGAGGATGATTGGCAGTAATTAACAATTATCATGTTGTTAAAAGGGTACGTATGCTTGCAATGACGAGACTTAACTTTCTGTGGCAAGTTTAGTTCGTACCTACCATACTAATACAGCAACTTCACGACATTCAATGCATTTCAATGGCAAGGTAGACAGCGAAATGCCGTTTTCACGAATCTAAAGGCAAAATTGTGCGGTGCAACTCGGACAGCAACTTCTGGATATTGGCATTTAACCGTGCATCTGTCCCTCGCCTGAAGTTGCTGTACCATTTATACATAAATAACGGCGAGCGCCATTAGCCTCACCATTATTTTGGCAGCAAAATCACGCCCGTTATATCCACACCATGAAGGGGACATACTCCCAGGTGTAGGCTATTGCTATTCATAATCCAGCAATGAGACATAAGAAAGGAATCTATTAACTCATTCAGTGAGCATAGCGGAAGAGGAAGAATCAACTATATTGGGATTGCAAGTAGAAAACTACATTTTAGCACTGACACCTTGCTGCACCACCATCCTATAGAACCATAGAAGTTTACAGCACAAAAGGTGGCCATTCAGCCCATCGTGTCTATTCTGGCACTGTGTTAGAGCAATCCAAAACAAAGACCAATGCCCTGTTCTTTTTCCATTGTCCTGTACTTTCCTCGGTTTTAAATATTTATCTAATTTTCCTGTAAAAGATAGAATAGGCTCTGCCTCAACTACTGCCTCTGGCAAGGCATCAAATGCTTTATTGAGTCTGCATAAATAAGTTTCTCTGCACCATTCTTCGCATTGTGAGCATTTTACATTGATGGGCCCTCAATGATTCCCCAACCAGAGAAATAGTCCTTTCCATATTCACCCCATCAAACCACACCATAATTTAAAAAAATCTCTTAAATCTGTTAACCTTCCCTGCTCCAGTGGAAATAATACCAGCATCTCGTCTTTCCTTATAACTATAGTTTCTGATCCCCAACATCATAATCTATGGCTTTAATTTCCTTTCATAATGGGACATCTAAATCAGCACACAGGCCTAACCAATGTTTTGTATAAATTTATTACTTCTTTACTCTTGTATGTGAGATCCTATTAATAAAACCCAAAATATTGTTAGTTTTTTTTAATTGTTTTATCTACCTGCACTTGCACTTTCAGGGCATTATGCATTTGAACCCCTAGGTTTTCCTGTTCATTCACATTCTTCAGTGTCTTTCCCAATCCCCGTTTTCCTCCCAAGATGTATGACATGACACTTATGCACATTAAATTGCATCTTCCACCTGTCTGGCCATCTTGCTACCCTGTATGTCCTCCTAAAATCTTTTACAGTCCTCTTTGTTGCTTGCCAAACCCCCTACTTTTAAATTTTGATAGTGTTCTTTATGCCCAATTCATCAATATTTGCAGAGAACAATTGAACCCAGCACTGACCTCCTGGAGTACACCACTTCTAGCCTTCTCCAATCTGAGCAACAACCATCAACAGTAATACTGTTTCCTGTAAGTTAACCAACTTTCTATTCATGCACATTTCCTCTCATACATACACCTGAATTTTTCTAACAAGGCTCTTGTGAAACAATTTATTCAATGTCTTCTATACACTACTTCGGCTTCACTCCCTTGACCTATTCAAATCGGTCACTTCCTCAAAGCTGTGTTGCTGTCTTTGATTAAGCCATTCATTTCTAAAAGCTCTCCAATTTTATCTTCAATTACAGATTTAGAGTTTGCCCATAACTGACATTATACTTAGTCCATATTTTCCTGGTTTATTCTTCTTTCCCTGAAAAGAGAGGCTTTCCTCTGGCTACCCTCTAGACTCCTGGCCAAATCTGCATATTTAAGGAGGATTGAAAAATTGTGGTCAGAGCCTCTGCTATCTTCTTCCTTCAACAGCCTTAAGTGCATGCCATTAGGCCCAGTGACTTACCCACCCAGAGTTCTGCTATTTTTTTTAATATAAATCGCTTTTGAATTGAAAAGCATTCTTTTTATAGTTAGAGAATTTATAAAATGGAAGACATTTTAACTAACATTTTCTTGCCACATACTGAGTAATTTTTAACTGATGGCGTGTTCGACAGCTAGGAATAGGTTATTGTTTATACAAAAGATTCACATAATAATTTGCTCACTCTGTACAGCTTCCAAGGTGGGTGCCATTGTGGTTTTGGCATTGTAGGAAGTTTCCTTGAAATCAGTGAAGAATTCTTTGGGCCCCCAACTTCCATTAGAGCCTGCAACATAAATCAAACATAAGCATGAATAAGAAAACCTAGATTTGTGTATTTTTATTCTCTGAATCAGAAACAATGTGTGCTGGTATTTACAATTTCTTGTATCCATCAAAGGAATCTTACCATGGAAGACACTGGAGGCTGTGAACGTTCAGCAATACCCGCGTGTCTGTGGATATCAGCAACACTGGCTGCATTACGATTAGCATCTTGCCTGAAAGTGAAATAAGACATATTCTCTAACTGTATTCATTAAATGGAATAAGAGCCAACATCAGTATGCTATTAAAAAAATAGAAAATTAGAAAAGTCACCCAATTATTGCCCGATTTGTGCCACTTAAAAAATTATTTTTGCTTAATCAGCAAATGCTGAAATATATAGTCGTCAGCCACGGTTGCTCGAGCTTCAAATTTATAGTTCAGTTCACCTCTGTTACACAGCTGCAATTAATAAATGCTCCAAATCAACAGCAGATGAATTAATGGAAACCATGGACTAAGAATTTCCACTGCATTGCACAGAAATGAATGTTTTTTCAGACTCCACTGATATCTATGGCTACTGAGCTTTCAAATCATCAGCATCAAAATTTAATGTAACCAAATTACATTGGCACTAGTTTTCACACCGTTCTGCCAAACCCTCAGTGCTTTCACAGAGAACTCAGTTTCTTGTTATCTCCCCGATTTTTTCATCCAAATGTTCACTGTCATGAAATAGAAACAGCTGGAGTTGGACCGTTTGCTTTGATAAGATCATGTCAAACTCAAATAAGCTCTCTACAGAATGCTTAAAAACTGTTCGTTAGCCAATTAAAATTCATGTTTTGATTTCCTATTCTTTCTGGAGCATACCTGAAGAAACAAACACAGTGATGGAACAGCAACTTCAGGATTCAAAGAGGTGTACATGTTACAAGTTTAGGGTCTTGCTTTAAAGATAGTGGGCCAGAATTTGCTCTCAAAATAACGATGAGGCAGTCGCCATTAATTATGCGAAAATAGTACAACAACAACAGCGCCTTGTATTTATATACTGCCTTTAATGTAGTAAAATGACCCAAGGTGTTTCACAGGAGCGTTATAAAACAAAATTTGACATCAAGCCACACAAGGAGAAATTAGGGCAGATTACTAAAAGTTGGTCAAAGAGGTAGGTTTTAAGGAGCATCTTAAAGGAGGAAACAGTGGTAGAGAGGCGGAGAGGTTTAGGGAGAGAATTATAGAGCTTAGGGCCTTGGCAGCTCAAGGCACGGCTACCAATGGTTGAGCGATTAAAACCAGGGAAGCTCAAGAGGGCAGAATTAGAGGAGTGCAGATATCTCTGGGTGTTGTGGGGCTGAAGGAGATTACAGAGATAGGGAGGGGCAAGGCCATGGAGGGATTTGAAAACAAGGATGAGAATTTTGAAATCGAGGCATTGCTTAACCGGGAGCCAATGTAGGTCAGTGAGCACAGGGGTGATGGGTGAATGGGACTTGGTGCGAGTTAGGACACGGGCAGCCGAGTTTTGGATGACCAAGTTTACGTAGGGTAGAACGCGGGAACCAGGACTGCGTTGGAATAGTCAAGTCTAGAGATAACAAAGGCATGTATCAGGGTTTCAGCAGCAGATGAGCTGAGGCAGGGATGGAGTTGGGCAATATTACGGAGGTGGAAGCAGGCGGGGTCTCAGTTATGGCGTGGATATGTGGTCGGAAGCTCATTTCAGGGTCAAATATGACACCAAGGTCGCAAACAGTCTGGTTCAGCCTCAGACAGTTGCCAGGGAGAGTGATGGAGTCGGTGGCTAGGGAACGGAGTTTGTGGCGGGGACCGAAGACAATGGTTTCGGTCTTCCCAATATTTAGTTGGAGAAAATTTCTGCTCATCCAGAACTGGATGTCGGACAAGCAGTTAGACAATTTAGAGACAGTGGAGGGGTCGAGAGAAGTGGTGGTGAGATAGAGCTGGGTGTCATCAGCGTACATGTGGAAACTGACGCTCTGTTTTCGGATGATGTCGCCAAAGGGCAATATGTAGATGAGAAATAGGAGGGGGCCAAGGTTAGATCCTTGGGGGGCACCAGAGGTAACGATGCGGGAACTAATCAAAAACACTTAGTTCACTGACTCTTGGGCAATCTTTCACAAACTTCATTAAAATCCTGGAGATGTGAACGATTCCCCCACAGCAGGACAACCTCTGACTCACTATGGGAGGTATTTTTACAGAAAGATTCGCATATATATAGCGCCTTTTATGACCTCAGGAAGTCCCAAAGTGCTTTACAGTCAATTAAGTACTTTTGAAGTGTAGTCACTGTTGCAAATGTAGGATACGCGGCAACCAATTTAAGCACAGCAACCTCCCACAAACAGCAATGCGATAAAGACCAGATAATCTGTTTTTAGTGATGTTAATTGAGGGATAACTCACCTGTTCTTCTTCGAAATAGTGCCATGGGATCTTTTACTTCCAGCTGAGAGCAGACAGGGCCTCAGTTTAACGTCTCATCCAAAAGACAGCACCTCTGACAGTGCAGCACTCCCTCAGTACTGCCCTGGAGTGTCAGCCTAGATTTTTGTGCCCAAATCTCAAGTGGGATTTAAACACACAACCTTCTGACTCAGCGGCGAGATTGCTACCAACTGAGCCACGGCTGACACAGAGGTAAAACTCTAACAGCCAGCAACTAAACAGCTTCACAATGTGTCTTCTTAATTTAAACTGCAAAATATTAAAAATTTCTATGCAACTAATATTAACTTCAGGATCCTTCTTTGCTTCACATAAAAGATAGGCATTTAGATCTGTTAATGCACTGATGTTTGTTCCCAGAATGTAAATAAAAAAAGTTACCTGGCTTGTGAAGGAGGAAGCGCCATAGCCAAGGCTTGAGTACTTGCCTCACTGGGCATTTTCTGCACCTGTGTATCAGCTGTTAGAGCCACTCCTATAATTCAGAGACTTAATGAATATTGTATGTTAACGCACAGTAAGTACATATTTAATTTCTAAATTATGCTGTTGTGCCACTAAGTACTAATGCAAAATCCTTAATTTCAGAACCCACGGTATTACTGTTTAGTGTTGCTTTGAAAATACTGCAGTGTTTCTGAATTTGGTTTGGTAAAAATTTACAGTAATGCTGCTTGCACGTAATGAATGGATTTCCCATTTACAAAATTCAAGTTAAGCCCAATTAAAAAGTAAAACACAATTTGTTTGCATGCTCATTTTTTTTTCAGCCGTTGCTTTGTTTTGCCGTATTGACCACAGTGATTCAGCCAGTCTGATATCAACTCTGACAGTGCTGGAACTCTGCATATTATAAACCTCAAAAACAAAATTTTTCAGAAATGCTACTGACCTGGCCCTGATGGGTATGGATGTGTACCAGTTATAATGTATTCGGATTCCTGACCTAAAACACAGTAGAACCAAGACTCAGATCTTTATCTTAGACTTCAGAAAGTAATTTAACAGCACGAAAAAGTATACTTTATAACCAGTATTTAATTAAAAATGTATGCAAATAACTTATCACTTCCTTCAAGAAATAATTTTTAGGAAAAATGTCTTTTAAATTTGAAGCAAAATTGCTTACGTACACTAAAATATAACTTTAAACAGTGGCACTTATTATAGCACTGATTAAACCCAAGATTACTGCTGTTCCAAGTACATGCTACAATAGCACTTCAGTTCAAATTGTAATTGTGGACACCTGCCATCTGTCACATCTGAGGTGATCTCATTGAAACATTCGAGATTCTGAAGGGGATTGACAGGGTAGATGCCGAGAGGTTGTTTCCCCTGGCTAGAGTGTCCAGAACTAGGGGGAATAGTCTCAGTCTTAAATGGCCTACCCCTTATCCTGAGATGGAGGAGGAATTTCTTCACTCAAGAGGTTTGTGAATCTTTGGAATTCTCTGCCCCAGAGGGCTGTGAATGTTGAGTCTGAGTATATTCAAGGCCGAGATAGATAGATTTTTGGATTCTAGGGGAATCAAGGGATATGGAAATCGGGCGGGAAAGTGAAATTGAGGTCGACGATCAGCCATGATCTTATTGAATGGCGGAGCAGGCTCGAGGGGCCGTATGGCCTATTCCTGCTCTTATTTCTTATGTTCTTATGTAACACTCTATCAACAAAATTCATACTAAAAACTGTCCCACAAACTTCAGCTTAAACAAACAACGTTATAGCAAAAAGCACAGTATGGATTTTATTACAAAGTATTTACAGAACAGAAACAGGCCATTCAGCCCAACAGGTCCATGCCAGTGTGCATGCTCCACACGAGCCATATTATCTCAAGATTCTGATGTCTGATCAAGTGCTTGATCTTCACACTCTTCACAAAGCTGTATTGGGTGTACACCATTGCAAAAATGGCAACAGCAGATAGTTACAGTTTTTACCTCCAATGGGAGGCTTAGGCTTGGGACTGGATCGTGTCTGTTCACTGTAAACACATAATTTCCTAGGTACTAGATAAATGTAGCACAGCGTTTCTCTAATGATGCCAGAAACATATGGTGCCACCAGCACTTTCCTAAATTAAAAATATAGCTGCTAGGACAAGCTGAGTAGATGCACAGATCTGGCAGGCAAAGGACAATTTTGCAGCTGGTGTGTAACACTAGTACTGCCAAGGATCCCATATGTTTTTTTAAGTCTTCTCAACTTGTCCTGCCACCTTCAAAGATTTGTGCACATATATCCACAGGTCTCTCTGTTCCTGCACTCCCTTAAAATTGTACCATTTAGTTTATATTGCCTCTCCTTATTCTTCCTACCAAAATGAATCACTTCACACTTCTCTGCATTAAATTTCAACTGCCATGTGTCTGCCCATTTCACCAGTCTGTCTATGTCCTCCTGAAGTCTGTTACTATCCTCCTCATTACATTTCTGAGTTTGGTATCATCTGCAAACTTTGAAATTATGCCCTGTATACCAAAGCCCTGGTCATTAACATATATCAAAAAGAGCAGTGGTCTTAATACCAACCCCTAGGGAACACCACTGTATACTTCCCTCCAATCTGAAAAACAACAGCTCACCACTGCTCTCTGCTTTCTGTACCTTAGCTAATTTTGTATCCATGCTGCCACTGTCCCTTTAATCCCTTGGGCTTTAATTTTGTTAACAAATCTATTATGTGGTACTTTGTCAAACGCCTTTTGAAAGTCCATATGCACATCAACTGCACTACCCTCACCAATCCTCTCCGCTACTTCATCAAAGACTCGATCAAGTTAGTCAAACATGATTTGCCTTTAACAAATCCATGCTGACTTTCATTTATTACTCCATATTTTTCTAAATTCCAATTAATTTTGTCCCGGATTATTGTCTCTAAAAGTTTTCCCACCACCGACCCAAGACTGACGAGCCTGTAGTTGCCGGGTTTATCCCTCTGCCCTTTTTTAAACAGAGGTGTAACATTTGCAATCCTCCAGTCCTCTGCACCAACCCCATATCTAAGGAGGATTGGAAGATTGTGGCTAGTGCCTCTGCAATTTCCAACCATACTCAGTAACCTAGGATGCATCCCATGCGAACCGGGTGACTTTCCTATTTTTATCCTATCCAATATCGCTACTGCCTCCTCCTTTACTACTACATTGTCAGCATCCTCTTCTCTAGTGAAGACAGATGCAAAGTACTCATTTAGTAACTCAGCCATGCCCTCAGCCTCCACAAGATCTCCTTTTGGGTCCCTAATCGGCCCCACCCTTCCACTATTTATAGGTTTATAAAAGACTTTTGGGTTCCCTTTTATGGTAGCCAGTAATCTATTCTCATACTCTCTCTTTGCCCCTCTTATTCCCTTTTTTAGATGATCTCTGTACTTTCTATATTCAGCTTGATTCTCTACTGTATTATGAACCTTACCAGTGTCACAAGCCTCCTTCTTCTGTCTTATTTTAACCTCTATATCTTAAGTCATCCAAGGAGCTCTAGCTTTGGATGCACTTCCTTCCCCCCTCATAGCAATGTGTCTACTCGAACCATCTCTTCTTTGAAGACCTCCCATTGTTCAATTACTGTTTAGCCTACCAATTTTTGATTCCAATCCACCTGGGCCAGATCCCTTTTCAACTCACTGAAATTAGCCATCTTCCAATTAAGTATTTTTATGCTTGACTGTACTTTGTCCTTTTCCATAACTATTCTAAACCTGATGATATGATCACTGTTCCCCAAATGCTCGCCCACTGAAACATGCTCCACTTCATTCCCCAGAACTAGATCCAGCACTGCTTCCATCCTTGTTGGGCTGGAAACACATGATCAAGAAAGTTCTCTTGTACACATTTCAGTAATTCCTCCTCCTCTTTGCCCTTTACACTATTACTATCCGCATCTATATTAGGATAATTCAAGTCCCCCGTTATAGAAACATAGAAGATAGGAGCAGGAGTAGGCCATTCGGCCCCTCGAGCCTGTTCCGCCATTTAATGAGATCATGGCTGATCATCCAAATTCACTACTCTCTAGTTCTTGTAGCTTTCTGTAATTTACCTGCAAATTTGCTCCTCTAGCTCCTTCCCACTATTTGGTGGCCTATAGTATACACTCAGTAGTGTAATAGATCCTTTATTGTTCCTTAGTTCTAACCAAATAGACTCTGTCTTTGACCCCTCAACTTCATCATCCCTCTCCAGTGCCATAATCGTTTCTTTGATCAATACTGCCACCCCCTCCTTTTTTTTCCTTCCCCATCTTTCCTGAATACCTTGTAGCCAGGAATATTATGTTCCCAATCCTCCCCTTCTTTGAGCCAGGTCTCTGTTATTGTCACTATATCATAGCCCCATGTGGCGACTTGTGCCTGCAGCTCACCAACCTTATTTACCATGCTCCGTGCATTTACGTACATGCACTCCAAACCCATCTTAGACTGCTTTGCATTTGCCCCGTCTGATCCCTCCTATTTCTGAAGTATTCTTTACTCTGGTGCTATTTGCCTCTCCCAGTCCTCTGTACACCTTGTTTCTGCTGTTAGGATTTAATCTACTGAACAAGGTGTGTGACAGGCTGCTCAAACAGTATGACCAGTCTGTAAACAAGACTACAGCAGGGCCAAAATGTAATCTTTGGGTCAGAGGGAAAGCTTCAGAAGCTGGTTTTCATTTGCCACACGTCGCATTAGAGTGGATACTGTGTACGGTGCAACGAAGATTCACTAGATTGATCCCTGGGATGAGAGGGTTGTCCTATAAGGAGAGATTGAATAGATTCGGCCGATACTCTCGAGTTTAAAAGAATGAGGTGTGATTCTGAGACGGATTGACAGGGTAAGATGCTCTGAGGTTGTTTCCTCTGGCTGGAGAGTCTAGATTTGGGTGGGGGGGGGGGGCAAAGTCTCAGGATAAGGGGCCAGCCATTTAAGACTGAGATGAGGAGGAATTTCTTCACTCAGAGGGTTGTGAATCTTTGGAATTCTCTACCCCAAAGGGCTGTGGATGTAAAGTCATTGAGTCATAGTTATACAGCACAGAAAGAGGCCCTTCGGCCCATAGTGTCCGCGCCGGCCATCAAGCCCTATCTATTCTAATCCCATTTTCCAGCACTTGGTCCGTAGCCTTGTATGCTACGGCATTTCAAGTGCTCATCTAAATGCTTCTTGAATGTTGTGAGGGTTCCTGCCTCTACCACCCTTTCAGGCAGTGAGTTCCAGATTCCAACCACCTTCTGGGTGAAAAAGTTTTTCCTCAAATCCCCTCTAAACCTCCTGCCCCTTATCTTGAAACTATGCCCCCTGGTTATTGAACCCTCTACTAAGGGGAAAAGTTCCTTTCTATCTACCCTATCTATGCCCCTCATAATTTTGTACACCTCAATCAGGTCCCCCCTCAGCCTTCTCTGCTCTAAGGAAAACAACCCCAGCCTGTCCAGTCTCTCTTCATAGCTGAAGCACTCCAGCCCAGGTAACATCCTGGTGTATCTCCTCTGCACCCTCTCCAATGCAATCACATCCTTCCTATAGTGTGGCGACCAGAACTGCACACAGTATTCCAGCTGTGGCCTAACTAGCATTTTGTACAGCTCCATCATAACCTCCCTGCTCTTATATTCTATGCCTCGGCTAATGAAGGCAAGTATCCCAGATGCCTTTTTAACCACCTTATCTACCTGTCCTGCTGCCTTCAGGGATCTATGTACATGCACACCAAGGTCCCTCTGATCCTCTGTCCTTCCTAGGATCCTACCATTCATTGTGTATTCCCTTGCCTTGTTAGTCCTCCCAAAATGCATCACCTCACACTTTTCAGGGTTAAATTCCATTTGCCACTGTTCTGCCCATCTGACCAACCCGTCTATATCGTCCTGTAGCCTGAGGCTTCCCTCCTCGCTATTTACCACTCCACCAATTTTCGTGTCATCTGCGAACTTACTGATCATACCTCCTACATTCATATCTAATCATTAATGTACACTACAAACAGCAAAGGACCCAGCACCGATCCCTGCGGTACACCACTGGACACAGGCTTCCATTCACAAAAACAACCTTCGACCATCACCCTCTGCCTCCTGCCACTAAGCCAATTTTGTGTCCAATGTGCCAAATTGCCCTGGATCCCATGGGCTCTTACCTTCTTGACCAGTCTCCCATGCGGGACTTTGTCAAAAGCCTTACTGAAGTCCATGTAGACTACATCAACTGCACTACCCTCATCCACACACCTAGTCACCCCCCTCGAAAAATTCAATCAAATTGGTTAGACATGATCTCCCCCTGACAAAGCCATGCTGACTATCCTTGCCTCTCCAAGTGGAGACTAATTCTGTCCCTCAGAACTTTTTCCAATAATTTCCCTACCACTAATGTTAGGCTCACTGGCGTGTAATTCCCTGGTTTATCCCTACTACCCTTTTTGGATAATGGTACTACGTTAGCTGTCCTCCAGTCCTCTGGCACCTCCCCTGTGGCCAGAGAGGTTCTGAAAATTTGCGTCAGAGCCCCTGCAATCTCCCCCCTTGCCTCACACAACAGCCTGGGATACATCTCGTCTGGGCCTGGGGATTTATCCAATTTTAAGCCCGCTAAAACCGCTAGTACCTCCTCCCTCTCAATACTAATTTGTTCATGTATATCACAATCCCCCTGCCTGATTTCTATGCCTACATCGTCCTTCTCCATAGTGAACACAGATGCAAAATATTCATTTAAAACCTCACCCACATCTTCCGGCTCTACACACACATTGCCACTTTGGTCCCTAATGGGCCCTACTCTTTCCCTGGTTATCCTCTTGCCCTTAATATATTTATAAAACACCTTGGGATTTTCCTTTATTCGGCCCGCCAGTGTTTTTTCATGCCCCCTCTTCGCTCTCCTAATTTCTTTTTTAAGTACCCCCCTGCACTTTCTATACTCCTCTAGGGCTTCCACTGTTTTTAGTCCTTTGTATCTGCCAAAAGCCTCCCTTTTTTTCCTAATCCATTCTTGTATATCCCTTGACATCCAGGGTTCCCTGGGCTTGTTGGTCCCACCCTTGACCTTTACGGGAACATGTTGGCGTTGTACTCTATTTCCTTTCTGAAAGACTCCCACTGCTCTGATGTGGATTTTCCTACAAGTAGCT
Source organism: Squalus acanthias (assembly GCA_030390025.1). Classification (NCBI taxonomy): domain Eukaryota; kingdom Metazoa; phylum Chordata; class Chondrichthyes; order Squaliformes; family Squalidae; genus Squalus; species Squalus acanthias. The sequence goes on along the minus strand of CM059426.1, from coordinate 149,678,718 downwards.
GATCCCTGTCCACTATGGCCAGATCCTGCCTTATCATATTAAAATCGGCCTTCCCCAATTTAGAACCTTCATTTCCGGTCCATCTTTGTCCTTTTCCATGACTACCTTAAATCTCACCGAATTATGGTCACTGTCACCAAAATGCTCTCCTACTGACACTTCTACCACTTGCCTGGCTACATTCCCTAGAATTAGGTCCAGTACCGCCCCCTCTCTTGTAGGACTTTCGACATGCTGGCTCAAAAAGCTCTCCTGGTTGCACTTTAAGAATTCTGCACCCTCTAAGCCTTTCACACTCTGACTATCCCAGTTAATATTGGGGAAGTTGAAATCCCCTACTATTATTACCCTATTATTTCTACACTTCTCTGAGATTTGCCTACATATCTGTTCCTCTATCTCCCCCTGACTGTTTGGGGGCCTATAGTACACTCCCAGCAAAGTGCTTGCCCCCTTTTTGTTTTTAAGTTCTACCCATATGGCCTCATTAGAGGAACCTGCTAAGATATCATCCCTCCTTACAGCAGTAATTGACTGCTTGATTAATATTGCGACACCCCGTCCTCTTTTACACCCCCCTGTCTCGCCTGAAGATTCTATACCCCAGAATATTGAGCTGCCAGTCCTGCCCCTCCCTCAACCATGTCTCTGTGATAGCAACAATATCATACTCCCATGTGTTCATCAACACCTTCAATTCATCTGCCTTACTCGCAAGAGTCCTTGCATTCAAATAAATGCCATCCAGCCTTGCCATACTCCCTTGTGCCGTTTCATATTTGCTCTGCCTTCCAGGCTGACTTGTTTTTTCCTCTATATTTGGCTGTGCATCACCCTACTATAGCTCCACTCCGTATCCCAACCCCTGCCAAGTTAGAGTATATTCAAGGCTGAGATAGATAGATTTTTGGACTCTAGGGGAAACCAAGGGATATGGAGATTGGGTGGGAAAGTGAAGTTGAGATCGAAGATCAGCCATGATCTTATTGAATGGCAGAGCAGGCTTGATGGGCCGTATAGCCTACTCCTGCTCCTAATTCTTATGTTATGTTCACGGCCTGCCACACCTGGGAGAATGTGTGTAAGTAGTTTATGACTAACAAAGTACCAAGGTAAGGAACCAAAGCAATGGTACATTTTATAATACACAATTTATGGTTACATAGGCATGAAAAGTGAGGTATACCAACTATATAAATCAATAAGCAAAGAAATCAGTGATCAAGGTTGACAAACATCATCCTTCTGCCACACCTCCATTTCTAGCTTTGGCACCTCATTAATGCATCTCTCCTTAACAATGTTGTGCAACAAGCAACAAGCTACTATATACGTTCCATCACAAATAAGGCATATTGTAAAGTGCCCTCTGGCTGACCCAAACATCTGAAGTTTGCCCTTCGACAGTACTTGTCCTAATGTGCTTGATTCTCTGCTGCATCATGTTGTCAGCGGAGATCTGAGCCATAGTAACAGAGTGTTATTCTTGTCTTTCAAGATCCATCCTTCCATTCTGCTGTCTCTACTGAAAATATATAAACAGAAATTCTACAAAAAAAGCATCATGTGAAGTGTCAGAGAAATGGGCATTGCGTCACAATCCACTGCTAGTGGTCACTATCTAGTGGTATACTGAGGGATTGAAATCTCTTGACGGTTGAGACAAGCCTTTGGATTACTGGTGAGGAACAAATGGCTATATGGGTGCAATCAATTAACCTCCTGCACCCTCAGAAATCCAGATATATGGTCAAGGCCAGTCTACCATCTGTTTCTGCAGCTACAGGGAATCTGATGCAGATAGTTGCATGATAGAAAAATTGTTCATTAACTTCCTTGATGCATCAATGAACAAGAAGCTGACTAATGGTGCAGATATGTTAGGGACTGGAAAGTGCTCGTAATACAAAAATTAATAGTAGGGGTGGCCTTGAATGCTACTGGCAATGTTTTGTGTGCAGCAGAGCATGTCTGGAGGTTTCCTGTAACAAACTGCAGACGTGGGTCATTAGTCTTAGTCATAGACTCCTCTACCCTGTTCTCTGTCCCATCCCCCCCCCCCACCCACCCTGTCCACATCCCATCGTCTCTCTTCCCCATCTTCCTCACCCTCCCCCTTCTCTCCTCATCCCCCTAAACCTTCACCTCCCACTTCCTCCTCCTCTCCTGTCCCTGCCCCATCCCCTCCCTCTCTTCTATCCAATCTACCTCCACCCCTTCCTCTTCTCCATTTGGGCCCAGTTATACCCGCCCTCTGACCTGAATATTGCAGTTGATTTCGACTCCCCGTATGCAACGCCACAGGAGATCAACTATTTGTATAATAAAAATGCCAATGGATCAAAACATTCCATTTCAAAATACATTAAACACTCCTATAGGTACTGTTTATGACAAAATCTGTGTTAAATGTCAACATTTACCTGCTCTACCTGTTATCACTGCAAGTGGTGCTGTGATTGGCATTTACAATGATAAAAGGATTGTAACATTAAACAACAGTTTCAAACTGAATACTGGCACAGTACTTTTAAACTGAGAGTCATTCTATAATTCCTGTCTGAAGTCAGGAACAAATTCGTTTGGCCTTACCATATACAGCAATAATTAGGGCGAAAGCCAATTTTTTTCTAAGAACGTAAATCATTGGATGCAGTAAATAAATCTTGCCTCCAACAATAAACACCCTCACCAGTCCTCCCTCCCCCCCATCCCCCACTAAGCTGCCTACATAATTCCTATGCTTGCTGTAAAGCAGATAACCCTTGCCAACGCTGCCAAAATTCAACGTCCCTCCTCCCCTGACTTAAGAAATATTTGTCGACAGTACTCTTCCATCCCCTCCCTGCATTAACGTTCCCATCAAATGCCTCCTTCTCTCCACTGTGGGAATCTTATCCTAAGCTCCCATAATTGCACATCGTGATTCTAACCCAGCCTTTTACCACCACTCTTTCTGTATCCCCCCCAATAAAGCTAAGATACAGGACATGGCTGTGCAAGCATAGATTAATTCTGATCGTTCAGAGGTGAAAATGCTAGTGCGGAAGCGAAACCTGGAACTCACCACCCTTCCTGCCACCTTTAATACTATGCTAGGCTAACCCCACCACCCCCAACCGCCCTGATGAAAGCATATGACTACCCAGGCTACCCTCTCCCAGTGAGACTATTCTCCCATCTCTTCCCTCCATCTGCTTCCCTCTTCTTTCTCCCTCCTCCCCCTCCACCACCATTCTCCCCTCTTGTCCTGTTATGGTTCAATTATCTCATCTTCCAACCTTACTTCACCCGAATACAGAATTTGGTCACAACTCCGAGTGCCACGGGAGATCAACTAGTAAAATGAATGAAGCAACATTTCGGTCAGTGCCAAGAAATGCTGATAGGCCGGCTGCAAATGTTGCTGTCCATCAACTTTTCCTCTATGGGAGATTCTTGTATGAATCTTGCAAAACAGCAAGCAGGATTTCCCACAATATTTCTGGAATACCCTTTAAACAATGAATCTTAATTGTTGTTACACATGATCCGTGTTACTATTAGGGCAAGGAAGTCATTTCAAAGCAGAAATTTACAACTAGCAGCCAAAACAGAGGAAATCAATATAACTTTTGACACTATGAATTTCTCCACAGAAACGTTCATTTTACTGATGCTATGAACAGTAGAGCCTGTGTGCCATAGCTACGAGACCAATCAGCTTTTTAAAAAAAAAATTACAAGAATACTTATTTTCTTTTAAAAAAGCATTAGTTACTTTTATATGCTTTCATTTACATCAATTTTGTTCTAAATCCCACAGAAAACTGTTCTTAAACCTCTATGATTTCACAGTTCACAAATGAAAACTATTTAAATTCAAGAGTTTTCTCCCAAAAATCACAGCCACAGAGATCACAAAAGAAATCTGGAACAGCACTCCATACTCTAGATTTAAAAAATGCAGACATTGGTCATCATCTTATACGTAGTGTAATAAAGTCACAAATTATAGAATAAAATAAAGGAAACATACAATTAAATTCACTACAGTAACACTGAAGATATTTTCTGTAATATGTTTTAAAAGCATACCATGATTTAGGTCATAATGTCCATGGTTGTAGGAATCAGATTGTGCACTTTTTTCTCTGATCTCTTTAAGTATAGGCATGTGAAGCACAGGGCTGTACTCTGTTTGAAGCTTCACATTCATCTTGAGCTTGTAACTGATCAAATACAAAGTCCAAAAATAGTGAATTAATTCAAAAGTGATTAGAAACTCTCCCTGAAACAGCTGTGCATTATAAAAGCTTTTCCACATACTAGTTCAAAGCCATTCACTGCTGATATACTGAACAGTATGCAATCTCAGCTACAATTATAAATTTTGAAATGAAATTCTCCTTTTCTTTTACTACTGCATTGGCAGTTACTTTTTATATGCTTTCATTTACATCAATTTTGTTCTGAACTTTACTAAAGCTGTTCTTAAATTTCCATATTTTCAAATGAAAACTATTTAAACTGAAGAGTTTTTGCCCCAAAACAGAAATATTTGGGTAAAGTTTACACAACTCGAGGTAGCACAATGGTATAACAAAGGACAGTTTTGCACCCCCAGTTTCTACACACAGTTCCTGATCTCAGTCAAGACATAAGAGAAGTACCAGGTGAAGACCAGGAATTTCCTCAGATTTGAGAGAGAAAAATAGTGTCCCTGGGTTGGTCTCTCACACCTCCTTGTGGCCAGCACTGCAAGGTGATGCTGGGAAGCAGATCACCTACATACCCCAACAACCACATGGTGTGGCACTGGATGACCAGGACTGAATGAGAGACAGGATTAAAGCACTTGCAACTTGGACAATTTGAAGTTTATGGAGCATGGATGAACACAGGCCAGCATGGAGTTTCTGTAGCAGAGGGCAGACAATGTTGCGGAGTTGGAAATAAGCAGGAGATTTGAAGCTAAGCCTAAGGTTGAACAGGATGCTATGGTTGTGCATACTAAAAAGTGAGATGCCACAGAAGAGGTGGAGTCAGTGGGAAGGAAGCAGAGTTTGTGGCAAGCACCCAAAAACCAAGGTTTCAATCTTGCCAGTCACAAGCTGAAGGAAGTTATAACTCATCCAAGACGATGCCAGACAAGCAGTACAACAGTAACAAAGTGGATGTGGGGTCCAGAAAAGTGGCAGAAATAGAGCTAGGTACGATCAGCATACATATGGAAGTTGATCCCATGTCAGCAGATAATGTCGCTGACCATACAAGAGCAGTCCCGTGGAGTTGGACAACAGACGAGAGGCTGTGGAGGATGCCAGCATGATCAGTCATTTCAAATATAAATAGTGAGTGGTTTCAACAAACAAGACTGAGGCATGGTAAAGGGAGACAACACAGGTCCAAGTATTCTGCAAAATTTATACAGCTTATGCACCAGACACAAAACATTTGGGGTTTTGACATTTGTGGTAATGCTGTCAGGTGCCTCCTGTTTTATAAATGCGCTCATGGTCCAATGAGATACCCTTTATGCCTTCAGTAAATATTATACTTAAAGATCAGCGCAAGCACTCACCTTCTCTCATCTACTGCGATAGGCTTGGCATGATCACTAACAAACATGTCATGGGTTCTTTTCAGAGATCTGAACACCAGTGTGTGTACCGAGTGTTTCTGTACCTCCTGACAAAGAAAAAAAACTAATTTAGCATTAAGTTTCAGAATTAAAATTTGAAACATAACATGTTTAAAACAAATTCCAATGTGGTGGAATTGCTGAACAAAACGTACTGATGCATTTTATATAATTACACATCTCAATATTCCACATAACTATAGAAGATATCTTGTAGACACTTCAACAAACCTTAAATTGAGAGATTAGACGGAATGATGGATTAGTACAATGATCTCTGGACATGTAATCAAAAACAGACTGAAAAGATAATTCTCCTCGTTAATGGGTCCTATGTGACACGTGTTTGGACAGTTCCTAGTGAGAGTAGGCCCACATCACAAAACTGTCAAGATGGTGATCCCAGAGAATCCATAAAAATGGTTGGCATAGGAAATTGATATGCCCACACTGGTGCGAGTGGCAACGCTCTCCAGGCTACTTTCTCCACTACCTCTTTAGACCTTCTCCCATCTCAGCTCAGATTCAAAATGAGAAAACCTCATGGACTTTTTTTATGTCCAAAATGGTGGCCACCTGCAATGTGCCCACTGGCTCCTCAACCCCTCCAAAATCACAGGTCCACTGTAAGTGCCCTTATCCTGACTTATTTTGTTGTTGCAGTTTCTCCATCACCCACTCAGCCCACTTAATCATGAAGCCAAACCCAAAGTCCCTTCCCATCCTAGCTCAGCTCATCACCCAACTTCACCTTCTAACCCCCGTACTTGCAAACATCTTCAAGCTGTTTTTCATGTCCAGCAATGCCCCATTTCTTTTAAAACTGCTAACAAATCTCCCCTCAAGAAACTCACCCCAAATCCCCCGCAATCTCAAATCTTGCCTCTTCTCCGAATTCCTGGAACATGTTACCTTGCAACTACACTCAACTCTCTCTCATCACTCCTTATTTGAGTCCCGACAATCGGGCTTCTGCCCTACCCACGTTACCAAGTCTATACTGGTCAAAGTCACAAATTACATCTTGAGCAACTGTGACCATAGCTCCCACTTCTCATTGTTCTCAACCACTCCATCGGTAGCCACTAATTTTGTCATTACAAACCTGCTCGCTGAGATTCTCTATCCAGTCCCTTAAATTTTGCTATCTTCCCTTGATTTTAAAAATCCTATTCTTCAACCATGTCATCAGTTCCCCATTTTAACATTTCCCTCCGATTTCTCCATTTTTGGTGTCCACTGTATTCCTTTTCTTATTATAAAGTTCCCTGAGCCATCTTTCTGGATGTGAAGTGTGCTATATAAATCCAAGTTGTTATTAAGACACATTGCTGGGGTACAGCCAAAGAGTTTTACTCTGCATCTGATCATGCTATAGCGATCCTGAAAGTCACGGCACTTCAAGTGCATATCCATGTACTTTTTAAATGCTTTGAGTGTTTCTGCCTCTACCACCCTTTCAGGCAGTAAGTTTCAGACCCCCATCACCCTCTGGGTGAAAAAAGTTCTCAACTTCCCTCTAATCCTTCTACCAATTACTTTAAATCTCACCTGGTTATTGACCTCTCTGCTAAGGGAAACAGGAGCATGCAATGGGGTAGTTGCATTTTACAATCTCCGCAATATACTGTCAAAGTACTTGAAAAATCTATCAATTTATACTGGCAACAGGCCAATTTCAGAATATGAGGGAAACTGTTATAGTACCACCTCCAATTAACTTTCCCGGATCTCTTCAAGTCTGAGAACAAGTAGCAGCAGCTTTTTGTGAAAATTCATCGCTTTCCCTAATGACGAGTAGCATCTTAGCACATTACATATTCATAACAATGTCTGAATCCTGGAGGGTTTTTCTTTTTTGGGGGGGGGGGGGGGGGGGGGGGGGGGAGAGAAAGGGAGAGGAGAGCAGTAAATCTTCACCCAATATCCAGTAATAGAATTAGATAAAAATTATGCAGAAACAGGCTATTGTCCCAACTGGTCTGTGCTGTTTATCTTCCACACAATGAGTAGTCCTAATCCGATGTGCCTGCTCCCATTTCCATATCCCTTATCCCCTTTCCTTCAACCACCTAACTAACCTAACCTATTCTTAATGTTCTGATGTGGAGATGCCGGCGTTGGACTGGGGTGGACAAAAATGAGAAGTCGCACAACACCAGGTTATAGTCCAACAGACTTATTTAAAATTACAAGCTTTCGGAGCTGTCGCTCCTTCTTCAGGTAGGGTAGCTGTGAGAGAATCTCCCAGAATTCACAATATAAACACAGAAAAAATGTATTCAAATCTTTCCCTACATCAAAGACACACTAAGAGCACAGCCAAGATATTCTTAATGTTGACATGGTCTCGGCTTCAATCACTACTTTCAATAGTGCATTACACAGCCCCCAACCTCTGTGCAGCAAAAGTTTCATCTGCTTACTAAATCATTTACATTTAATCTTATATCTATAATTCTTCATTCTAGATCCTTCAAGCATAGAAAGTCAGTTTCCATCTACTCTGTCCCACCCCTTTATAATTTAACACCTCCAATCAAATGACCCCATAATTTCTTCCATTTTAACAGAAAGAGCCCCAATTTTCCCACGGCGGTTCATTGAAGTGGCCCCCACTGCTTCCAGGACATCTGTCCACCGGTGATGGTATTGGAGTGGGCCAACAAGCAGACTCGGGTGGGGTGAAGGAGTCGAAATATATATTGCATTTAATTAATATACATTTTATTTTATTTTTCCATTATACAGTGGGGTATATGCAGAACCAGAGGTACACCGAGACTTCCTTCCTCTTAAGCACCCCCTCTCTTTCTCCTCTCCAACGTGTTGAAAGTAGCCCTTTTGCTTTCTTACTACTTTTCTGTGCTCGGCAGGTCGTTGCCGGAGTTCTCAGACCCTCTACTAATGGCAGCTCACTCTCCGAACGCTGTGCTTACAGAGCTAGGCCCGCAGTCCCAGAGCAAGCGAGAGAGCCAAACTTTATATTATATATACTTTAAAAAAAAGACAAAGCCCCCACCTCCACCATGGCTCGCGCTCACTGCCGGCAGAAGCTCGAGCCGCTTTTGAAACAGTTCGAAATTCGGGCAAAAACCGTCACTTTCCTCCGCCGGCCACCCAGCAACCCGCGCGACGGCTGATTAGGACCACGAGATCAAGCCTCGAGCTTTCCCATTGGAGGAGGACCGAGGGTTCAAGGGACGAGAAAGAGAAGCCCTCGTCACAACGTTCTGTTCTCGTCTTACCTTTCCTGTCCGCCGGCGACAGCGACACCTACCCTGAGCGGCCGTAGACCACATGTACAGGTGTGCTGCAGGAGTGCTGATATATTTTATTCAAATACAATAATACTTATACAACTCATCAATTACATAGTAAATCCATTACATAGTAAATCCATTACATTCATCCATCACAGTAAAAAATAAAGCCTAAAAAACAGCCTTATAGTTAATATAAATGCAATGATTAATTTTACAAATAATCAATAATGTTTACAGTACAAATACTCTTAAACAATACCACACAACTTTTTAGATTTAAAATAATAAATCTCAAAGTTAACTCCACATAAAACAAAAACCATTTCAACACCACAGTGTACAAACACATAGCACCATCATAATCCAATTAAATGCTACAAATAACACTTATTCCAATAAACCAAGAAAAAAAAAACCCGTTTTACGCCAGTCCTACTGGCATTGTTCATTCGTTCGTTCATTCAAGCGTTCGTTCGTTCGTTTGCAGGAGTGCTGAACACGACAGATTTCTCAACCCTGCTATCCCCGTAGTCATTATATTACCACAAGCTGGGGATGGAGATCGGTCAAATCAAACCCGGGATCCCAGCGAGCAAAAGATCCAACAGCGAACGGAGATAGTAACATAGCAACAACAGCAACTTGTATTTATATAGCTAACATAGCAAAACGTCCCAAGGCGTTTCACAGGAGCGTTATAAAACAAAAATTGACACTGAACCGCATAAGGATAAATTAGAGCAGGTGACCAAAAGCTTGGTCAAAGAGGTAGGTTTTAAGGAATGTCTTAAAAGAGGAAAGGGAGGTAGAGAGGCGGATTGATTTAGGGAAGGAATCCAGAGCTTAGGGCCCAGGCAGCTGAAGGCACAGCCACCAATGGTTGAGCGATTATAATCAGGGATGCTCAAGAGGCCAGAATTAGAGGAGCGCAGATGTCTCGTGGGGGTTGTGGGGCTGAAGGAGATTACAGAGATAGGGAGAAGGCGAGGCCATGGAGGGATTTGAAAACAAGGATGAGAATTTTGAAATCGAGGCATTGCTTAACGTTGCAATGTAGGTCAGCGAGCACAGGGGTGATGCATGAACGGGACTTGGTGCGAGTTAGGACACAGGCAGCCGAGTTTTGGATGAGCTCAAGTTTATGGAGGGTGCTAAATAGGCTTGGCCAGGAGAGCATTGGAATAGTCAAGTCTGGAAGTAACAAAGGCATGGATGAGGGTTTCAGCACCAATGAGCTGAGGCAGGGGCAGAGTCGGGCGATGTTACGGAGGTGGAAGTAGGCAGTGATGGAGCGGATATGTGGTTGGAAGCTCATCTCAGGGTCAACTAGGATGCCACGGTTGTGAAAGGTCTAGTTCAACCTCAGACAGAGGTCAGGGAGAATGATGGTGTCTCCAGGAATTAAAGATTAAACTCCTGGTTAAAAAAAATGGTGTTTTTTTTTTCATTTTATCATAGAATGGTTAGAGCACGGAAGAAGGCCATTCGGCCCATCGAGCCCATGCCGGCTCTCTGAAAGAGCACTTCAGCTAGTCCCTTTTTAAAAAAAAATTCTTTGAATGTTTTCATCTATTTCAGTTATAAAAATATTGAAGATGGGGAAAAAAGGCTGTTTGACAGGCAATGAAGAGTCTGTTTGCTTTCCAATGGAATGGGAAGGCAGTGCGGCGTGAGGATGCACGTGCCGGGCAACTAATGGTGGGAGTGTGGGAGCAGAGCGGTTGGAGGCAGGACGTCATGTGATGAAACCTCCAGGAATACATCCAACCAGAGTTAGCAATGCTATGGCTGTGAGAGATGAAATAAAAGAGAGCAAGGAGGAAAACGCATCAAGTTTCAGGAATCAATACTGCACAGGCCTCATCATCTGTCCCTGTGACTTATGCCAGCACCATCTGTGGCAAGGACTGTCATTCGAGAATTGGACTCACTAAATGTATTTTGCTGATATCTCCAATCAGGACCAACCCAGATCTAGCCACAGAGTGCTGTATCAAAAATGGTTGAGCTTTGATAACTACTTTAAATGTTTTTAGCTGTTACTCAGATTGCAAAATGAGTATTAGCAAAACTGGAAATGGGCCTGAACCTGTAGGTGCTATTTGTACAAGTATATGGCCTGCTTTTTCTGAAAGTAATTCTTTTAAAATATTAATTTACACACTTTCAGACCTAGATTTTCTTTAGTGGGTTTGTGGTGGGGTAATCATTACACCTGCCAACGTGTAACTACCATTAACATGCTACAATTTCCTCCCAGAACCTTCATTAGGCTTGCAGAGCAGTTTGCAGGCCAAAAAATGCCCTTCATTTGCTTACCGCCACTGGGAGAGCAGGAGGGAAATATGGCTCTGGTGCACCCAGTTAAAGCGCAACATCACATCATCTGGAGCACTGTGTTCAGTTTTGGGCACCGAACCACAGGAAATATATGTTGGCCTTGGAAAGGGTACAGCTCAGATTCCCCAGAATAATACCAGGACTTAAACTATTAAGTTATGAGGACAGGTTACATAAACTTGGCTTGTATTCCCTTGAGTTTAGAAGGTTCAGGGGTGATCTAATCAAGGTGTTTAAAATGATAAAGGGGTTCAATAGCATAGATACAGAGAAACTATTTCCTCTGGTGGGGAATACAGAACAAGAGGGCACAATCTTAAAATTAGAGCTAGGCCATTAGGAGTGAAATCAGGAAGCACTTTTTCACACAAAGGGTAGTGGAAATCTGGAACTCGGCCCCCATAAGGCTGTTGATACTGGGTCAATTGAGATTTCCAAGACTGAGAGTGATAGATTTTTTGTTGGGTAAGGGTATTGAGGGATATGGAACAAAGGTGGGTAAATTGAGTAAAGATACAGATCAGCCATGATCTAATTGAATGGCAGAACAGGCTTGAGGGGCTGAATGATCTACTCCTTTTCCTATGTTTCCTATGTACCACTTCTCAGCAAGATGGTAGAAGGAACATCAGCTATGGGGTATCAACAGCTGGAAGGGCCCCCTAATTTTACAATGTGTTTGTGAAGCTGCTGCAGGGCAGAGGTGAGGGCCAGGAGAGACCATCTGATGGCCACTTAGGGCAGGATACTCCATAGAAGAGTTTTGAGGGCTGTCTGGAAGGAAGTGGCAGAGGCAGTCAGTGCAATCACCATCACCCAAGAACTGCCACAGAATGCAGAAAAAGGTTCAATGAACTCACAAGGGTGGCAAGGTAAGTCAAGGCTCAGATGCCAATATACATACTGTACCACTCGTACAGCTTCACTCACCTTACCTCTGACACTCTTTCTCTTGCAGCACCTGGGTGTTAGAACTCAGTTTTGCTAAGGGCAACCACTCCAAACTCTCAAGCACCTACTTTAGTCAAAACCACTCTCTTGCCTCACTTTGCCTGTCACAGGGGCTTCTGCTAGTCTTCATCGACAATTCTTGTAAAGGGACAAGGCACTTTCATGTTTGATTATCATTGGCATGCATGACCTCATATGGGGGAAGTCTCCATGGCATTCAATGGCCTATAAAATTGTCTTCTCTCCTACCAAAGAAAAGATGCCATACAACATAAAACCCATCACTGAAAACCCTGAGTCTATAGGAAGAGAAGGCATTACATTTAAGGCAGCGTGTATTTGCAACACCAAAGTTCTGATTGGTCCCCTTGGATGACAAGACCAGATTGCTGATTGGTCCCCTTGGAGGACAAGACACACTCAGCAGTTTGTCTGGAATGTGTAATTAGATCCTGCCTGCCTGAGTAATCAAGATCTTTGCAATGTGTAATTTGATCCAATCACTGTGACAGCCAGGCTCCAGACAGAGCTCACAGTGCTAACACGACTGCTTTCAGAGAACAGACAGGGCTCACCCTCCTGGATTAGGACCTTCCCTCCACAACAAGGTCCTGACCTTCTCCCCCCGTCCATAGATGGGGCACTGTGTGTGGGTCACGGATTGTTAACAGGTTTATTGAAGCTCCGGCCCTGCAGTTGCAGCACCTGAGTCTGGTCCCCACATGCAGACTCCCAGCCTGAGGCCACTGCCCACTGCAGCACCTGAGTCTGGTCCCCACATGCAGACTCCCAGCCTGAGGCCGCTGCCCACCGCTCCCCCTCCCAGCGGACATGGGCCTTCTGGTGCACATGCGCAGCCACAACGTTGGATGTGCATGCGCGGCTCCGGTGGGGATGAGGCGGTGTTTAGGCTCCGTCCCATGTTCATCACTCAGTACATTTAATAGAGGGACGCGGAAGTACAGGAAATGGCATGGTTAGAGATGAACTTGCAAAAGAAAGTTGGCAAAGGCTTGGTACAGGTAAGCGTATATAGTTTCAAATTCTTTTGCTTTCTTAAAGTATTGCAATTCCCTTAGACTCACTCGCTATTTCTTCACAGACAAATGGCACCATATACACAGCTGGAAAGCTCTTCTGTCTTTCACATCATGGGGGTTCCTTGGAGGAAGAAGCCAGCCACTCCGATGACCAACCAGGCACTTCCAGATCCACATTTTTACCAACTCCAACTGGGTATTGTACCAGCGTAGAGACACACACTTGTGAGAAATTAGACAGTCAGACAGGTTGTCACTGGATGAGTCATTGAGCACTAGTGAGAGTGAGGATCTGGAAGGGGAATAGGGATAGTCGTATTCCTCCCTCTGGGCACCACACCTCAGGAAGGATATATTGGCTTTGGAGGGGTGCAGCACAGATTCACTAGAATTATACCGGGGTTAAAAGGGTTAAATTATGAGGACAGGTTCCATAGACTAGCCTTGTATTCCCTTGAGCATAGAAGATTAAGGGGTGATCTAATTGAGTTGTTTAAGATGATTAAAGGATTTGATAGGGTAGATGGAGAGTAACTATTTCCTCTGGTGGGGGTGTCCAGAACAAGCGGGGCATAACCTTAAAATTAGAGTTGGCAGTTCAGGGATGATGTCAAGAAGCACTTTTTCACACAAAGGGTAGTGGAAATCTGGAAAACTCTCCCCCAAAAAGCTGTTGAGGCTAGGTCAATGGAAAATTTCAAAACTGAGATTGATAGATTTTTATTAGGCAAGGGCATTAAGGGTTACGCAACCAAGTTGTGTCGATGGAGTTAAGATACAGATCAGCCATGATCTAATTGAATGGCAGAAGAGGCTCGTGGGACTGAATGGCCTACTCCGGTTCCTATGTTCCAAAGTTTCTGTTGCATGAAAGAGGCCTCAAGTGGCACTACAGCAATTACAGATATCAAAGAAACAACTGGTGGTAGAGGTGGGCTGACAACTTTGGCCATCCAACTGTGGTATGTGAAACTTAGCAATGATTTAAGTGCTGTTAACATGAAATTTTTCTCTTTTCAATAAATTTGAAAAGCAATCAATATCCTTGCTGGATCGAAACCAGGAATCTTTGGGCTGAATTTTCAGCCCTTCCACCTAGCGGAAACAGGGCGGTAGCACCCCGTAAATGGTGGGCAATGACCTAAGGCTCCGTTGCAATGATCACCGAGGCCTACCGCTGCGCAGCTGGAGTGGCCCCTAGAGTCAGGAGGTAGGCCTATTTAAAATGGAAATTGGGTCCTCTGGGTCCAGTTGTCATTTTTGGACTTACCTGGCCAGAGCATGCGCTGTGCACACTTCAACCTGCATCAGGTAGCGGTCCGGACAAAGAGGACCCAAAAGGTGAGTTTCTCTTAATTTTTATGGGTGGGAAGAAGCAGGAGGCCCCACAAACCCAGCCTGGACCTCTGCCGCTCAGGCTCCCCCACAGGGACCTATTATAGATAAGTAATATGAACTTTAAAATAGAACAATCTAGCTAAACCTAAAAATGGCAGCATAGGGACAGTGATGTGTCATTCCTGCCAGATGTGGGACTTTTGAGCACCAGATGTTGACTCGTACAAACACATCTGTGTGCAACTCACATTGATTGAGCTCAAAATCTCAGAACTTTAGAAGGAGCTGGGGACAATCTGACACGTAGGGAGGGAGAGAAGTTTTTGGAACCAGAGTTGGAGAGGCTAATCACAACGATGAGAGATAGGAGATAGTGGAGGAGGAAAGATGAGTGACTATGCGAGCGGCAGGGTAAGGTAGGTAGGAAGGAAAGGTTAGAACAAGGAGCGCCCAGAGCAACATGCTTTCAAACAGCTTTGATGCTCTAGCTTTCTTTGGGGAAAATAAGGACTCTGGGCATGGCGTTCAAATAAATATCAATAGCACGAACAAACAAGAGATGGCTTGGGGGGGTGGGAGATTAGCAACACAGCTAGAAATGCAGTAGTGATAGAAGATTCAATACTTTGAGGGGCTGACACGATCATTTGCAGTCCAGACTGATAGCCCCTGTTGCTTTGTGGCCTCGCAGGTCTGGATAGGTTCGGGAAGAGGGATTCCTCTTTGTTGAACATTGACACCAATTTTGGCACAGATAGGAGCTATTTCATAAGAATGAGCTACATCTGAACAATCTGTTCTGGGCTAATTTACTGGCAAAATGGTTATACATAGATACATAGATACATAGAAGATAGGAGCAGGAGTAGGCCATCCGGCCCTTCGAGCCTGCTCCGCCATTTAATGAGATCATGGCTGATCCTCCAATTCAGTATCCCGTCCCCGCCTTCTCTCCGTAACCCTTAATATATCTAATTCCCTCTTAAATATATTTAATGAGCTGGCGTACACTGCCCTCTGTGGCAATGAGTTCCACAGGTTCACCACCCTCTGAGTGAAGAAATTCCCCCTTATTTCTGTCCTAAATGGTTTAGCCCTTATCCTTAAATTATGTCCTCTAGTTCTGTTCTCACCCGCCAAGGGAAACATTCCTTCTGCATCTAGTCTGTCTAGACCTGTCAGAATTTTATACACTTCTATGAGGTCCCCTCTCAATCTTCTAAACTCCAGTGTGTACATCCCTAAACTACATAGTCTCTCCTCATAGGTCAATCCCGCCATTCCTGTATCAGCCTGGTGAATCGCCGCTGCACCCCCTCCATGGCAAGAACATCTTTCCTCAGATGAGGCGACCAAAACTGTACACAGTACTCGAGGTGTGGTCTCACCAGTGCCCTGTACAGCTGCAGCAAGGTATCCCTGTTCCTGTATTCCAACCCTTTTGCTATGAAGGCCAGCATACCGTTTGCCTTCTTGACCGCCTGTTGCACCTGCATGCTCGCCTTCAGTGACTGGTGTACAAGAACACCCAGGTCTCTCTGTACTTCCCCCTCTCCCAATTTATTGCCATTTAAATAATAATTTGCCCTCCCGTTCCTGCACCCAAGGTGGATAACTTCGCACTTGTCCACATTATAGTGCATCTGCCATTTATCCGCCCAATCACCCAGTCTGTCCAAATCGCTCTGGAGCTTCCTGGTCTCCTCCTCTGAGCCCACCCCCCCTCCTAGTTTAGTGTCGTCTGCAAATTTGGAAATGCTGCATCCGACTCCCTGATCCAGGTCATTAATGTAAATTGTGAACAGCTGGGGACCCAGGACAGATCCCTGTGGTACCCCACTTGTTACTGCCTGCCATTCAGAAAATGAGCCGTTTATTCCAACTCTCTGTTTTCTATCTGACAGCCAGTTCTCTATCCACGTCAATACTTTCCCCTTTATCCCATGAGCTTCAATTTTCCATGCTAATCTTTTATGTGGGACCTTATCGAAGGCCTTTTGGAAGTCCAGGTACACCACATCTACTGGCTCTCCCCCATCTATTTTACCAGTTACTCCCTCAAAAAATTCCAATAGATTAGTCAAGCACGATTTACCCTTTGTAAATCCATGTTGACTCTGTCCTATCCTGTCCCCATTTGCTAAGTGCTCCGCTATTTCATCCTTAATGATGGACTCCAGCATTTTGCCCACAACTGATGTAAGGCTTACAGGTCTGTAATTACCTGCTTTTTCCCTACCCCCCTTTTTGAATAGTGGGGTAACGTTAGCTACCCTCCAATCCATGGGCACTGTTCCCGAGTCTAATGAATTCTGAAAAATCATACTTAGTGCATCCGCTATCTCTAGGGCCACCTCCTTCAGTACCCTAGGATGCATGTTATCAGGCCCTGGGGATTTGTCCGCCTTCAATCCCTTTAGCTTCCTTAACACCATATCCTTAGAGATATTGATTTGCGTCAGTTCCTCCTTTGCCAATGTCCCTATTTTTCCCGATATCCCAGGGAGGTTTTTTGTGTCTTCCTTCGTAAAGACTGACCCAAAGTATGCATTTAGTTGGTCTGCCATTTCCTTATTTCCCGTTATATATTCCCCCGTATCTGACTGCAATGGACCAACTTTGGTTTTCACCAGTCTTTTCCTCTTGATATACTTATAAAAGCTTTTGGAGTTAGTTTTTATATTTTCCGCCAGCTTGCTTTCGTAAGCTATTTTGCCCCTCTTGATTAAGCCCTTTGTCCTCCTTTGCTCTATCTTAAACTGTTCCCAATCTTCCGCTCTGGCGCTTTTTTTGGCTATTTTATACGCCCTATCTTTGGATTTTATGCTGTCTCTAATTTCCCCTGTTATCCACGGTTGAGTCACCTTTTTAGATTTCCTTTTATGCCAGATTGGTATAAACAATTTTTGCAATTTTGTCATTCTATCTTTAAATGCTTGCCATTGTTTATCTACCTCCAGTCCTCCCAGGAACGTTGTCCAATCAGACCTACTCAGTTCCCGTCTAATGGCATCATAATTCCCCTTGTTTAAATTCAGGACCTTAGTCTCTGAGTCAATTTCTTCGCTCTCCATTTCGAGTGAGAAATCGATCATGTTATGATCGCTCTGACCCAAGGGTCCCCGTACAACAAGATTACTAATTAGTCCCTTCTCATTGCACAGTACCCAGTCCAATATAGCCTGTTTCCGAGTTGGTTCCTCGACATATTGATCCAGATAACCATCCCTTAAACACTCAAGGAATTCCTCCTCCTCATTATTTTTACTGATTAGGCTAGTCCAATCTATATGTAAGTTAAAGTCACCTATGATGACAGCTGTGCTCTTATTGCACGCTTCTCTAATTTCCCTCGTGATGCCCTCCCCAACCTCTATTTTACTATTTGGAGGCCTATATACCACTCCTATTAATGTTTTTCGCGCCTCGCTATTTCTTAGCTCCACCCATATAGATTCTGTATTAACTGAGTTAATATCCTTCCTTTCAATTGCATTTATCCCCTCTTTTACCAGCAATGCTACCCCTCCTCCCTTTCTTTTTTGTCGCTCCTTCCTAAATACTGAATACCCCTGTATGTTAAGCTCCCAGCCCTGCTCACCCTGCAACCATGTTTCCGTAATCCCAATTAGATCATAATTATTAACCTCTATTTCCACAGCTAATTCATCTACCTTGTTCCTGATGCTTCTCGCATTAAGGTATAAAACCCTCAGGCTTTTTTTATGCTCACATTTTTTATGAATTAGTTTGGCCCTTTGTTTTTTATACTCTTTTGTTTCTTAACTTGTCCCATCACCATCTCCTTTTGCCTTGCACCATCATCCCTTTTGTCTTTTAATATCTCCTGCCTTTGTAAGGGGGCATGTCTCAGACGGTGCTGGTGCGAGGTTAGGCCTTCGTTGCCTATACTATTGCTTGCTCTGGTCTCCGGCCAGCCTTTTTGCAATAAGCACCTGTGAGTGGTTCGACCCACTCGCCCTTACAGTTCTGACACCTGGACTTAGATGCAAGGAGCAGTAATGCAGAGAAAACTCAAATAGACCCGGTTGAATAGCACAAAATGAATATCTTTATTGCATGGCGTCTAAAATCATGAAATACATGTCATAGGCGCAAATCAGAGAGAGTACAAGTATGCACACATTCATAAAACTTGGTCTATGGAAATGGAGAACACACGGCACATCGTAAAAAGGGGAACACATTATACCTTAACCTTATAAAAACCACCCTCCTGTAAGGGATTCTGGCCCTGCGTGTCTCGCAGCCTGTGAGATTCACGCGGCTCTGTGCAGCCTGTATGTCAGTGCGGGTTTAGGCCTTGTTGCCTGTTCTGGTCTCCAGCCAGTCTGGGAGCACTAGACACACCTGTGAGTGGTTCGAATCACTCGCCCTTACGGTTCTAGACACTGGACTTAGATGCGAGAGCAGTAATGGAGATGAAACTCATGTAGACTCGGTTGAATGGTACGAAATGGAAAATCTTTATTGCATGATATTTAAGATTACGAAATACATGTCATAAGCACAGATTAATGACAGTACAATCTTACAAGCAGTTATATAGCTGATCCTAGGGAAACGAGGAACGAACGACACACCGTAAATAGGGGCACACATTACAAGTATCCTTAATACTTAAACCCTCCCCTATCAATATCTGTCCTAGCTAGATTCGTAGGATTCGAGACTCATGCTCACCACTCGTGATAACTCGGAGAAATTCCGAATAGCTGATCGGATGTTTTCACCGCAGCACCCACGTGTCGATCAGGAGATCTCCTGGTCCCACTTGTTTACTTGCTTCTGCTCCGGCTAGCAGGCTGGAACGTCTGTTGTGATGAAGATCTGTATTCGTGGGTTTCACATTCCAGTCAACACTTAAGAGAATAATCTCTCGGTGTCCGTCATGAGGATCTGCCCTGATGGGTTTCACAGATCAGTCAATATCTTCAAGGAGAATCTTCCGGGATCCGTTCTTTAGAGTTCAAAGAAGTCTTCCTGGCAAGGAAAAATGTCTATTCGACCTACAGGCGCGGTCGGGGCTTACTGACCGTGGCGATAAGTATGGTCTTCGTCTCTTCTCATCTCATCTCTTCTCATCTCTTCTCGGGCCTTTGGTTCCGATACCGGTTACCAATACAGATCTTCGTGACACGGCACGAGTTCAACAGTCTTTTAAAAGAGACACCAAGCAAGCAGGAACAAAACTACGAGTCAAAACACAGGAGCAGCCACGAGGTTACGAGTCGATCGGATAAGAGAATAAGAGAAAGATGGACGGTTGGAGCTTGTAATTATAGTACAAAATCTTCCGTTTCCCGCCCAACCTTAATGTCCTTTCTTTTGTTTGGGTTTGGCGCTCAAATGTCTTGTATGGGTGATCTCCGTTCTTAATGGGTTTCGGGGCTACTCGTAACTGTCTGAGTACCTGTTAATATTTCTCCCATTGTTAAATCGGTCGGTGTTCTCCCTGGAGGGGTTTTGGGGCTTCCAAGTGTTTTGTATAACTACCCGCTAACGGCTCTCTCATCGTAGAGTCGTTGGGATTTTACATATTAATGTCTTTTGGATGGGCCCTTGATTACTTGGTACAATAGCTTTCATTCGTACCTGGGAGACCGATTTCAGTATTTATGTGTATACTGCAAACCCATAATGTCTCGTGTATTATCTTCACTGTGCTGAATCTTAATCGATCTTGCACAAATGTTTATTGGAACGCCATCTTGTCTGCCTGTCGAAAAGTCTAGAATGTTCTGTCACGAGGTGCGGCGGCCATTTTACAGGCTGCTTGTGTCCACTTTGAGAAACCTGACAGCATTCTGCTGAAATAAAAGCTGTTTGAACGAGACTCTGTGTTTTCTCCTTATTAATAAAATCGCGATATATTGCGAATTCTACAGTCCCTCCTGTTGATGCGAATAACTCCGCTTATCGTATCAAAAATCATAGTGGTGAGCAATATTATCTCGATTTTCTCCGAATCCAGCCAATTAATCCCATAACTTTAACCTAGCTAGGGTCTCTGTGTCGTCCTTATCTCCCAAGAAAATTACATTTTATATCACTGTAGGCATTATTTGCCTTTAAACTTACACCACTTGTTTTCCTTCCCGGCGTAACCAGGCCGATGCCTCTCGTATCACCTGTATATTCATCTTTTATTCAGGGAAAGGAAAAACAAAACCCAAAACCAAACAATCATTTTTAACTGTAACACCATCACCAAAATAATCAACACCAACTCTTAAAACATGTCGAGTTCCCAAACGTATTTACAATCTTTGAAAATCATGATCGAGTACAAACTTCCGCGGCGCACGTGGCGAGCGGGAGTGACGCCATTTTCCGATTACACGGTGCTTTCATCGTGCACGCGCACGTAACGTTCTCGCCACTCTCCCGTGTTTTCATGCTTGGTGAGGCGTTTGTCTCTTTTACAATGTACGACCAATAGGTACACTACAATAAACACTTGACATACGACTAAAATGTGGGAGGCTATTCTGATCCATGAAGGCACTTCAATATTGGTGAACAGATTCCACCACGGTGGAACTACTATATCCAGAATGTCTGTTCCTATTTCGACAGTTTTCTGCTCTAATGTATAAAAATGTTTCTGTGACACCGCGACGGCTTTTAAAAGCTTGGTGAGGTGTTCAGGGAGAGGGGGAATGAGGTATCCGAAATGCGCGACGAATCGCTGCAAGTCGGTGAAATTCTCTTTTACTGTGAGATGAACAGTGGATGGTTCAGGGATTGGGACAATTCGCTGTTGTGCTACTTGAACTTCCGCCCTGGGTTTAAAACAGAAACTGCTGTCACTCACCGGACACCGGCTACGGTTTCCATGCTGGTAGTGTTGCGCTGCAGTGGTAACACAATATGTTCCACCCCCGATGTATGCTACCTGCGGAGGCACATGATCTTGTGCCATTGCCTCCATGGTACAATTCATGGACTTGGCGCCAGCCGTTCTGAACCCGCACTGTGGTGTTAAAAAGGCATTCAAGTGCTGGGGGCACAGTATTATGTGTGCTCCCCTGCCACGACAACCAGAGAGATCTGTACCTGTCATCGTTTGCTCCCAGCGGATGACGTAAGGTGGAACCGCTGCATAACGAATGTGGGCTCCCCCCTGAATGACACCAATGTTCTCTACCCGATACACCGGGGCGGGCTTTGTTGTGTCGCCCAAAACCGGCATGCGTAATACTATTCCCATAATAGTATGGTTTGATCGTCCGCAGCCCACGGGGACTGGGTAAGCTTCTGAAGCTAGCCTGAGCTGGCACGGACTTAATGCGTTCTGAAAAGGGTGGAGCGCCCGCAGGTGTTTGTTACTTATCCAGGATGGGACCAAACCTTGTTTTAAATCCTCCAAATTACTGCGGCCCTCGCCCAGTAACCACGCCCCGTAAAGCACGCACACCTCATTCTGCGCAGCTTGATCGGATGCATTCCGATCTTCCCTAATCAGGGCATTTACTGTCTTTGCATGTTTCTCCAACTCTGCTATAATTTCCTTTAGATGGAGAGTCATGGCTTGGTCCTCGTGTAGACCCGACCCAACCACCTTATTCTCATCTGTTAGAATGTCTTTTAATTGTGTCTTTAAACCATTAATCTGGGTCTGCAGCTCCACACTGTCTAGAGCGTTGACCACAGATGTACCCGTGTTAAAAGCAGTGAACGCATCGTTCACCAAACCCCTTCTTTGCCTCCCTACTTGATCCAAAACTTCCTGTGGTGCGGTGTACAAACTTGTTTTATCAATTTCCGCGAAATCGAATTCGTAAAATTGTCTGAACATCTTGGTCAACAGGACCTGATACAACTGTTCCGTCTTTTTGGGGCACCACTCTGGTAACCGCACCTCGGTGAGATTTAAAATCACCGAGGCCACCGCGTAATGTACTCCCTGAAATAGTATCTGGTCTGTGGGGACCAGTACCAAACCATTCCCGGGTCCCTTACTAGTTTTAGGGCACCCTTCTTCCTCAGCTAGAACCACCGGAATCGTGGGCGGGGCTTTGCGTGGGCGCGTAATGAGCTCAGTGGCATTTACCGGGATCGAAGAGTATGGGGCTCCGCACCCCCTGGTGCTCGCATCCCACCTCATCCCCTGTCCGTTATCCTGCCACTGATTAATGAAAAATATGGATATGCCTTTGGGGCAAGGGTATTTTGATCCCCACATGCATACATAAATTCCCTCGTCCGGCTCCCACCATTTGTCCCAACAGACTTTCACTTGTCCGTTTGTCCCCGTAATTGTCCGATGGGTATTATTACCCAGTCGTTCCCACTCGACCGAAGAGTTCCTCATAGTGTTGCTCAGCTTTCGCAGCCACCACCATCGGCTCAATGGGACATTCCCACTACAAGTCAAACAAATCCGTTTGCCGACGGTGACGCTGATCCTGGGTGCGATGATCCTTACTTTGGGGCACATTAAAGAAGTCTCTTGGTAGGCAAACCCCGATGTGCTAGAATACTCCGTCGAGTTCGTTCCCAGCCATCCTGGCCACCTTCCCTTGTAGAAATAGGTGCTGGTCTCCTCTGCCTCCCGTCTTCCGGTCCCATCCACCGCGATGGGGGCCGTGTCCCCGGAACATCCAAACACCACGACATCCTTGGTGCGGCCTCGATAGGCCAATCCACATCCGATTGCCGCGAGCAATACTAGAATTCGTTCCATCCTTCCTTGGTTCCTGTGATCAGATAGAATGAGGTAGCCAGCCTCGCAAGAGTCTCTGGCTTTTGTGAAGGGTGAGCGGGTCCCCTGACCTCGCCTCACGTAAACTTCAACGTTCGCTGAATAAACTTTAACTAAACCTATCTTTAAAGCTCCCATCATTTTATCGTTTTCTGTTAAAATTAAAACTACAAACTTTAACCTTACTAAAACTATAAACTTAAACTTGAACTATGTACTTAAAACTTAAAACTTATTACTATACAGTGCCGCCCGTTCTCAGGGCGGCCCCTTTAAATTCTGAGAAGGCTGCTGCGAGCTCTTCCCGACGGTGGGAGGGCACTGACCCTTCCCTTTGATCTGCCGCAGCCTGTTGCTGCACTGACCCCTTCCTCTGATCTGCCGCAGCCTGTTGCTGCTGCGATGGGGCCGGGCTGTATCTGGGTTGCCTTAACCTTAAGTCTACGCCTTGGGGCAGTCTGGGGACATGACCACATCCTCCTGGGCTGGGGTTCTCTACTTGACCTACGGGGAGTTGCCATGGGCGGGGGTTCCGTGACTGACGGACCGGGTTCCGAGACTTCCATCGGGACGACCTGGGGTTCCACCACAGTCGCTGGCTCCGCCTCCGCTGACTCCGCCTCCCTAACCTCGGGGCTCGCAGTTTGTGGCTCCGCCCTGCTCGGCCCAGCAGGCGGCCCTTCACTCGCGATCTCTGCCTCCCCCGAGGGCGGGACGTTCAAAGCGGGCGGCTCTGTCTCTGGGGTCCTCACCGTCACTCCCTGTACTCCCACAGCGGCTGGCCCCGCCTCCCCTAGCTCCTCCCTCCTGCCTTCGGGACCTGCAGCTTGTGTGTCCACCCTGTGTGGATCTCTATCTGCAGCCCGTATCCTCCCTATACCTAAAATGGGAACGTTCCTTAGGTTCCCCAAAAACCACTCGCCTTCTTCACCATCCTCATCTGACTCCCATCCCCACAAAAATGCTTCATGATCTTCCAGGATGTCTCCTCCCCTGATGCAAGCTGCTTTACCTGCCTGTGTGCCTTGTGGTCCCACCTGGGGCTGTGCTTCCCCACTGGCGGGGTTTACCCCTGTGGTTTTCCCTTGCGCACCTGGCTTGTACAGTTTGCATTGGTTTAAATCCCTGCTTCTGGCTACCCCGTAGGCTGCTTTTATCTCTCTAAGCTGCCCTTCTAGCCTGAGCACGTCTACCTTTCCCTGAAAACGGGCGTTCTCCTCCCGCAGGGTCTGCTCTCTAAGCTGCCCTTCCAGCCCATCTATTTTCCCTATTAAGCGGGCGTTCTCCTCCCGCAAGGCCTGCTCTTTTAACCTGGCCTCCTCCCCGCAGACCCCCTCCTGTGCGTGTCTTTCAAAAGGACACAGGTAGGCAGGCTGCGTGGGCTCTAGTCATTGGGTACTATTAGACGGTCCTGCGGCACCTACGGGGCCGGTAACAACCGCCACCTTTCCATGTGCACTCAATAATTTGCGCATGGCTCCCAACACTACTTCGAGGTCGTCGGGAGGGGTGGGTGCACTAGCTTCCCTAGCCGGGACAGACGCCTGGGCTCGGACTGCGGAATTTTTATCCTTGGAATCCTTCCAAGGGTTCCTGCAATGCTTGCGCCAGTGCCCTGTCTTCCCACACCCGTAACAAGCATTACTTGCCTGTGGGGCGCAATTACCCTCCTGATGCCACTCTCTTTGATACGGGGCTGCGGGTCGTACCTCATGTACTTTTCCCTTAAGGGGACGTGTTGCCATACCCCTTATATTGCGATATCCTAACGTGAGCCGATTCAAGACCGACTCTTCCGTAATGTTGGGGTCATTGGGATCAAACCATGCTTTTGCCTGCTCTCTGACGGCTGGTAAACTGTTGGCTATTATGCACCTAAGCCAATGAGCTAAACCGGCGCCTTCCACATCTTCGCGCTCGGGCGCACCTAGACAGCTGCGCTCATATACTGGCCACAGCCTGTCGGCAAAAACCTTCGGGGGTTCTCCCTCCATCTGCACTGTCTGTCCCACTCTAGCAAACGGACCTTCATCGTCCGCCCCCAACACTTCCAGGACCTCATTCTTTAATGCCTCATAAGTCTTGGTTCCCCTCTTGCTCTCGCCTGAGAGACACTGAAGGATTGTACTGCCTAACGAAAACAACAGCATTTTTGCTGTTTCCCCATCATCGCAGCCGTTAATGGCTGCGGTTTGCTCAACTTCTCTGAAATGTACGGAAGGGTCGTCTGACTCGGTCAGCTTCCGTACATGATTTATCATAACTCTCAGCTGGTGTGAGCTGTGAGGCAACACAAGCTGTCCGAGGAGATCCCCTGGTTCTTCCCCACCGTTTCTGTTTGGGCCCCTTTTAATACCCGTTACAGGATACAACGGTCCCTTTTCCACTTCTTTCTCAATGGGCTCTTTCGTTTCTTCCATTGCTTCCTCCCTAACCCAGGTTTCCGAATAGCTGGGTGGCGCGGAGGGCGCAGTGGCTACTACTTCCTCTGCTTTACTTGGTGGGGATTTCTTAAAGTTCTCACTTACTAGCGGCTGGTGTGCTGACGGACTGATAAGGCACACCATGCCGTGCGCTTTGTTCACGGCCTTTTTGAGGTGCTCTATCTCTTTTTGGCAGGCGCTATGATCGGCTCCCTGAAACTTATCCTCAAGGGCCAACTTATATGCCGCCCTAACTCCCGTTAAGCTCTCTTCCTGAGTTCTTATCTGGGCAGCTTGGCGGGCACATCGTTCCTTTAACCTGCTCTCATTTAACTTTGCCTCAGTGACCTGGCACTCGAGGTAATCTATCCTTGTCTTATGGTGACTGGAGATTTCCTGGCGTTCTTGGTGCAACGCACTTAAATTCCTAATGAGCATTTCCCCTCCAGAAACCTTCTCATCCATTTCTCCCTCTAAATGACTGATTCGAGCTGTTAGCGCTGTAATGGTCTGGTTTGAAATCTGGACCTGCCTTTTGTAACACATTAGCCAGACTGCTTTCTCGAGTGTCTTTTTATGTTCTTTACTATCTGTCCACCTTTCGGCTGCCTCTAGCGGGCTTTTATCCGCTAACAATTCACTTATCCATTTCTTAGTTAGATTAACCTTTCCGAACACATAATCTGCTATCTTTTCCTGCATAACATTTCGTACAGTCATTCCAAAGTCTAACACACTACCCTCTCGCTGCCAGTGTCCTGCCGCGGTCGCCATTTTCTGTAAGGGATTCTGGCCCTGCGTGTCTCGCAGCCTGTGAGATTCACGCGGCTCTGTGCAGCCTGTATGTCAGTGCGGGTTTAGGCCTTGTTGCCTGTTCTGGTCTCCAGCCAGTCTGGGAGCACTAGACACACCTGTGAGTGGTTCGAATCACTCGCCCTTACGGTTCTAGACACTGGACTTAGATGCGAGAGCAGTAATGGAGATGAAACTCATGTAGACTCGGTTGAATGGTACGAAATGGAAAATCTTTATTGCATGATATTTAAGATTACGAAATACATGTCATAAGCACAGATTAATGACAGTACAATCTTACAAGCAGTTATATAGCTGATCCTAGGGAAACGAGGAACGAACGACACACCGTAAATAGGGGCACACATTACAAGTATCCTTAATACTTAAACCCTCCCCTATCAATATCTGTCCTAGCTAGATTCGTAGGATTCGAGACTCATGCTCACCACTCGTGATAACTCGGAGAAATTCCGAATAGCTGATCGGATGTTTTCACCGCAGCACCCACGTGTCGATCAAGAGATCTCCTGGTCCCACTTGTTTACTTGCTTCTGCTCCGGCTAGCAGGCTGGAACGTCTGTTGTGATGAAGATCTGTATTCGTGGGTTTCACATTCCAGTCAACACTTAAGAGAATAATCTCTCGGTGGCCATCATGAGGATCTGCCCTGATGGGTTTCACAGATCAGTCAATATCTTCAAGGAGAATCTTCCGGGATCCGTTCTTTAGAGTTCAAAGAAGTCTTCCTGGCAAGGAAAAATGTCTATTCGACCTACAGGCGCGGTCGGGGCTTACTGACCGTGGCGATAAGTATGGTCTTCGTCTCTTCTCATCTCATCTCTTCTCATCTCTTCTCGGGCCTTTGGTTCCGATACCGGTTACCAATACAGATCTTCGTGACACGGCACGAGTTCAACAGTCTTTTAAAAGAGACACCAAGCAAGCAGGAACAAAACTACGAGTCAAAACACAGGAGCAGCCACGAGGTTACGAGTCGATCGGATAAGAGAATAAGAGAAAGATGGACGGTTGGAGCTTGTAATTATAGTACAAAATCTTCCGTTTCCCGCCCAACCTTAATGTCCTTTCTTTTGTTTGGGTTTGGCGCTCAAATGTCTTGTATGGGTGATCTCCGTTCTTAATGGGTTTCGGGGCTACTCGTAACTGTCTGAGTACCTGTTAATATTTCTCCCATTGTTAAATCGGTCGGTGTTCTCCCTGGAGGGGTTTTGGGGCTTCCAAGTGTTTTGTATAACTACCCGCTAACGGCTCTCTCATCGTAGAGTCGTTGGGATTTTACATATTAATGTCTTTTGGATGGGCCCTTGATTACTTGGTACAATAGCTTTCATTCGTACCTGGGAGACCGATTTCAGTATTTATGTGTATACTGCAAACCCATAATGTCTCGTGTATTATCTTCACTGTGCTGAATCTTAATCGATCTTGCACAAATGTTTATTGGAACGCCATCTTGTCTGCCTGTCGAAAAGTCTAGAATGTTCTGTCACGAGGTGCGGCGGCCATTTTACAGGCTGCTTGTGTCCACTTTGAGAAACCTGACAGCATTCTGCTGAAATAAAAGCTGTTTGAACGAGACTCTGTGTTTTCTCCTTATTAATAAAATCGCGATATATTGCGAATTCTACACTCCCTTAACAATACCTAAACTACGTCTGGATTTGTAGGATCGGGAAACATGCTCACCACTCGGTTTACTTCGGAGATTTTAAAATGAGGCACTCAGCTCGTTTCGCTGCAGCGCCTGACTGTCACGTGTTTGGAAGGGTTTCTGCACCCCACTTGTTTACTTTCGCTGCCGCGAAAGGCAAGCCAGACTCTCTGATGTCATGAAGCAGTCGATGGACTCAAACCGTCTTAGAATTCAAAGAAGGATCATCCTGTGTTACGGTACATGTAGAAGTCGGTAGAACTCAAAGGAAAGTTCGGTCGTTATATTTTCGGGCGCGGTCGGGGTTTACTGACCGTGGCGGCACGTGGAATTTCTTCTCATCTTCTCTTCTCGTCTTCTCGGGCCTCCGGGTCCAGACACCGTTTACCGACACTCGGGACGGTGTACCCTGTTACTTGCCCTTGTCGGGGCGGCTCGTTCCGATTGAGCGCCACCCAACACTCGAATAACCGACCAGTACGGCTAAGAGTCAAGAGTCAACAGAGTCCAGAGAATCAAGCGACCAAAAAGTCAAGCGAGTTCAGGAAGAGTCAAGAGAATAAGAGCGTTCAGCCCGAGTCAAGAGAGCGATGGACATTTGTCCTCTATAGTTATACCGTTCTGTCCGCTTTATCTCCCGCTCAAATCTAAATGTTTATCCTTTGTGTGATATTGGCGCTCAAAACTCCCAGCATGGGGCGATTCTCTTCTTAACGGGTTTCGGTAGCACCTGAAACTGGCCAGCTATCCGTTAATGTCTTCCCCATTGTTGAGCCAGCCAGGATGTGTATGAATCGTCTCCTTGGCTGGTTTTGGGGCCCCCCGAATACTGGCTTAATCACCCGCCAATGTCTCTCTCATTGTTGAGCCGGGGGGGTATTTGTGTATTGATGTGTCTGGATGGGCCTTCGATTGCCCAGTTCAATGATCCTTACTGTGCATAGGAAAACGATTCCAGCACTTATATCATTGCTATTGTTTAAAATGCAAACGGGTTGCATCCTGTCTTTATCAATGTGCACCGAGTATGATCCAATCTCATACTGAATGTATATTCGACTCCATCTTGTCTGCCCACTGTGTCTCTGGAAGCTTCTGCCACGATGCGCGGTGGCCATTTTACAGGCTTCTGTGTCCTTTATTATCAGGACAGCATTTTGTTTAATAAAGATGATCAATTGAATCTGCTTCTCTCATGTTGTTTTGAATCGCGATAATTGCAAAACTCTACAGTCCCTCCTGTTGATGCGAATAACTCCGCTTATCGTATCAATTAAAAGCTGGTGAGCAAAATTATCCCGATTCTCCACATCCAAACACTCCCGGTAATTAAACTATCTATGGCCTCCATGCAGTCCTCATTTCCCAGAGAAAACACATTGTCTATCTTGGACAAATCGTAGGCAGCATTGCCTTTAAACTTACACTGCGTATACGCCTTCCAGGTGCAAAAGGCCGATGCCTCTCGCACCACCTGTATATGCATGTTTTATTACAAAAGGAAAAATAATTAAACCAAACTGTTTTAAAAAATACAAAAGTTCCAAACTTAGTCACAAATACTCATAACTAACAACAATTACAAAAACACACACGGTAAAATGGAGGGGCGTCACCCTGGCCGTTTACGCGGTACTTTCCTCGTTCACGCGCACGTAACGTTCTCTCCACTCCCCTGTGTTCTCCTGCCTCGTGAGGCGTTTGCCTCTTTTGTAGTGCACGAACAACAGGTACACTACAATTACAACATGACACACTACCAAAATGTGGGAGGCTATCCTGATCCATGACAGGACTTCAATATTAGTGAACAGATCCCACCATGGTGGGGTTACTATGTCCAATATCTCTGCCCCTATCTCTACAGTCTTTTGTTCCAGGGTGTAAAAATGTTTCTGTGATACCATGATGGCTTTTAAAATCTTGGTGAGGTGTTCAGGGAGAGGGGGAATGATGTATCCGAAATGCGCGACGAATCGCTGCAAGTCTGTGAAATTCTCTTTTACAGTGAGGTGAACAGTGGTTCAGGGATCGGGACAATTCGCTGTTGTGCCACTTGAACTTCAGCCCTGGGTTTAAAACAGAAACTGCTGTCACTCACCGGACACCGGCTGTGCTGTCCATGCTGGTAGTGTTGCGCTGCAGTGGTAACGCAATACGTTCCACCCCCTATGTATGCCACCTGTGGGGGCACATGATCTTGTGTCATTGCTTCCATGGTGCAATTCATGGGCTTTGCGCCAGCCGTTCTGAACCCGCATTGTGGTGTTAAAAAGGCATTCAAGTGCTGGGGACACAGTATGATGTGTGCTCCCCGGCCACGACAACCCGAGAGGTCGGTACCTGTCATCGTTTGCTCCCAGCGGATGACGTAAGGTGGGACCGCTGCGTAGCGAATGTGGGCTCCCCCCTGAGTGACACCAATGTTCTCCACCCGGTACACCGGGGCGGGCTTTGCTGTGTCGCCCAACACCGGCATCCATACTACTATCCCCATGATAGTGTGATTTGACTGTCCGCAGTCCACTGGGACTGGGTATGCCTCTGAGGCTAGCCTGAGCTGGCACGGGCTTAATGCGTTCTGAAAGGGTGGAGCGCCTGCAGGTGTTTGTTGCTTATCCAGGACAGGACCAAACCTTGTTTTAAATCCTCCAAATTACTGCGGCCCTCGCCCAGTAACCACGCCCCGTATAACACGCACACCTCGTTCTGCGCAGCTTGATCGGATGCGTTTCGATCTTCCCTGATCAGGGCATTTACCGTTCTCGCATGCTTCTCCAGCTCTGCTATAATCTCTTTTAAGTGTAGCGTCATGGCCTGGTCCTCATGTAACTCAGACCCTACTACCTTGTTCTCGTTTGTGAGGATGCTTTTTAACTGTGTTTTTAAACTGTTGATCTGGGTCTGCAGCTCCACATTGTCTAGAGCGTTGACCACAGATGTTCCCGTATTAAAAGCAGTGAACACATCGTTCACAACACCCCTACTTTGTCTCCCCACCTGACCCAAAACTTCGTGTGGTGTGGTGTATAAGCTTGTTTTGTCAACCTCTGCAAAATCAAACTCATAAACTTGCCTGAACATGTTTGTTAACAGGACCTGGTACAATTGTTCCGTTTCTTTGGGGCACCACTCTGGTAAATGCACCTCGGTGAGATTTAGAATCACCGAAGCCACCGCGTAATGTACCCCTTGATATAGTATCTGATCTGTTGGCACCAGTACCAGACCATTCCCGGGCCCCTTAGTGGTTTTAGGGCACCCTTCCTCCTGAGCAAAAGCCACCGGAATCGTGGGCGGAGACTTGCGTGGGCACGTGATGAGTTCAGTGGCGTTTACCGGGATCGGGGAGAATGGAGCTCCGCACCCCCGAGTGCTGACGTCCCACCTCATCCCTTTCCCGGCATCCTGCCACTGTTGTAGGAAAAATATGGATATACCCTTGGGGCAAACGTACTTTGATCCCCACATACAAACATATATTCCCTCATCCGGTTCCCACCATTTGTCCCAACAGACTTTCAATTGTTGTCCGTTAGTCCCCGTAATTGTCCGATGGGTATTGTTACCCAATCGCTCCCACTCGACCGAGGAATTTCTCATAGTCTTGCTTAACTTCCGTAACCACCACCATCGGCTCAATGGGACCTTCCCATTGCACGTCAAACAAATCCTTTTGCCGACGGTGACGCTGATTCTGGGTGCAACGATCCTCACCCTGCGACACAGTAAAGAAGTCTCTTTGTATGCAAACCCGGATGCGCTGGAGTATTCCGTCGAATTCGTTCCCAGCCATGCCGGCCACCTTCCCTTGTGGAAATAAGTGGCGGTTTCCTCAGCCTTTCGCTCCCCGGTCCCATCCGTCGCGATGGGGACCGTGTCCCCGGAGCAACCGAACACAACGACATCCTTGGTGAGGCCCCGATAGGCCAATCCATATCTGATCGTTGCGAGCACTATCAGAATCCTTTCCATATCTCCTGGTTCCTGTGATCAGATAAACTGATGTAGCCAGCCTCCCAAGAGTCTCTGGCTTTTGTGAAGGGTGAGCGGGTCCCTTGACCTCGTCTCACGTACAAGACATGTATACTGGATAGACCTTAACTATTCCTATCACTAACTCCCATCATTTTACCATTTACTCATAAAATTAAACTACAATCTTAACCGGATATTAAAACACTATGGGGGAAAAATTCAGTTGGTTGCGCCTCCCGTTAGCGCCTTAAGAGGGCGCTAATGGGGCGCAAAGCATCTAGCGCCCAGGGGCGGCGAAGTTTGCGCCGCTCGTGAAATTAACTAGACATTTTGCGGCGGCGCTAAACACTACCGCCACGATCTCCTGCGCCGACAGATCGTGACGTCAGTCGAGTGCGCAACGCCCCGGTATCGCCCCGGAGCAGATATTGAGTGGCGCCCCCTGCCTTACCGCCTGACGCTAGCAACGACAGTTTGAGTGGAGCGTTCTGCAGTCATGAAGGGAAAGGGGGAGCACTATTTAAAGGTGACCGCTTCCTGCCTTTTATTGTTGGTGCCATTTTTGAACTACGCATTCTGAGAGAGAGAGAGAGAGACTTCTGGGGAGTTTCAACGTTGTGTGAAGGAGTTTTGGGTACTGAGCAGCACTTTGCTGGTTCATTTTGATTTGCGATTCCTTGTATCGATTTAGAAGAGACTGTGGGGGCTGCACTCTGAGCTCTTTGCCTTCGATTGCCCAGTACAATGATCCTTACTGTGCATAGGAAAACGATTCCAGCACTTATATCATTGCTATTGTTTAAAATGCAAACGGGTTGCATCCTGTCTTTATCAATGTGCACCGAGTATGATCCAATCTCATACTGAATGTATATTCGACTCCATCTTGTCTGCCCACTGTGTCTCTGGAAGCTTCTGCCACGATGCGCGGCGGCCATTTTACAGGCTTCTGTGTCCTTTATTATCAGGACAGCATTTCGTTTAATAAAGATGATCAATTGAATCTGCTTCTCTCATGTTGTTTTGAATCGCGATAATTGCAAAACTCTACACCTTCCATCCTATCACAGACCTTCCCTTTATTCATTCCCCCCCTCCTCCCTTTCCCTGCCTGACACTTGCTTAAAAATCTGTTACTTCTCCAACTTTTTTCAGTTCTGACGAAGGATCATCGATCTGAAACATTAACTCTGTGTCTCTCTCCACGATGCTGCCTGACCTGCTGAGTGTTTCCAGCATTTTCTGTTGTTTCAGATTTCCAGCATCCATAGTATTTTGCGATTGTATTAGTGTTTGGTTCACTGCCACTTCTCTTCTAGGAGAATGATATAGAGACCTTACAGGAATCGGGGTGGGAGGAAGTGTAGTCCAGCTAGCTGTGGGAATCAGTGGGCTTATAGTGGATGTTTGTCGATAGCCTATCCCCAGAAATGGAGACAGAGAAGTCGAGGAAGGGAAGTGAAGAGTTGGAGATGGACCATGTGAAGGTGATGGAAGGGTGGAAATTGGAAGCAAAGTGAATGAAATTTTCTAGCTCAGGGCGAGAGCAGGAAATGGCACCAATACAGTCATCAATGTACCGGAAAAAGAGGTGAGGGAGGGGACCTGAGTAGAACTGGAACAAATAATGTTCCACATATCCTACGAAAAGGCAGGCATAGCTACGGCCCATGCAGGTTCCCACAGCAACACCTTTAATTCGGAGGAAGTGAGTGGAGTCAAAGGAGAAGTTGTTCAATGTGAGAAAAAGTTCAGCTAGGCGGAGGGAGGGTGGTGGTGGATGGGGACCGGTTGGGCATCTGTTCAAGGAAGAAGCGAGCGCCCTCAGGCCGTCCTGGTGAGGGATGGAGGTGTAGAGGGATTGGACATCCATAATGCAAAGGAGACGGTTGGGGCCAGGAAACTGGAAACTGTTAAAGTGGCGGAGGGCGTCGGAAGAGTTGCGAATGTAGTTGGGAAGAGACTAAACAAGGGGCGAAAAAATAGAGTTGAGACAGGAAGAAATCAGTTCTGTGGGGCAAGAACAGGCTGAAACAATCGGTCTACTAGGGCAGCCCTGTTTGTTTATCTTGGGAATGAGGTAGAAGCGGGCTGTGCAGGGCTGGGGGACTATGAGGTTGACAGCCATGGAGGGAAGATCTTCAGAGGAGATGAGGTCAGTGACAGTCTTGGAAACAATGGCTTGATGTTTGGTAGTGTGGTCATGGTCCAGGCGGAGGTAGGAGGAGGTGTCAGAGAGTTGACATTCAACCTCCGCACGGTTGAGGTCGGTTCGCCAAACAACAACAGCGCCACCCTTGTCAGCAAGTTTAATGACAATGTTAGGGTTGGATCTGAGAGAACGGAGTGCTGCAAGTTCAGAGGGAGGTAGGTTGGAGTGAGTGAGAGGAGCTGATGTCACGCCAGCAGTTAACAATCAAAAGATCTAGAGAGGCTAAGAGGGGTCCAGGTAGAACGAGAATTCTGAAAGCGGGAGAAAGGGTCTGCTGTGCAGAGGGAAGTCTCCTGGCCAAAGAAGTGGGCACGGAGATGAAGCGATGGAAAAAGAGCTCGGCATCGTGCCAAGCTCAAAATTCATTGAAATGGGAGCGTAAGGGGTTGAAGCTCAGGCCTTTGCTGAGGACTGATCGTTCGGGGTCAGAGAGGGAAAGGTCAGAGGGGATAGTGAAAACATGGCAGTGGGTGAGATTAGAAGAATGGATGGGGCCAGAGGAAAGTGAAGGGGACGAAGGTTCCGGAGGGGCGTTGGTGTCCAAGAGTTGTTGAAGCTTGCGATCCTTGACATCTGAAAGGAAGAAAAAAAGTTTTTTGTTAAAGAGTTGGATGAGGCAAAGGATGAAAATGGAACTGTGGACCAGGACAGCTTTGAGATAGAGTGTGTCAGTGCTGCTGAAGAGAGAGGTGAAGAGTGTTCATGTGGTGATGCATGGCGTTGAGCGTGGATCTCAGGATGCGGCGAGAGCAGTAGTTCGAGGAACGCTGAATATTTTGGAGATATCTTTAATCCTGGGTGGATCCAAAACATGAATAGTGGAATTTCAGTTGGAATCCACATGGAATAAGTCGGAACCAGAGACAGTTGCTGAGGAAAGAGATGTGGCTGTGAAGAGCTGTACCTCGGCCCCTATGTTTTCTTTCTTCTCTCACATGGCTGCTGTTGATGATTCTGCCATCGCCATTTACACCTCATCTAGAGTCATCTTTTGTTTCTTAACTTGTCCCATTACCATCTCCTTTTGCCTTGCACCATCATCCCTTTTGTCTTTTAATCTCTCCTGCCTTTCATCCTATCATAGACCTTCCCTTTGTTCTTTCCTCCCCTCCTCCCTTTCCCTGCCCGACACTTGCTTAAATATCTGTTACATCTCCAACTTTTTCCAGTTCTGACGAAGGGTCATCGACCTGAAACGTTAACTCTGTTTCTCTCTCCACGATGCTGCCTGACCTGCTGAGTGTTTCCAGCATTTTCTGTTGTTGGTTATATTTTATAACAGCTCACTATTCCAGGATCATTCCAGAATTCAAAGATAACCCCCGGCTTCTTTTCTCTACTGCAAACCGTCTTCTTAAACCCCTCTCCCCTGTTTCCTCCATCCTCACCTCCAACAAGTGCAAGGAGCTCATGGAATTCTTTGGGGGAAAAGTTCAGTTGGGTTGCACCTCCTGTTAGCGCCTGTTGGGGGGGCTAACGGGGCACTGATGCAGTAGCACCGGGGCGATGTGAATCCAGTGATGCATGGCAAATCCGGCCCCCCACCCCCGTAGCGCCGCTGCTAACAGTTACTGCTGGGGACTTCAACGCTAGGCAGATTGTGACGTCAGTGAGCGTACAACGCTCACTGGATGCCCAATCTGCAAAATTCATTTTCGCCACCTGCCTTAGTGCCTCGTCCCGACAGCGACAGGGAGAGGAGGTGTCAAGCAGATGGATGGTGGCTCCAGGGGCGGTATTTAAAGGCATCCTCAGTAATGAGACGCAGCTGTCAGGTTAGTGCTGTTTCATTGCTTCCTTGTCAGTTTGACATTGTGAAACCGATTCATTCAGTCATTTAAAGGTTGTTTAGTATCAAGAGTGTTGTGGCTACTAAAAATTAGTTACATTTATTCTCACAACATATCAAAGTGCTACACTTGTTTACATTAATGGGGGCTGTACTGGCAGTCGACCTCGCCCTCCAGGATCTACGGTGGAGGGAGCGGAGGCAGCGACAAAGATTGGAACATGTGGCCAGAGGGAGGAGGAGGGCCATCAGGGCTCTCAACAGGAGGCCTTACCCTCCAATGGTATTCCGAGAGCACTTCTATTACTTCCAATTAAGTGAGGAGCAGTTTATTAGAAGGCTCCGCTTCAGCAAGGAGGTGGTCATAGAACTCTGGCACCTCCTGCGACCAAACCTTGAGCCTCAGCTCAGGGCGACCATCGCTCTCTCAGTGGTAGTCAAGGTCACCGTCGCCCTCAATTTCTTCTCCAGCAGACCCTTCCGGTCTGCAACAGGAGATATAGCTAACATCTCGCAGTTAGCTTTGCGGGCACCGCATAACATTCCTGAGATCTTCCGTAATCGCAAAGTCTACCACTCACTTAATGTGCAGTTGGTGTGTGACCACAGACAGCAAATCCTCAATGTGAATGCCTACGCGCTATCCAGGCAGCAGCCACAATCCCTTCATCCTGTGCCAGCACTCTTCCAGCCACCACATCAAGCTTGCGGCTGGCTGGTCGAAGACAAGGGCTATCCGCTCTCCACCTGGCTCATGACTCCCCTCTGCAACCCCAACACTCCTGCCCGGCACTCATACAATGAGAGCCATGCTGCCACCAGGAACATCATCGAGCAGACTATCAGGGTGCTCAAGCAATGGTTCCGCCACCTTGGCCGCTCAGGAGGAGCCCTCCAGTACTTGGCTGAGCAGGTGTCCCATTTCGTCGTGGTGTGCTGCATGCTCTACAACCTGGCCATCATGAGGGCCCAGCCCTTGCCACCAGGGATTGCGGAACCACCTTAGGAGGAGGAGGAGGAGGAGGAGGAGAAAGAGAAAGACAATAGGAGGAAGACGAGGAGGAGCAGGAGTGAGGGAGGAGGCAGCCATTCAATCGGCCTTCTGGAAGGGCGGTCCGTGATCACCTCATCAGACTGCGATTCCAATAAATTAAACCCCAGATCCCTGTTGCTCACCACATCCCAATCATTCCATCCCTGTCGCAGGCCATATCACAGCACAAAGCTGAAGTGAGAGACACCACAAAATAATCCAAACTGAATTAATAAATTTATCAATAATCAGTGAACACATATTTACAGCAACATTATTATCTATTCATCCTTGTGCAATCCCTTAGTGCCTCTTGTTACTGTGCCTTTGCCTACTCTAGTGCTCCTATGAAGTGTTGGCCCAGTGGCTGCAGCAGGGCTGGTGGAAGGCTGCTGAGTGTCTGTGCGGGAGACTTCAGATGGCCTTGCAGGACGCCCTCGACCAGCTCTGGGCCTGGAAGGCCCGGCTGTAGACTGCACCACCTCAGCATGGGCGGCAGCAGTTTGGGCTGGCTGGATGACAGGCAGTGACAAGGACAATGGTGGAGTGGCAGTGGTGGGAGCAGGAACGCTGTCATCCTCAGAGAGGACAGCAGCTTCCTGCTCCAATGACCCACTGTCACTCCCCTGGGGCAGCACCTCAGCATCCCTAGCAGTCTGTTGCAGCACAGATTGCTGGCCTGCTGTGACACTGTGAAAGCCCCGGTTGACGGTGGTTAACCCAGCTAAGATGGTAGCAGTCAGAGCTTGCGTTGCATCAAGCTAAGACTGCATGAGAGCAGTTTTTTGTCTTTTAATACTCCTATGAAGCACCTTGGGATGTTTTATTACGTTAAAGGAGCTATATAAATAAAAGTTATTGTTGTTGTTAAGACGTTGCGTCGCTTCTGCCTGTGCTGCAGTGGAAGCTGCCAGATCGTCCAATACACGTGGCATCAGGTCTGGGTCGCCTCTGGGAATCTACCATCCTTTGCAGACTGGAAATGATGGGCTCCATGGTGTGTGCAGAGCTCTGTGCAGTGTTGGAGGTGGACTCCTTCACGCTCCTTACCATTGCCGAGAGGCTCTCGGGTACTCTTGCCATTGCACCTATCATCTCCGTGTGCATGCCCATCATCCTTCTTCTAAAGGCCTCCCCATCAAGGTCCTCATCTGAGTCCTGTGCAGCAGAACTCACGTGTGAACTCGCCCTACGGGGAGCTGGCTCCCGAGCTACCCTTGCCCCCTGGCTTTGCTGCAGCCCGCTTGTCCCCAGAGCATCACCCTGTGCAGATCCCACTACTATACTATCCCCTAAAGAACGTGTAGTGCCAGTATCTGAGCTGGTGCCTGTGGGTGAGACATGCAGTGATGCGGTGTCTTCCTCCTCCTCTTCTTCCACCTCGCTCTGAACGGTACCCTCAGTGACAGGCTGCTCAGGTGCTTGCTCATTATCTGAAAGCATAAAGGCACAAGAGTCGGGTTAAGGTGAGGAGAGGGGGGCAGGAAGGGAGAAATTCATGCATACAGTATGATTAGCTGGGAAGTGCGAAATGCTTGTGGGGTGAGGGGGAAGTGGGATGTGAGAAGAAGGAGTAGGGATGAACATACCTGTTGTCCCCAAGGGGGTCAATGTCGCCAGTGGCCACGGCACCCACCACCTGGTGCCCATTAATGTGCAGCATTCGAGTCTCCGGCTCAGACAGGGGTTGGGTGTCGGCTTGTCCCCCACCTGTGCGCTCCTGTTCCCTCCTGTTGTGAGCCACCTTGGCCTGCAAGAGAAAGGAAAGTGTGTGAGTGAGTGTGGAGCAATGTGTCTGGGTGATGTGCCTGCCATAGTTGAATAGCTGTCATTGTGTGCAAGGTGTGAGATGTGGGTGTGAGTATTGGTAGGTGGAGATTGTTGGTGGGTGAGTGCTGGGGGTGTGGTGCTTTGGGCAGTGTGTGAAGACTGTGGTTCAGATGGTGGTATGTAGCATTTGTTGAAGCATTGACTCACCCTGACCACCTGAGTGAGGTTGTTAAATTTCTTCCTGCACTGTGTGTAGGGTCCTGGAGACCACAGTGCTGCCCGAGACATGCTGGGCTACCTCCCTCCACATTGTGCGGAAGACTTGCAGCGACGGCCTCCTGCCACCTGCCGGGAGCACCGCACTCTGTTTTTCCACTGCGAACACCAACGCCTCCAATGCATGGTCGCGGAATCTGCGGACTCTCTCCCTGGGGCGTGGATCTGCCATCATTACAGCTGCTTGAGTCATCCGGCTCCTTCTCCTTGTCCTGCTGCTACTTGCTGAGTCGGCTGCACAGACGGCAATGATGAGAATGAGGTTCTGCAGCATTAAGAATTGGAAAGAGCCTGTGGCAATGATGATTTGTGATTAGACTGCACCTGATATTGGTCAGCGCTTCGAGTTTAATGCCACTGAGCTAGGCCATTAGCGTTTGCTTTAGCGCTCCAATCCTTTCTTTGTGCAATGAGACTTAATTTTGCGTGCAGTCTGAAGCATTAACGCCTGGCTCTAATTCTCAAACTTTTCAAAAGTTACCGCCCATTCCTGGGCTATCATTAATTTCTCCCCCTTTGTCTCTAAGATTGAGAATATCTGATCAGCTGCCTCTGCCACTTCCCTTCCTTCCCTTAGACCACTGGGCCGAACTATAGACAGAGCTAAGCGATCCCACAATCAACAGATCAGATCAAAGGTCTGCAGTCCTGCCACATCCAGTCGTGAACGATGGTGTACAATTAAACAACTAAATGGAGGAGGAGGCTCCATGAATATCCCCATCCTCAATGATGGTGGAGCCCAGCACGTGAGTACAAAAGACAAGGCTGAAGCCTTTGCAACCATCTTCAGCCAGAAGTGCCGAGTGGATGATCCATATCGACCTCCTACTGAGGTCCCCACCATCACAGAAGCCAGTCTTCAGCCAATTCAATTCACTCCACGTGATATCAAGAAATGGCTGAGCGCACTGGATACAGCAAAGACTGTGGGCCCCGACAACATCCCGGCTGTCGTGCTGAAGACTTGTGCTCCAGAACTAGCCGTGCCTCTAGCCAAGCTGTTCCAGTACAGCTATAACACTGGCATCTATCCGACAATGTGGAAAACTGCCCAGGTATGTCCTTTCCACAAAAAAGCAGGACAACTCCAATCCAGCCAATTACCGCCCCATCAGTCTACTCTCAATCATCAGCAAAGTGATGAAAGGTGTCGTTGACATTGCTATGAAGCACCACTTACTCACCAATAACCTGCTCACTGATGCCCAGTTTGGGTTCCGCCAGGACCACTCGGCTCCAGACCTCATTACAGCCTTGGTCCAAACATGGACAAAGGAGCTGAATTCCAGAGGTGAGGTGAGAGTGACTGCCCTTGACATCAAGGCAGCATTTGACCAAGTGTGGCATCAAGGAGCTCAAGTAAAACTGAAGTCAATGGGAAACGAGGGAAAACTCACCATTGGCTGGAGTCATACCTAGTACAAAGGAAGATGGTTGTGGTGGTTGGAGGTCAATCATCACAGTCGCAGGATATCACTGCAGAAGTTCCTCAGGGCAGTGTCCCTAGGCCCAACCATCTTCAGCTGCTTCATCAATGACCTTCCCTCCATCATAAGGTCAGAAGTGAGGATGATCGCAACTCCTCAGATAATGAAGCAGTCCATGCCAATTTATCATAGCCAAATCAACCTAACCCGCACATCTTTGGACTGTGGGAGGAAACCGGAGCACCCGGAGGAAACCCACGCAGACACGGGGAGAATGTGCAAACTCCACACAGACAGTTTTGTTTTATAACCCTCCTGTAAAACGCCTTGGGACGTTTTACTACATTAAAGGTGCTATATAAATACAAGTTGTTGTTATTGTTAAATTGGGAAGTAACGAGATATTTAAAGTTGGAAGTGGGGAGAGGGGGTGCAGGTGCTGAGAAAATAAAATCAACCAGGATCAGCTAATAGTGAAGGGAGAGGTAGATGAGGATAATATTCATGGAGAAAACAATTTAAGAAGAGGGATATGGACTGGGGAAATATAATCAAATAGACAAATCATAAAAGAAAAGACTGAAATAAAGGTCGGGTGCAGCTTAGACAAAAGAAATGGGAAAAGGAGAATTGTTTAAAAAAAGCAAAAAAAGGTTAAATTATATATATTGCAATGCAGTCCGATTCCCCGATCCCAGGTGGAGGGGTTCATTCCCTGGCCCCTAGAGAGGGGGTTCCGATCCCCGACCCCGGGGCCTTTGTATTGGGGGGGGGGGGGAGGGCGGTGTCTGATGGTGGGGGGGAGCTTGGGGGGGCCAGAGCGAAGTCAGCATGTTGGAGCCAGCTTCCTGACGTGCTCGAAATTTTTCCCACTTTAACTCCCCACCAGCACCCAATCCCACATGCTCACCCATGTTAAAATTCCCCCCATTGTCAGTATTCAAGATTATATTCGATAGGTGGATGAAGGAAAAAGGGTTAAATATGATTATGAACATTTGCTTGTGTGATGGGTAAACGCTGCCACGGACTGGTTGTCAAATAGTCTGTTTTCATGTTGTAATTTCTATGTATTTCTTCCCACTCAGCTCTAGCCTCAGTCCTATCTTTCTTGTCATTCTCTATTTGATGGATAGTCTTATTTTCAGTGCTTCTATGAACGTTCCTCTCCTGTTCATTATAACCTCCAAATATAGTCCTACGTCCCATATCCCCACTGCATTGAATTCAGGACTCATTGCACAGTCTCGTACTCCAACTCATTTGGGCTGTGCCAGAGGTGCTGAAACCAACCGAGCTGACCTCACCCCATTATGTAATATTCAAATGTTGCTTCCAATGCATAGTGTATCATGTTCTGGGAGTGCACAAGTTCATGAGAGCAAGATTTCAGGGACCAGCATAACATAAGCAGCTGCTGGTGTTGGAGGATGGGAAGGAGAATGGTGCTGGAAGAAATTAGTCTTTCGAGAAAAGAAAGACTTGCATTTATATAGAGCCTTTCACGACCACCGGACATCTCAAAGCTCTTTACAGCCAATGAAGTATTATTTGAAGTGGAGTCATTGTTGTAATGTGGGAAATGCGGCAGCCAATTTGCGCACAGCTAGGTCCCACAAACAGCAATGTGATAATGACCAGATAATCTGTTTTTTTTTATGTTGGTTGAGGGATAAATATTGGCCAGGACACCGGAGATAACTCCCCTGCTCTTCTTCGAAATAGTGCCATGGGATCTTTTACGTCCACCTGAGAGGGCAGA
Source organism: Squalus acanthias (assembly GCA_030390025.1). Lineage (NCBI taxonomy): Eukaryota > Metazoa > Chordata > Chondrichthyes > Squaliformes > Squalidae > Squalus > Squalus acanthias. Next base: position 149,636,289 of record CM059426.1, on the reverse strand, counting down.
CGGGGCCTCAGTTTAACGTCTCATCCAAAAGACAGCACCTCCGACAGTGCAGCACTCCCTCAGCACTGCACTGGAGTGTCAGCTTAGCTTTATGTGCTAGGCTGAACCCACAACCTTCTGACTCAGAGGTGAGGGTGCTACCAACTGAGGCACAGCTGACACTTTCGAGGCTCAATGTGCAAGCAGGAGGTAAGGCAGGGTGACCCTAGGACAGGGTCATGGCCACCCATGAAAATAAGACATTTAAATAGAGCCCTTCAGTGACCATTCCAACTGCATTATGGGAAACAGGCATAATCTGAAAAGGTTTTGGAGCCTAAATGAGCCGAGGATACTGTTGGTGTGTAGGCTTCCAGCATGCTACACACTGGCCAGTCATATTGTGGGTGCTGGAAGCCTTGGGCACTTTGTAGACCCTGAGCCTCTGCACATGAGGTATCTACCACTGTATTATCGGCCCCATTATTTTCCAGGAGCTCACAATCATGAAAATGCTTACCTCCCTCATTCTTTCCTTCTTCCCACAATTTTAAGGGTTTTCAAACTGAAGGCTGCTGTCCACATAATCACCGTTTCCTAATTTACATCATTTTCTCTTTTACTTTATTCAACCATGGTGGTGTCCTGCAGTATGGCTTTACCCCTTCGCTTTAGTTTCTTAACATAAAAAAACCTTATCCATTGCATACAAATACACAGAATTTGCCCTTCTATAAAGAAACATGAATTCATGGTCAGCTCTACAAGGATATTGAGTAGTTTGCTGATTCATTAGCTAACAGAATTTCAAAATTACTCACACAACGTAAAGCTTAGTCTAAACTTGATCAAGTTGATTTTTTCTAATTACTTTTTGCATAGGCAACTTTGAGCATCAACATAGAATCATAGAATGATACAGCACAGAAGGCCATTCGGCCCATCGTGCCTGTGCCTGCTCTTTGAAAGAGCTATCCAATTAGTCCCACTCCCCTGCTCATTCCCCATAGCCCAGCATTTTTTTTCCTTTTCAAGTCTTTATCCAATTCCTTTTTGAAAGTTATGATTGAATCTACTTCCACCACCCTTTCAGGCAGTGCATTCCATATCATAACAACTCGCTGCATAAAATTTATTTTCCTCATGTCGCCTCTGGTTCCTTGCCAATTATCTTAAATCTGTGTCCTCTGGTTACTGACCCTTCTGCCACAGTTTTTCCTTATTAACTCTATCAAAACCCTTCAATATTTTGAACACCTCTATCAAATCTCCCCTTAACCTTCTCTGCTCTAAGGAGAACAGCCCCAGTTTCACTAGTCTCTCCAAATAACTGAAGTACTTCATCCCTGATGTCATTCTAGTAAATCTCCTCTGCACTCTCTCTAAGGCCTTGACATCCTTCCTAAAGTGTGGTGCCCAGAATTGGCCACAATACTCCAGCTGGGGCCTAGCCAGTGTTTTATAAAGATTTAGCAAAACTTCCTTGCTTTTGTACTCTATGCTTCTGCTTATCTTTGATGTGGTACCTTCCTGGCTGACCTGATTAACTTTATCACACCTCGGCAGATAGTCAGGATGATTTAATTTAGTTGTCTGCAATTGTAAGGTACACATGCATTGTTCTCTATCTATATATGCTTTGTCGAGTCTGTATTTCTTTACTTCACCTGAGGAAGGGGCGATCGATAGCTCCGAAAGCTTGTGATTTCAAATAAAACTGTTGGACTATAACCTGGTGTTGTGCGAACTCTCAATTCTGCTTATAAAGCCAGGGATCCCGTATGCCTTTTTAACAACCTGCTCAGCTTGCCCTGCCACCTTCAAAGACTTGTGCATATACACCCCCAGTCCTCTCTGTTCCTTCATGCCCTTTAAAATTGTACCATTTTGTTTATGCTGCCTCTCCTCATTATTCCTACCAAAATGCATCACTTCACACTTCTCTGCGTAGAAATTGCATCTTCCATGTGTCTGCACATTTCACCAGTCTATATCCTCTTGAAGTCTGTTACTATCCTCCTCACTGTTTACTACATTTTCGAGTTTAGTGTCTACTGCAAACTTTGAAATTATGCCCTGTATATCCAAGTCCAGGTCATTAATATACATCAAAAAGAGCAGTGGTCCCAACACCGACTCCTGGGGAACACCAATTCACACTTGCCCCCAGTCCAGAAAAACAACCGTTCACCACTACTCTCTGCTTCAATTTTATTAATGTCTATTATGTGGTACTTTACCAAACACCTTTTGAAAGTCCATATTTGCATCAAACGTACTACCCTCATCCACCTTCTCTGTTCCTTCGTCAAAGAACTCAATCAAGTTAGTCAATCACGATTTGTCTTTAACAAATCCATGCTGGCTTTCATTTATTAACTCATATTTTTCCAAGTGACAATTAATTTTGTCCTGGATTAATGTCTCTAAAAGTTTCCCCACCACCAACATTAGGCTGATTGACCTGCAGTTGCCGGGTTTATCCCTCTCCCCTTTTTTGAACAGGGTTGTAACATTTGCAATCCTCCAGTCTTCTGGCACCACTCCCATATCTAAGGAGGATTGGAAGATAGTGGCCAGAGCCTTTGCAATTTCACACCTAGCTTCCCTCAGCAACCTAGGATGCATCCCATTCGGACCAGGTGACTTTTCATCTATTTTTATCCTTTCCAATTTCTGTACTACCTTCTCCTTTACTGAAACATTGTCAGCACCCTCTTCTCTAATGAAGACTGTAAGGGGTTTTTGTCGTGCTTGTATCACAGACGGTGCTGGTGCGAGGTTAGGCCTTCGTTGCCTAATACTATTGCTTGCTCTGGTCTCCGGCCAGCCTTGTTGCAATAAGCACCTGTGAGTGGTTCGACCCACTCGCCCTTACGGTTCTAACACTGGACTTAGGTGCAGGAGCAGTAATGCAGAGAAAACTCAGATAGACCCGGTTGAATAGTACGAAATGGAAATCTTTATTGCATAGCGTCCAAAATCATGAAGTACATGTCATAGGCGCAAATTAACGAGAGTATAAGTATACATACATTCATAAAGCTTGGTCTATGGTAATGAAGAACGCACGGCACATCGTAAAAAGGGGAACACATTATACTTTATCCTTAATAAAACCACCCTCCCTTATCAATACCTACACTACGTCTAGATTTGTAGAACCGGGAAACATGCTCACCACTTGTGATACTTCGGAGAATTTTAAAGTGAGGCACTCGGCTCGTTCGCTTCAGCGCCTGACTGTCACGTGTTTGGAGGGGTCTCTGTACCCCACTTGTTTATCTTCGCTGCTGCGACAAGCAGGCCGGACCGTCTTTTGTCATGAAGAACTCGGTAGAACTCGGAATGTTTGTAAAATTCAAAGAAGAGTCTTCCTGTACCGACACCGGTTGTCGGTAGATTTCAATGAAGAGTCTTTTATTATATTTTCGGGCGCGGTCGGGGTTTACTGACCATGGCGGCACGTGGATTCTTCTTCTTCTCGTCTCGTTTCGTCTTGTCTCTTCGGGCCTTCGGGTCCAGACACCGTTTACCGACCCTCGGGATGGTGCACCCCGGTCACTTGCCCTTGTCGAGGCGGCTCGTTCCGTTTGAGCTCCACCCAACATTCGAATAACCGACCAGTACGGCTAAAAGTCAACAAAGTCCAGAGAAGACACAAAGGCTGCTCGTCCAGCAGAGCGACACCCGAGGATCAGGATAAGGGAATAAGAGTTCAGCCCGAGTCAAGAGACCGATGGACATTTGTTCTCTATAGTTATAGTCCTGTGTTTCCTTATCTCCCGCTCAATTCTTAATGTTTGTCCTTTGTGTAATACTGGTGCACAAAACTCCCAGCATGGGGCGATTCTTTTCTTTAACGGGTTTCGGTAGCACCTGAAACTGGCCAACTATCCGTTAATGTTTTCCCCATTGTCGAGCCGGCTAGGAGTCTCCCTGACTGGTTTTGGAGCCTCCTCGAATACTGACTTAATCACCCGTGAATGGCTCTCTCATTGTAGAGCCGTGGGGGTATATGTGTATTGCTGTGTCTGGATGGACCTTCGATTGCCCAGTACAATGGTCCTTACTTGTGCATGGAAAACGATTCCAGCACTTATATCTTTTGCTATTGTTTCGAATGCAAACAGGTTGCATCCTGTCTTTATCAGTGTTTGCCGAGTATGATCCAATCTTATACTGAAATGTTTATTCGACGCCATCTTGTCTGCCCACTGTATTTCTGGAAGCTTCTGCCACGATGCGCGGTGGCCATTTTACAGGCTTCTGTGTCCTTTATAATCATGACAGCATTTCGTTTAAATAAACTGATCAAACGAATCTGCTTCTCTTTCGTTATTTTGAATCGCGATAAATGCGAAACTTTACAAGACAGATGCAAAGTACTCATTTAGTACCTCAGCCATGCCCTCTGCCTCCACAAGATGATCTCCTTTTTGGTCTCTAATGTGCCCACCTTCCTTTGACTACCCTTTTACTATTTATATGTTTATAAATGACATTTGATTCCCTTTTATGTTACCCGTTAATGTATTCTCATACATTCTCTTTGCCCCTCTTATTTCCTTTTTCAGTTCTCCCCTGTACTTTTTGCATTTATCTTGGTTCTCTACTGAATTATTAACCTGACATTTATAAGCCTCCTTTTTCTGTTTTATTTTAATCTCTATGAGGGAAAAATTTGGTTGATTAGCGCCTCCCGTTAGCACCCCGAGGGGGGCGCTAACGGGAGGCGCAAAGCAACTAGCGCCTGGGCGCGGACCCGCTCACGTCTCCCATGAAATTCAGCGGGAGGTTAGCGGCAAACTTGGCTCACACCCCCTAACCTACCGGCGGATGCTATGTTCGACAGGGTCAGGGGGGCATTTTTGCGGCTGGGTCAGTGATAATTAAAGGGCAGGTGAAGGACGGCCATTTTTTTTGGGCTGCCTGCCAGCACCTGCCCCCTCTGGCCTCCTGCTACGGGGTGCCAGGCGCGATCCGTCAGTGTCGGGCTCTTTTGCCAGCACCCCGCTCCCTGGTGGGCCAGCAGGGCCCCGGTGCACTAGGCCCCTCCCCTTTAATCAGGGGAGGGAGGCCTGCAGTACCGTGGCGCTACGTGCCGACGCATGTGGCGCTGCTGCACATAGCGCCGCAATATTCAATGGGAGCGCCCCAAGAGGGAGGGGGAGCGCTTCCAGTAGTGCCCTGCCTCCTGCTTGGGGCGCTACCATGGAATTTTGGGCGCGGGGACGCTAACTTTTTTGGGGCACTACTTTTAGCGCCCCAGCGAAGTTATCGCCCCAAAGGGGGCGCGAGCCAATTTTCCCCCCAATATCTTTAAGTCATCCAGGGAGCTCTAGCTTTGGATGCCTTTCCTTTCCCCCTCGTGGGAATGTGTCTAGTCTGTGCCCAAATTATCTGCTCTTTGAAGGCCTCCCATTGCTCATTTACTGTTTATCTGCCAATCTTTGATTCCAATCCACCTGGGCCAGAAAGCCTTTCAACTCACTGAAATTAGCCCTCCTCCAATTGAATATGTTCACATTTGATTTTATTCCTTTCTGTTCCCCAAATGCTCTCCCACTGAAACATGCTCTACTTGCCTCACTTCATTCCCCAGAACAAGATCCAGCACTGTTTCCTTCCTTGTTGGGCTGGAAACATACTGATCACGAAAGTTCTCTTTCAGGAATTCCTCCCCCTCTTTATCCTTTACAGTGTTATTTTCCCTGTTATATTAGGAAAATTGAAGTTCCCCAATATCACTATTGTAAAGTTTTTGCAACTTTCTGCAATTTGCCTGCAAATTTGCTCCTCCATCTCCTTCCCACAATTTGGTGGCCTATAGTATACACCCAACATCATAATAGCTCCTCTATTGTTCCTTAATTCTAACCATATAGATTCTGTCTTTGAACCCTCAAGTGCATCATCCCTTTCTAGTGCTGTAACAGTATCTTTGATCAATACTGCCACCCAATGTTCCCTGTAAGCTGCATGGCCACGCTCCAGGGATCCTGCACAGCCAGCTTGCCGGCTTTTCAATACAAAAACCACGCATGCGCTGTAGTTTGAATGGCCCGTGCAGCCCCTTAAAGGGGCCCTGTGGCACCAAAAAAATTAGAGGGAATATTGCTGCCACCCCTTTTTTTCATAAATAACCAATAAGAGGACACAAACCAACTCCTGTCTGTTGTAAAATCTCTTTATTGTCATGTATTAGGTAAGCATTTCTTCTTTAAGCATTAAAGGAAATGAGAAAATAGATGATAAGGGCTGGGAATCAGATTGAGAAGTTTTCCACTCTGTGTTGATTTGCTGCAAAATGAAACAGATCCACGTTAAAATTTTATACAAATTGTATTGCACGTAACAAAAGCTAGTAAAAGATCCCATTACAATATTTGAAGAAGAGCAGGAAGTTCTCCCGGTTTCTAGCCAACATTTATCCCTCAACCAACATCAATAAAACATTATCTGGTCATTTATCTCATTGCTGTTTGGGATGCCTTGAGGTCATGACAGTCGCTATATAAATGCAAGTTCTTTAACCTCTTCCACAAAGAGTGAAACCAATACGGTCAGCATTATATTGTAGACCAAATGGACAAACAGGATCTCTCCTTTCTATTAGCATTCAGCAGCATTCCTTTGGAGTAATGGATGCAATCAAAACTGTAACAGTTCTAATTATTTCTGTTGATCCCATCTATTTTTGGTTTATTTATTTTTCTCAACAAATACTGAGAACAGGTACTTCACAATCCTGTAGATTTTGTTAAAGAACGCTTAATGAGAAACAAAGGGCAGAAGAAAGGGGAAAATAAAAGACGTACAGGCACAGGAATGGACCAGAAAAAAGTGGAGGAGAGTGAGAAGCAGGAATGAAGGAGGAAAAAACCCGAAAAAGAAATAGAAGTGAAGGAACATAAACAGAATTAAACAAGGAAAAGGAAACAAAATGAGAGAAACAGAAGTGAAGGAGGAGAAAGATAAACAGAAATGAAACGGGAGAAAAAAGTGGAGAGAAACAAAGGTGAAGGAGGGGAGAGACAGACACTATAGATTTTATTTCTCCAACAAAATCTACAGGAATGGAAGATCCCTGTTTTCAGTATTTCTTCTTTGTGTTTAATTATTTTTCACTCGTACTCCAGATTTGCCATGGCTTGCTCACAGCTACTCTAGGATTTGGAGCACAGTTGTGAAGTTAGCTGCTAACCTGGCCTGACCAATTAAGGCCACTGGCAGCGTGGATACAAAATTGGCTAAGGGACAGAAAGCAGAGAGTAGTGGTAAACGGCTGCTTTTCAGACTGGAGGGAAGTGAACAGTGGTATCGCATGACCTGGACTTGGGTATACAGGGCATAATTTCAAAGTTTGCAGATGACACTAAATTCAGACATATAGTAAACAGTGAAGAGGATAGTAACAGACTTTGGGAGGACATAGACAGACTGGTGAAATGGGCAGACACATAGCAGATGCAATTTAATGTAGAGAAGTGCGAAGGGATGCGGGAAACCCAGGAGAACGGGTTTCCTGCAGGCCCTGTCGAATTTAATGGCAAGGCCTGATTAACATTTCAAAGCACTGATTCCCGCCTGCTGCCAGTCAGATGGAGAGGCTGGCTGGCTGTCGGGCAGGTATGCCTGTGGCATCAGGCCGCAGAGAGGAGGGAGTGAAGCATCAGCGGGGGGGCAGAAATTGGAGGCCGGAGGGGGGCGGTTGGAAGGGGATTGGGGTTGGAGGGGGCAATCGGAAGGGGATCAGGGGTCGGTGGGGGATCGGGGGCCGGAGGTGCGATCGGGGACAGGGATTGGAGGCGGGGTGGGGGGTGGGGGGGATAGGAGATTGGAGGCCTCAGTGTGGGGGTGGTGGGGTGGTGGAGCTGTCGGAGGACTCCAGTGATGCGGGACTTCAGTTACTTAGAGAGAATAGAGAAGCTGGTCTTATTCTCCTCAGAGCAGAAAAGGTTAAGGGGAGATAAAAATCATGAAGGGTTTTGATAGAGTAAATAGGGAGAATCTGTTTCGGGTGGCAGAAGGGTCGGTAACCAGGGGATACAGATTTAAGGTAATTGGCAAAAGAACCAGAAGTGAGACGAGGACAATTTTTTTCACGCAGCGAGTTATTATGATTGGGAATGCATTGCCTGAAAGGGTGGTGGAAGCAGATTCAATAATAACTTTCAAAAGGGAATTGGATAATTAATTGAAGGGGAAATATTTGCCAGGCTATAGGGAAAGAGCAGGGGAGTGGCACTAATTGGACAGCTCTTTCAAAAAGCCGGCACAGGCACAATGGGCTGAATGGCCTCCTTCTGTGCTGTATTATTCTATGGCTCCCAGTCCACCAATGCCTCAAATTTAGCATTCTCATGCTCGTGTACAAATCCCTCCATGGCCTCACCCCTTCCTATCTCCGTAACTTCCTCCATCCCTACAATCCTCTTAGAACTCTGCGTTCCTCCAACTCTGGCATCTTATGCATCCCCATTCCCTTTTCCCCACCATTGGCAGCTGTGCCTTCAGCCCTAAGCTCAGGAATTCCCGCTCAAAACCTCTTCACCTCTCTACCTCTCTTTCCTCCTTTAAGACCTTTCTTAAAACCTACATCTTTGACCAACCTTTTAGTCACTCCCTCCTAATATCTCCTTCTTTGATTCAGTGTCAATTGTTGTCTGATTATGCTGCTGTGAAGTGCCTTGAGCCCTTTCCTACATTCCCATTCAAGCCAGAAGGTGGCACTGTTATTGCAATGAGTGTTTTTTTTATGATCTGGTCCGGGAAAATTTAGGACTGACATTGAGTAGGATGTCTGAAATTTGGGTTGTGTATTTTAAGCTCAGCTTTCTGTTACTATACAAACAGAATATGCTTGAAGAAGGTAGTAAATGGCAAATCTGAATATGGCTCTTTGCTTAATATTACTATGATTCCAAGGTAAGAGGTGTGGAAGTGTATGTGGAATTCCCTGATTAAACAAACTGGTGATCCTAGAAAAATATCAAAGCTTATCAGACTTGAAAATTAAAATCTCAGACATCACTGGATGCTTCTTTAAAAGTGTGTGAAAAATGCCTAAACTATTATTTTTTGAGGTTACTAATTCTGCTATAACTGAAAAAACAACACTCATCTATCAAGGTTAATCTTGACCCAAGAAACTATGTACAGTTTTCATTGATATATTTGCTCTGCTTTGTCTCTGATTTTGCACATTAAAAAAGTAAGCAATTCTTAACATATACTTAAACAAGGCACACTTAATAAAACTTACCTTTTGCAGTGTTGTTTTCATCTCATTACGATTCTCTTTGAAGCATATGGGCACTCTGATCAGCAACTCCAGTTTCATCATCATGCAGATGGGCCACATTCACCTCAGAAGTCAAACCTGGGCCACTTTTGAATCCCTTAGAATCACTGCTACTGGACCAGTGTTGTGCTGCTCTTCCGTCATGAGTAACTGTAACTGTTTTACTTGAAGTGCTAACCTCATCTGTTCTGACTTCTGGATCTCTGTGAGTTAAAGCGGCAAAATCACCGAATTCCCCTAAGTTTGAAAAATCACTTGAGCTACCAATGATCTTTGAGTGAGTTACGGTACCAGCAGTCTTAGACCCTGCTGATTTTGTACCTAAATTTAAAAGATGTTCAAAATTAGGGAAGCCCTCTGTAGATGTACTTGTCTTAGTTACACTATGAGAAGTAGAACCCTTAGCATTGAACGGTATTCCAAATTTATTTAATAAAGCTTCAAGTGGATCAGGGAGGGGATCAGAGCCACTTGTCGTTAATATTTCAGTAACTTTACCATTCTTAGAAATAATCGTTCTGGTGGTTACAGAACCACTTGTAGAGTGTGTTTCAGAATGAGAACTATGGCTGGAATGTTCTTTGCCTGAGTCTTTTGTGAATTCTAGTTCTTTACCATATTTGCTTCCTGAGAGGTGATGTCCACTAGATATGCCTCCATCACCTCTTGATATGCTGCCCACCCCACCTGCATCAGTCGTTTCATTTCTACCTGAAAATGGAACTGCAGTGACTCCATTGTAGTAGCTAAAGACATTACTAGTTTCACTCGCATCTTTAGTATTTGCTTCCAGGGTAAATACGTTTGTTGGTTCGTGCCAGATATTAGGATATATATTTTTTATGTTGCCAGATTTAAATCTGGAGTCCACTGGAGATTCCCTTAGTGACTTCATTTTGAATATGCGTGTTGGTTTTCCATATTGAATCGACTCCACTTTGATGGAAGTCATTGATCTAAGATTTTTCTCCAGTTGTGCATTACGTTCTCTATCAATGTTGTAAATAAATGATTTTCCACAAGATCCTTTGCAAGCCCGTATCTTGATATCAATGTCAACCTAATAAATAAGCATAATTTAGAAGTCTTTTAAAATCTTGTAAAATAAATTGAGAAATATCTTATTATGGGATTTCAAATTGAAATCTTTTTCTTTGCCAACTTCCAAGCTATTTAAAACAAAATGGCATTTAATTCCATTCAGGTAAGCAAATCTGCTGTTGACAAAATATTATTCTGCTGGGCCCGAAAACTTGTGATCCCACTCTGCAAAGCTTCTATCTTACCACTAACTTAAATGCCTGACCCTGTCTGAATTTATGGGACAATTTGCGTATAGTGGATGGGCGCTGCAACAGTATCATTGCAGTTGGGGCGGCCGCTAAATGGGGTAATGGAATATGTGGTGCTGGGCAGCCGCTTGGGTCAAGAGGTGGCTGGTCCAGCCATAGGTCATGGAAAACAAACTCAAATTGCTCCCTCTTCAGGAAGGCCTTTTGCCTTATAGCAGCCATTTTGTGACTGACTGCTGTAAGGGAACAGGCTTTTTAGAATCTGGAGAGCCCCACTTGCACCAGCGTTGATTAATGCTTCATGCCAGTTCCATTTCTTTTTTATGTGTTAGCTGCAAAGGGGGCAGACACCAGAGGGATATTTTGACACCACCTGCCTGGTGGAAATGGGCAGTAGTAATTTGAAAATGGTGGGGAATGGTTCCTGTTGACGGTGTGGTCATCCCTGTCTTCTTCAGGGCCTACCGGTGAGCGGCTGGAACGCCCGTCTGAGACAGGCGTTGGCACTATTAATATGGAGATCCATATCCTATGACATATATAGGGCCCGATTGCCATTTCAGGACAGTACTGGGCAAAGTGGGCGCTGTGCACACACCGCACTGTTTCAGCTTGCGTTCTAGTCGAAAAGGTGCCCAGAAGGCAAGTCTTAATTTATTTTTGTGAGTCCGGGAGGCTGCTTCGCTCTGGATCGCCCCGAGAACTGATGCACCCCCACTGAATATACCTTTTTCCAGGCCCAGAGACCTGCCGCGCTGCCTGATTTTTTTTGTGGCAGGCCAGAGCCAATGAGCTACCCTCAGGCGCTTGTTTTCCACCCACAGCTTGCCAGCCATATGCTAACAAGGCACGGCCTTCCAATTGGACTGGGCCACCTGTCAGGTCTATCAGGCAGCCAACAGGCACATTCCGCTGGCTGGTTGCCCGATCACCGCTCGGGGGAAAAATCAACCCCCAGAAGTGTCCACCTCTTTTGGCTGAGGAAAACCCCAGTGTGCAACTAAAGGAGGGGACTAGACCCGACCCAACTAGTTCCCACCCCAATTTCAGCCTCCATCCACCCCAATAGTACCCCAGATGCTCTGAAAATATTGCAGGTTTTCTGGGTGCTCTTTTAAAGTATAAATTAATCACTCTGCCACTCAGCCAATGTGGACCATGTCAGTGAACAATTACATATGATCTAGCAGGGATCAGCATTCTTTTCTATACTGAATCCCAAAGAAGATGCCTCTGAGCCTGGAACATTCAATTCCAACTCAGTACTGTTTAATCATTTGAGACTCGAATCATGAGGCTCCAGCAATAGTGAGAATAACATCAAAAATCTTTTTTTCCTCACACTTCAACTGTTCTTGTAGCAGTATATTCAAATTTACAATGAAAGTATTTCTGTTACATATAACCTTTCCTTCATATTTTTACTCATTAAAGTGATGTTTTCCTTGTTAAAAGCAACTTTGCTTTGTTTCATTTCATTCAGAGCATGCTTATCAAACCTCTACTAAAATCCAGCTTACTGTACCTAACAAAAACAATTCAGTCTTAGATTATCCTAAATACTAAACAGCAAATCCCAAATGTATTAACTTTTTGTACTACAGCATAGTTTGCATAAACTATCCTTCCGTGGGTTTTTTCCTGCCTTGAACAGGTAGAAATTTGATTGCACGCAACATAAGTGCAGTGAATTTGATGTTCACAAATGTGCACAGTTACAATTTTGTGAACGTACGAAGGGTGAATGCATATCCTCAGAAAAAGGATGAGCTATTTAAGGGATAGCAAAACAAAACAAAAATCTAAAAAGATAGTTTTGTTAATATGCCATAGAAATCATGAATTTAAGCAAGGTGATCTAAAATATGAACTGAACCCCCTCCTCAAAAGTAGAGGAATAAAATGAACACTGAAATTTTAAAGCAAATGATGTGTTTACCTCCAGTCTTGCGATTTCTTTGAATTGTTCTAATATACTACTTTGTAGTAGTTTTATTTTGTGAATCTGGTTATTGATTCTGTTCTGCAAAATGGTAAGTCTGGAATTCAGATGATCCACCAGCTGATAGTAGGTGTCCCCAAAATCTAAAAATGCAGTAAATGATACAAGAATTCTGTTAGAAATGATTGTGGTTGAAACAGGCTATAAATAAAGTTCTTCATTTTTTCAAATTCCAAGAGAATATGAGAGAAAGTTATAATTTTTAGATGTAAAATTGAGTGAGAGGGAGGAATTCAAAGTTACAAAAAAAACTAAGCAAGAATCTTTCCTACTAACTAATGTAGTCTGATAGAGTTTTTCAATATTGTTTGGCAGTTTTGTTTTATTTAGGCTATACAAAATCTTTATATATTTAGCAGGTATGGGGGAGAAACATTAACATATTACAGGTAGCTGCAGACACAGGAGAAAAATCTCACCAATCACAAAAATCCTGAAATTTTGAAAACTCGAGTGAGTTAGTAATTCAATTTTAAGGTGGAAATCTGTAAACACCAAATAGGAACAATTTGAAAATAAGTGTATCAACAACAACAGCAACCTTTATTTATATAGCGCCTTATATAACGTAATAAAATGTCCCAAGGTGCTTCACAGGAGTGCTTTAAAAAAAATATTTGACCCCGAGCCATATCAGGAGATGTTAGGGCAGATATTCAAAAGCTTGGTCGAAGAGGTAGGTTTTAAGGAGTGTCTTAAAGAACATAAGACATAAGAACATAAGACATAGGAACAGGAGTAGGTCATTTGGCCCCTCGAGCCTGCTCCGCCATTCAATAAGATCATGGCTTATCTGATCTTGGCCTCAACTCCACTTCCCTGCCCGCTCCCCATAACCCTTGACTCCCTTATCGTTCAAAAATCTGTCTATCTCCACCTTAAATATATTCAATGATCCAGCCTCCACAGCTCTCTGGGGAAGAGAATTCCAAAGATTCACGACCCTCTGAGAGAAGAAATTCCTCCTCATTTCCGTTTTAAATGGGTGCCCCCTTATTCTGAAATTATGCTCCCTAGTTCTAGATTCCCCCACGAGGGGAAACATCCTCTCTGCATCTACCCTGTTAAGCCCCTTCAGAATCTTATATGTTTCAATAAGATCCCCTCTCATTCTTCTAAACCCCAATGAGTATAGGCCCAACCTGCTCAACCTTTCTTCATAAAGGAGGAAAGAGAAGTGGAGAGGCAGAGAGATTTAGGGAGGGAATTCCAGAGCTTAGGGCCTAGGCAACAGAAGGCACGGCCCCCAATGGTGGAGCATTTAAAATCGTTCAAAAGGCCAGAATAGGCAGAGCACAGAGGTCTAGGGGGATTATAGAGCTGGAGGAGATTACAGAGATAAGGTGGGGCGAGGCCCTGGAGGGGTTTGAAAACAAGGATGAGAATTTTAAAATTGAGGCGTTGCTTAACTGGGAGCCAATGTAGGTCAGCAAGCACAGGGGAGATGGGCGAGCGGGACTTGGTGCGAGTTAGTACACGGGCGGCAGAGTTTGGATGACCTCAAGTTTATGGAGGGTAGAACTTGGGAGGCCGGCCAGGAGTGCGTTGGAATAGTCAAGTCTAGAGGTGATAAAGGCATGGATGAGGGTTTCAGCAGCAGGTAAGTTGTTGTAAGGACGGAGACGGGCGATATTACGAAGGTGGAAATGGGCAGTCTTAGTGATAGAACAGATATGAGGTAGGAAACGCAATTCGTGATCAAATATGACACCAAGGTTGCGAACAGACTGGGTCTGCCTTAGACAGTTGCCAAGGAGAGAGATCGAATCAGTGGAAAGGGAATGGAGTTTGTGGTGTGAACCGAAGACAATATCTGTGGAAACAAAAGCTGAAACCTTCTTTAAGAAACATACACACAGCAATCACTCACTTCCTATTCCGTTCAGAGTCTGTCTGATTCTATTGACAGCTTCAGTCACAATAATGTGAGTATTTCCAAACGATTTGGAATAGTTTTCCAACATCCGTCGAATCTCTTGTACCCTGTCAGCGTTTTGTTGATTCTCGGTCTCTATTAATCCGTGCATTCTGCACCCAGATGGGCATTTAGGGCCCTATTTGAATAATGCAGAATTATATTAGTTTAGTTCTTTGTAATGTATTATTTCACAAAAAAGAGATGATGATTGCACCACCTACCCACTCATCGTCTGTACAAGTCGGCCATTCCTTCTCTGAACACTGTTTGGATCTGTATCGGTCACCGCTAGCGACAGGCCGAGGACCACGCGGTGCAAGAGTGGCCTCTGACGGAATCTTCAATCATGTATTTGTAAGAAATTAAAGAAAGGGGCATTGGTTTTACATGTACAATACTGAGCCACAAGCATTTAACCCAACTAGGTTCTACTGAACCAATAAACACATTGAAATCGAATTACTGTACTGCACTCTCATTTATTTTTAATAGGTGCAAGAAGCAATTTAAGGAAATTAAAATATGCCGTTTTGACTTAGAGAACAGCTAAATCTGCATTTAGTTCTTGGCCAATGAAAGCAAACTTACCAAATTAATGAAGCACGCCAACAAACACAGTGTTGCTCTCATCTTACCAGCTCTGCAGCAACGACTTGAGCAAATGTCTCTTCTCTCTCCTTTTCATCAAATTTCAATCCTAAAATCATCAGTTAATGCGTGAACATCCTGTTTACCGAAATGCAGAGACCCTGTCAATTATTTACCATTCAACTGTTGCACAATGCACTGTCCATGTCTTTGACCGTTCGAAATATCTGTTGACATATCAAAGATCAGTAGCCTTTCATGGCCAGAAAACGCTTCTACAATTGCGACATACACCTCATAGAATTGGTATGTGGAACATTGTATTCTGCAAAGATCATCTAGAGTAGAAGATAAATTAATGAAAAAAAAGTCCCAGTCATAACACTCACTAAGCCATGTGTCATCCTCTTCACTGTGGCTTGCAATGCAGTCAGGTGGTCATACAACACTGCACCATGGGCGACTCCATAGATGCTCCAAGCTGTACTGGCTGCTTGGTACACTCTGAAAAGACTGCATGAACTGCTGATGCTGAGCTACCAAACTGCATTAGTAGGAAGCACTATCAGGTTCAAACCTCTGAGCTCAGCAACTGCAGGAGCCTTTGAGGAAGCCTTTCACCCAGTAGGTTGTGGCCTCTCCAATGTCACCTGCACTTGCTGCTCCTCACCCATGCTCTGTTTCACCAAGTAACTAAGTAACTGACCTCCCCCCTCCAGAATGGTGTTGTCTCTGATGATGGTTGACACTATAAAAGTGGGGGATGCAGGTTGTAGCGAAGTGCTCAGTTGAGGCTGCATAATGGGCTCAGGCACCACCTCCTCTTCCGCACCTATCTGAGCAGAACAAGAATGCTGGCAGTAAGATTCCCCTTGGAAAAGAGCTTACATAGAATACACCCCATATTATTATGCTGCAGTGCAGCAAGGAATGCTTTTGTGTGAGGAAACCTAGGAAAAAGAATGAAAAACAAATGTTGGTGCTAACCATGAGTTTGGGGAAGACCACCAACCTTCTCCTTCCCCACATCCTCTAATGCTTCCATGCTCAATATCTGCAGAGCCTTCTGAAAACTGGAAGTAACTCAGCTCTAAAAATGATCCACCTTCTTTTGTAGGATCTCTTCCAATGCTTGATTGGCACCCCATCAACCACCTTAAACATTCACTCCCGCCACAACCGGCGCACCATGGCTGCAGAGTCTATCTGCACTGATGCACTGCAGCAACTCGCCAAGGCTTCTTCGGCAGCACCTCCGAATCCGTGACCTCTACCACCTAGAAGGACAAGGCAGCAGGTCCATGGGAACACCACCTCCTCCAAGTTCCCCTCTAAGTCATACACCACCATGACTTGGAAATATATCGCCGTTCCTTCATCATCATTGGGTCAAAATGCTGGAACCCCCTCCCTAACAGCACTGTGGGAGCACCTTCAACACATGGACTGCAGCGGTTCAAGAAGGTGGCTCACCACCACCTTCTCAAGGGCAATTAGGGATGGACATTCAATGCTGGCCTTGCCAGCAACGCCCATATCCCATGAATTAATAAAAAAAATCCCCAAAGCTTCTTCGTTAAATGGAGTCAGCCTACTGTGTGCATTTGCTTGAGGTATTTCTTCTCCTCTTCAGGAGCAAGACAGCTTTAAGGTTAACCTACAGTCCTTTAAAAGCTGCTGCCCTGGATAACAGGTATCTTGACCCTGGGGTGCTCTCAGTACATTATGCACTGTATGTTGGGAGTGTTATAACGTTATTCAAATGAGCTGGCCTTACATTATAGCACAAAATAAGTTTACTATGCCACAGAGACACAGCACCCAAGAAGCAGTGGCCTTAGTACTTCTGTGTTGGGGCCATGTTATCGGTCTCTAAATATCGGGAATGGTGGGACAGTGGTTATGTTACTGCACTAGTAATCCAGAGACCTGGACTAATGATCCGGAGATGTGAGTTCAAATCCCACCACGGCAGCTGGGGAATTTAAATTCAGTTAATTAAATAAATCTGGAATAAAAAGCTAGTATCAGTAATAGTAACCATGAAACTATCAGATTGTCGTAAAAACCCATCTGGTTCATTAATGTCCTTTAGGGAAGGAAATCTGCCGTCCTTACCTGGTCTGGCCTATATGTGACTCCAGACCCACAGCAATGTGGTTGACTCTTAACTGCCCTCTGAAATGGCCTAGCAAGTCACTCAGTTGTAACTAACTGCTACGAAACAAAATAATGAGAATGAAACCGGACGGATCGACCTCGGCTATGGATATGGCAACGGCACACCCAGCCCAGTCAACCCTGCAAAGTCCTCCTCACCAACATCTGGGGACTTGTGCCAAAATTGGGAGAGCTGTCCCACAGACTAGTCAAGCAACAGCCTGACATAGTCATATTCACAGAATCATACCTTTCAGCCAATGTCCCAAACTCCTCCATCACCATCCCTGGGTATGTCCTGTCCCACCGGCAGGACAGACCCACCAGGGGTGGTGGTATACAGTCGGGAAGGAGTGGCCCTGGGAGTCCTCAACATTGACTCCGGACCCCATGAAGTCTCATGGCTTCAGGTCAAGCATGGGCGAGGAAACCACCTACTGCCCTCCCTCAGCTGATGAATCAGTACTCCTCCATGTTGAAGAAGCACGGAGAGTAGCAAGGGCACAGAATGTACTCTGGGTGGGGAACTTCAATGTCCATCACCAAGAGTGGCTCAGTAGCACCACTGCTGGCCGAGTCCTGAAGGACATAGCTGCCAGTTTGGGCCTGTGACAGGTGGTGAGTGAACCAACACAAGGGAAAAACCTACTTGACCTTGTCCTCACCAATCTACCTGTCGCAGATGCATCTGTCTATGACAGCATTGGCAGCAGTAACCACCACACAGTCATTGTGGAGATGAAGTCCCGTCTTCACACTGAGAACACCCTCCATCGTGTTATGTGGCACTACCACTGTACTAAATGGGATAGATTCAGAACAGATCTAGCAGCTCAAAACTGGGCATCCATGAGGCGCTGTGGGGCAGCAGCAGAATTATATTCCACAACAATCTGTAACCTCATGGCCTGGCATATCCCTCACTCTACCATTACCACCAACCCTGGCTCAATGAGGAGTGTAGAAGAGCATGCCAGGAGCAGCACAAGGCGTACCTAAAAATGAGGTGCCAACCTCGGGAAGCTGCAACACAGGATTACATGCATGCTAAACAGCGGAAGCAGCATGCTATAGACAGGGCTAAGCGATCCCACAATCAACAGATCAGATCAAAGCTCTGCAGTCCTGCCACATCCAGTCGTGAATGGTGGTGGACCATTAAACAACTAACGGGAGGAGGAGGCTCCAAGAATATCCCCACCCTCAATGATGGTGGAGTCCAGCACTTGAGTGCAAAAGACAAGGCTGAACGTTTGCAACCAACTTCAGCCAGAAGTGCCGAGTGGATGATCCATATCGGCCTACTCCCGAGGTCCCCACCATCACAGAAGCCAGTCTTCAGCCAATTCGATTCACTCCATGTGATATCAAGAAACGGCTGAGCGCACTGGATACAGCAAAGGCTATGGGCCCCGACAACATCCCGGCTATCGTGCTGAAGACTTGTGCTCCAGAACTAGCCGTGCCTCCAGCCAAGCTGTTCCAGTACAGCTACAACACTGGCATCTATCCGACAATGTGGAAAACTGCCCAGGTATGTCCTGTCCTCAAAAAGCAGGACAAATCCAACCCGGCCAATTACCGCCCCATCAGTCTACTCTCAATCATCAGCAAAGTGTTGGAAGGTGTCATCGACAGCGCTATCAAGCGGCACTTACTCACCAATAACCTGCTCAATGATGCCCAGTTTGGGTTCCGCCAAGACCACTCGGCTCCCGACCTCATTACAGCCTTGGTCCAAACATGGACAAAGCAGCTGAATTGCAGAGGTGAGGTGAGGTGAGAGTGCCTGCTCTTGACATCAAGGCAGCATTTGACCGAGTCTGGCATCAAGGAGCCCTAGTAAAACTGAAGTCAATGGGAATCATGGGGAAAATGCTCCACTGGCTGGCGTCATACCTAGCACAAAGGAAGATGATTGTGGTGGTTGAAGGTCAATCATCACAGCCCCAGGACATCGCTGCAGGAGTTCCTCAGGGCAGTGTCCTAGGCCCAAACATCTTCAGCTGCTTCATCAATGACCTTCCCTCCAACATAAGGTCAGAAATGGGGATGTTCGCTGATGACTGCACAGTGTTCAGCGCCATTCACAACTCCACAGATAATGAAGCAGTCCATGCCCGCATGCAACAAGACCTGGACGACGTTCAGACTTGGGCTGATAAGTGGCAGGCAACATTCGCGCCACAGAAGTGCCAGGCAATGACTATCTCCAACAAGCGAGAGTCTAACCACCTACCCTTGAAATTCAATGGCATTACCATCGCTGAATCCTCCACTATCAACATCCTGGGGGTCACCATTAACCAGAAACTTAACTGGACCAGCCACATAAATACTGTGGCAACAAGAGCAGGTCAGAGGCTAGGTATTCTGTGGCGAGTGTCTCACCTCCTGACTCCCCAAAGCCTTTCCACCATCTACAAGGCACAAGTAAGGAGTGTGATGGAATACTCTCCACTTGCCTGGATGAGTGCAGCTCCAACAACACTCAAGAAGCTCGACACCATCCAGAACAAAGCAGCCCGCTTGATTGGCACCCCATCCACCACCTTAAACATTCACTCCCTCCACCACCGGCCCACCGTGGCTGCAGTGTGTACCATCTACAAGATGCACTGCAGCAACTCGCCAAGGCGTCTTCGACAGTGCCTCCCAAACCCAGCGACCTCTTCCACCTAGAAGGACAAGGGCAGCAGGCGCATAGGAACACCACCACCTCCAAGTTCACCTTCAAGTCACACACCATCCTGACTTAGAAGTATATCGCCGTTCCTTCATCGTTGCTGGGTCAAAATCCTGGAACTCCCTTCCTAACAGCACTGTGGGAGTACCTTCACCACTCGGACTGCAGCGGTTCAAGAAGGCGGCTCACCACCACCTTCTCAAGGGCAATTAGGGATGGGCAATAAATGCTGGCCACATCCCGGAACGAATAAAAAAAAATCATGGGCCTTAACCTAACAACAAGTCCCGTATGTAGCATTTTATGAAGTGCTTTTTGAGAATCCAATACAACGAAACCTACTTAAACAGACACTCCCAAAAAACTGACAGGTACAAAAAAGTGAGGGCTAGAAATTCATTATAGACCAGGAATGGACGGTGTCAATAGAAATTTTGGAAAACTAGCACCAGGTGCTAATGCTTTAGACTGCACGCAAAATTCATCCTCACTGCTGAAAAAAATTATTTGAGTCCTAATCCGAGTCTAAAAACCCAAGCTCATTGGCATTACATTCAAAGGGTGGACCAATATCAGGTGCAGTCTAATTGCAAGTCATGATTGCCACAGGCTTATTTCACTACTTAAACGGAAGGTTCATTGATGCTGCAGCATCTCATTCTCAGCATTACTGGTTGTGCAGCTGCCTCAGCAAGCAGAAGCAACAACAACAACAACTTGTATTTATATAGCGCCTTTAACGTAGTAAAACATCCCAAGGTGCTGCACAGGTGTATTTTAAGACAAAAAAAAAATTTGACACCAATCTACCTAAGGATAAATTATGTAGACCAAAAGCTTGGTCAAAGAGATAGGTTTTAAGGAATGTCTTAAAGGAGGAACGAGAGGTAGTGAGGCGGACAGGTTTAGGCAGGGTTCCAGAGCTTAGGGCCTAGGCAACAGAAAGCACGGCTACCAAAGGTTGAGCGATTATAATCAGGGATCCTCAAGAGGGCAGAATAAGAGGAGCGCAGATATCTCTGTGGGGGTTGTGGGGCTGAAGAAGATTACAGAGATAGGAAGGGGCGAGGCCATGGAGGGATTTGACAACAAGGATGAGAATTTTGAAATCGAGGCGCTGCTTAACTGGGAGCCAATGTAGGTCAGCGAGCACAGGCGTGATGAGCGAACGGGACTTGGTGCGAGTTAGGACACGGGCAGCCGAGTTTTGGATTACCTCAAGTTTACGTAGGGTGGAATGTGGGAGGCCAGCCAGGAGTGTGTTGGAATAGTCAAGTCTAGAGGTAACAAAGGCATGGATGAGGTTTTCAGCAGCAGATGAGCTCAGGCAAGGGCGGAGGAGGGCGATGGTACGGAGGTGGAAATAGGCGGTCTTAGTTATGCTGCGGATATTTTGTTGGAAGCTCATTTCAGGGTGAAATATGACACCAAGGTTGCGAACAGTGTGGTTCAGCCTCAGACAGCTGTTAGGGAGAGGGATGGAGTCAGTGGCTAGGGAATGGAGTTTGTGGCGGGGACCGAAAACAATGGCTTCGGTTTTCCCAATATTTAATTGGAGAAAATTTCTGCTCATCCAGAATTGTATGTCGGACAAGCAGTCTGACAATTTAGACACTGTGGAGGGTTTGAGAGAAGAAGTAGTGAGGTAGAGCAGGGTGTCGTCAGCGTACATGTGGAAACTGACGCTGTGTTTTCGGATGATGTCGCCAAGGGGCAACATGTAGATGAGAAATAGGAGGGGGCCAAGGATAGATCCTTGGGGGACACCAGAGGTAACAATGCGGGAGCGGGAAAAGAAGCCGTTGCAGAAGCAGGACAAGGAGAAGGAGCTGGAGGACCGAACCAGGTGTGCTCATGGCAGATCCATGCCGCAGGGAGAGAACCCACAGATTCTGCGATGAAGCATTGGAGGCATTGGTTTCCGCTGTGGAGAGACGGAGGGCGGTGCTTTATCCGGCAAGTGGCAGGAGGCCCTCACCACAAGTCTTCCGCACCAGGTGAAGGGAGGTAGCGCAGCAGGTCTCAGGCAGCACTGTGGTCCCCAGGACCCACACACAGTACAGGAAGAAATTTAACAACCTCACTCGGGTGGTCAGGGTGATTGAATGCTTCTACAAATGCTACATACCACCGTCTGAACCACAGTGTGCACACACTGCTCAAAGCACCACACCCCCAGAACTCACCCACCAACAATCTCTAATTACCAACACTCGCACCCACATCTCACACCTTGCATACAATGGCAGCTATTCAGCTATGGGAGGCACATCACCCAAACACATTGCTCCACACTCACTCACACACTTTCCTTTCTCTTGCAGACCGAGGTGGCTCACAACAGGAGGGAGCAGGATCGCACAGGCGGGGAACAAGCCCTCACCCAACCACTATCTGCGCTGGAGAATCGAGTGCTGCAGATTACTGGGTGCCAGGTGGTGGGTGCCGTGGCCACCGGCGACATTGACCACTTTGGGGAGAACAATGGTATGTTCATCCCTACTCCTTCTTCTCACATCCTACATCCCCCTCACCCCACAAGCGTTTAGCATTTTCCAGCTAATCATGCTGTATGCATGCATTTCTCCCTTCCTGCCCCTCTCCCCTCACCTTAACCCAACTATTGTGCCTTTATGCTTTCAGATACTCAGCAAGCACCTGAACAGCCTATCCCTGAGGGCACCGTAGAGAGCGAGGCGAAAGAAGAGGAGGAGGAAGAACACACTGCACCACATCATCTCTCACCTGCAGACACCAACTCAGATATTGGCACTACGCGTTCTTTAGAGGCTAGTATAGTAGCAGGATCTGCACAGGGTGAGGCACGGGGCCGAGTGGGCTGCAGCAAAACCAGGGGGAAAGGGTAGCTCGGGGGGCCAGCTCCCCGGAGGGCGAGTTCGGGCGCGAGTTCTGCTGCACAGGACTCAGATGAGGACCTCGATGGGGAGGCCTTTAGAAGAAGGGTGATGGGCATGCACACAGAGATGATAGGTGCAATGGCAAGGGTGCCCGAGAACCTCTCAACAATGATGAGGAGCATGAAGGAGTCCACCTCCAACATTGCACAAGGCTCTGCACATACCATGGAGCCCATCAATTCCAGTCTTCAAAGGATGGTAGACTCCCAGAGAGACTGTGGCATCCCAGACCTGATGCTGCATGTGATGGGCGATCTGGCAGTTTCCATTGCAGCACAGTCGGAAGCAACGCAACGTCTTAGTGCCGTAATACAGTTTATGGTTGGTGGCATCCAATCTCAGACTGCTCTCATGCAGTCTCAGCTTGATGCCATGCAAGCTCTGACTGCTGCCATCGTGGCTGGGTCTACCACCGTCGACTGGGGCTTTCACTGTGTCATAGCAGGCCAGCAATCTGTGCTCCAACAGATTGGTAGGGATGCTGAGGTGCTGCCCCGGGGGAGTGCCAGTGGGTCAGTGGAGCAGGAACCTGCTGTCCTCTCTCAGGATGACAGCATTCCTGCTCCCACCACTGCCACTCTGCCATTGCCCTGGTCACTGCCTGTCATCCAGCCAGCCCAGACTGCTGCCGCCCATGCTGAGGTGGTGCAATCTACAGCCGGGCCTTCCAGGTCCAGAGCTGGTCTAGGGCGTCCTGCAAGGCCATCTGAAGTCTCCCGAATGAATACGCAACAGCCTTCCACCAGCCCTGCTGCAGCCATTGGGTCAACACATCATAGGAGCACTAGAGTAGGCAAAAGCACAGTAAGGAGAGGCACTAAGGGATTGCACAAGGGTGAATAGTTAATATTTTTGGTGTAAATGCGTGTTCACTGATTTTTGATAAATTTATTAATTCTCTTGCCATTCTTTTGTGGTGTCTGTCATTTCAGCTTTGTGGTGTGATACAGTCTGCAAGAGGGATGGAATAATGGAGATGTGGTGTGCAAAGTGGATCTGGGCTTTAAGTCATCCTGGTGTGAGGCTGGAGGTCTGTTTGGAGGAGGCGGCAGAGTTCTGTGACCACCACCTTCGTGATGCGGAGCCATCTAATAAACTGCTCCTCGCTTCATTGAAGGCAGAAGAAGGGCTCTCGGAATACCCTTTGAGGGTAAGGCCTGCTGGTGAGAGCCCTGATATCCCTCCTCATCTCTCTGCGCACATGTTCCCGTTTTTCTCGCTGCCTACACTCCCTACACCATACATCCTGGAGGGCGAGGTGGCATGCCAGTACAGCCCCCATTAATGTTACCAAGTGTAGCAGTTTGATTCTTTGAGGAATAAATGTAACTACTTTTTAGTACAACAACACTCCTGATACAAAAGAACCTTGAAATTACTGAATGAAACTGTTGCAGTATGTGAAACTGACAAGAAACCACTGAAACTGCACTAACCTGACAGCTGTGAGTCATTATTGATGATCCCTTTAAACAACGTCCCTGGAGCTGGCTTCCTGGTGCTTCACGCCAGCTCTCCCTGTTGATGTTTACTCCAGGCGCTAATGTAAGTGGCGAGAATGAATTTAGCAGATCGGATGGTCAGTGAGCGTTACACACTCATTGACGTCATGATCCACCTGATGTTGACGTTCCCGGCAATACCTCTTACCAGCGGCGCTACCGGGGGGGGGGCAGGATTTGGCGTGTGGCGCTGGATTCGCCTGGCCCCAGCGATAGTGCTCTAGCGCCCCATTAGCGCCAGCAGATAGCGCTAATGGGCATGCTAAGGGGATGAATTTTTCCCCCAGATACTTATTGACAGTCCCAAATAATTTACATTGTAAAAGATATAAGAGGCACTCTGAAACCACAGGCACTCCCAAATTAAAGACTATAGACAGCCTTCAATGTGCCAAACTCATTTACACCTTAAAACACTGGATACAACCTGATGTCATACTTTAAAATGTTCAAAGTACGCCTGGTATCTGAGTCTGAAGATTGTGATGACTGATGGATTGTTACTGAATTCCTTTTTGCCCTTGCTGGTATCAGGGTTTGAATTACCGCTGCAGCTGCTGTCCCTGCCGGTAGCAGGTTTGAATCACCCCTGTAATCGCTGTCCCTGCCTGTCCCTGTGGTTTGAATTACCCCTGCAACCGCTATCCCCAGGGTTTGAATTACCCCTGCAACCGCTGTCCCCAGGGTTTGAATTACCCCTGTAACCGCTGTCCCCAGGGTTTGAATTACCCCTGTAACCGCTGTCCCCAGGGTTTGAATTACCCCTGCAACCGCTGTCCCCAGGGTTTGAATTACCCCTGCAACCGCTGTCCCCAGGGTTTGAATTACCCCTGCAACCGCTGTCCCTGGGGTTTGAATTACCCCTGCAACCGCTGTCCCTGGGGTTTGAATTACCCCTGCAACCGCTGTCCCCAGGGTTTGAATTACCCCTGCAACCGCTGTCCCCAGGGTTTGAATTACCCCTGCAACCGCTGTCCCCAGGGTTTGAATTACCCCTGCAACCGCTGTCCCTGGGGTTTGAATTACCCCTGTAACCGCTGTCCCCAGGGTTTGAATTACCCCTGCAACCGCTGTCCCTGGGGTTTGAATTACCCCTGCAACCGCTATCCCTGGGGTTTGAATTACCCCTGCAACCGCTATCCCTGGGGTTTGAATTACCCCTGCAACCGCTGTCCCTGGGGTTTGAATTACCCCTGCAACCGCTGTCCCCAGGGTTTGAATTACCCCTGCAACCGCTGTCCCTGGGGTTTGAATCACCGCTGTAATCGCTGTCCCTGCCGGTATCAGGGTTTGAATCACCTCTGCAACCGCTGTCAGTACATGCAGTGACCATTTTGAAAATAAAGACACCTGCAAAAATGGACAGCTGATGCCAGTCCCTCAGGTGTCTGTAATTTACATGTTTCACTCTACATCACATTTTTTGTATGCGCTTTAGCTATAATCTTGATAATTTCCTCTCAAAGAATGTAATTAAATTAATCAAGAATTATCTGCCCTTTACACATTTCATTCTTCTTATCCCCTAATATAGTTTCTAGCAGTTTTCCTGTTATTGACATGAAGCTAACTGGTCTATAGTTACCTGGTATATGCATTTGCCACAAGAGTCAATTGGACCTCAAGCCTACCCATTGTGGCACAGGAATCATTGCCTGTGCTCAGTTCATGCCAGCAGGCCGGCACTATCCAATTTCACCCACATGTTTCCCAAAGCTTTTCACCACTGGGGTTTTTTCTCATCACATGCCTGGGTCTAATGTAGACTAATTGATTTCCATCATTAGTCAACAACGAATCCAGAGAGACTCAGGGAAAGATTTTCTTCTTCAGCTCTGGGCATAAGGGAATCAGGGATATGGGGATCGGGTGGGAAAATGGAGTTGAGGTAGAAGTTCAGCCATGATCTTATCGAATGGTTGAGGGGTCAAATGGCCCAATCCTGCTCCCTATTTCTTATGTTCTTATAAAAGCTTGGTATTCTTACATAAACCTCTCACAATTTTCCAGCAGGAAAATGAACAGGATAATCTACCCTTCAGTCTGAGCACTATCTGTGACAATATCCTTTTCACCTCTGAGTCAGAGACCTAAGCACAAAAGTCTAGGCCGACACTCCAGTGCAGTGCTGAGGGAGTGCTGCATTGTCGGCGGTGCCGTCTTTCGGATGAGGCGTTAAACCGAGGCCCTGTCTGCTCTCTCAGGTGGACGTAAAAGATCCCATGGCACTATTTCGAAGAAGAGCAGGGGAGTTATCCCCTGTGTCCTGGCCAATGAAAACAGATTATCTGGTCATTATCACATTGCTGTTTGTGGGAGCTTGCTATGCACAAATTGGCTGCCGCGTTTCCTACATTACAACAGTGACTACACTTAGCTGCAAAGTGTTTTGGGATGTCCTGAGGTTGTGAAAGGTGCTATATAAATGCAAATCTTTCTTTTTTGTTCTTTTTTCGTTATAATTGTTAGAGCTAGTAATGCTACCACTAGAGAAGCTCTTATCAGTAGGCCACATACAGAAGGTACATGCAGAGGTATACAACTCAAAATGGGTAAATGTAGCAAAAAGCATATTGAATACACCACAATCATTGAAATATCATAGGCATTGAACCACAAAAAAAAATATTTTATTAAATCCTGCAAATTGTCACTCATCATTGTGCAGAAAAGAAAGCACCAGTCTCCAAAATGCAGCAGTCTGATCATGTTCAGTTCATAGCAGATGCTAAATAGGTATAACAGGTAGAATTTCCAAAATTGTAATAGTATCCAATAGAAAGCAATAGCTCAATGATGCCTGTCTGCCTGCAATGAACGGTTTGGTGCTGATGGCTGCTGTGGACCATTGTCCCGCTGGTCTTCCATTGATTGACGCTGCTGCTCTCTCATTTTCTTGGCGGGACTTCTGTCCACAGCAATATCGTGCAGTATGCAACACACATTTATTATAACATCCAGTTTTCACAGTGGCATGTTCTAAGGCTCCCCCGACAAATTCAAGCACCTGAAGCCTTATGTTAGCATGTGGGTGGTCACTCAGTGAGGACTCTGGTTTGCCGTATGCCTTGTGTCGGTTTACTGCTGAGGTATTATCAGCTATGGTTGCACTGTGCAACTCATATCTCTGAAGAGTTAGTCTTCCATTGTTCCCTCTTCTTTAAAAAAAAGTGTATGACATTTTAATGCCTCCAAATGAGGAAGTGTGCATTGAGGGGAATTATATTCTGGCAAGTATCCCATATCATTTGCTTCTTGATGGAACAATCACCCTTCCTATTTAGATATGTCTTAAGATTGTTGGTAAATGCATGAATGGCTATATGTGTACAATGAATGATGTTCTGTACTTTGAGGAAATTATTAACGTGGTAAAACTGTAGCTGCTGCTGTTGGTGGTGGTCGCTGTTGAAATTATGTAGCTTAATATGTGGCAAAATAAGGCTTCAGTTGCCTTCTTAACCTTTCCCCCATCTCCCAAAACTGCTATAATTATCACCCTTTTTGTACAGCTAACCCTCATCTCCTCTATCCTCTCCAACCAGCACATCATATCTAGCTTGCCCTTGAATGTATCATTGCCATCCAACTTTGTGCACATCTCTCTAATCACTCCCTATTTAAATCTCTTCAATGTGGTTTCTGTTTCAAGACCATGTATCTTCCTGATTCATCTTTGTGGCAACATCCTTTCATGGTTCTATTCCTACTGTCTCATTCCTATAGTCAGCACATTTCCTGCAATGGCTTCTCCTATCATTCTCACATGGTCGCCTTTGCTATGCCACAATGGCAAGATCGCTGTACAGATGGAAACATTGGCAGCATTATTATAACATTATAGATTAGGGGTGAAACTCCTCTCTTAACAAAGAACAGGAGAGTGCTGATTTTTCTTGGTAATAATGGCCTGCCAATCAAATCTCAAGAACGTGTGGCTTTAAAGTGTACGATTTCTGAGAACACAATTAATTATGGGCATTCATTAAGTTTTGCTAAAAGGGATATTTCACTGCCATATGTAAGAAATAAACTTTGTAGGATGTTTACCAAAGAAGCTTAAGTATCAATATATTTGGTTGCAAACTTCTTCCTGAACTGCACTTTTCACATTGATTTAGAAACCAATGACCTTTTGTTCTCTTGCTAAATACATTAATCAATGCTGTTTTAATCAAGTAAGAGGATTTTGGAAAGAAAAATGAAAACAGGATGTAACTTTTAAATATTGACAAAATGGTGCATTTTAGAGTCTGCAAGAAAGGCAAATTTACTTTTGTTTGGTCACTGTTGTACAAGTGAAATGTCAGTTTCAAAATAGCTAAATACAAACATAACCTTGAAGGTCCTTCAACAATAATTACTAACAATAATCTGCTAAACTCGTAAATTTAACACTGTGCTTTTAGTGAAATAATGGTTTGGTTTAGCGCAAGGGTTGCAGTTTCAATTTTCATAGCCCCAATTTGAATTCAAGGCAGGAATTGGGGATGCGAGGACCGAAGTTGCACAAACTCAACATAGTAGTAGGACAAATATACTCTACAGGATCACCAAATGTGGGCTTAGAGCTCATGTCCATTGTAAATAACAATGAATAAATCTAGATCTTATTAGAAACATAGGAAGGAACATAGGAGCAGGAGTAGGCCTTTCAGCCCCTCGAGCCTGCTCCGTCATTCAATTAGATCATGGCTGATCTGTATCTTAACTCCATCTACCTGCTTTGGTTCCATAACCCTTAATACCCTTTCCTAACAAAAATCTATCAATCTCAGTTTTGACATTTTCAATTGATCCAGCCTCAACAGCTTTTTGGGGAGAGAGTTCCAGATTTTTTTTTAAAATTTCCTCTTTGTACAGAAAGTATTTGTTGGATAGGATTATGGAAAGTGAATCAGTGCTGGAAGGGGCCTGAAGGTCAACTTGAGTAGAGTGACAGCATGGGTGTTCATATGGGAAACCAAATTGGGCACAAGCAGGATGTGCCGATTGCTGGAAGTAGCTGTCTATTATAGAAATCGGCTCCAATCTCTGCCATTTCAGCCGGTTATGCCATGAACAGCCATTTATATTATTTTTAGTCAGTATGACATGCATGAAATCCATCATGATGCTCAGGAGCCACCAACCAAGCTGCTGAGAAATCCATACAGTTAGACTTTCTATTCACAGTTCATATTCTTGTCCTATAGGAACACACATCACATTCCAGGATGCATAATGTACTCCATTAAATATATATTTTTTATTCATTCATGGGATGTGGGCATCGCTGGCAAGGCCAGCATTTATTGTCCATCCCTAATTGCCCTTGAGAAGGTGGTGGTGAGCCGCCTTCTTGAACCGCTGCAGTCCGTGTGGTGAAGGTACTCCCACAGTGCTGTTAGGGAGCGAGTTCCAGGATTTTGACCCAGTGACGATGAAGGAACGGCGATATATTTCCAAGTCAGGATGGTGTGTGACTTGGAGGGGAACTTGAAGGTGATGGTGTTCCCATGCGCCAGCAGCCCTTGTCCTTCTAGGTGGTAGTGGTCGCGGCTTTGCGGGGTGCTGTCAAAGAAGCCTTGGCGAGTTGCTGCAGTGCATCTTGTAGATGGTACACACTGTAGCCACGATATGCTGGTGGTGGAGGGAGTGAATGTTTAAGGTGGTGGATGGGGTGCCAATCAAGCAAGCTGCTTTGTCCTGGATGGTGTCAAACTTATGAGTGTTGTTGGAGCTACACTCATCCATGCAAGTGGTGAGTATTCCATCACACTCTTGATTTGTGCCTTGTAGCTGGTGGAAAGACGTTGGGGCATCAGGAGATAAGTCACTCGCCACAGAATACCCAGCCAATGACCTGCTCTTGTAGCCAGTATATTTATTTGGCTGGTCCAGTTAAGTTTCTGGTCAATGGTGATCCCCAGGATGTTGATAGTGGGGGATTTGGTGATGGTAACCCATTGAATGTCAAGGGGAGGTGGCTAGAATCTCTCTTGTTGGAAATGGTTATTGCCTGGCACTTGTGGGAGCGAATGTTACTTGCCATTTATCAGCCCAAGCCTGAATCTTGTCCAGGTCTTGCTGCATGCGAGCACGGACTGCTTCATTTTCTGAGGAGTTGCGAATGGAACTGAACACTGTGCAGTCATCAGCGAACATTCCCACTTCTGACCTTATGATGGAGGGAAGGTCATTGATGAAGCAAGTGAAGATGGTTGGGCCTAGGACACTGCCCTGAAGAACTCCTGCAGTGATGTCCTGGGGATGAGATGATTGACCTCCAACAATCACATCCATCTTCCTTTGTGCTAGGTATGACTCCAGCCAGTGGAGTGTTTTCCCCCGATTTCCATTGACTTCAATTTTACTAGGGCTCCTTGATGCCACACTCGGTCAAATGCTGCCTTAATGTCATGGGAAGTCCCTCTCACTTCACCTCTAGAATTTAGCTCTTTTGTCCATGCTTGGACCAAGGCTGTAATGAGGTCTGGAGCTGAGTGGTCCTGGCGGAACCCAAACTGAGCATCGGTAAGCAGGTTATTGGTGAGTAAATGACGCTCAGTAGCACTATTATTGGTTCAACCAATTGGAAGTGCAGAGCTTTACAACTGCTGCTTGCTTTTTTGGAGCCCAATCATGGAACCTGTGTACCAGGTTACTCATCACCAACTGTGTCATGTAAGTGACTGTGTCAGGCATGTGCCTGTTTTGAGGCTGACTCCCTTCCAGGGTACTCAATCTCACCCTCTGCAACTGCTTCTCTTTTTTTTGCCACAAATCCAGTTTCCAGTTTCTTCTGAATCTCACAGATGGGCGAGAGGCAGCCCTTCTGTTACATGCCAAGGGGTTCTGAACAATTAAGGAGAACTGTTCGGACAATTATCTTATATGGCATAAGTTTAGTCTGCCATTATTGAAGAATGATGAAAAAGACCAAAATGCCTTTTTGCCCCTTCTCAGGCTGGTTCAAAAGGACTTCGACCCAGCTGAAGTTGACATTCATCAGGATCTCAGGTGCATATGAATCAACAGTTGGGTCATTTGCCACACTGATCACAATAGCTTTAAACAACTAAAGGAGGTAACATCCATGCCATAATAAAATACTAATTAGGCCATACACAAACTAATCAACTTTACGACATATTAAAATGACTCAAGAAGCCGGGTGAGGACATAACCCTATTTGGCTGTGATGTCCTCCATAGTTAGACAAGCTGCCAGTATTCAGTGTCAAGGCTCATGCATGAAGAGTGGTACTTGAGTAAGGTGCCAAAGTGTTGCTGACACCCATGGAACCATACCCCAGTGAGGAAACCAAGACATTTAGGAGAGGTGGGGAAATTGGAAAATTTTAATGAATAAAAGAATCAAAAAGCAATATGGGACCTGCTCTTTCTCCAAACTGTCCTGCAGTTGGTTTTATTCCCAGTGAGCAAAGCTATTAAAATGCAGGATCGCTAGGTTCTAGTTTTTAATGTTACTTTGACGTATACCACTCATAATTAAATCTTGACACAGTTTGTCATAAGTAGAATTTCATGATGCAGTTGGAAAAACACTTACCTCTTAATATTGTACAATAAATCTTAGTCATTTTTGTAACAATTAATCATGTAGAATCATATTGTTCAGAACAGTAAATGTTTATTTAATAGCAGTACGTGTTGATAGTCAAGGCAAACACTGACTGAGCTTTCATTGACCAATTGACTTTTATTGATTAGCAAACTTACATTTGTGGTTTCAAGTAGAAAATGTACTGGCACAGCAAGGTCAAGCTTTTTTTTAATCATTAAAGGTCAACTGGTCAAGTGAAAAAATGACATAGCACTGTTCTCCCAGCAAATAGAGTGGATCTTTTTGCTTCAAATTTATCAATCTTGCATGATGTGGCTCTGGCGAAATGATGGAAAACATTTACTGATGTGAAAGTTCACTGATAACTTTCTGGTAAATCAATTGCAAGCAATGTCTTTGTGGTAGAAGGAAAACATTTATTGTGATTTGCCAATATCAAATGCTGATACACATTGATTTCATTTATGTCTTCAATGTACTTTATATTAAATTAAGCCTCATTTTAACAAATTGACATGAAACTATAGGAACAAACAGTTACTTTACCAGCAGCATGGCACATTAGGGATATTTAGTTTCTGATCTGTTAAGATTCTAATCAATAACTAATCAACCATTAATTAGCCCCCAGTTAATTATATTTGTGTTTCACTATTTATACTACCTTTAGAATTCTGCCAAATAAAACCTCTACTTATTAACTCTGCACAAAATACCAATGCTTTACTTAACACTTTGCTGAGAAGAACTCTCCCAGACAATGACACTGTCTGGAACATGCATGCCTTGTATGCAGAAGTTAAAATTCATAAGGGTACCCATCACTTGATAAGCTAGGGTGATTGTAGCATGGATTAGACTGTGAGAAATGTGAGCCCCACTTTCATCCAACTATACTTTCTCTAAACCCTGGAAATTACTGTGTGCAGTGCTATCATATGAATGCAAAATGTTCTCATATCAAATCCTCTTTCTGCTATTTTAATAGAACCATTTATTTGAAATAGTTTAATGTCTCTAATTAAAATTACAGAGAAAGTAATTTGATATGAAGGTGTTAACTTTTCAGTCACTTACATTTCACACAACAATTTGCACGTTTATGTGTGTCCACTAGGGTCAGTTTTAAGAAACATCTGTCCTGCTTCCAGTTGTCTCCAGATACACCTGTTGCGATGTCATCTAACAACAAAAGGCTCAGTTCGCAAAATGCCAAAGCTGTTTTTTTTAAATAGGTGGTATTTCCATTTGTACCATTCCTTGTGTTTGTGAAGTATTCTGTCATTTTTTTGATGCAGAAGTAATTGGATTATAGTTGCAACATACACTTTGTAACAAATGAAAAGGAATTAGAGTGAATAAATCTCATGCAGTGGAGAATGTCTGCAACTCAAAAATATTTGTGGCTCAAATAATGAGTGGTAAAGTTATTCTGACTTTTAGGTAGATCATCGGGGAGGCCACATTTGGAACACCAGATGCAGCTTTGAGCACCCCAAGTTAGAAAGGGTTCAGAGAAGAGCACAAAGTATGATTCTGAGACTTAGGATTCTAATGGGATGGAATTCTTCCTGTCAATAATTTTATTGAAAAAGTTGGCATGGGTACTGTGAAATGTGGAAATAACATTGCATCGTTTACTTCCACTTTACCTAATAGCAGGGCTGATTTTACAAAATCACACTCACAGTGGGCAAGGTTACCCACTTTGAGTGTGATTTTATAAAACCAGGCCTGTTATTAAGTAAGTTGGAGGAAAATAATGCAAATGGGGCACATATCTTAATCACAATTCTAGTTACTGCTTATCCGCAGGTAAATCATGTGCAAGCAGACAATTAATTGCATCTCCTTGAGTATTCTCTTTAAACTAATGTACTGAATTTCATGATGTACCGTCATTAACAGTGTACTGTATTGAAGATGTGTTTAAAAAGCCTTCCATGCAAGGTTTTAGTGTACAGTATTTGGAAAAGATATTTGGACCAGGTTGCGAAATAGGCACTAATCAGTATTCAGTGTAATTCCACAGTTTATCAAATTAGGTTGCAAATACACGTAGCTAATACAACACGGTGGCAACACGGTGGCATAGTGGTTAGCACTGGTGCCTCACAGCACCAGGGACCCGGATTCGAATCTGACCTCGGGTGACTGTCTGTGTGGAGTTTGCACATTCTCCCCGTGTCTGCGTGGGTTTCCTCCGGGTGCTCCGGTTTCCTCCCACAGTCCAAAAATGTGCGGGTTAGGTTGATTTGGCTATGATAAATTGACCCTTAGTGTTCGGGGGGGATTAAATATGTGGGGTTATGAGGATAGGATGGGATATGTTAGGGGGAATTAAATACGTGGGGTTACAGGGGTAGGGTGGGATATGTGTACTGTGGGGATTAAAGCAGGGACAGGGTACTGGATTTGGATGATCAGCCATGATCGTATTGAATGGTGGAGCAGGCTCGACGGGCCGAATGGCCTACTCCTGCTCCTAGATTCTATGTTTCTATGTTTCCAAATAAGCTAAAGGGAGTTTTACCTGATTGCTCAAGCTGAAATATACAAAATATCAGTAATATTTTTGTGTAATAGATTTTTATGATACTCGAATATCATACAATTAAAGCTTAAAGTCTGTATCAACTATTATTCACAAATCTTACCAAACTATTGAAAACCATTGCAGGCTCGCAGAAAGGAATCATTTGAGATTATTGGCAAAACCAAAACCACTATTAATACATATTAATTTTTACTCAAATAAGTATGCTGTGACTTTTGTTATATTATTGGCCTGGATTTTGTGGTAAAAATAACAGTAAGGCTATCAGTGCTCACCATTATTAAAGTGTAAGTCGGACAATAATTTTAAAAACTTTTTCTTTCTGTCTCTTTTATCTCTCTCTTTTAATCCCATCTTTCTTTCCCTCTCTTTATTTCACTTTCTGTACATGATATGGCATTGTATTAAATATTCTAACTGACACTTCCTGGTTCAGACTCTGCCTAGCGCAGTAAGAATTCTTTAATCTGATTGGTTAAAGAGATACATAGTTGCTTGCCCTGTTCACACAGGCCCCAGATCCCATGTAGAGGGCACTGCACCGAAATGGCTTTCTAATCATAGCAAGCTCCAGTGCAAAATCCCATAGGAAGTCTGTGGGCAGCCGCAAGTGTAATGAACAGCTGGCATCATTCGTTCGCCGCTGACCGCAAAATCCAGGCCTTTATATATTGTACTCAAAGGAGACCGAATATAGAAAAGATTTTTAAAAAGCTTTACTAAAGAAATGTTGACTTTATCAATAAAGGCTAATGGAAACATTGAGAAACAGGATATAATTTAAATCTTAATCACCCTGAAATGTTGTTAATTAATTGTTTTCTTACCGGGAACCTAACGATATTTAGGTTATGCTGGTAGATGTGATATTATACATGGGAAGTTTATATATTTCATGTTACTGAAACAAAAGTCATCTTCAGGACCCTAAACATTTATCAATTTACATTTAGTTTACGACAGATCAGTCATGTTACAATAGTGAAGGATGAAACAAGTGCACTGTTCACCAATCTGATTATAGTAAACAAGTGCTAGTGTTTAAATATTAACTCACTGATAAAGATTGATGATGTGGCAACCAATTGCTCCAATCTCTATCCTCCATTCCCTATGTCCAGCGGTTGAAACATATAAAAAAGAGTAATAAAGACTTGGGAAAGACTTTGAGAGAAAGGACAAGATGTGTAGTGAGAAATCAGCAAAGAAAACTCACTTCTTAAGCACCATGAAACTGATTTTGGTGCTTCTTTTCTGCATCGCAGCAGCTCAAGGTGAAATTCCCGAATATGATGATGAAAACGATGACTCTGAAACACCAGAAGCTATGGTAAGAAATTTAACTTATGTTGTGCTGTAAAGTCTGTGGTTACTTCACTGCACAACACACACATTTGTACTTTAGTGCTCTTTTGCAAAGTTCAAACTTTTTTTTTCTGACATTCAGAAATGAGGACAATGCCAATATCCCATAGCTTATCAAGTTTAAATCCACAGAACTCTTAAGAAAAGAACACTGATAGGTTGCCCGTGTGTGAGAATTTTTTTTTTGCATTATATCCACCAGTCAATATGCAATTATACATTGCTGTGAAGTGGTTTAAGCTGTTCAATAATTCAGAATGTGCAGTATAAATGGCATCTGAAATAGTGTGAATTGGGTTTTGACTTTGGGTGTGAGTCTCAAACCACCAGGTGTTTCCACTGCTGCAATATACAACCAACTAGTGTGAGATAACAATTTAAAAAAAATTAAATTAAAGGTTGAAAAATTCCCTGGGGCTGCAATTATATTGTGTGTTTTTAAGCACTGGTGTTTGGTGCATTCGCTAAAATAAATGGATGAACTCCTCCATTAAAATAGCAAAGTAACCGCATGTGAACACATTAACCATTCATGTGCTAATATCATACAGCTTAATTTCCAGTCTAATTCTTCAGCCTTAGTAAAGAGCCGACTGTTCTGCAAATCCTTTGCTAATATTAAAAATCACATCAACATTCCAATGCTAGTTAGAAGATCCCCTTGTATGTGTTTAAATATTCAGGGGCAGAGTTCCGCTTTTCCTTGACAAGAGTAGTACGGAGCTGGCAGTATAACTCAGTGCCGCTGATTTGCACAGCTGTGGAAGCAAGTGCTGGTCTCGTATATCTGCAGCATAATAGCAGCCCTAGTTACCAGAGCCATTTCTGACTCTCTGTAAATTTGACATATTCATGTCATGCAGGAGATTTTCGTCACAGCAGCATTTTTGGAAACACATTCTAATTTTTTTTTCTCTTTCTATGGAGCAATGAAAATCACAATGTTTGAGGCCTTATGGCCACGAATTTAATATTTTATCCCCCACTAACAGGGTATTCATGATGTCAACCTATTGCTGCTGGAGGTATTTCACATGAGCCAGAGTTGAGTTTTAAAGCACTTGCTATGCTTGTAATAATCTACATTAAAGCTAAATTTAAAAAAAAAGTAAATGTTGGAAGCAATGTCATCATCAGTCATCGAAAGAGCACATACAATGTTAAAGAGTGAAATACTTAAGAGCCTTTCCTTATGTCTGCAGTAAACCAAATTCCTGCAATCTATCCAGACTTCAAGCTAAAACATATTTGATTCCTACAAAAATTTTGATTAAAATATAATCCATTAAAAACATTTGAGAAAGAACTATTTTCTCAAAATTGCCTTTATTGCCCCACACACTATCTGATATTGGCAAAGAAATGATAATAATGTAATAGAGCTTGTATAAGTATACCAAACTTGGCCTTTTAATGTCAATTTTCTTCTGCCTTAAATCCACATTGCAGTTTAGATTATAGAAACATAGAAACATAGAAACATAGAATCTAGGAGCAGGAGTAGGCCATTCGGCCCGTCGAGCCTGCTCCACCATTCAATACGATCATGGCTGATCATTCAAATCCAGCACCCTGTCCCTGCTTTAATCCCCACAGTACACATATCCCACCCAACCCCCGTAACCCCACGTATTTAATTCCCCCTAACATATCCCATCCTATCCCCATAACCCCACGTATTTAATTCCCCCTAACATATCCCATCCTATCCCCATAACCCCACATATTTAATCCCCCCCCCCCTAACACTAAGGGTCAATTTATCATAGCCAAATCAACCTAACCCGCACATATATGAATATAGTCAGGGTGTTGGGGGTGGGGTTGGGGTTGGGGGGGTCTGTGCCTGTATAGGCACAACAAAGGCACTTGCCCCGACTGCCAGACATTCAGAGCAACACCATGTTGCTCCAGTGGCCGAGTCTAAGGCCCTTGTAGAGCCGAAGAAAACAACCATGAGTATTTCTTAATTTACATGAAGGCAAACTTGCCCATTAATTTTAAGGTAAACAGTGCCTTGCCAAGAAGCTTTTTGGGGGTCTTAGTAAGGCCCAGTAAGGGATCAATGTCTGCTGTCAGGTGATGTAGGTCCCCTTGGACTTCTTGGTGTCATCCTGGGTGGAATTTCAGAGGTAGTCCTGGAAAGCACTTAGACATGTCCATAAAGCTATGTATCAAGGGTGGGGTGGGGGTGTGAGAGGGGGGCTGGCAAAGTTTACAGTATAACTCATTTTGATTGTGTATATCTATTCTCATCCTATGGAGTGAATTAAGTTTAAAATATCTTGCTTATATTAAACCATATTAAAAATGTATTAATATAGATGAGGAAGCGAAAATAAGAACTTGCATTTATATAGCGCCTTTCATGGCTTCAGGATGTTCCAAAGCATTTCACGTCCAATTAATTACTTTTGAAATGTAATTACTAATATTATGCAGACAAACACATTTACCAATTTGCACACAGCAAGGTCCCACAGACATGAATGATCATAACCGATTATCTGGTCATTATCACATTGTTGATTGTGGGAGCTTGCTGTGCAAAAATTGGCTGCTGCGTTTCCCACATTACAACAGTGACTACACCCCAAAAGTACTTAATTGGCTGGAAAGCGCTTTAAAACATCTGGTGGTTGTGAAAGGCGCTATAGAAATGCAAGTCTTTCTTTCTTTCTTTTTTAACCTGGATTTTTGGAAATGTTGGTTGAGGAACAAATGTTGTCCAGCACAGATGAATGGGAGACTCTTTTTCTGCGGCAGAGTTAGGCGCGAGAAAATCTATGCATTTCTTTTTGATTTGATTTCCTTGAACTAAAGAAGTAAATAAAAATGAAGAAGAAAGAAGCCAGAAAGGAGAAAGGCATATAAGTGGTGCTGTTGTGTCACTCAATGTTCTGATTATTATCCCACAGGCTGAAAAGACTGATCCTCGTGGCCACAGAGGTGGTATAGTTAGCAGTTCCCAGGGCACAAATCCTCAGCCAAGTAACCCTGGTAGATTTGAAAGCAGCACCAGAAGATCTAGGTACCAGACCAGTCCCAGTCGCAGTTCCGAGCAACCCACAGTTCGTAGCATCAAGATATATCATGACGCAGGAGGATGCAAACATCTCTCTGAGGATAAGGTAAGGAGAGAGAGAATGAGACAGAAAAACATGAGAGCTTGTGAAAAAAGAAGTGTTTGAGAAAGAGAATGCAGAAATATACGGCCAATTTTCCGCTGCTTTGAGCCCCAATTACATCTAATTTCAGGACAGCGTGCAGAGGAAAATTGGGCCTATATTTCTGCAGTCTCTTTCTCAAACACTTCTGGGATTTTTTGCACCCTGATTGCAATACCCATCAAATTCTGGGGTTTGATTTATTGTGCCTGAGACAGGCATTGCTATTGAAAGTATATATTTATAGGGGTCACATTATGACATTGATGCCCGCCACCAGCATTCCTCCATTTCCGCTGATCGTAGGTCAGGTGCAGCTTGCCCCCATTTAAGCGTGAGCTGGGCCAGGGAATGCTGTATTTTCAGATCTACTTTCTCTTAAAGTGACAGGCTGTCAGTTTTTCAACACATCTTGCTTTGGGTCAAAGAATTGCTGACATTAATCAGCTTTGTTCCTGGAGGAGCGGAGTTCAGACCCCAAATTTTAGGGGAGATCTGGTGAGGGGTGGGAGCCCTCCATCCCCCTTTAGTATTATGTGAGTTCCATTTCGGATCCCATTTTCCCTGACATATGTGAAGGAAGAGGAGGAAATTGGAAAGCGAGCACGTTTGGATACCAGGGAATGTGAGGCATCATAGGAGGAGGAGGGCACCGATCTGCTGTTACCGTCAGACTAATCTATTGGTCCTGCAGCACCTTTCTTAAATTTACTACTACTACAACAACTTGCATTTAATGTAGGAAAAAACATCCCAAGTCATTTAACGGAGGCATAAGGCAAGAAAAAACAGACACCAAGCCAAGAATGGAGATACTAGCAGGGGTGATCAAATACTTGGTCAAAGAGGTGAGTTTTAAGGAGAGTCTTAATGGAGGAGAAGGAGTTGGAGAGATGGAAATGTTTAGGGAGGGAATTCAAGAGTGTAGGGCCTAGATGGTCGAAGGCACGGCCGTCAACAGAGTGGGGGCAAAGAAATTGGTGATGTACATGGGGCCAGAGTCAGTGGAACAGAGAATTCAGGGATGGGATGTCGCACTGGTGGAAGTTATACAGATAAGAAGGGGTAGGTTCAGAATTAAACATGAGGATGTGAATTTTAAATTTAGGAGACCAGGAGCCAACATTGTACAGGGGTGCTGGGCAAGTGGGATTTGGTGTGGGATAGGATATATGCAGCAGAGTTTTGGATGAGCTGGCGCTTCTGGAGGGTGTAGGATGAGAAGCCAGCCAGGAGAGCATAGGAATAGTTGAGTCTGGAAGTGACAAAGACATGAACAAAGTTTTCAGTGGCAGCTGAAGTAGGGGCAGAGGTGGGTGATGTTATGAAGGTGGAAGTAAGTGGTCTTTGTTATGGAGAGGATATGGCATTGGAAGTTCATCTCAGGATTGAATAGGACATCGACGTAGCTAACAATCTGGTACAGCCTGAGAGAGAAACTGAGGCAAGGGATGGATTTGGTGGTGTGTTAATGGAGTTTGTGACTGTGGCCAAAGACAGTAGCTTCAGTCTTCCCAATAGATAGCTGGAAGAAACTGCAGTTCATCCAAGACTGGATGTTGGACAATCAGTCTGATGCAGTTGAGGGGTTGAGAGGTGGTGGAGAGCTAGAGCCGATTGTCAAGGTGCACAAGGAGCAGTGCCTCCGCAGGCTTAGATTCACAAGAAGTTAGTCCAAACTCGATTCAATCATTGGAGGAGGACCTGCGCCACACAACAGGGCAGCCATAGCATTGCTAATGCCAGTCTAGGTCTCGGTGTCTTACATTTTTTCATCTCAGATATTTCCTTGGACCTACCGGGGACA
The DNA here is from genome assembly GCA_030390025.1 of Squalus acanthias. Taxonomy (NCBI): domain Eukaryota; kingdom Metazoa; phylum Chordata; class Chondrichthyes; order Squaliformes; family Squalidae; genus Squalus; species Squalus acanthias. The sequence goes on along the minus strand of CM059426.1, from coordinate 149,595,472 downwards.
TCAGTCACATCTATCAGTCAGCAGTGCATCACTGCATAAAGCAGGAGACTGATACTTTGTACCCAAAATCAAATTACATTTTGCATGTACCCCAGAAAGCAGTAGGTACAGGCCTCAGATTCTTTAGAATGACAGGATTTCCCAAAGGCCAGGGGCTGGTAGACTGCATGCATATTGCCCTTTGTGCTCTGTCCAAAAAGAGTGTTCTTACAGGAATCGTAAGGGCTACTAGTCCGTCTATGTGTAACTTATTTATGGCTAGTTGTGCTGCATCATGCAAATCACAGGCAAACTTCCAAGCAGCATTCGTGATGGTTAGCATTCCCAGACACATGGGAGAGACAAATTGTCCCCAAAGTGTGAGGATACAAATGAAAGAACAAAGAGACCGATTAAAAAGGTCTATTTTCCTCTGCTTTGAGGCCAGGCAATGCTAATTCCCCAAGCATAAAAAAGGAAAAAAAGGGTAAGAGAGCAAGCTGCCAGATCTCCATCCCCTTTGCATTGCACAGGGATTTCCTTGGTGAAGTGCTTGCCTAATAGCAGCCACTAACACTGAGATCAAATGTTGATGAGGCTGTAGAGTAGGAGATCTAAAAGGGGCAGACAGCAAGGACATTGACTGCTCAAGAAGGTAAGTGCCCTTTTTCTCACAGGAGTAACAAAGTGATTGTGCAGCTGGAGGCCTTCTGACTTCTGTTTTTGGATAGCATCCAGAAGTACTTGCAGCTGTGGCCAGACACCTGATTCTGAGTACAAGTCCTTGCCAAGGAGAAGGCATGTGCCTGGTGAACGTTTCGCATCTGGTAATGACCTGAACCTTAAAATACAGGTGGGTTCAGGACATGTCAGGCGAAGCACACTTTGGGTGGACTCTGTCTTACTTATAGCCTTCCGGGGAGAGGCAAGGAAATTGGTCCCAAAATATTCAAATTACAAAGTATCTGTTTTATCTAATTAAGGCCAGATTAATCGCAATCCTTGCATCAGAACGTTGCATGACAGATGTAAAAAAGTGATATGGTCATTTTTATTATTGAAATAAACTGAGCTTTAGAAGACAAGTTGTAATCTCATTCTGAATGAAAGCTAAACAGGTTTTTACCTAAGATTATAATAATCAATTCAGTTTTCCTAACCATTCTGACATAAATCCTTGTTCATATCTATTTAACTTATCAATTTCTGTTGAAGGGAGTGCTGTGTCCAAATGGCTGTGAACTGAGGACTAGTCTTTTGAAGGAAGAAAGAAATATGAATCCAGTCATTGAAGACTTAAAACTGAAAGTTTCAAATCTTACCCAGTCTACAAATACGATTCACATTTATGTGGAAAAGGTAGATCGTGAGATGCAACAGAGGCAATCACAATACACAGGTACAAGTTTCTTGTTTTTTAGTAAGCAACTCATTCATTGTCTAATTTATACAATCTGCAGTAATACACATACATCTTTGCAGGTAATAATCAAATAGTGAGTTCATACAATACAGAGTTGGAGGAACGTTTTGCATTGATTAAAGAAAAGGTAGAGACGACTCTTCCCTCGACCATCCGCATGATGCGTTCTCTTGTGGACAATCTCAAAGAGAAGCTGCAAAAGCTTGAACGAACAGTATTGACACAGAAAGAGTACTGTAAACACCCGTGCACAGTTTCCTGCAATATACCAGTAGTATCAGGCAAAGGTATGTACATTTAAAAAATAATTTCAAATATTATATATCTTTCAGTTTTCCCTATTAAAAGATAAAATTGGTTACATCTTTATTTTGCAGAATGTAACGACATTTACGAAAAAGGTGGTAGAACGTCTCAACTCTATTTAATCCAACCAGATTCTTTCAAATCACCCTACAAAGTTTACTGTGACATGACAACAGCAGAAGGAGGTACCCATTTTGTGCTTCATGGTGCACAAGATATTATCTGTTAATGAATAACTTTAACTTCTGTATATCATTTAATACTGCTCCTTTTGTATTTGTAACAATACAAATGTTTTCCAGGATGGGCACTGATTCAAAATAGACAAGACGGTAGTGTTGACTTTGGCAGATCCTGGGATGCCTACAAAAAAGGATTCGGTAACATAGCATTTGATGTGGGTAAAGGTTTTTGTGATACTCCAGGTGAGATTGCTTAGAAAACTTAGCTGTTTTTTCAAACAAGCATGACGTGGCTCACTGTAGTGCGGTGGCTACCTTATAGTGAAAGATTTAAAAGGAAATCATCCACATGATGATTCAATTGCAGGGGTGTCCAAACTATGGTCCTTCGGCCACATATGGTCCTTGAGCCCGGGCAACTAGCCTCACGAAAGCCCAAGCAATTCAGTTTTACTTGCATTTATAGGAGTAATTTTATGGAAATCGTGCGCTCAGCCAGGAGCCTTGCTCACGAGGAGAGCATATCAACAATTCAAGTGCATGCTCCTATGAAGGCCCGGGAGTAAGTTGCCTACTTGTCCACTCTCTTGTCCATAGATGCTCTGTAGCCTGAGGAGACCAAGGAAACTGGAAAAAATACAAAATCAGGAATACATGTGTAATGTAATGGCTTTTAACTGTGATTATCCATTATTATTGGATAATGAATCATGGATTTCTTTGTCGCTAAGATTGAGACCATCCGTTCAGCTGCCTCTGCCACTTCCTTTCCTTTCCTTAGCCCACCGGGCCAAACTTCCTCTAAGGTTCCCCCCTGCCTTAGCCCTGAACTCACATCTTTCCCCAGTTTCTCCCCTATCTCCCCTCATGACCTCTCCGCGCTCATCTTGTCCATGAGACCCACTTCCTGCTCCCTTGACCCTATTCCCACCAAGCTGCTGACCACCCAATTTCTTTTTCTGGCTCCAATGTTAGCTGACATTGTTAACGGTTCTCTCTCCTCAAGCACTGTCCCCCTTTCCCTCAAATCTGCCATCATCACTCCCTCCTCAAAAAAACAAACCTTGACCCATCCGTCCTTGCAAACTACCTCCCCATCTCCAACCTCCCTTTCCTCTTCAAAGTCCTTGAACATGTTGTCATCTCCCAGATCTGTGCCCAGCTTTCCCGCAACTCCATGTTTGAATCCCTCAAATCAGGTTTCCGCCCTTGCCACAGTACCGAAACGGCTCTCATCAAAGTCTCAAATGACATCCTTTGTGACTATGCCAAAGGTAAACTATCCCTCCTTGTCCTTCTTGACTTGTCTGCAGCCTTTGACATGATTGACCACTCCATCCTTCTCCAACGCCTCTCCACCGTCGTTCAGCTGGGTGGGACTGTACTCGCCTGGTTCCATTTTTATCTATCTAATCGTAGCCAGAGAATCACCTGCAACAGCTTCTCTTCCTGCTCCTGCATCGTTACCTTTGGTGTCCCCCAAGGATCTATCTTTGTCCCCCTCCTATTTCTCATCTACATGTTGCCCCTTGGCAATATCATCCGAAAACACAGCATCAGTTTCCACATGTATGCTGATGACACCCAGCTCTACCTCACTACCACTTCTCTTGACTCCTCCATGGTCTCTAAATTGTCAGACTGATTGTCCGACATCCAGTTCTGGATGAGCAGAAATTTTCTCCAATTAAATATTGGGAAGACTGAAGCCATTGTTTTTAGTCCCTGCCACAAACTCCGTTCCCTAGCTATTGACTCCATCCCTCTCCCTAGCATCTGTCTGAGGCTGAACCACACTCTTCGCAAACTTGGTGTCATATTCAACCCTGAAATGAGCTTCCGACCACATATCTGCAGCATAACTAAGAACGCCTATTTCCACCTCTGTAACATCGCCCATCTCCACCCTTGTCTCAGCTCATCTGCTGCTGAAACCCTCATCCATGCCTTTGTTACCTCTAGACTTGACTATTCCAACACACTCCTGGCTGGCCTCCCACATTCTACCCTATGTAAACTTGAGGTGATCCAAAACTCGGCTGCCCGTGTCCTAACTCACACCAAGTCCCGTTCACTCTTCACTCCTGTGCTCGCTGACCTACATTGGCTCCAAGTTAAGCAATGCCTCGATTTCAAAATTCTCATCCTTGTTTTCAAATCTCTCCATGGCCTCGCCCCTCCCTATCTCTGTAATCTCCTTCAGCCCCACAACCCCGCGAGGTATCTGCGCTCCTCTAATTCTGCCCTCTTGAGCATCCCTGATTATAATCGCTCAACCATTGGTGGCCGTGCCTTCTGTTGCCTAGGCCCTAAGCTCTGGAATTCCCTGCCTAAACCTCTCTGCCTCTCTATCCTCCTTTAAGACGCTCCTTAAAACCTACCTCTTTGACCAAGCTTTTGGTTACCTGGCCTAATTTCCCTTATGTGGCTCGGTGTCAAATTTTTTGTCTTATAACACTCCTGTGCAGCGCCTTGGGACGTTTTACTACGTTAAAGGCGCTATATAAATACAAGTTGTTGTTGTTATTATTGACAGCAAACATCAGGACTCCGAAAATGAGCAGGCCATCTGGTACACTCCTCCTATGACTCCAGTGGGAGTGTGGCCGAAGGACCAGGAAATAGGCTAGCATGACTTTACACCAAGTCTTAGCCTGAACTGATAGGTTCCAAGGGGCCTTGTCTGGGGTGGAACCTCAATTTCCCCCCAAACATGGCCTTCTGCATCTGAGGGAATGGGGCTGGGGGCAGGGGCTCCTTATGCTGGGAGTTCCTGCTTCCTTGGCCTCAGTGGGACCTGGATGTACGGTGGAGGCTGGTACACCTAGTGAGATGAGGTGTACCAACCTTCAGAAGGGTGCAAGTGGGCCCTAATGGGGGTTCCACGTGACCTGGACACCCGAAGAATGGGTCAAAAAAAAATTCTGTGTATCATTTTTAATGTTCTGCCTCCTTACAAAGGGGGTCAAAAAGGACAAGAAATCATTTCCTGGGGTGGAAGGATTATCACAATGCTCCTCTGTCACCCTCAGATGACAACAGGAGTTTCTGGACTGTGTAGGCTAGTGGGTGCCTGAGATGTGTCTCTAGCAGCACGAGCACTCACTGGCCCCATGCTAATTGGATGCCTTCCCCTGACCCTGCATATTCTAACTGTGTAAGTGCTGGAGGGCACCTGTGGGTTCAATAGAGCAGTTAAGTGCCAGGATTGCTTCCCTGACATTGGTTTGTCACAGTTATTAGGCCACGTTAAAAGATGTTTGCAATCACCCTTCATTAGAACTGCAGGAAACCTCATTACCCTACCATGTCGTACAGCAGAGAAGAAAACAAATGGATTTGAAAGATAAGAATTCTGAATGCTGAAAACCTGAAATAAAAACAGAAAATGCTAGAATTTCACAGCATCTGAAAGAACAAGACTGGTTAATATTTCAGTTAGACTTTCATCAAAACTGAAGTTACTGAGTTCAGATTAAGGGATGCATCCAAAGTGTTAATTTATCTTTCTCTTTCAGATACTGATTGACCTATCGTGAATTTTCAGCATTTTCTGTTTGAACTGAACTTTAACTACAGCTGCTGCTAGCAGTTAATAATTGAACTCATTGCTTTGCTGTGTAGAATCTTTTTTTTTACCAAAAAAGATCACAATGGAGAAAAGTGGGAATATTCGTAACTGAGATCCATTCCCCTCCCCTCCCCACCCCACCCCACCAAAAGTATTGACTTCTATTTGGGTCATGGATCCATGAAACTCATTCCCCTTTGCTAATTCACCCAAGGGACTATACTTGATGTGTGAGCACTGCTAGGATATGCAGCTGTGGGAAGAGGCATCTAAGCCAAGCTTAATCCTATTCTCAGCTGACGTCCCCACATATAAACTTCCCAGGATGGGCCACTGGACTGTGATCAGGAGCACGAACCCTGGATGATTTTCCTCTCCCTAATCCAGGGGTTCTGAGCCCAACTGAGATCTGTTAACTCAGCCAAAATCAGAGATCAAAAGTAGGACCTTCCTGGTCTGCACTGAAACCTCTTTGGCAGAGCATAGTGTACTTTATTTTTCTGATATTCTGTGGGATCACAGTTGCTCTTTTTATAAAATTTTCTCCAGGTGAATATTGGCTTGGAAATGATCAGATCAGCCAATTGACAAAATTGAAACCTACAGAGCTCGTTTTTGAGATGCAAGACTGGAAGGATGATAAATTAACGGCTCACTATAACAATTTTATAGTACAAACTGAAATCAACAAATATCGACTGTCAGTCGATGGCTACTCAGGAATGGCTGGCAATACACTTATGGATGGGGCTAAAATGCTCTTTGGGATGAACCGAACAATGACAATCCATCACAATATGATGTTCAGCACGTATGACAGAGACAACGATGGATGGTAAGTCTGGGAGAACAACTTGTCCCGAGTTCATTGTTATTAATGTTTTTAACCAGTTTTTCCTGGCGTTAAAAATCTAAGGAGTAAATTTTTGTCTTAAGCATTTAAATGCAGAAATTTGCATGCCAGCAGCACATATCAGAAACTTAGGTGTGTGCCTCCCCCAGAAAAAATTTCCATCAATTAATTTTACCATCGGTGGTAGAGCAATCAGCCACCACACGCTTGTGCTCTAAAATTCTCTTCTGAAACCCTTTGTCTCACTACCAATCACCCCATCTTAAAAAACACCCCTCAAAAGCTACCCTTTGACTGTGCCTTTGGGCACCTTCCCTAATCTTTCTTCCCTACTTCCCATTCAGGGTCCACCGCTTCTCATGTAAAGCGCCTTGGGATGATTTGGTACATGATGGGTGCTTCTTGTTGTGAATGTGGAACAAGTCTTAGGGGGGTGGCGGTCGGAGGCCTCGGGGACAGATTGGAGGCCTCAAAGTAAGATCGAAAAGGTCAGGGGGCTGTACGATAGCGGGGGCGGGGGGGGGGGGAGGCGGGGGGGATGGCGAGGCTGGGACGCTGGATCCAGCAGGTAAGTGGAAAGGCACTAACCTGCTGGATCCAGCAGTCTTCACCTTCCTTTAGCTGGCGAGTACCCTGAGGTCCGGGAAACCCCACCAGCTAGAGTTAAATTTAAAATGGTGGATCACCATGAGGCAAAGAGCCTCATTATAAAATGTAATTGCCAACCCGCCTCCTGGGAGCGGGTTGGCTGCCCGCCCCCATCCCACCTCTATTAAAACCGGAAGTGGGCGGGTTGGAGGCGTATTGGGGTTGGGAGTCAGATTTTTAACTCTTTAACCTCCCACCCGACCCCAACCCACCTGATTTTTGGGGTTAAAATTCACTCCTGTTTGACTGGTCCTTAACTGGGCATTCATTTTTTCTGGATTTAAAATGAATGGGTTAGTGACTGTGTTAAAAAAGTGCAAAACTGAATTCTACCTGAACGTATTATTTAATTCACTAGCAGAGGAAATTCAATCCCTTAAAGTTTAGCAGTGCTTGCACGATACAAGTTTATTGTTGGTGTGAAGGCGTTTTGGTTTCACATTGATGCTAAACTTATAGAATATAAATTGAGTATTAAGGCCAAACAGAGTCTGCGGTGAAGTGGAGTGAGACTCTCTCTTCCAGGAAGCCTCACTCCTCTTTGCTCTGGTTTCAGGTTGACCCTGACTCCAATCCAATCCATTTACACTATAAGTGCAGCGTCAATGGAAAATCAAATCGCTTTGCACAACACTACAGTTATAATGGCCCAGAAATTAGGCTCCCTGGCTTCCCGCGGGTGCAAGGATCCCGCGCGCACCTACCAACTGCGCCTGCCGTTGACCTCTGGGCCCACGGGGACTTCAGCTCCTGGGCCTGCCCCAGCAGCCGGCGCGCAGTGCTTGCGTGTCCCAGGGGCACAGTTAGTGCGATGCGTCCCCTGGGATCACGTGGGCCATGGAGAGCCAATGGCAGCAGACCATCTTTCATTCATAGATTTGACAGGACTGTCAAATCTATGAATTGAAATCGGCCCCAAAACAACACCTAAACTTCAAATAATTTTTTTTTAAACCATCACATTTTTAAAATAACTATAAGTTAAATAAATTAACTACTTTAAACAAAAATTTTAATTTTTGAAAAAATTAAAATACTTTTTAACAGTGCTAAAAATAAACTTACCTTTCTTTAAAGTATCTAAAAAAGATAAACCTGTTGAAAACATTTTTAAATTGTAATTAATTAACCACTTACCTTGTTGAAAACAGGTCTTGCGCCTCCTTTTTAAAAGCGCAGCCTCTTCAATACTTACCCTCCCGGAGAAACCTGAAAAAAAACCTAAGTTTGCTGCGTGCGCGCAGCCTCTACCGCGCACGTGGTTCACCTCTGAACCGCTCCCTTCACGAGACCGGAAGTTCCGGTTTCCCGCGCATGCACAGTGCATGCAGGAAACCGGCACTTCAGGAGGCCTTACGGGTGAGTACACAGCGCGTACTCACCCGACAAGTGCCGAATTTTTGGCCCAATATGATGCACCCTAAATGTGTCTTGCTTAATTTCTTCGACGCTTACAATAGCTTATTAAGAAACTACATACACTTCAAGGTGGTTACTTTTACCTGTTTATCAATCATTACATTTATAGCATTTACCCAGCTTTCATTTTTGAATTTTTTTTAAATCTAGCTACTGCATGAGGAATTTTGGATAAATTAGAAACATTGGCTTTGAAATTATGCCATGCAATATTAACATGCGGATGTTTAGTGTGTTCAGATGAAATATTAAAATAGAGTCTAACCTATTTAAATAAAATAAGTTAGGATCTCTGTTAAAAAAATACATTTTCTACAAACCTGTTAGCAACTGTATCTAACATTGCACAGTACAATATCAAGGCCATTGTGTTTCAGAGAGAACCAAATCACCAATATTTTATATCCAAAGAGCTAAATTTCAAGCTTCCTCTAAAAATAATGTATTTTCCGAAAGGAGCATTAATACATTGTCCCTCATACGCCTGTCTTTTTCTTTTTCTTTTTTTATATGTAACTTGATGGTAAATTGTCACATTTAAAGGTATTTCAACGCAAGGTGGGTCATTTAAACTGTTTTAACATTGACAGGGGACCTGGAGACTCAGCCAAACACTGCGCCAAAGAAGATGGTGGTGGTTGGTGGTACAATAGGTGTCATTCTTCAAATCCAAATGGTAGATATTATTGGGGTGGATTTTATACAAGAGAAATGGCAAAACATGGCACAGATGATGGAATTGTGTGGATGGACTGGAAAGGATCGTGGTATTCTATGAAGAAGATGAGCATGAAAATCCGACCACGCTTCACATCGACTTTTCCAACACAAGAACAAATCCCTCAAGCATACCTTGAAAACAAATAATAGATTCTAAAATTCAAAAATGCTATTAGCAAAAATAAACTTTACAAAGATTTCACACTATTATTTTATTTCTTTTTTATTTCTATTCTATCACTGAATTATTAATAAAGGATTATGATACGTATATGTATTCAAGTGGAAAATGTTTGTGAATTTCCCAGTATATTAAAATACGCAATATATTAAAATATTCAGTCAATAGGTCGGATTTCAAAATAATCTACTTTATTAATTGAATGTTAAAGGTGGAGTCTTCCATTAACAACAGCCCCCATTTTAACTGAACCCACCTAGCAGGAATGGGGCAGGCTTGGGTTGGATGTCCTTTTTACATTCGCCTGATTTTACTGATTTTACATTGACTTCAATGGAGAGTAAATTGTGTGGGGTGCAAAATGGGTGTCCGACCTGAATCCACCCCATTCCCTCCACATGGGTTAGGCTAAAGTTGTGCCTAACATTTCTCAAGCTACAGCCCCTCCCCAACCAGACGAACTTCCAGTTTTATATATATGCTAGTATAATGGATGCATTGAAATAGAGCTTGAGCTACCTTGCAGACATTATATTCAGATATAATGTGAGATTCAACTGCTTTAGATTTTAAATGGGATGGAGCAGGTCCTCCTGTCTCTGTGCCTGGGGCTATTGGATTATGTGGGCACAGAAAATACAGGAAAATTGGACTGAAGGAACACACATGCCTAATGGAGTTTGTTTGATTTTCCATCCATTGATTTATATGCATGGAAAAATTAGGTGGGCTCCCTTATGAGCATGTGCTTCCCCACCTGATTTTCCCGTGTTCACTGCACCCAAGTAATCCAATAGCCCCAGACACAGTAACAGGAAATTCTGCCCCAAAGTATAATCTATTGAATTATCACCTAATCTTAGGTGTTGCAAAAGAGACACGGTGGCCAACAGGCCGCCCAATCTTTGTAGGCCCCAAGCCAGAGATCTGCCTCTGGATGCCCATTTCAGGGGGGCAGCTGGCCAGCAGGATGTTAATGAGGCTGGGCCATTAAAATGGACCAAGCTTCCTGCTGTGGCTCCCGGCTCCCATGTATTAGGTGATACATTTATGAATCTTCCGCAGTCTAGCTTGTAATTAAGTATCAGGTTGCTTGTAAGAATTTATAGATGTTCCCTAATTTTAGTAAATGTCAATGATTCAGATTAACACAACTAATTGGAACCAGATAGAAATAAGTCAGGAGACTGTAAGTGGTGGCAGGAAGCTGCTTAATGTTACCTGACTATAAAGTTATTTTCAACCATAATAAATATGGTATTCCTTTATCATTCAATGTTGGATAATTACAAACTCTAAAAACAATATAAACATAAGAACACAGAGCTAAAGCCTGAGATCTTCACTTCCCATCATTCCTTGTGAAGCATTGAAAATTCCCATCCCTTCTTGTCGAACAGGGCAAAGTAAAACCCAGCCTGTGTTATTGAAAGCAATTTTTCCTCTTCTTTTGAGTTTCCCATTCAGGAATTGGATAAAACAAATAAACCCAGTGAGAATCACTGGGTTCCAGCCTGTCATTTAAAATGGGCTACAATTATTCGTTATCAAGAGGAAGTTGAATGCCCTCCAATGGCAATCAATTTGGCAGCACCCGTTCAATAACTTGAAGTGTCTCAGCTTTTTCGAACCTAAGTTTTATGATGAGCTGGTAATAAGCCTATGGCCATGATCTCCTTCTATTCCTCTTCCAAAACGTCTGGCATTGAAATGATTGATGTTACACCCATACTGCTGCATTTACAAAAAGGACTCCTCTTTGACTTGTTCCATTACTATCTCCTATTCTGCTCAGACTGAACCTCCACCTTTTCATGCTTTTACGTTTGTTTCAAATACAGCGCATATCTTAATATGTGTATTAAGTAAATCCTTAGTAAATGTACACACGTTTTGTTACCTGCTGCTTAAAAGCACATAATAAACAAAAAAAAGCATTAATACAGGGCAAGTGTGTTGATGCGCACTAAACCGGTTTACTCCCCAGAAAAAATGTAGGGATATGGGCAAAAGTTGGTTCTCACTCTATTGCTAACTGACATCTCTAATGCGCAATTAGTAGAAGGACAATTTTAACCGACGGTAATGGTGCGGGGGGTGGGGGGTTAAAATGGTGTCCATGCGCTGTCCTCCACATTCCTGACCCGCTCGCAACTGCCGCCATTTTAACTGCAGGGTTTCCAACAGTGGGGAAGCATCTGCCACAAGCAAGTGTGGACCTCATTAATATTTAAATATCGGGATCCTACGACACAATTATGATTTTTACTCCGGATCGCGATTTTTATTCCACATTACGGCAGTGCTGGAGCTGGCAGTGAAAGCTGGCAGCAAGCAGGATCTGGGCCAGAAAAGGCCAGGAATGTCAATATCTTACATTTCTTTTATGTTTCCTTGTGGGCCAGGAGGAACATGAGCATTCCTCTGGGACCCAGAAAGGAGCCTTTGGTCTTCCTTGTCCTGGGTTTCACTCTCGCTCCCCCATCCATGATTGCCATGGATCCCCCGCCCCACCTCACAACCCTTACATTATGGCAGGGACTGTTCCCTCGAATCCCCGGTGGTCCGAAATTGCACTCTGGCCTGCCGGCCATGTAATGATTTCCACCGGGTTCGGGCAGGGATTCAAGTTGGAATATTTAAGTGAAGCCTGCGAGTTAAAATCTCCCGGCCCTCACACTGCGGGGGACCAGACAGTTTCCTGCCTGCCTTGGCCCCCACACACCTCATTCACACTTGGTGTTAAAATCCAGGTTTATGTGCATTAACTTTAATGTTCAGAGCAAATTAATTGTCTTACTTTTAAATGTAAATGTAGAGTAATGCCTTATTCAGAAAGGCAATTGTCACTGCCATTGAACAGCTTGAGGAAGATCAGATAACTGAGTGGTTAAGATCTATAATCAGAAGGGGACAAATGCCCACTAATCAAACTTAGAGAGGATAAAACCTTGGTACGGATGGATTGCATCTGCACATATTAAAAGAAATTAGGGAAGAGATAGCAGAGGCACTATAACATATATATAAAAAATCATTAGAAAAGAGAATGGAACCAGAGGACTAGCAGACAGCTAATGTGATTCCTATATTTAAAGAGGGAGCTAGAACCAATCTGGGGAACTATAGACCAACTAGCTTAATGTAGGAAAGATCATGGATTTTTACTCAAGTAATTGAAAAAATCAAGAAACCGAAAATATAATAAAGAATAGTCAGCATGGATTTCAAAAGGGAAAGTCACACTTGACAAACCTTATTGAATTCTTTGAAGAAATAAGAGAAAGAGTCGACAAAGGTAATGCAATAGATGTAATATATTTTGATTTTCAAAAGATACCGCATAGTAGATGCATGACTAAGGTCAGAATATGTGGAGTCAGGGGACAGGTAGCAGAATGGATAACAAGCTGGCTACAAAATAGAATACAGTCTGGGGGAGTATTCCAAGCACTCTAACAGAGTAGGAGTAAAGGGTAGCTACACAGACTGGCAAAAGGTGGGAAGTGGTGTTCCACAGGGATCGGTGCTGGGACCACAGCTGTTCAGAATTTACATTAACAATTTGGATTTGGGAATCGGAAGAACAGTTTCAAAATTTGCGGACGACACCAAATTGGGGAGTATAGTTAACACAAAGGAAGAATGCGATAAAATACAAGAAGACATTAATAAACTTTCAGAATGGGCACGTAATTGGCAAATGTATTTCAATATAGATAGGTGTGAGGTGGTGCATTTTGGTAGGAAGAATAAAGAGACCACATACTGTTTGGATAATAAGCATCTAAATGGGGTAGAGGAGCAGAGGGATCCAGGGGTACACATTCACAAATCACTAAAAGTAGCGACACAGGTTAATAAGGCCATTAAAAAGCAAATCAAGCACTGAGGTTCATTTCTAGAGGGATAGAATTGAAAAGCAGAGAAGTTATGTTAAACTTGTATCAAACCTTGATTAGACCATGCTTGGAGTACTGTGCACAGTTCTGGTCTCCATATTATTAAAAGGATATAGAGGCATTGGCAGAGGTACAAAAATAAATTTGCAAAGATGATATCAGAACTGAGAGGGTCTACTTATCAGAAAGTCTGAGGCCTAAAAATTCGATTAAGCCGGCAAACAGGCGGTGCCACCGTGGGGCAAGGTTAACTCGTACCCGTAAAAAGTGCGCAGGCAGCACCGTTATTTTGGTGCTGCGTGCTGATTTAAATGAGCGCAGCGCAGAACCTACCGTGCAATGCGATATTTCAGGCAGCGTGCTCAGCAGGAGGCTGATAGTTGGGTCTGAACTATCTGTGTGGTGTTATCAGGAAATTGAGATTTATGAAATTGAAGTGCGATGTTTCCGGTTATGTTTCCGACCCGTGTATTGTAAGTTGTCAGAGAGGGTATGCAAGAGAAATCAAAGCCTAAAAATACACTCATCTGTCAGATTTTAAAGAATGCAACCTGCAGTTTAGCTGAAATCTATGCTTAATTCATCTGCTGTCACTCTCAAATATTTAGCCAGCTAATTTGTCAAGTACAATTATTAATCAAAACAAGTCATCGTTAACCGATTAAATGACTGCGGTGACATCCAAAATCGCTCAGCGTGCGTCAATTCGGTGCTGCACGCCAATTGACGTCACGTTCTTGATCATTGAAATATTTGAGGCAAGCACAGGCAATGACAGCGCTGCCAACTTTCCCAATATGGCGGCCACCACGTTCTGCGCCGGAAGCAGGCGGAAGCGAGGCTGCCGCCATTTATTCTTCAAAACCAACCTTAACAGCCAGTCCTAAAGGTCCCAATTTCTTGGCCTGTGGTTCCTTTCTCTAGAAAAGAGAAGGCTGAGGGGGTGACCTGATAGAGGTCTTTAAGCTAATGAAAGGGTTTGGTAGGGTGGATGTAGAGAAAATGTTTATGGGGAGTCCAAAACTAGAGGTCATAAATATAAGATCATCACCAATAAATCCAATAGGGATTCAGGAGAAACTTCTTTACCCAATTTGTTAGAAAATGCGTTAGAAAAAGGTATAGTGCCAGAGGACTGGCGGACAGCTAACATAATACCGATATTTAAGAAGGGGGATAGAACATGTCCAGGGAATTATAAACCAGTCAGCTTAACATCAGTGGTAAGAAAAATAATGGAATCCCTACTAAAGGAGAAAATAGAAGAACATCTGGAAACCAAAAATATAATAATGAATAGTCAACATGGATTTCAAAAGGGAACGTCTTGCTTGACCAATCTTATTGAATTTTCTTTTATTCGTTTATGGGATGTGGGCGTCGCTGGCAAGGCCAGCATTTATTGCCCATCCCCAAGAGGTAACAGAGAGAGTAGACAATGGTAATGTAGTAGATGTAATTTATCTGGATTTTCAAAAGGCCTTCGATAAGGTACCCCATAATAAACTGATGAACAAGGTCAGAGAATGCGGAGTCACGGGACAAGTAGCAGAATGGATTCCTGGCTGGCTTCAGGACATAAAGCAGAGAGTAGGTGTAAAGGGTAGCTATTCACAGTGGTAGTAGGTGGGTAGTGGTGTTCCACAAGGATCAGTGCTGGGATCACTGCTGTTCACAATTTACATTAACGATTTAGACTTAGAAAAACATAGAAACATAGGAGCAAGAGTAGGCCATTCGGCCCTTCGAGCCTGCTGTGCCATTCAATATGATCATGGCTGATCCTTTATCTCAACACCATATTCCCGCTCTCTCCCCATACCCTTTGATGCCTTTTGTGTCTAGAAATCTATCTATCTCCTTCTTAAATATATTCAGTGACTTGGCCTCCACAGCCTTCTGTGGTAGAAAATTCCACAGGTTCACCACCCTCTGAGTGAAGAAATTTCTCCTCATCTCAGTCCTAAATGTCCTACCTCGTATCCTGAGACTGTGACCCCTCGTTCTAGACCCCCCAGCCAGGGGAAACATCCTCCCTGCATCCAGTCTGTCTAGCCCTGTCAGAATTTTATACGTTTCAATGAGATCCCCTCTCATTCTTCTAAACTCTAGTGAATACAGGTCTAGTCGACCCAGTCTCTCCTCATACAACAGTCCTGCCATCCCAGGAATCAGTCTGGTGAACCTTCGCTGCACTCCCTCTATGGCAAGTATATCCTTTCTTAGATAAGGAGACCAAAACTGCACACAGTACTCCAGGTGTGGTCTCACCAAGGCTCTGTACAACTGTAGTAAGACATCTTGCTCCTGTACTCAAATCCTCTTGCAATGAAGGCCAACATACCATTTGCCTTCCTAACTGCTTGCTGCACCTGCATGTTTGCTTTCAGTGACTGGTGTACAAGGACACCCAGATCCATTTGTACATCAACATTTACCAATCAATCACCATTTAAATAATACTCTACCTTTCTGATTTTCCTACCGAAGTGGATAACTTCACATTTATCCACGTTATACTGCATCTGCCATGTATTTGCCCACTCACTCAACTTGTCTAAATCGCCTTGAAGCCTCTTTGCATCCTCCTCACAACTCACAATCCCACCTAGTTTCGTGTCGTCAGCAAACTTGGAAATATTACATTTGGTTCCCTCATCCAAATCATTGATATATATTGTGAGTAGCTGGGGCCCAAGCACTGATCCCTGCAGTACTCCACTAGTCACCACCTGCCACCCCGAAAAAGACCCATTTATCCCTACTCTCTGTTTCCTGTCTGTTAACTAATTTTCAATCCATGCCAGTATATTACCCCCAATCCCATGTGCTTTAATTTTGCACACTAACCTCTTATGTGGAACTTTATCAAAGGCCTTCTGAAAATCCAAATACACCACATCCACATGAACTCTGCTGCCGATGCGTGGAGGTCTTCTTTAACCGCGGTGCGCAGGCCGAGGAGGACCCACGGAAGTCGGTCGGTCCAGGCGCCGTCCTGGAGGCTGGCTCGAAGAGATGCCTTCAAGGATCTGTGGAACCGCTCACACAGTCCGTTGGCTTGGGGGTGGTACGCTGTGGTGCGGTGAATGGTCACCCCGAGATTGCGTGCGACGGCGGTCCAGAGTTCAGAGGTAAATTGCGGACCTCTGTCCGACGTCATGTCGGAGGGGACGCCGAACCGTGCGACCCAGGTGCTGACGAAGGCTCTGGCGATGTCGGCGGTGGTGGTAGAGGTCAGTGGAATTGCCTCGGGCCAGCGCGTGGTGCGGTCAACGATCGTCAGCAAGTGCGTGTGGCCTTGCGACGGCGGCAGGGGCCCGACGATGTCCACGTGGATGTGGTCGAATCTCCGCGAGGGGACAGTAAACTCCTCGAGGGGTGCTTTCGTGTGTTGGTGTACCTTGGCCCGTTGGCAGGCTAGGCAGGAGTTGGCCCAAGTACGCACATCCTTGCGAAGGCCACGCCAGACAAAGCGGTTGGCTACCAATTTGATGGATGCGCGGGCGCCGGGGTGGGAGAGGTTGTGGAGAATGTCGAATACCTCGCGGCGCCAGGACGCTGGGACGACGGGCCGAGGTTGACAGAGGGATATGTCGCACTTGACCGTGACTGTGGTCGGGCCACAGGCGACATCGGCCAGGCGTAGCCCTGGTAGGTTGGTAGGTGCGGAGAGCAGATCAGGGGCGGTGATCTGGTCTGCTGCGAGTTGAGCGTAGTCGACTGCCAGGTGTGCGGCGTGGAGGGAGAGGCAGTCGGCTACCACATTGTCTCGGCCGGAGACGTGTTGGATGTCCGTGGTGAACTCGGACACTGCCGCGAGCTGGCGCTGCTGCTTGGCGGACCAGGGGTCGGTTGTCTTTGCCATTGCGAATGTCAGGGGCTTGTGGTCGACAAACGCAGTGAAGGGGTGGCCCTCAAGCAAAAACCGAAAATGGCGGACCGCCAGGGACAGCGCGAGGAGCTCGCAGTCGAAGGTGCTCTGCTTGACCTCCGGGGGGCGTAGTTGGCGGCTGAAGAAGGCAAGTGGTTGCCAGGCGCCGTCGACCCACTGCACATACACGGCGCCGACCGCATGGTCGGAGGCGTCTCTGGTGAGCGCAACCCTGGCATTGGGCCATGGGTGCGCGAGTAGGGTGGCGTTGGTGAGCGCGGTCTTGGTGGAGTCGAAGGCGGCGGACGCGTCTGCCGTCCATTTCGACCGCCATCTTGCCGCTCCTGCCCCGGAGGGCTTCATACAGGGGCCTCATGAGGGACGCCGCTTTGGGGATGAAGTGGTTTTAGAAATTCACCATCCCGAGGAAGTCCTGGAGGCCTTTGATGGTGGTGGGGCGGGGAAATTGTTGGACGGCCTGCACCTTGGTGGGCAGGGGAATGGCCCCAGCATGGGTGATGTGGTGGCCGAGGAAGTCGATCTTGTCCAGGCCGAACTGGCATTTGGCTGGGCTGAGGATGAGCCCGTGGTCGCTGAGGCGCCCGAACAGGATACGAAGGTGTTCGAGGTGTTCCTGCTTGGAGGAACTGGCTACCAGGATGTCGTCCAGGTAGACGAACAGGAACTTCAGGTCCCGAATTACCGAGTCCATGAGCCGTTGGAATGCCTGGGCCGCGTTTTTGAGGCCGAAGGGCATCCGCAGGAACTCGAACAGGCTGAAGGGGGTGATTACGGCCATCTTGGGGACGTCCGCGGGGTGGACGGGGACTTGGTGGTAGCCGCGCAGCAGGTCGACCTTGGAAAAGACTGAGCGCCGGCCAGTCTAGCCGAGAAGTCCTGAATGTGTGGCACGGGGTACCGATCAGGGTTGGTGGCGTCATTGAGGCGGCGGTAATCCCCGCAGGGGCGCCAACCTCCGCCTGGTTTGGGGGCGATGTGGAGTGGGGAGGCCCAGGGACTGTTGGAGCGGCGGATGATGCTGAGCTGTTCCATGGTGGCAAACTCGGTCCGCGCGATCTCCAGTTTGGCCGGGTCCAGCCTGCGGGCGTGGGCGTACATTGGGCGCCTGTGGTGGGATGAAGTGTTCCACCCCGTGTTTGGCGGCCTCTGCGGAGAAGGTCAGATTGGTAAGGGCCGGGAATTCGGCCAGGAGTGCCGAGTAGTCATCCGTGGCCCGGGCGTGGCACTGTGACGCCATGTCGGTGGTTGATGGGGGGCCATGGCGCCCAGGATGGGGGACATGGTGTTCATGTCCACGAGGCGGTGACGAGGGATGTCTACCAGTAGGCCGTGGGCGCACAGGAAATCTGCGCCGATGAGAGGGGAGAGCACTTTGGCAGTGATGAACTCCCATCGGTAGCGGCGACCAGCGAGGTCGAGGGTGACTGTCCGTGTGCCGTACGTCCGGATTTCCGAGCCGTTAGCAGCAGCCAGCGCCTGTCCTCGTTCGCCCTTTTGGATGTCGAGGGAGGAGGCCGGGATGATGCTGTGCTGAGCTCCAGTGTCGCACAGGAACCGGCGGCCGGTTTTGTCATCCGTGACGTACAGCAGGGAGCCCGCGTGGCCCACGGCCATCGCGGGGGCTGGTACGGGGGCAGACTTGAAAGAGCAGGGAGGTGTGCACCGTTGTGCCCTGGCGCTGAACCGTGCGTGGTAGTAACAGTGGCCCGGGTTAGTGGGGCGCGAAGGCCCCGTGGGCCTGGTGGCTGGTCCTTGTGGCCGCGTGGTGGCCGGTGAGGGGCGCGCCCAGGCATTGGCTGCCAGGTCCGGAGTGACGTCGCGGCTGGAGTGCGCGGACAGCAGCTTGTCGACCTCATCGGCCAGGGCTTCCAGGTTCGTGAGGCCGGACGCCACGATCGCTGGGCGGATGCTGAGAGGGAGCTGGCGTATGAACAGCGTGCGGAAGAGGGATTCGGGTGGGCTCTCGTCGGTGAGGGAGAGCATGTGGGAGAGGAGGTCTGACGGTGAGGCATCACCGAGGCCTGGAAGGTCGAGGTGGCAGTTTCGCTGATATGCCGAGGCCGTAAATTTTTTAAGGAGCGCTGCCTTGAGATGTGCGTACTTGCCTTCCTCTGGTGGGTTCTGCAGCGCTGTCCAAACCTTCGAAACTGTGGCGCTACCGAGTGATGTGACGAGGTAGTCGTACTGCGTCCCATCTGTGGTGATGTTTCGCAGCCGGAAGCGGATTCAGCTTGGAGAAACCAGGCTTCGGGCTGGTTTTCCCGAAACTCCGGCAGTTTCACGGAAACTGCGTTCGTGTCCGCCATTGCAGTGCTCGGAATATGTTCTGAGCGTCGGGGTCACCAATGTTGAGGCTGCCGCGAAACACGAATTAAGACTGAATCCATGTGTGGAAAAACCGAGGCTTTTTAATACAACTGCATGGTCCAAAATGGCTGAAACCAACTGCTCCCAGAATTCTCTGGCAAAACCTGAGGCCCAGCCCACTCCTTTTCTCCTGCCTTAAAGGGAAGGTGCCTTAAAGGCAAGGTGCTCGATATATTGTCCATGGACGGAAAAGTGGATAATGCCCGTTTAGGTGGCGATCCGCCACAAGGTATTACATTTTGGTAGGAAGAATAGGGAGGTCACTTATCACTTGAAGGATGCGAGTCTAGGTGGGGTAGAGGAACAAAGGGATCAAGGAATACAAATACACAAATCACTAAAAGTTGCGGTACAGGTTAGCAAGGCCGTAAAAAAAGCAAACCAAGCACTCGGGTTTATTTCTAGAGGGATAGAATTGAAAAGTAGGGAAGTTATGCTAAACCGGTATCGAACCTTGGTTAGGCCACACTTAGAGTGCTGCGTACAGTTCTGGTCGTCATATTATAAAAAGGATATAGAGGCACTGGAGAGGGTGCAGAGAAGATTTACAAGGATGATACCAGAAATGCGAGGGTATACCTATCAGGAAAGGATGAACAGGCTGGGTCTGTTTTCTCTTGAAAAAAGAAGGCTGAGGGGTGACCTAATAGAGGTCTTTAAAATTATGAAAAATTTTGATAGAGTGGATACAGAGAGAGTGTTTCCACTTGTGGGGAAGAACATAACTAGAGACCATTATATAAGATAGTCACCAAGAAATCCAATAGGGAATTCAGAAGAAACTTCTTTACCCAGAGAGTGGTGAGAATGTGGAACTCGCTACCACAGGGAGTGGTTGAAGCGAATAGTATAGATGGCATTGAAGGGGAGGCTAGACAAGCATATGAGGGAGAAGGGAATAGAGGGTTATGCTGATAGATTTAGATGAGGAAAGACGGGAGGAGGCTCGTGTGGACCATAAACGCCGGCATGGACTGGTTCGGCCGAATGGCCTGTTTCCGTGCTGTATATCTATAGAATCCTATGTAATCTAAAGTGTAGCAAGAATGTGGAACTCGCTACCACAAGGAGCAGTTGAGGCGAATCTCAAAGATCTCTTTAAGGGGAAGCTAGATAAGTAAATGAGGGAGAAAGGGATAGAAGTACATGCTGATAGGGTTAGTTGAAGAGAGGTGGGTGGAGGCTCAAGTGGAACATAAGCAATGGCGTAGACCAGTTGGGCTGAATGGCCTCTTCCTGTGCTGTAGACTTGATCTAACTCGATGTAAATCTTCCCCCGTCTGATCTCTACCTTTTGATGGCCCTGAATGCACTCTATTTGTGCTCAACTGATGTTTGTGGATTCCACAGGCAGATCACAAACCAAGGTAGCAGTGAGTATCTTTGGTCTCAGAGGATCCAACTCTTGAATCTTTGGGTATCTGCAAATAATGTTTGCACAAGGACTGATGTAAAATTAATGTGTCATGACTCCTGCCGGGGAATCGAGCATTAACCTGGAGATTCGGTTCAGATAGTTGTACACAAGGTGAAAATTGATGAAGTCATGGCAGTCCATGTGGAACGGGTTATATTGGTGTGATCAACAATAGCCTGGACTTCTGGGACTCTTGCCATTCAAAACAAAATATAGGGCTCTGTCCTGTTGCTCTCTGTTGTCCTTGGGAAAACTGATGTACTGGCTTGCTTTGACAAACAAGGCACCAGACACCATTTTATTCAGCGATGCACTGCAGATTGACTAATGTTACTGACATCTCACTGGAACCCAAGGTAAAAAAGTACGATGCAATTGTCACCTTCAAGGCCACTGGCAGCACCACACCTGTCTGGAGTTTGGGCAGCTCATAACTCTATCACTGCCTCCCTAACGAATCAGAGCCACTGAAGGCATTGCTCGTCTGTCACCTCCAGATAATTCCTTTGTGGCCAATATATTTGGTTCTAAGGGAGATGCTGGGACCAGAAAATTGTAACTCTCTAGCTGTCGGCAAAAACTCCTGGAAATAGTACCCCCTAACTGCAGTGAAAATAATTGAAATTTTCTCTATATTCAGCTCAAAAGTCGATTTGCGAGACACCAGCCCTCGGGACTGCTGCAACAAAGAATGTAAAAAATGTTTTTTCTCTTTGGAATCTCAGCCTAGCAACTGGGAGTGTGCAGTGTAAATGGGAGGTATTAGGACACAACCTGTGACTGTCATTAGGGGAGAGATTGGTGTGGCAGGCAGATTCACATCGCATCCGTCTCTTTTACATGTGATTTAGAGATCTCCTCTAGTTTAAACCATGACATTGCTGCCCCACTGGATCTAAAACCAGAAATGCACATCAAATGCAAATAGGACAGAGACTAGGCTACAGGTCTCCAACCATTTTTCCTCCTCCACTGTCCCAGAAATAGGTGCCTACGGGTTAGGTACAGGAAAATCAACTCCCAGATCTCAAATACAAAAAAGAAGAATCATATGTATGTTTGAATGGTGTATGTATTTCTACATTCTGCATTTTCTAACCTTCTTCTGCACTCAACCTGTTTGTTTTACACCAGGGACTGCTCCAACTCATAACTCCGACATCATTGCCATTTTTCACATGCCCTTGCTGTAAATGATACCCTTGTGGCGATCGCCACCTAAACGGGCATTATCCACTTTTCCGTCCGTGGACAAAATATCGGGCACCTTGCCTTTAAGGCACCTTGCCTTTAAGGCAGGAGAAAAGGAGTGGGCGGGGCCTCAGGGTTTTTCCAGAGAATTCTGGGAGCAGTTGGTTTCAGCCTTTTTGGACCATGCAGTTGTATTAAAAAGCCTTTGTTTTTCCACACATGGATTCAGTCTTAATTCGTGTTTCACGGCAACCTCAACATTGGTGACCCCGACGCTCAGAACGTATTCCGAGCACTGCAATGGCGGACACGAACGCAGTTTCCGTGAAACTGACGGAGTTTTGGGAAAACCAGCCTGAAGCCTGGTTTCTCCAAGCTGAATCCCGCTTCCGGCTGTGAAACATCACCACAGATGGGACGCAGTACGACTACCTCGTCACATCACTCGGTGGCGCCACAGTTTCGAAGGTTTGGACAGCGCTGCAGAACCCACCAGAGGAAGGCAAGTACGCACATCTTAAGGCAGCGCTCCTTAAAAAATTTACGGCCTTGGCATACCAGCGAAACTGCCACCTCCTCGACCTTCCAGGCCTCGGTGATGCCTCACTGTCAGACCTCCTCTCCCACATGCTCTCCCTCACCGACGAGAGCCCACCCGGATCCCTCTTCCGCACACTGTTCATCCGCCAGCTCCCTCTCAGCATCCGCCCAGCGATCATGGCGTCCGGCCTCACGAACCTGGAAGCCCTGGCCGATGAGGCCGATAAGCTGCTGTCCGCTCACTCCAGCCGCGATGTCACTCCAGACCTGGCAGCCAATGCCTGGGCGCGCCGCTCACCGGCCACCACGCGGCCACAACGACCAGTCACCAGGCCCACGGGGCCTTCGCGCTCAACTAACCCGGGCCACTGTTACTACCACGCACGGTTCGGCGCCACGGCACAACGGTGCACACCTCCCTGCTCTTTCAAGTCCGCCCCCGTACCAGCCCCCGCGATGGCCATGGGCCACGCGGGCTCCCTGCTGTACGTCACGGATGACAAAACTGGCCTCCGGTTCCTGTGCGACACTGGAGCTCAGCACAGCATTATCCCGGCCTCCTCCCTCGACATCCAAAAGGGCGAACGAGGACCGGCGCTGGCTGCTGCTAACGGCTCGGAAATCCGGACGTACGGCACCCGGACAGTCACCCTCGACCTCGCTAGTCGCAGCTACCGATGGGAGTTCATCACTGCCAAGGTGCTCTCCCCTCTCATCGGCGCAGATTTCCAGTGCGCCCACGGCCTACTGGTAGACATCCCTCGTCACCGCCTCGTGGACATGAACACCATGTCCCCCATCCTGGGCGCCATGGCCCCCCGTCAACCCGCCGACATGGCGTCACAGTGCCACGCCCGGGCCACGGATGACTACTCGGCACTCCTGGCCGAATTCTCGGCCCTTACCAATCCGACCTTCTCTGCGGAGGCCGCCAAACACGGGGTGGAACACTTCATCCCCACCACAGGCCCCCCAGTGTACGCCCATGCCCGCAGGCTGGACCCAGCCAAACTGAGGATCGCGCGGATCGAGTTTGCCACCATGGAACAGCTCGGCATCATCCGCCGCTCCAACAGTCCCTGGGCATCCCCGCTCCACATCGCCCCCAAACCAGGCGGGGGTTGACGCCCCTGCGGGGATTACCGCCGCCTCAACGACGCCACCACCCCTGATCGGTACCCCGTGCCGCACATTCAGGGCTTCTCGGCTAGACTGGCCGGCTGCTCAGTCTTTTCCAAGGTCGACCTGCTGCGCGGCTACCACCAAGTCCCCGTCCACCCCTGCGGACGTCCCCAAGACGGCCGTAATCACCCCCTTCAGCCTGTTCGAGTTCCTGCAGATGCCCTTCGGCCTCAAAAACGCGGCCCAGGCATTCCAACGGCTCATGGACTCGGTCCTTCGGGTCCTGAAGTTTCTGTTCGACTACCTGGACGACATCCTGGTAGCCAGTTCCTCCAAGCAGGAACACCTCGAACACGTTCGCATCCTGTTCGGGCGCCTCAGCGACCACGGGCTCATCCTCAGCCCAGCCAAATGCCAGTTCGGCCTGGACAAGATCGACTTCCTCGGCCACCACATCACCCATGCTGGGGCCATTTCCCTGCCCACCAAGGTGCAGGCCGTCCAACAATTTCCCCGCCCCACCACCATCAAAGGCCTCCAGGAGTTCCTCGGGATGGTGAATTTCTATAACCACTTCATCCCCAAAGCGGCGTCCCTCATGAGGCCCCTGTATGAAGCCCTCCGGGGCAGGAGCGGCAAGATGGCGGTCGAATGGACGGCAGACGCGTCCGCCGCCTTCGACTCCACCAAGACCGCGCTCACCAACGCCACCCTGCTCGCGCACCCACGGCCCAATGCCAGGGTAGCGCTCACCACGGACGCCTCCGACCACACGGTCGGCGCCGTGGATGAGCAGTGGGTCGACGGCGCCTGGCAACCACTTGCCTTCTTCAGCCGCCAACTACGCCCCCCGGAGGTCAAGTAGAGCACCTTCGACCGCGAGCTCCTCGAGCTGTTCCTGGTGGTCCGCCATTTTCGGTTTTTGCTTGAGGGCCACCCCTTCACTGCGTTTGTCGACCACAAGCCCCTGACATTCGCAATGGCAAAGACAACCGACCCCTGGTCCGCCAAGCAGCAGCGCCAGCTCGCGGCAGTGTCCGAGTTCACCACGGACATCCAACACGTCTCCGGCCGAGACAATGTGGTAGCCGACTGCCTCTCCCGCCCCGCCATCCACGCCGCACACCTGGCAGTCGACTACGCTCAACTCGCAGCAGACCAGATCACCGACCCTGATCTGCTCTCCGCACCTACCAACCTACCAGGGCTACGCCTGGCCGACGTCGCCTGTGGCCCGACCGCAGTCACGGTCAAGTGCGACATATCCCTATGTCAACCTCAGCCCGTCGTCCCAGCGTCCTGGCGCCGCCGGGTATTCGACATTCTCCACA
This sequence comes from Squalus acanthias, assembly GCA_030390025.1. NCBI lineage: Eukaryota > Metazoa > Chordata > Chondrichthyes > Squaliformes > Squalidae > Squalus > Squalus acanthias. The sequence continues at coordinate 149,570,425 of CM059426.1, read as the reverse complement.
ACCTCTCCCACCCCGGCGCCCGCGCATCCATCAAATTGGTAGCAAACCGCTTTGTCTGGCGCGGCCTTCGCAAGGATATGCGTACTTGGGCCAACTCCTGCCTAGCCTGCCAACGGGCCAAGGTACACCAACACATGAAAGCACCCCTCGAGGAGTTTACCGTCCCCTCACGTAGATTCGATCACATCCACGTGGACATCGTCGGGCCCCTGCCGCCGTCGCAAGGCCACACACACTTGCTGACGATCGTTGACCGCACCACGCGCTGGCCCGAGGCAATTCCACTGACCTCTACCACCACCGCCGACATCGCCAGAGCCTTCGTCAGCACCTGGGTCGCACGGTTCGGCGTCCCCTCCGACATGACGTCGGACTGAGGTCCGCAATTTACCTCTGAACTCTGGACCGCCGTCGCACGCAATCTCGGGGTGACCATTCACCGCACCACAGCGTACCACCCCCAAGCCAACGGACTGTGTGAGCGGTTCCACAGATCCTTGAAGGCATCTCTTCGAGCCAGCCTCCAGGACGGTGCCTGGACCGACCGACTTCCGTGGGTCCTCCTCGGCCTGCGCACCGCGGTTAAAGAAGACCTCCACGCATCGGCAGCAGAGCTCGTGTACGGTCAGCCGCTGCGCGTACCCAGAGAGTTCCTGCCCACCGCCACGACACCCTGGTCAGCCGACCAGCAACGCCACGACTTCGCCTCACCGGCGCTGCAGTTCGCCCCGGTGCCCATTGCCCAACACGGCGAATCCACCTCACACGTCCCAATAAGCCTGCACCAGGCACAGTTCGTTTTCGTCCGGCACGACGCCCACCGCGGACCCCTTCAACCCCCGTACGATGGGCCCTACAAGGTGCTACAGGCTGGGGACAAATTTTTCACCCTGCAAGTGGGCGACAGGACCAAAAAAGTGTCGGTTGACCGACTCAAGCCAGCACACTCGGAGCCCGGTGAGCAGTTCCCTGTAGCCCGTCCACCGCCACGCGGCCGACCTGCCCTCAAGCCGGTTCACCCGGCTGCTCCACACCCGGCCGTTCCACGTCCACCGACGTCCTACAAGAGCCGCTCCGGCCGGCCCATCAGACCACCGCACCGTCTCATCCACACCTCCTAAGCGGATTCTGGGGGGAGCTGTGTGGTGGATCGCCACCTAAACGGGCATTATCCACTTTTCCGTCCGTGGACAAAATATCGGGCACCTTGCCTTTAAGGCACCTTGCCTTTAAGGCAGGAGAAAAGGAGTGGGCGGGGCCTCAGGGTTTTTCCAGAGAATTCTGGGAGCAGTTGGTTTCAGCCTTTTTGGACCATGCAGTTGTATTAAAAAGCCTTTGTTTTTCCACACATGGATTCAGTCTTAATTCGTGTTTCACGGCAACCTCAACATTGGTGACCCCGACGCTCAGAACGTATTCCGAGCACTGCAATGGCGGACACGAACGCAGTTTCCGTGAAACTGACGGAGTTTTGGGAAAACCAGCCTGAAGCCTGGTTTCTCCAAGCTGAATCCCGCTTCCGGCTGTGAAACATCACCACAGATGGGACGCAGTACGACTACCTCGTCACATCACTCGGTGGCGCCACAGTTTCGAAGGTTTGGACAGCGCTGCAGAACCCACCAGAGGAAGGCAAGTACGCACATCTTAAGGCAGCGCTCCTTAAAAAATTTACGGCCTTGGCATACCAGCGAAACTGCCACCTCCTCGACCTTCCAGGCCTCGGTGATGCCTCACTGTCAGACCTCCTCTCCCACATGCTCTCCCTCACCGACGAGAGCCCACCCGGATCCCTCTTCCGCACACTGTTCATCCGCCAGCTCCCTCTCAGCATCCGCCCAGCGATCATGGCGTCCGGCCTCACGAACCTGGAAGCCCTGGCCGATGAGGCCGATAAGCTGCTGTCCGCTCACTCCAGCCGCGATGTCACTCCAGACCTGGCAGCCAATGCCTGGGCGCGCCGCTCACCGGCCACCACGCGGCCACAACGACCAGTCACCAGGCCCACGGGGCCTTCGCGCTCAACTAACCTGGGCCACTGTTACTACCACGCACGGTTCGGCGCCACGGCACAACGGTGCACACCTCCCTGCTCTTTCAAGTCCGCCCCCGTACCAGCCCCCGCGATGGCCATGGGCCACGCGGGCTCCCTGCTGTACGTCACGGATGACAAAACTGGCCGCCGGTTCCTGTGCGACACTGGAGCTCAGCACAGCATTATCCCGGCCTCCTCCCTCGACATCCAAAAGGGCGAACGAGGACCGGCGCTGGCTGCTGCTAACGGCTCGGAAATCCGGACGTACGGCACCCGGACAGTCACCCTCGACCTCGCTAGTCGCAGCTACCGATGGGAGTTCATCACTGCCAAGGTGCTCTCCCCTCTCATCGGCGCAGATTTCCAGTGCGCCCACGGCCTACTGGTAGACATCCCTCGTCACCGCCTCGTGGACATGAACACCATGTCCCCCATCCTGGGCGCCATGGCCCCCCGTCAACCCGCCGACATGGCGTCACAGTGCCACGCCCGGGCCACGGATGACTACTCGGCACTCCTGGCCGAATTCTCGGCCCTTACCAATCCGACCTTCTCTGCGGAGGCCGCCAAACACGGGGTGGAACACTTCATCCCCACCACAGGCCCCCCAGTGTACGCCCATGCCCGCAGGCTGGACCCAGCCAAACTGAGGATCGCGCGGATCGAGTTTGCCACCATGGAACAGCTCGGCATCATCCGCCGCTCCAACAGTCCCTGGGCATCCCCGCTCCACATCGCCCCCAAACCAGGCGGGGGTTGACGCCCCTGCGGGGATTACCGCCGCCTCAACGACGCCACCACCCCTGATCGGTACCCCGTGCCGCACATTCAGGGCTTCTCGGCTAGACTGGCCGGCTGCTCAGTCTTTTCCAAGGTCGACCTGCTGCGCGGCTACCACCAAGTCCCCGTCCACCCCGCGGACGTCCCCAAGACGGCCGTAATCACCCCCTTCAGCCTGTTCGAGTTCCTGCAGATGCCCTTCGGCCTCAAAAACGCGGCCCAGGCATTCCAACGGCTCATGGACTCGGTCCTTCGGGTCCTGAAGTTTCTGTTCGACTACCTGGACGACATCCTGGTAGCCAGTTCCTCCAAGCAGGAACACCTCGAACACGTTCGCATCCTGTTCGGGCGCCTCAGCGACCACGGGCTCATCCTCAGCCCAGCCAAATGCCAGTTCGGCCTGGACAAGATCGACTTCCTCGGCCACCACATCACCCATGCTGGGGCCATTTCCCTGCCCACCAAGGTGCAGGCCGTCCAACAATTTCCCCGCCCCACCACCATCAAAGGCCTCCAGGAGTTCCTCGGGATGGTGAATTTCTATAACCACTTCATCCCCAAAGCGGCGTCCCTCATGAGGCCCCTGTATGAAGCCCTCCGGGGCAGGAGCGGCAAGATGGCGGTCGAATGGACGGCAGACGCGTCCGCCGCCTTCGACTCCACCAAGACCGCGCTCACCAACGCCACCCTGCTCGCGCACCCACGGCCCAATGCCAGGGTAGCGCTCACCACGGACGCCTCCGACCACACGGTCGGCGCCGTGGATGAGCAGTGGGTCGACGGCGCCTGGCAACCACTTGCCTTCTTCAGCCGCCAACTACGCCCCCCGGAGGTCAAGTAGAGCACCTTCGACCGCGAGCTCCTCGAGCTGTTCCTGGTGGTCCGCCATTTTCGGTTTTTGCTTGAGGGCCACCCCTTCACTGCGTTTGTCGACCACAAGCCCCTGACATTCGCAATGGCAAAGACAACCGACCCCTGGTCCGCCAAGCAGCAGCGCCAGCTCGCGGCAGTGTCCGAGTTCACCACGGACATCCAACACGTCTCCGGCCGAGACAATGTGGTAGCCGACTGCCTCTCCCGCCCCGCCATCCACGCCGCACACCTGGCAGTCGACTACGCTCAACTCGCAGCAGACCAGATCACCGACCCTGATCTGCTCTCCGCACCTACCAACCTACCAGGGCTACGCCTGGCCGACGTCGCCTGTGGCCCGACCGCAGTCACGGTCAAGTGCGACATATCCCTATGTCAACCTCAGCCCGTCGTCCCAGCGTCCTGGCGCCGCCGGGTATTCGACATTCTCCACAACCTCTCCCACCCCGGCGCCCGCGCATCCATCAAATTGGTAGCAAACCGCTTTGTCTGGCGCGGCCTTCGCAAGGATATGCGTACTTGGGCCAACTCCTGCCTAGCCTGCCAACGGGCCAAGGTACACCAACACATGAAAGCACCCCTCGAGGAGTTTACCGTCCCCTCACGTAGATTCGATCACATCCACGTGGACATCGTCGGGCCCCTGCCGCCGTCGCAAGGCCACACACACTTGCTGACGATCGTTGACCGCACCACGCGCTGGCCCGAGGCAATTCCACTGACCTCTACCACCACCGCCGACATCGCCAGAGCCTTCGTCAGCACCTGGGTCGCACGGTTCGGCGTCCCCTCCGACATGACGTCGGACTGAGGTCCGCAATTTACCTCTGAACTCTGGACCGCCGTCGCACGCAATCTCGGGGTGACCATTCACCGCACCACAGCGTACCACCCCCAAGCCAACGGACTGTGTGAGCGGTTCCACAGATCCTTGAAGGCATCTCTTCGAGCCAGCCTCCAGGACGGTGCCTGGACCGACCGACTTCCGTGGGTCCTCCTCGGCCTGCGCACCGCGGTTAAAGAAGACCTCCACGCATCGGCAGCAGAGCTCGTGTACGGTCAGCCGCTGCGCGTACCCAGAGAGTTCCTGCCCACCGCCACGACACCCTGGTCAGCCGACCAGCAACGCCACGACTTCGCCTCACCGGCGCTGCAGTTCGCCCCGGTGCCCATTGCCCAACACGGCGAATCCACCTCACACGTCCCAATAAGCCTGCACCAGGCACAGTTCGTTTTCGTCCGGCACGACGCCCACCGCGGACCCCTTCAACCCCCGTACGACGGGCCCTACAAGGTGCTACAGGCTGGGGACAAATTTTTCACCCTGCAAGTGGGCGACAGGACCAAAAAAGTGTCGGTTGACCGACTCAAGCCAGCACACTCGGAGCCCGGTGAGCAGTTCCCTGTAGCCCGTCCACCGCCACGCGGCCGACCTGCCCTCAAGCCGGTTCACCCGGCTGCTCCACGCCCGGCCGTTCCACGTCCACCGACGTCCTACAAGAGCCGCTCCGGCCGGCCCATCAGACCACCGCACCGTCTCATCCACACCTCCTAAGCGGATTCTGGGGGGAGCTGTGTGGTGGATCGCCACCTAAACGGGCATTATCCACTTTTCCGTCCGTGGACAAAATATCGGGCACCTTGCCTTTAAGGCACCTTGCCTTTAAGGCAGGAGAAAAGGAGTGGGCGGGGCCTCAGGGTTTTTCCAGAGAATTCTGGGAGCAGTTGGTTTCAGCCTTTTTGGACCATGCAGTTGTATTAAAAAGCCTTTGTTTTTCCACACATGGATTCAGTCTTAATTCGTGTTTCACGGCAACCTCAACATTGGTGACCCCGACGCTCAGAACGTATTCCGAGCACTGCAATGGCGGACACGAACACAGTTTCCGTGAAACTGACGGAGTTTTGGGAAAACCAGCCTGAAGCCTGGTTTCTCCAAGCTGAATCCCGCTTCCGGCTGTGAAACATCACCACAGATGGGACGCAGTACGACTACCTCGTCACATCACTCGGTGGCGCCACAGTTTCGAAGGTTTGGACAGCGCTGCAGAACCCACCAGAGGAAGGCAAGTACGCACATCTTAAGGCAGCGCTCCTTAAAAAATTTACGGCCTTGGCATACCAGCGAAACTGCCACCTCCTCGACCTTCCAGGCCTCGGTGATGCCTCACTGTCAGACCTCCTCTCCCACATGCTCTCCCTCACCGACGAGAGCCCACCCGGATCCCTCTTCCGCACACTGTTCATCCGCCAGCTCCCTCTCAGCATCCGCCCAGCGATCATGGCGTCCGGCCTCACGAACCTGGAAGCCCTGGCCGATGAGGCCGATAAGCTGCTGTCCGCTCACTCCAGCCGCGATGTCACTCCAGACCTGGCAGCCAATGCCTGGGCGCGCCGCTCACCGGCCACCACGCGGCCACAACGACCAGTCACCAGGCCCACGGGGCCTTCGCGCTCAACTAACCTGGGCCACTGTTACTACCACGCACGGTTCGGCGCCACGGCACAACGGTGCACACCTCCCTGCTCTTTCAAGTCCGCCCCCGTACCAGCCCCCGCGATGGCCATGGGCCACGCGGGCTCCCTGCTGTACGTCACGGATGACAAAACTGGCCGCCGGTTCCTGTGCGACACTGGAGCTCAGCACAGCATTATCCCGGCCTCCTCCCTCGACATCCAAAAGGGCGAACGAGGACCGGCGCTGGCTGCTGCTAACGGCTCGGAAATCCGGACGTACGGCACCCGGACAGTCACCCTCGACCTCGCTAGTCGCAGCTACCGATGGGAGTTCATCACTGCCAAGGTGCTCTCCCCTCTCATCGGCGCAGATTTCCAGTGCGCCCACGGCCTACTGGTAGACATCCCTCGTCACCGCCTCGTGGACATGAACACCATGTCCCCCATCCTGGGCGCCATGGCCCCCCGTCAACCCGCCGACATGGCGTCACAGTGCCACGCCCGGGCCACGGATGACTACTCGGCACTCCTGGCCGAATTCTCGGCCCTTACCAATCCGACCTTCTCTGCGGAGGCCGCCAAACACGGGGTGGAACACTTCATCCCCACCACAGGCCCCCCAGTGTACGCCCATGCCCGCAGGCTGGACCCAGCCAAACTGAGGATCGCGCGGATCGAGTTTGCCACCATGGAACAGCTCGGCATCATCCGCCGCTCCAACAGTCCCTGGGCATCCCCGCTCCACATCGCCCCCAAACCAGGCGGGGGTTGACGCCCCTGCGGGGATTACCGCCGCCTCAACGACGCCACCACCCCTGATCGGTACCCCGTGCCGCACATTCAGGGCTTCTCGGCTAGACTGGCCGGCTGCTCAGTCTTTTCCAAGGTCGACCTGCTGCGCGGCTACCACCAAGTCCCCGTCCACCCTGCGGACGTCCCCAAGACGGCCGTAATCACCCCCTTCAGCCTGTTCGAGTTCCTGCAGATGCCCTTCGGCCTCAAAAACGCGGCCCAGGCATTCCAACGGCTCATGGACTCGGTCCTTCGGGTCCTGAAGTTTCTGTTCGACTACCTGGACGACATCCTGGTAGCCAGTTCCTCCAAGCAGGAACACCTCGAACACGTTCGCATCCTGTTCGGGCGCCTCAGCGACCACGGGCTCATCCTCAGCCCAGCCAAATGCCAGTTCGGCCTGGACAAGATCGACTTCCTCGGCCACCACATCACCCATGCTGGGGCCATTTCCCTGCCCACCAAGGTGCAGGCCGTCCAACAATTTCCCCGCCCCACCACCATCAAAGGCCTCCAGGAGTTCCTCGGGATGGTGAATTTCTATAACCACTTCATCCCCAAAGCGGCGTCCCTCATGAGGCCCCTGTATGAAGCCCTCCGGGGCAGGAGCGGCAAGATGGCGGTCGAACGGACGGCAGACGCGTCCGCCGCCTTCGACTCCACCAAGACCGCGCTCACCAACGCCACCCTGCTCGCGCACCCACGGCCCAATGCCAGGGTAGCGCTCACCACGGACGCCTCCGACCACACGGTCGGCGCCGTGGATGAGCAGTGGGTCGACGGCGCCTGGCAACCACTTGCCTTCTTCAGCCGCCAACTACGCCCCCCGGAGGTCAAGTAGAGCACCTTCGACCGCGAGCTCCTCGAGCTGTTCCTGGTGGTCCGCCATTTTCGGTTTTTGCTTGAGGGCCACCCCTTCACTGCGTTTGTCGACCACAAGCCCCTGACATTCGCAATGGCAAAGACAACCGACCCCTGGTCCGCCAAGCAGCAGCGCCAGCTCGCGGCAGTGCCCGAGTTCACCACGGACATCCAACACGTCTCCGGCCGAGACAATGTGGTAGCCGACTGCCTCTCCCGCCCCGCCATCCACGCCGCACACCTGGCAGTCGACTACGCTCAACTCGCAGCAGACCAGATCACCGACCCTGATCTGCTCTCCGCACCTACCAACCTACCAGGGCTACGCCTGGCCGACGTCGCCTGTGGCCCGACCGCAGTCACGGTCAAGTGCGATATATCCCTATGTCAACCTCAGCCCGTCGTCCCAGCGTCCTGGCGCCGCCGGGTATTCGACATTCTCCACAACCTCTCCCACCCCGGCGCCCGCGCATCCATCAAATTGGTAGCAAACCGCTTTGTCTGGCGCGGCCTTCGCAAGGATATGCGTACTTGGGCCAACTCCTGCCTAGCCTGCCAACGGGCCAAGGTACACCAACACATGAAAGCACCCCTCGAGGAGTTTACCGTCCCCTCACGTAGATTCGATCACATCCACGTGGACATCGTCGGGCCCCTGCCGCCGTCGCAAGGCCACACACACTTGCTGACGATCGTTGACCGCACCACGCGCTGGCCCGAGGCAATTCCACTGACCTCTACCACCACCGCCGACATCGCCAGAGCCTTCGTCAGCACCTGGGTCGCACGGTTCGGCGTCCCCTCCGACATGACGTCGGACTGAGGTCCGCAATTTACCTCTGAACTCTGGACCGCCGTCGCACGCAATCTCGGGGTGACCATTCACCGCACCACAGCGTACCACCCCCAAGCCAACGGACTGTGTGAGCGGTTCCACAGATCCTTGAAGGCATCTCTTCGAGCCAGCCTCCAGGACGGTGCCTGGACCGACCGACTTCCGTGGGTCCTCCTCGGCCTGCGCACCGCGGTTAAAGAAGACCTCCACGCATCGGCAGCAGAGCTCGTGTACGGTCAGCCGCTGCGCGTACCCAGAGAGTTCCTGCCCACCGCCACGACACCCTGGTCAGCCGACCAGCAACGCCACGACTTCGCCTCACCGGCGCTGCAGTTCGCCCCGGTGCCCATTGCCCAACACGGCGAATCCACCTCACACGTCCCAATAAGCCTGCACCAGGCACAGTTCGTTTTCGTCCGGCACGACGCCCACCGCGGACCCCTTCAACCCCCGTACGACGGGCCCTACAAGGTGCTACAGGCTGGGGACAAATTTTTCACCCTGCAAGTGGGCGACAGGACCAAAAAAGTGTCGGTTGACCGACTCAAGCCAGCACACTCGGAGCCCGGTGAGCAGTTCCCTGTAGCCCGTCCACCGCCACGCGGCCGACCTGCCCTCAAGCCGGTTCACCCGGCTGCTCCACGCCCGGCCGTTCCACGTCCACCGACGTCCTACAAGAGCCGCTCCGGCCGGCCCATCAGACCACCGCACCGTCTCATCCACACCTCCTAAGCGGATTCTGGGGGGAGCTGTGTGGTGGATTGCCACCTAAACGGGCATTATCCACTTTTCCGTCCGTGGACAAAATATCGGGCACCTTGCCTTTAAGGCACCTTGCCTTTAAGGCAGGAGAAAAGGAGTGGGCGGGGCCTCAGGATTTTTCCAGAGAATTCTGGGAGCAGTTGGTTTCAGCCTTTTTGGACCATGCAGTTGTATTAAAAAGCCTTTGTTTTCCACACATGGATTCAGTCTTAATTCGTGTTTCGCGGCAGCCTCAACACCCTGGTTTATTTATTACATTTAAGTTCTCTACCTCTGTCGCTAACCTCCATTGCTCCATGATGCAAATAAACTTAGCTCCCTGGCCTAAATTGGAACAGCGCATCGCTCGCCGTCCTAACTCTGAGTATCACATTGCTCGCCGCCCTAACTCTGAGTATCACATCGCTCGCCGGCCTAAATCTGAGTATCACATCGCTCGCCGCCCTAACTCTGAGCAGCCCATCGCTCACCGGCCTAACTCTGAGCAGCCCCTCGCTCACCAGCCTAACACTGAGCAGCCCATCACTCACCGGCCTAACTCTGAGCAGAGCATCGCTCACCGGCCTAATTCTGAGCAGAGCATTGCTCACCGGCCTAACTCTGAGCAGAACATCGCTCACCGGCCTAACTCTGAACAGAGCATTGCTCACCGGCCTAACTCTGAACAGAGCATCGCTCACTGGCCTAACTCTGAGCAGAACATCGCTCACCGGCCTAATTCTGAGCAGAGCATTGCTCACCGGCCTAACTCTGAGCAGAACATCGCTCACCGGCCTAACTCTGAACAGAGCATTGCTCACCGGCCTAACTCTGAACAGAGCATCGCTCACTGGCCTAACTCTGAGCAGAAAATCGCTCACCGGCCTAATTCTGAGCAGAGCATTGCTCACCGGCCTAACTCTGAGTAGCGCATCGCTCAGCGGCCTAACTCTGAGCAGAGCATTGCTCACCGGCCTAACTCTGAGTAGCGCATCGCTCAGCGGCCTAACTCTGAGCAGAACATCGCTCGCCGGCCTAATTCATCGTAGCCCATCGCTCACCGGCCTAACTCTGCGCAGAGCATCGCTCACCGGCCTAACTCTGAGCAGAACATCGCTCACCGGCCTAACTCTGAACAGAGCATTGCTCACCGGCCTAACTCTGAACAGAGCATCGCTCACTGGCCTAACTCTGAGCAGAACATCGCTCACCGGCCTAACTCTGAGCAGCCCAACGCTCACCGGCCTAACTCTGAGCAGAGCATCGCTCACCGGCCTAACTCTGAGCAGCCCATCGCTCACCGGCCTAACTCTAAGCATAGCATTGCTCACCGGCCTAACTCTGAGCAGCCCAACGCTCACCGGCCTAACTCTGAGCAGAGCATCGCTCACCGGCGTAACTCTGAGTCGCCCATCGCTCAACGGCCTAACTCTGAGCAGCCAATTGCTCACCGGCCTAACTCTGAGCAGCCCATCGCTCAACGGCCTAACTCTGAGTATCACATCGCTCACCGACCTAGCTCTGAGCAGAACATCGCTCACCGGCCTAACTCTGAACAGAGCATTGCTCACCGGTCTAACTCTGAGTATCACATCGCTCACCGACCTAACTCTGAGCAGAACATCGCTCACCGGACTAACTCTGAGCAAACATCGCTCACCGGCCTAACTCTGAACAGAGCATTGCTCACCAGCCTAACTCTGAGTAGCTCATCGCTCGCCGGCCTAACTCTGAGCAGAGCCTCACTCACCGGCCTAACTCTGAGCAGAGCATCGCTCACCGGCCTAACTCTGAGCAGAGGATCGCTCACCGGCCTAACTCTGAGCAGAGCATCGCTCACCGGCCTAATTCAAAGTAGCCCATCACTCACCGGCCTAACTCTGAGCAGTGCATCGCTCACCGGCCTAACTCTGAGCAGAGCATCGCTCACCGGCCTAACTCTGAGCAGAGCATCGCTCACCGGCCTAACTTTGAGTAGCTCATCGCTCGCCGGCCTAACTCTGAGCAGCCCATCGCTCTCCGGCCTAACTCTGAGCAGCCCATTGCTTGCCGGCCGAACTCTGAGCAGCCCAACACTCACCGGCCTAACTCTGAGCAGAGCATCGCTCACCGGCCTAACTCTGAGCAGAGCATCGCTCACCGGCCTAACTCTGAGCAGCCCAACACTCACCGGCCTAACTCTGAGCAGCCCAACGCTCACCGGCCTAACTCTGAGCAGAGCATCGCTCACCGGCCTAACTCTGAACAGAGCATTGCTCACCAGCCTAACGCTGAGTAGCTCATCACTCGCCGGCCTAACTCTGAGCAGAGCATCACTCACCGGCCTAACTCTGAGCAGAGCATCGCTCACCGGCCTAACTCTGAGCAGAGCATCGCTCACCGGCCTAACTCTGAGTATCACATCGCTCACCGGCCTAACTCTGAGCAGAGCATCGCTCACCGGCCTAACTCTGAGTATCACATCGCTCACCGGCCTAACTCTGAGCAGAGCATCGCTCAGCGGCCTAATTCAAAGTAGCCCATCACTCACCGGCCTAACTCTGAGCAGTGCATTGCTCACCGGCCTAACTCTGAGCAGAGCATCGCTCACCGGCCTAACTCTGAGCAGAGCATTGCTCACTGGCCTAACTCTGAGCAGAGCATCGCTCACCGGCCTAACTTTGAGTAGCTCATCGCTCGCCGGCCTAACTCTGAGCAGCCCATCGCTCTCCGGCCTAACTCTGAGCAGCCCATTGCTTGCCGGCCGAACTCTGAGCAGCCCAACGCTCACCGGCCTAACTCTGAGCAGAGCATCGCTCACCGGCCTAACTCTGAGCAGAGCATCCCTCGCCGGCCTATCTCTGAGCAGAGCATCGCTCACCGGCCTAACTCTGAGCAGAGCATCGCTCACCGGCCTAACTCTGAGCAGAGCATCGCTCACCGGCCTAACTCTGAGCAGAGCATCGCTCACCGGCCTAACTCTGAGCAGAGCATCCCTCGCCGGCCGAACTCTGAGTATCACATCGCTCACCGGCCTAACTCTGACTAGAATATCCCTCGCCGGCCTAATTCTGAGTATCACATCGCTCACCAGCCTAACTCTGAGTAGCGCATCGCTCGCCGGCCTAACTCTGAGCAGAACATTGCTCACCGGCCTAACTCTGAGTAGCGCATCGCTCGCCGGCCTAACTCTGAGCAGAGCATCGCTCGCTGGCCTAACTCTGAGCAGAACATCGCTCACCGGCCTAACTCTGACTAGAGCATCGCTCACCGGCCTAACTCTGACTAGAGCATCGCTCACCGGCCTAACTCTGACTAGAGCATCACTCACTGGCCTAACTCTGAGCAGAGCATCGCTCACCGGCCTAACTCTGAGCAGAGCATCGCTCACCGGCCTAACTCTGACTAGAGCATCGCTCACCGGCCTAACTCTGAGCAGAGCATCGCTCACCGGCCTAACTCTGAGCAGAGCATCGCTCACCGGCCTAACTCTGAGCAGAGCATCGCTCACCGGCCTAACTCTGAGCAGAGCATCGCTCACCGGCCTAACTCTGAGCAGAGCATCGCTCACCGGCCTAACTCTGAGCAGAGCATCGCTCACCGGCCTAACTCTGAGCAGAGCATCGCTCACCGGCCTAACTCTGAGCAGAGCATCGCTCACCGGCCTAACTCTGAGCAGAGCATCGCTCACCGGCCTAACTCTGAGCAGAGCATCGCTCACCGGCCTAACTCTGAGCAGAGCATCGCTCACCGGCCTAACTCTGAGCAGCCCATCGCTCGCTGGCCTAAATCTGAGTATCACATCGCTCGGCGGCCTAACTCTGAGCAGCGCATCGCTCACCCATTATCCGCTGATTTCACTGGAGCTCAGTGTCGTGCGTGTGGTATGACAAGCGGCAAAATGATTCCACCTGGTTTGCATCACTGCCCATGTCCAATTTCAACCCATTATCTGTTGATTATCTCATTGCTGTTTGTGGGATCTTGCTGTGCATAAATTGGCTGCCACGTTTCCTACATTACAACAGTGACTACACGTCAAAGGTACTCGATTGGCTGTGAAGCACTTTGGGAAGTCCTGAGGTCACGAAAGGCACGATATAAATGCAAGTTCTTTCTTGCTCCAAAGGACCCAATATATCTCACTCCCTTCAATTCACAATGGCCGGAATTTTCCAGGGTGGTAGCGGGCGTAATCGGTGGTGGGCCGGGTGGGAAGATTGTTACTTTTGACAGCAGGTCGGGCACCCGCTGTCATCTCGCTCCCACTCGCCTTTCCAACAGGTGCGTCAGTTATCACGGAGCCGACCCGACCGGCAGCGGCGGGCGACCCAATTGAAATTATTATCAGGTCGTTTACAGGCACTTAAGAGCCTTTTCCACTTACCTTTTAAATTTCTCTGCATGGCCACGGGATTCCCGCAGCTCGGGAACCACGTCTGTCAACCTGAGGCGGGAGTTCCGTGGCCTTTGCTCCAGCTGATTACTTGACAGCATCAAATGTACAGTAAAAGCCCCCACCTGATGATCACTTTCCTCAGGCCGAAGCTGTTGCTCAGTCCATTTCCAGCACAGATTCTGCAGGATGCAAGAGTTTCCAGCAAAGTCTCCATCCAGTGCCACCTCATTGGAAGAAATCTCTCACCATTGACAGAATGCTTCTGTCATCTGTACTTCACCTGCCATCTATTCCATCAACATGGGTGCTCTTTATACTGTCTTACCTTGGTCCTCAGAATCCCACCACGATCAGCCCCAACACCAGCAGCACCAGGCACACCAGCAGCACCAACAACAACACCAACCTTCTCCGCAATCACCTGATGCTGCACAGGACACAGGGCATCAGCACCCAGGCACATTGCTGCCCGGGAGGCCAGGGGTGGCCTCATCATGGCCAGATTTAGTTAACTTTACGCTGTACGCCCATATGGCTGCCACATGATGTGCCAGGTTGGCACCAGCCCACACCAACACCATAAAGCATCACTACAATGACCAAGCCATTCCTTTCACACTCATCACCAATGTTCCCTCGAAAAAATTTTTTGTACTGAGCGGGCCACGACTGCCTTTGACCTTTTTGTCCGTGAGCAAATCTTAAATCAACAACAACTTTTACAACAACGTTTACAACAACAACAGCAACTACTTAAAAGCTTATATACAGTAATGTCATATTGCCAGCCCATCGTCTCAAATCATGAGACAATCAGACAAGGTTCCATACAAGTTTAACATCACTCCTCTGCTTTTGAATTCTATTCCTCTAGAAATGAACCCCAGTGCTTTATTTGCACTTTTATGGCTTTTTTAACCTGTGTTGCTACTTTTAATGATTTGTGAATCTATACCCCTGGATCCCTTTGCACCTCTACCCCATTTAGACTCTTATTTTCCAAGGAGTAGGTCGCATCCTTATTCCTCCTACCAAAATGCAGCACCCCACCCTTATCTATATTGAAATTCATTTGTCATTTACATGCCCATTCTGCAAGTTTGTTTACGGTTGAATTAATTAAAAGCTTTTAGTTCGTCATGTACAAACTCTATTTAATAAAAAATTACTGCAGCGGGAGCGGCGGACCTGTGAGGGAGCGGAGGCAGAATTCGAGAGTGACGTCACAGTACAGAAAGTGACACCGGCGCAGGGGAAGCAGCTGATTGGGTGAGTACGGCCAGGTGAGTATTTATACTACTCTATAGTTTGACAGTTAAGGTTAATAGTTTATAAGGTTTAGAAGGTCTTTATTTTGTGGTTTATAGTTGTTAAGGTTTCAGTTCTGTAGCGGGGAGTGCTGGTAAACAAGGGCCCTTGACTATATCATTTAATTGTAGTGTAATTTGTGGTATTGATTTGATTTAATTTAATTTAAATTAATTAAAGGGTAAGTCATGGCAGCACAGCTCGGCCCCATGGCATGCTCCTCCTGCACTATGTGGGAAATCAGGGACACTTCCTGTGTCCCTGACGACCATGTGTGCGGGAAGTGTATCCAGTTGCAGCTACTAGCAGACCGCATTGCGGCGCTGGAGCTGCGAATGGATACATACTGGAGCATTCGCGATGCTGAGGACATCGTGGATAGCACGCTTAGGGAGTTGGTCACACCGCAGGTAAAGGCTGCACAGGCAGGAAGGGAATGGGTGACCGCCAGGCAGAGTAGTAGGCGCAGGCAGGTAGTGCAGGTGTCCCCTGTGGCCATCCCCCTCTCAAACAGATATACCGCTTTGGATATTGTTGAGGGGGATGGCTTATCGGGGGAAGGCAGCAGCAGCCAACTTCCTGGCACCATGGGTGGTTCTGCTGCACAGGACGGGAGGAAAAAGAGCGGGAGAGCTATAGTGATAGGGGATTCTATTGTAAGGGGAATAGATAGGTGTTTCTGCAGCCGCAAACGAGACTCCAGGATGGTATGTTGCCTCCCTGGTGCAAGGGTCAAGGATGTCTCAGAGCAGCTGCAGGGCATTCTGGAGGGGGAGGGTGAACAGCCAGTTGTCGTGGTGCATATAGGTAACAACGATATAGGTAAAAAATGGAATGAGGTCCTAAAAGCTGAATATAGGGAGTTAGGAGGTAAATTAAAAGGTAGGACCTCAAAGGTAGTAATCTCAGGATTGCTACCAGTGCCATGTGCTAGTCAGAGTAGAAATAGAAGGATATTTCAGATGAATACGTGGCTAGAGGAATGGTGCAAGGGGGAGGGATTCAAATTTCTGGGACATTGGAACCGGTTCTGGGGGAGGTGGGACCAGTACAAACTGGACGGTCTGCACCTGGGCAGGACCGGGACCGATGTCCTAGGGGGACTGTTTGCGAGTGCTCTTGAGGAGGGTTTAAACTAAAATGGCAGGGGGTTGGGAACCTGTGCAGGGAGACAGAGGAAAGGGAAGCAAGGATAGAAGCAAAAGACAGGAAGGAGAAAAGCAAAAGTGGAAGGCAGAGAAATCAAGGGTGTAAATCAAACAGGGCCACAGTAAATAATAATTCTAAAAGGACTAAGAGTGTTAAAAAAACAAGCCTGAAGGCTTTGTGTCTTAATGCAAGGAGCATTCGTAATAAGGTGGATGAATTAGCTGCACAAATGGATGTAAACGGATATGATATAATTGGGATTACGGAGACATGGCTCCAGGGTGACCAAGGCTGGGAATTCAACATCCAGGGGTATTCAATATTCAGGAATGACAGGCAAAAAGGAAAAGGAGGTGGGGTAGCATTGCTAGTTAAAGAGGAGATTAACACAATAGTAAGGAAGGATATTAGCTCTGATGATGTGGAATCTGTATGGGTAGAGCTGAGAAATACCAAGGGGCAGAAAACGTTAGTGGGAGTTGTATACAGAGCCCCAAACAGTAATGCTGAGGTTGGGGATGGCATTAAATGGGAAATTAGAGACGCGTGCAATAAGGGCACAGCAGTCATCATGGGTGACTTCAATCTACATATAGATTGGGCTAACCAAGTTAGTAACAATACTGTGGAGGAGGAATTCCTAGAGTGTATACGGGATGGTTTCCTGGACCAATATGTCGAGGAACCAACTAGAGATCAGGTCACGATAGCAAAATACTGTGGATGCTGGAAATCTGAAATAACAACAGAAAACGCTGGAAAAACTCAGCAGGCCAGGCAGCATCCGTGGAGAGAGAAAGAGAGTTAACGTTTCAGGTCGATGACCTTTCGTCAGAACTGTGAAGAGCCGGAAATCAAATAGATTTAAGGCCAGAGTAAAGCTGGGAAAAGGGGGAGGGGATAAAAGAACAAAGGGGGAGATGAAGAGACATTAAGAGACATTAAGAGATATGCAAGGCTAGAGGTGGTGTTAATGTGACAGATTAAGGCTGTCATCTTAGACTGGGTATTATGTAATGAGAAAGGATTAATTAGCAATCTTGTTGTGCAAGGCCCCTTGGGGAGGAGCAATCATAATATGATAGAATTCTTCATTAAGATGGAGAGTGAAGTAGTTGACTCAGAGACTAGAGTCCTGAATTTAAATAAAGGAAACTACGATGGTATGAGGCGCGAGGTGGCTAGGGTGGATTGGGAAGCATTACTTAAAGGGTTGACGGTGGATAGGCAATGGCAAACATTTAAAGATCGCATGGATGAACCACAGAATTTGTTTATCCCTGTTTGGCATAAAAATAAAACAAAAAAGGTGACTCAACCATGGCTAACAAGGGAAATTAGGGATAGCATAAGATCCAAGGAGAGGACATATAAATTGGCCAGAAAAAGCAGCAAACCTGAGTATTGGGAGCAGTTTAGGAATCAGCAAAGGAGGACAAAGGGATTAATTAAGAGGGGGGAAATAGAATATGAGAGTAAGCTTGCAGGGAACATAAAAACTGACTGTAAAAGCTTCTATAGATATGTGAAGAGAAAAAGATTGGTAAAGTCAAGCGTAGGTCCCTTGCAGTCAGAATCAGGGGAATTTATAATGGGGAACAAAGAAATGGCAGTTAAATTAAATACATACTTTGGTTCTGTCTTCACAAAGGAGGACACAAATAACCTCCCAGAGATGTCGGGGAACATAGGGGGAGAAATTCAGTATTGCCCCATTTGGGGCGCAATTATCGGCCGGGCGCACAGATTAGCGCCTGGCACTAATTATCGCCTCCGACTGCAAACTTCACTTTTATCACCCCTGGAGGTGATAGGAGCGCTAAATCAGGCGCTACACATCTGTCTTAAGGCGCAAAGGCCGAGGAGCAAGGCGCTAACTCAGAGCGCGGGCGCAGCGCCAGTGCTGTCAGTTAGCGATGGAACACAGCCTCACTGGCACCGGACAGTTCTTAAAGGGGAGGGTAGATCTTGCACTCCAGCCACACCCTGCTCATTGGAGCCTTGAATCTCGGCCTGGAGAGACCTGTGCCGAAATCTTCCAGCCAAGGACTATGGAGAGGGTGAGAGAACAAGCTCAGCGCTTCAGCATCCGGGCCTTGGATGCTCTGGTTGGCGCGGTGGAACACAGAAAATCTATACTCGTCCTGCGCGAGTACAGAAGAGTGTGGAGGGAGGTGGCTCAGAGCGTCTCCTCCAGGAGCATGGTACCCAGGACCCATACTCAATGTCGAAAAAAGTTCAACGACCTCACTCGGGTCGTCAGGGTGAGTGGCTTTTTTTCAATACCTCTCCATCCCTCCATCTCAACCTCACTCTATGGCCAGAGGGTCTTAAAACCCCAATGCCCAACACTCATCCAACACCTATGGCCCTCTCATGAAATACACATGCACATTCCACACTTTGCATACAGTAAGGGCTATTCACCTATGGGAGGCACATCAGGCAAGACCATGGCTGTATATTTACTCAGACGCCATCCTTTTTCTTGCAGGCCAAGCTATCTCATAATAGGAGACAGCAGCAACGGACGGGTGGAGGGCGGCCTCAGCTGCAACCCCTCAGCCATCTTGAGGCACGCGTCCACAGGATTGTGGCAAGCTGGGTGATCGGTCCCGTCGCCACTGGAGACGCCGACCCCATTCTGGACAGCAATGGTAAGGTCATCACCTTTTTGTCCTCTCTCCTTCCACTTGTCCATCACAACACCAACCTTTGACACATTCAATCCAACTTACTAAATCGCTGCACTCATTCCTCCCTTACTGCCCCGCTGTCCTCACGCTAAAGCCACTGTTGTACCTCCCTGCTTTCAGATGGTGATTCACCAGCTGAGGAGACAGGGCCCTCAAGCTGCCAGTGGGAGTGAAGCTGCAGGCGAGGAGGAAGATGAAGATGGAGCATCAGCGCCACCCTCTCCCGAGGAAGCCCATGCCCACACTGGGAACACGCCTTCCCTGGAGGGGAGCAGGGGGGAAGGGTCTGATGAGGGTGAAGCTCCAGGACCCAGCAGGCTGCAGCAATGCGATGGGGTTAGGGAAGCTCGGGGGCCTTCTCCCCGGAGGGAGTGTATGCCAGCGAGTCCTACTGCACTGGACGCAGAGGAGGATCGGCTGATCGCTGAAATGAACACCCAGGCGGTAGGCATGCACACTGAGCTCATGGGTGCAGTGGGAAGGATGCCCGAATGCATTGAATCACTGGCAAGGAGTGTGGTGCACTTCGCTGTAGCACAGGCGGATGCCACGCAAATGTTTAGTGCTGCAATTCAGTCACTGGCTACCATAACCCCATCTCTGACAGCTCTCATACAGACCAGATTGAGATCACGCGAGCACTGACTGCTGCCATCCTCGCTGGTTCAGACACATTTCCCCGGGGCTCTCACCGCGCCGCAGCAGGCCAGCAATCTGTGCTCCAGCAGATTGCTCCCGATGCTGAAGTGCTGCCCCGTGGGAGTGCCAGTGTGTCCGTCGCGCAGGGAGTTGCTGTCCTCTCTCAAGATGACAGCATTCCTGCTGCCACCACTGTCACTTCTCCACTGCACTTGCCATCGCCTGTAGGACAGACTGCTGCCGCCCATGCAGAGTTGGTGCAGTCTGCAGCCGGGCCCTCCAGGCCCAGAGCTGGTCGAGGCCATCCTTCAAGGGCATCTGCAGTCTCAGGTTCTGACAATCAGCAGCCTTCCAGCAGCCTTGCTGCAGCCACTGGGGTACCATTACGGAGGAGCAGTAGGGTGGGAAGGGGGGAAGTGTGCAAGGGAAGGAGATCACCCTCGAAGGGCAAAAAGTAGGAGGTGTGACAAAATGTTGGTCAATTTTTATTAAAGGTCGAGGTTCGTGGTCCAACTTTTGTTCAGTGTTTTGGACATTATCTCCCGGTTGTGAGAACCAGTTATGTTAATGACTGTTTTTTTGTGTATCTTTCTATTAGTTTGTCATGAAGAAATGACACACACAGAGTTTGTAAAATAAATAAGTTTTTGTATTCAAAATGTACATGTTTGGTCTTTGGAATCGTTGTTGCCTTGGCCGGCTTAGGGGTTGTGGGTTGGTTTCATTCATGTTGTTCTCAATGGCAGAAGCCATTTCCTCAGCAGGGGCCTAGAAGTGGCTTGCTATCAGCCGTTGACGGATGGCCCTTCCAGTTTCTACATTGTGGGCCTCCCTCTCGCCTTGGTGCTGCTGATGATCATCCTCTTCCTCTTCCTCCTCCTCTTCCTCCTCCTCCTCTGGTGGTGCTCCAAGGCCTGGTGGCATTGGCTGGGTCCTGAGGATTGCCAGGTTATGCAGCATGCAGCACACAACTACGAAGTGGGAAACTCGCTCAGGCGAGGACTGCAGGGCTCCTCCTGAGTGGTCCAGACAGCGGAACCGTTGCTTCAGCACGCCGATTGTGTGCTCAACGATGTTCCTGGTAGCGTGATGGCTCTCGTTGTACCGCAGCTCAGCAGGGGTGTTGGGCGTACGGAGCGGTGTCATCAGCCAGGTGCACAGTGGATATCCCTTGTCCCCGAGAAGCCAACCAACTAGCTGATGCGGTGCCTGGAAAAGTTCTGCCACAGTAGTTTGGTGCAGGATGAATGCATCGTGGCAGCTGCCAGGATAGTGGGCATTGACAACGAGTATCAGCTGTCTGTGGTCACAGACCAACTGAACGTTAAAGGAATGGAACTCCTTTCTGTTGCGGAAATCCTCAGCATTCTCATGTGGAGCACGCAAAGCCACATGCGTGCAGTCAATGGCGCCCTGCACCATGGGGAAGCCCGCTATCCTAGCAAAGCCCATTGCGCGTTCTTGCTGCTTGTCCAGGGTCATGGGGAAAGAGATGTACTCTCGTCTCCTTTTATAGAGGGCATTTGTGACCTGACGGATGCAGCAATGCACCGCGAACTGGGAGATATTGGCGATGTCCCCAGTAGCTGATTGAAATGAGCCAGTGGCATAAAAGTTCAGAGCCACTGTGATCTTCACTGCCACCGACAGAGACGTCCTGGACCTCAGTTGAGGCTGCAGATCTGGCTGCAGCAGGTGGCAGAGCTCAGTGACTACCTCCTTGCTGAAGCGCAGCCTTCGCAAGCACTGCTCCTCAGACATATGAATGTCGGAGAACTGTTGGTGAAATACCCTGGGAGGTAAGGTCTCCTGTACTGAGGCCTGTTCGCCCTCCTCCGTCTGGCCATGATTGCCACTCTCTCTCTGCGTCTCTGTGTCCTCCGATTCTGGTGGCGCAGGACGATGCCCCCAATCAGTGCAGCCCCCAAAGTCTCTTGGCAATCAAAGTTATGAAGGTCAAAACCCAAAGTACCTGCAAAGTTATGATCAGTAGCCAAAACTACCTCACACAGCGTTGACTCAATGCAGAAGTTTCTCTTTCTCTCTCTCAGAATCTCTCTATCTCTCTCTCAGAACGAGTGGTGCAAAAATGTCTACCACAGAAAAAGACAGGAAGAGGCCCCCTTTAAATAGCGCCCCCACAGCCCCACAGCGACTGGGGAGCGTTCCAGTCTACCTGTCGTTGGTTGCGCCAGGTGGAAAGGATGGGGGCGCCACTCATTTTCCGCTCCGGGGCGCCACAAGGGCATTGCACCCTCGTATGACGTCGTGATCTGCGTGCGCAGGAGATCGGGGCGGTAAAGTTTAGAGCCGCCGCAAAATATCTAGTTAATTTCACAAGCGGCACAAACATCGCTGCGCCCGGGCGCTAGTTGCTTTGCGCCCCATTAGCGCGCTCTTAAGGCGCTAACAGGAGGCGCAACCAACTGAAATTTTCCCCCATAGGGTCTAATGAGAGGGAGGAATTGAATGAAATCAGTATTTGTAGGGAAATGGTGTTAGGGATATTGACAGGATTGAAGGCCGATAAATCCCCAGGGCCTGATAATCTACATCCTAGGGTACTTAAGGAAGTGGCCCTAAAAATAGTAGATGCATTGCTGGTCATCTTCCAAAATTCCATAGACTCTGGAACAGTTCCCATGGATTGGAGGGTAGCTAATGTAAACCCACTATTTAAAAAAGGTGGTAGAGAGAAAACGGAGAATTATAGACTGGTAAGCCTGACATCAGTAGTGGGAAAAATGCTAGAGTCCATTGTAAAAGATGTAATAGCAGAGCACTTGGAAAACAGTGACAGGATCGGACAAAGTCAACATGGATTTACAAAAGGTAAATCATGCTTGACTAATCTACTGGAATTTTTTGAGGATGTAACTGGTAGAATAGATCAGGGAGAACCAGTGGATGTGGTGTATTTGGACTTTCAGAAGGCTTTCGATAAGGTCCCGCATAAGAGATTGGCGTGCAAAGCTAAAGCACATAGGATTGGGGGTAAGGTACTGACTTGGATAGAGAACTGGTTGGCAGGCAGGAAACAAAGAGTTGGAATAATCGGGTCTTTTTCCGAGTGGCAGGCAGTGACTAGTGGGGTACCTCAGGGATCGGTGCTAGGACCCCAGTTATTCACAATATATATTAATGATCTAGACGAGGGAACTAGATGTAATATCTCTAAGTTTGTAGACGACACAAAGCTGGGTGGGCATGTGTGCTGTGAGGAGGATGCAGAGAAACTCTAGTATGATTTGGACAGGTTGGGGGATTGGGCAGATGCATGGCAGATGCAGTATAATGTGGATAAATGCGAGGTTATCCACTTTGGTGGCAAAAACAGGAAGACAGATTATTATCTGAACGGCAATAGATTGGGAAAAGGGGAAGTGCAACGAGACCTGGGTGTCCTTGTGCACCAGTCGCTGAAGGTAAGTATGCAGGTGCAGCAGACGGTTAAGAAGGCAAATGGTATGTTGACCTTCATAGCGAGAGGATTCGAATACAGGAGCAAGGATGTCTTGCTGCAGTTATACAGGGCCTTGGTGAGACCACACCTTGAGTATTGTGTGCAGTTTTGGTCGCCTTATCTGAGAAAGGATGTTCTTGCCATGGAGGGAGTGCAGCGAAGATTCACCAGACTGATACCTGGGATGGCAGGAATGATGTATGAAGAGAGATTGGGTCGATTAGGCTTATATTCGCTAGAGTTTAGAGAATGAGAGGGGATCTCATTGAAACTTATAAAATTCTAACAGGACTAGACAGACTAGATGCAGGAAGGATGTTCCCGATGGCGGGGGAGTCCAGAACCAGAGGTCATAGTCTACGGATAAGGGGTAAGCCATTTAGGACTGAGATGAGGAGGAATTTCTTCACCCAGAGAGTGGTGAACCTGTGGAATTCTCTACCACAGAAGGCAGTTGAGGCCAATTCATTAAATATATTCAAGGAGGAGTTAGATATATTTCTTAATGCTAAAGGGACCAAGGGATATGGGGAGAAAGCAGGGACAGGGTACTGAATTTGGATGATCAGCCATGATCGCATTGAATGGCGGAGCAGGCTCGAGGGGCCGAATGGCCTACTCCTGCTCCTATCTTCTATGTTTCTATGTTTGTCAGAAATGACTGGGATATAAAAGAACTGCATAATAATGCATTAATACTTCAGAAATGTCACTCAGTTACACAGTTATGCATTGACAAACAATCCGAAAGCCCAAGGTAAGCTGAAAGAAACATATCTATTCGTGCAATTAGTGTTAATTTTAAAGTTTTCAGTGTTTTAGCCCATCCCTCATGTCACTATAGCAGTGGCTGCACAAGCAGTGGCTTTCCTATGGCGCTGACTGTGCTGTACGTCCAGCTAAGTAATTCGAATATTAATCACAATGCAACCAGACAACCAACAAATATAAAGTGCTGTAGTTCTTTAGTACACAGTATTAAAAAGAATTGAATAAAAACAGGTTTCCGTATTTCCAACTTCAATCACTTCCATTAATAAACGTTGTCTTCTTGAACCAGCATCCCCCCCATGTAACATGTCAGAAATGCAGCACTTATTCACCAGTGCAGAAAAACACAGACACAATTTGCGTCACCGAATTAAAAACAAAAAGCAGGAAAAGCTATGATTTAACAGAAATAAACATTCATCTTTCTTCCTGGACAGGAGAACCAATCAGACTGACCTGGAAATGTTTACTAATATGTTGACGTAAAGATGTTAATTTACGAATTTAGCTTCGAATGTTTTTCTCTCAAACATTCTCCACAATATTAGTCCCTGCTCTTATCACGAAAAGTGTTGAATTATTTTCGGTACTTCCCAATTAAATAGTGGGAAATAAACTTCATTGTACTCTCAATTTTTAATTTCCTATTTCAAACATTTATACCAAATCAAAATTGTACATTATCAGTTTAATCGAAGTATTTTCTGTGTCTTTCTCAATAACCAAATAGTAGTTTCTTCTAAAGTAGCTTCCTGCAATTTTTATACATCATTCTAAACTCGTGTTTCTATTAACACTCCACTAAACGTTTAAGAGGAAATCTATATTGACATTATTCCTGGGACTTGTTAGAACTATAGAACGACAGACAAGTAAAATGGCTTGTGCTTTTCCCCTCTTTTGCTTCTCTTCCTATTTTTAAAAAAGTCAATAAAAAGTAATATGTAACTCCTACAAATCCTCCCTGCCATCCCCCTCCTCAACAGCATGGTTGCATGTTTGTGTAAAGCTACTCACTCCAGTCGATCATTCAAAATCAAATATTGAGAAATTTCCATTTTAAAATGTTTTAAGCATTTCAGAACCTCTTTAAGAACATTTCTTCAAGACCTGGTTGAAACTTGTTTAGATGAGGGGAAAATTGATTTTTGTTTCTGTTTCTTCCAAAATCATATTTGAAACTTAGGGGGGAAAAAAGTGTTTTTAACACTTATTTTTTGTGAAAATTTCATTAAAAATCTTTAAATTCTTTCAAGTCTTGATGCAGCTTTGACAGAAGTTGCTCCAACTTTCTCTTTCCCACTTCAACGCCATCGTTAAACATACAACAAAATATAATAAAATAAACTCTAATTCCAAACGGAGCTTAAATAAGAAAGTGAATAAAGTGGCTCAACTTCCTAAGGCGGCGGTGAGGTTCTCTATCCCCAGCCTTGGCGATGAGTTGGGATCAGTTTTGGAGAAGTTGTTTCCTCTTTTTCTGCTGCCGTTCCCTTCGTCTCTCACAGACTCTGAGGTACAAACAGGGGCATAAATCTTTTCTCCTCTCTCATAACATGATTTAAATATCCCTGATAGACTCTTTCAAAAAGGAGACAACAACTGGCAAAATTTAACTGGAACTTACCGCGGGACATTCAACATCAACTTGCCCGTATTTTTTTCCAGCTTTAAACAATTTTCAGAATTAAAAAAAAAAAATTATCATTCTTGTTTCACCGGTGGCCTAACACTTTAGCCTCCTTCCAGTGGCCATTGTACATGTGCTATGCCTCCACCTGTGTTGTTTCAAAGTGCGGCCGCCGCTCAGTCCCCGGGAACAGACTACACGCGTCTGGACCCTCACCCCTCTCTCTGTCCCTCTCTCTCTCTCTCTCTCTCCCCCTTTGTCTCCCTCTCTCTCTATCTCCCTCCACCTCCCTCTCCCTCCATCCCCACTCCCTCGCTCTCTGTCCCCCTCTCTCTCTCTCTCTCTCCATCACCCTCTCCCTCTCTCCATCCCTCTCGCTCTCTCTCCATCCCTCTCGCTCACTCTCTCTCCGTCCCTCTCTCTCTCTCTCCATCCCTCTCTCACTCTCTCTCTCCCCAGTCTCTCTCTCTCTCCAGTCTCTCTCTCTCTCTCTCCCCCAGTCTCTCTCACTCCCCCTCCCTCTCTCTCCCTCTCTCTCTCTGCCCGTCTCTCTCTCTCTCTGCCCGTCTCTCTCTCTCTCCCCCGTCTCTCTCTCTCCCCAGTACCTCTCTCTCTCTACGCCTCCGATTTTCTCTCCCAGTTTCTCTCCCTACCCTCGTCCGATTCCCTCTCTCTCCCCTTTCGATCTGCGATCTTCCCCCCACCGGCCACCAACGGATCCTCTGACCTCTGCGTGGAGCCGCTGAAAGTGTGGCCCAGCTGGGTACTGCGCATGTGCGGCTCCGGTATCCCGCGAGCCGGCGCTGAAGGCTGAAAGGCGAATAGCCAGAGCGCGGGGGATTCTCCCACTGTCCTGGTGAAAGGTCATAGTTCAAGGGAGAAAACCAACCCCCTCTCGGTGTTACACAGCAACCCATCAACCATCAGAACACGCACTCCAAGAGCTGCAATTGCGATCAGCTCTGAGGTCGCAAGACTCACAAACGAGCCTGTCTCGATTCCAGGGGCCATTTTGTATTGGGCCCCTCCCCCACCCCAGCTACTGTCCAGCTCGCTGCGCGGCTTTTCATTTGAAGTGTGTGCGAGCTCTGGAACGTGTGTGCGGAACACGCAGCCGTGCAACTTAGAGGGAACAGTGCTCATCAGCATTGCGGGGGGTACCGTTATGTCTCACCATTCACTGCAACTCACTAAACCACTTCCAAAGGTGCACACAAATCTGTCCAGTGTTGAAAATAAAGATTTTTATGTTTGACACCACATTAATAGAAACTTTATATAAACATTGGATAAAACACCCAAGTGCCTACTCTTGTGTGTTGTTAGTTGGTATGATTGCACTAGGATGGGGGTAAGTGTGACATGTGACGAGTGAGATGGGGAAGTGATAATGTAGATACAGAGGGATGGGTGGAGGTGCAAGGTATGTTGGTGTGAGTAAGGATGTAGGGTAGGGAAGGCAGAGTGATGGGGATGTGATGAGTGGCACAGCAGGATGCAGTTGAGTGTGGCTTTGTACTCACGTTTCCTGATCTTATGAGATCATTGAAACATTTGTGGCGTTGCACCCAGGTCCTCCTGACCACATCCCTGCTTGTGACCTCCTCTGCAATCTGCAACCAGGCTGTCTTGGTCTCCTGGGGAAGTCTCTTCCGCCGATTGGAAGGGAAGAGGACCTCCCTGCGTGCTCTGACTCCCTCTATAAGCATATGGGGGGAGTCATCAGAGAACCTGGGTGCAGCCCTCTGCCTCTGTGCAGTCATTGTCAGTGTTTGTAGCACTCCAATGCTGTAGTGCACTGACAGCACTTTGTTAGATTAAACTTCAAATCTAATGTGGTTATGGTCCCTTTAAAGATCTCAGCTGAAAACGCTTCATGAATGACGTCACCAGACCCGCTCCATCTCATTGGGCCGGGTAACGCGCTGGGCGGGCTTAATAGGCCCCATTAAGGTAAGTTCATTTTCAACGGCGGGATGGAGCCAGCAGTGGGGTCGCGACCCGCCATGGACACCGCCCACACTGGACCAGCCCAGGTAGGTAAAATTCCGGCCAATATGTCTCTGTGCCTCTTACTAGTCCTGCTCTCTCTCTGCTCCTCAACTTTTCAATACACACAAACTCATCTCCTTTGGCAAAGTTCGCAGTAAACCTCTGGATTTCTCTTTTCTAATTCTTTCTGGGATGTGGGCATTGAATCATAGAATCATAGAATGGTTATAGCATGATAGAAGGCCATTCAGCCCATCGAGCCTGTGCCGGCTCTCTGCAAAAGCACTTCAGCTAGTCCCACTTCCCCGCCCTTTCCACAAAACACTGCAAATTTTTTTCCTCCAGGCACTTGTCCAATTCCCTTTTGAAAGCCACGATTGAGTCTGCCTCCACCACCATCTCAGGCAGTGCATTCCAGATCATAACCACTTCCTCATGTCGCCTTTGGTTCTTCTGCCAATCACCTTAAATCTGTGTCCTCTGGTTCTCGACCCTACCGCCAATGGGAACAGTTTCTCTCTATCTACTCTGTCCAGACCCCTCATGATTTTGAACACCTCTAGCAAATCTCCTCTCAACCTCCTCTGCTCTAAGGAGAACAACCCCAGCTTCTCCAGTCTATCCACGTAACTGAAGTCCCTCATCGCTGGAACCGTTCTTGTAAGACTTTTCTGCACCCTCTCTAAGGCCTTCACATCCTTCCTAAAGTGCGGTGCCCAGAATTGGACACAATACTCCAGTTGAAGCTGAACCAGTGTTTTATAAAGGCAGATTTATTGCCCATCCCTAATGGCCCTTGAGAAGGTGGTGGTGAACCGCCTTCTTGAATCGCTGCAGTCCGTGTGGTGAAGGTACTCCCACAGTGCTGTTAGGGAGGGAGTTCCAGGATTTTGACCCAGCGACGATGAAGGAACGGCGATATATTTCCAAGTCAGTATGGTGTGTAACTTGGAGAGGAACTTGCAGGTGATGGTGTTCCCATGCGCCTGCTGCCCTTGTCCTTCTAGGTGGTAGAGGTCGCAGGTTTGGGAGATGCTGCCGAAGAAGTCTTGGCAAGTTGCTGCAGTGCATCTTGTAGATGGTACACACTGCAGCCACGGTGCACCAGTGGTGGAGGGAGGGAATGTCTAAGGTAGTGGATGGGGTGCCAATCAAGCAGGCTGCTTTCTCCTGGATGGTGTCGAGCTTCTTGTGTGGTGTTGGAGCGGCACTCATCCAGGCAAGTGGAGAGTATTCCATCACACTCCTTACTTGTGCCTTGTAGATGGTGGAAAGGCTTTGGGAGTCAGGAGGTGAGACACTCGCCGAAGAATACCCAGCCTCTGACCTGCTCTTGTTGCCACAGTATTTATGTGGTTGGTCCAGTTAAGTTTCTGGTTAATGGTGACCCCCAGGATGTTGATGGTGGGGGATTCGGCAATGGTAATGCCGTTGAATGTCAAGGGGAGGTGGTTAGACTCTCGCTTGTTGGAGATAGTCATTGCCTGGCACTTGTGTGGCGTAAATGTTACTTGCCACTTATCAGCACAAGCCTGACTGTTGTCCAGTTCTTGCTGCATGCGGGCATGGACTGCTTCATTTTCTGAGGAGTTGTGAATGGAACTGAACACTGTGCAATCATCATCCCCACTTCTGACCTTATGATGGAGGGAAGGTCATAGATGAAGCAGCTGAAGATGGTTGGGCCTCGGACACTGCCCTGAGGAACTCCTGTAGCAATGTCCTGGTGCTGAGATGATTGACCTCCAACCACCACAACCATCTTCCTTTGTGCTAGGTATGACTCCAGCTAGTCGAGAGATTTTCCCCTGATTCCCATTGACTTCTATTTTACTAGGGCTCCTTGATGCCACACTCGATCAGGTGCTGCCTTGATGTCAAGGGCAGTCACTCTCATCTCACCTCTGGAATTCAGCTCTTTTGTCCATGTTTGGACCAAGGCTATAATGAGGTCTGGAGCTGAGTGGCTCAATTTGCAGTATCTCTCTCAGCTTTTCCCTAGCCCTGTTCTCTCTCCAATTTGCTCTTCCTGCTTTTCAATACTAATTAGCTCAGCTCCCTGTTCTCGTTCTAAGTGAACTCCCAGTTCCTCTCTCTCCAAAACCCACAATTTCTCTCTCCAAGTTTGTTGTATCTCTTTCTTTTGGCTGGCCAGAGCGATTTGTTTGAGTGTCATTTATTCATCCAGTGAAGAGATCCGCAGAATACCAGGCATCTTGTACTAAATTCAGTGAGATTATCAGAGGCTTAATGGAAATTATTTACTGGTGTATGCTACGTTAACAGATACACTGTAGCTAAGAGCAGTTTTGGGTTCATTGGAAATGAGAACTTACTATGGTAGCGATATTTCACACAGGACACGACAAAAAGAATCAGAACACTGTGATTGAAACCATTTAAAGAGAACTGTTCCATCAAATGCTCAAAATTATTCAATCAGTTACAAGTTTTTTACTTCCAATTATCTCCTCCCTAAAATTAACTGTTTCTTTCTGCCATATGGTTCCATGGGCACTCGCAGACTTCTGGTACCTGTCCCAGACTGCCATTATTCATATGTAAGTCGAGGCAATGAGTGTTAGTTGGCTATTCTACTAGTGAGGCCTCACAGCTGAGGCCAATCCTGTCCTCACTTACATCCCACTGTCCAGAAGGAGTCACTAGATAGCCATCACAAATGACAATCTTGGTTGATTTTACCCTCTCTTGTGCAAGGGCGTTGAGGCTAATTGTTATATCGTAACTATTGCCCCAGCTGAAATCAGCTAACTCTGTACAGACTTGAGATTGAATTGAAGACCTTTCTAGCCTTCATGGTTCAGTACGACATCTGAGATATTGGAGGTGGGATGTCCAATTACACATTTATTTAGATTTGGCTATATATTCTTGACTGCATTCGAATGAAAAATGAATGAATGAAGAAGACATTTGTTCCTGGTTGACTATTAGATGAAATATTATGATCACCCATTTATTCAGTATTGGTGCAGATCTTCCAACAGTTTGTTCAAGTGTTGAGACATTACAGATGAAATTTATGCAAAGAGGTAGGTTTTTGCTGTAACCAAGCATAAAACTTGCAATAACGTTTATACAACTATTAACAGAAATTCTTCGTCTAAATTGAAGCAATTGGTCGGATTTTCACCTTTACCACCTTAAGGGAGTAGTCAATACCCTTGAAAGGGACCCATATCACTCCATTTTCTATTTCATATGGCATGTTATTACGAGGATCATACAGTCCACCATGGTAGTAAATCCCATTTAGATTAGCTGTCTGACAACTATTGTACCACCAACCCCCTCCATAAAACTGTGCACAGTTCTCCTCCCATTTATCATTATCTCTGTCATAAGTGCTAAATTTCATGTTTGCATGGGAAGTATGTTCCCTATCCAGTGCTAACCCTGTTATTAATGCATCCCCAGCGTCTCCAGCATAATCGGCAATATTCAGCCTGTAACTTTCTAATTCGGAGCCTATAGTTACAGTATATTCAGCATACGCCTCAGTCCCTGACCAGTCCTCCAGCTCTACACGAAGGACGCTTTCCTTTTGTGTGAGTAAATGGAGGATTTCATTTCCCAGCCAGATATCTCCTTGGCCTTGATCATCAATGCTACCAAATCCCCTCTTGTACTCATCCCATGATCGGTTAAAGTGAACTGATTCACCCATTCGCTGCTGAACCAAGACCCAACCACCCAGGCCAGTACTCTGATCACAGTAAACTGTCACAACATCAGCAGAGCCAGTTGGTTTTATCTTGAATAAACCATCTTCATGACCCAATGCATGTCTTTGTATAATGTCATCACAATCTAAAAAAAGATGTCAAGAAAAGATACATGTTAAATTAGAAATGCTATATAGAGTAGTTGAACCATTTGAGTTAGACACAAATAAAAAAGCTAATGTTGGAACTAATACAGATATATTACAAGCACGTCCTGTAAGTGTCACACAACACTTTCCCCAGGGGGCCTCTTGGAAAGTAACAAACATATGGTTTGATCAAATTCACGACTCATCCTTCATTAAGACATATGGCTTCCACCTTACTAGCACATGAAAAGTGTTTAAATTAATATGCTTCTAGAACACAAATTATACCTGTGAAACAAGTTATAGCCATCTATCAAAAATACCTACTCATAGAACAATGTATAATCACAACCCATCAATTTAATCTGCATATTGACTCTGCTTTATCTAAAAAAAAGCAAACTTTTTTATTTAAATGACACTTAAACCTACCTTTCCCAATGTAGCCTTTAATCTTCTGCACTTTTTCCATGTTAAAGCTGCGTGCACGTATATCAGGAAAATCCTCTCCGCTTTTATCACCGAAGAATACGCTTGGGTCGAAAGAAGGTTGCATGGTATTTGAGATTTTTGTAAACCCCTGAGAATCCTTTGTATTAGTGGACCTGTGGCTACTGCTAACGCTATAAGATTCTGTGTGAGATGCACTGTCTTTGGAATCTGTCACCTCTTTGGTTGAAGAGGAGACATGTTCTCTGTTGTCAATTGTATTAGAGTCATCAAAATGCCCTAAATTTGAATAATCAGTGAAATTGCCAGAGTTGCTGGTCTTCATATGAGTTGAATTACCAGAAAAACCCTCACTTACTTGGGACAATGATATTTCCTTAAAGCCTATTTGTTCCGAATTGAGGAATAATGGATCAGGAAAGTTATCACGATTGATTGCCTGTATGTCACTGTCCTTGATAAAAGTCTGGTTTATGAGAGTTTTAGAACCAGTTATGGATTGGGATATTTTCGTGGTATGAGAACTATATGAGGAGCTTGCTTTGACTGAGCCTTTTGTAAAATGTAGCTCTCCAGTGCTAGTATCTGCATTACCATGAGTTAAGGATGTCTCTGCTTTTCTTGTGCTGCTTACTCATGGGTTAAGGGCGTATTGCCCTTTCTTGTGCTACTGATTCCATCAGGAGTGGCGGACACATCACTACTCTCTATGCTAACTGTATGAGTGTCTACACCTTTGTCAGTGGTTACAGTAATTGTAGCCATAGGGGTAGGAGTTAAGAATGAACCTTCATAATAGTCAGAATCTAGATGTGAATTTGCATGGGGTATATCATTTTCTAGGCTAATTAACCTAGTGTGTATTTCTTCCCAAAACTTAGGATATTCATGATCGACATCAGATGCAGATTTGAAGCCAGTTACTCCATCAGATTTCTTCACCGAACTCAGTTTGAGTGTACGTATTGGCTTGTGAGATTCGATCCTATCTAGCCTCACGCCAGTCATTGATCTGAGGGATTTCTCCATTTGGGCATTACTTTCTTTGTTGATACTGTAAACAACTGACTTGGTACAAGATCCTTTGCAAGATCGTATCTTGATGTCAATGTCAACCTAACGAAGAAATAATATTATGATCAAACAGCGGCAGCCATTACCAGGGAAAAAAAGAAATTTGGTAAATTCCCGTTTCACCCCCGCCCACACCCCCACCCCATGGGCCATGCAGTTCCCAAAGACCAAGTAGATTGTGAAAGGGTTAATGGTTTGCGTTACATAATTCTCATGGATGAGCTGCACTGCTCAGACGTTAGTGGAGGCATGAGTACATAAGCTGTGGACCAATCAGATGCTTGAATGCAACATGGACTGAATCAGGGATTCTTGGGGTGAAATTAGTCTTTCGGCATTAGCGTAAAACAGGCGATAGTGAATTGGCAGCCTGTTTTACACTATGCTCGATCTTCTTTTCCATTGACTGGGCCCTAGATTAAGGGGGCCATAGATACAAAATTAAATGTAAGTGATTTAGAACAGAGAGTAAAAGGATCTTCTTTACACAGAGTTGTGAGGCTGTGTAATGCACTTAAAGGGTTAGCAGATGAGGCAGAAACTATCTCAACATTCAAAATTAGATTATATCAGGGATGATGGAAAAGGGGATGAAGGGATATGGGAACAGTGGGGGGGGGGGTGGGGTGGGTGCAGCAAATGTGACTAGGATTCGCATGGAGGATAAATGGCAACATGGACTGATTGGGCCGAATGGCCTATTTCCCTGTTGCAACTTTTATGTTTTTTAATGTCTTTCCTAACTAAAAACAAAACCTGAAAACCCCCCAAAAACAGCTTATTAAATTGACAATAAAAACTGACTTTAATGATCCTTGGACTGAAAGTACTAATCAGATGACCAGTTGTCATCCAAGTTCAATGTTTTTAATAGTAAAGATATATATATATTAAATACAATAGATGATAGATATATTGTAATATCTTGTTCCATTTATGTGTGTGTTAAAGCACAAGATTCCCAAGAGGACCATAAGACAACCCAATCAGAAAGTGGCTATCATCAACAGAGACTTTGAGCGCTAAAATAGCAACCAAAATGCCCCCAGCACTGAAAATGGCAGTAATGCTGCTGTTAACTGAAGAGGGGCTGGGAACCATGATGACTGATTAGGACTTGAGTAGATTAAGGGACGGTGGGAACAGAGGCAGCACTTAGCCAAGTGCGGCTGAGCTGAGCTGAAACCTATGCTGCTAAATATTTAATACTCGTGTCATCTGGTTTGCACCTTCCCCAGAGAGGGTGCAATTTAAAAGATTGCGGGAGAAGTGTAAGGAGACATTTGTGGAGTAGAGTGAAATAGCACAGAACTTACAGAGGAACAGAAGGAGCAGACCAACCTGGAATTCTTTAGGACATAACTACCTATGTAAATTGTGGTCGCGATTTTTGTTTTTTAGCAGGAAGGTTGGGGGGGGGGGGGGGGGTGGTGCGGTGGTGGCGGGAGTGAGACCAAAATTGCAAAAATTGACTTGACATAATGAGGGTCCTGCCTGTTTCCGCCGACTCCGATTTTCAAGCCGGAAACAAGCTGGACCCTCATTATGCCATGCAACTCGGGCTCCAATGCTGCAGTTAGGACCCCAATGCCATTTGAGTAAAGTACAACACAGTGCCGATGAGTACTGGACCTGGCAACTATACAGAGTGGGAAATGGTCAGATCCAGCATGCATGAAAGGGATCACTGGAAGCAGGCCTGGCAAGAAGAAAGTTCCATATAAAGTACATTTTATATGGCACTTTCTGGCCTTCAAATATAAGTGCTGTCCCTGCTCCATCCTCATCATCCTCTGTATCTTTTATCTTGATCTTTGTGCCCTTCCGCTGACCTGCAGGCTGGTGCTCTGTGCTGGTCTGCTGGAGCTTCTGCCCCTCAACATGGCCAGTTCAATGTAAGTGAGGTCCAACCATCAAAGGGGTCAGGGCACCTCACTGGTAACATTGGGCAGGCTCCACCTACTATCTGCCCAAAGTACATTGAAGGTGAAAAACGATCCCCATATGTTTGTGTATGACATGTACAAACATATAACACATCCACAAACAGATCATCCTTAATAAGGCACTTCAGCATAAGTTTTGATTTTAATCATTTGTGACTTTGATAAGGGCCATTTCGGTTCTGTGGAAGAAATGGAAATCAGATTAGGGAGATTCAAACTGGGAGTTGCGAGAAAGAGGGGCTTGGATAGGGGAGAAGGCAGCATGTTCAAGGACTTTGGCGAGAAAAGTGAGGGTGGAGATGGGGTGGTAGTTTGCAAAGACAGAAGGGTCAAGGATGGGTTTTTTGAAGAAGGTGGCAGGGGGCGGGGGTGAGGAGTTTTTTTTCCAGGAGTTGACACAGAAGGAAATGGTGTTGGAAGTGGGTAGGGGGATGTGGGTGGTGAGGAATCTGAGGAAGTGGTTCGAGATGGCCTTGTCTATGACTGAGACCAAGGGAGTAGAGAGGTCATGGGGGATAGCAAGATTGAGAGGGTGGCCGTGAATATGAGTAGAAGAGGTTAAGTGTAGCAACCTAAGTGAAAAATAGTTGACGGCTTTTAAAAACAATTGAAAGCGAAAAAACTCAACCTCCAAAAATGTTTATGGATGATACCACAAGCTGTCCGGGAAATGAATCACTTCACTTCAATTATGATTACAGTTCTCATAGTCAGTGGTAATGATAGCTGTAAAATTGCGACATTGTGGGAGCAGCATCGCCACAAGGACTGCAGTGGTTCAAGGAAAAGGCCCACCACCATCTTCTTACGCCAGCCAGTGATGGGCAATAAATATGTCCTTGCCAGCATCACCCACATCCTGAGAACAAATTAACAAGTAGCTGGCAACCTTAAAGACGTTCTCTCTCTGAATGGACCTCAATGCTGCCAGAACAATTCAATATTCAGAAAAGTTAGAATTTTGGGAAGATATTTAAACATGTGTGAAGAAAATACAAAAATACAATCATATCCAAATAATTCTGTCAAATATTTTCATCTGCAAATGATTAAGTTAATGACAAAAATGTAACAATATTAGTAATTAGGATGTTTTGTAAATAAGACTCACAAACTTCTACACCTCCAACAGTCAGAATAAAACACTGCAATTTCAAAATAAGTAAAAGTCTTTACCTCCAGTCTTGAGACATCTTTAAATTGTTCTAATATACTGTTTTGTAGTAGTTTTATTTTGAGACTTTGATCATTGATTTTATTCTGCAAGATGGTAAGTCTGGAATTCAGATGATCCACCAGCTGATAGTAGGTGTCCCCAAAGCCTAAAAATGACACAAGAATCCTGCTAGAAACCGATGTGATTCGAAATGGTTTTATAGAGTTCTCCAAGTACATTTTTTTCAACGAACTAAAACAAATAAACTAAATCCAAATGAATGTTGGGAAAAGTGTTGCATTTTCTGATGCAAAATTGAAAGGGAGGGGAAATTGAAAAGTTACAAAATGCTCAAAAATATGCGATATTTCGAAAACTCGAGTGAGTTAGTAATTCAATTTTACGGCGAAAATCAGTAAAAATAGGAACAATTTTAAAATAAGTTTATCTGTGGAAACAAAAGCTGAAACCTTCTTTAAGAAACATACACACAGCAATCACTCACTTTCTATTCCATTCAGAGTCTGTCTGATTCTATTGACAGCTTCAGTCACACTAATGTGAGTATTTCCAAACGTTTTGGAATAGTTTTCCAACATCTGTCGAATCTCTTGTACCCTGTCAGCGTTTTGTTGATTCTCGGTCTCTATTAATCCTTGCATTCTGCACCCAGATGGGCATTTAGGGCCCTATTTGAATAATGCAGAATTATATTAGTTTAGTTCTTTGTAATGTATCATTTCACAAAAAAGAGATGATGATTGCACCACCTACCCACTCATCGTCTGTACAAGTCGGCCATTCCTTCTCTGAACACTGTTTGGATCTGTATCGGTCACCGCTAGCGACAGGCTGAGGACCACGCGGTGCAAGAGTGGCCTCTGACGGAATCTTCAATCATGTATTTGTATGAAATTAAAGAAAGGGGCATTGGTTTTACATGTACAATACTGAGCCACAAGCATTTAACCCAACTAGGTTCTATTAAAAAGGGAGGACTTTAGTGTGAAGTAACAGTAACAGTTTCAATTGCTTTACTGAATCTACAATCATGATCACACAAAGCATTTATGGCATGGTTCTGTACACCTTACATAATAAGAATACACAATATTCTTGGAAAATTTGGGGTATTTTTGTGTTGTGACATCAAAACAAGCGAGTTTTTTTAAAAAAAAATCAAAAAATCAATCTATGGTACAAACAGAATATGTCACTGTCAGCAGTGAGATATAAATGTCTTCACTTGGGAGGGTGACAATAAGGGGTGCTATATTACAGATATGGGGTAGACTTTCACCTTCACCACCTGGGTGGTAATCTGGCGGAGTCTGTTATAGAACCATTGATTTCAAATATATAGAAATATAAGAATACAAAATCTACCCCATGATCTCAGACTAATATATTTAGAGTGTGACCCTCTGAGAAGCAAATTGAAGTTATACTGCTTGGCGACTCCCTGCCAATTCTACTGAGCTACGTGACCAAGGAGCACTGCACTGGCATCCAAACTCCATGACGTCTAATTTGTAATGTGAGGAAACAGTGGGTGGGAGTGTCCACTTTCGCCTAACATTAACGTTCCGACATGAGGTGCAGTCTACCACCTTGGCTTTGTACCAGGATGGAGTTATACTGCACTTGGTGCAAAGCCAGACTGTTATGAGACTACCTCTAGATTTTGTCTCTACCTTAGTGCACGTGATAGCCATGTTGGAACCTGACTTCCATGTTATACAGTACTGCCATTTTCAGATTAATATGCACCCAAAACTGCTTTGTATTTGTGTGAAAGCAGCTGTATAACTGAAGTCCTGACTACTAATGGGCTAATCATTGCTTAGTTTTCAGGCTCACCTCACTGGAGATTATAATAATTATATCATGTATGATAATAACCTTTCAATGGAATATTTTTGTATTACATGCAGATGTTGTCATTACATTCAAATGACAGGAACTATTTTTCCTTCAAAGATTCATTCTAAATGCTCCAACCCCACATCATACAGCAATTCCCAATCACAGTGCCCCTAGATCCACAGGACCAAGCTGCGGAGGAATATAGCGCCTCTCTTTACTTGATTAAATTTATCTAATTCTTTACAGATTATTTTTTAACATGTTATAGAAACAAGAGTACATCCAAAGATTAATGGGATTTGATTTATATCCTACTCTTGTTACTGTTCGCAACTCCTTTGTGACTTTATTACTCAGGAGTTATTGGGTCGGCCTACTCTCAGGATATAAATCACAGCCCATGGGTCTTCATGATGTATCCTCTATGTGCATGACTTATTCATAAGGAAAACTTACCCAGTCAATTAACATGAAGCATACAAACAAACCAAAGGCCTGTGCAGCTCTCATCTTTCTAGCTCTGCAGCAAAGGTTTGAGGAATTGTCACTTCTCTCTCCCTTTCATCAAATTTCAACCCTACAAAATCAGGATCAGTCAGTGTTCATGGGAAACCTGTTTACCCATACTGTGGAGACCCTGTTGATCATTTACCGCCTAGGTCTTGCCGAAATTCTTGGATTTTTCTGATGCTTTGTTGACACATCAAAGGTCAATAGCTTCTAAAGTCTGTAAAACTCTATTATGCAAATACAGCATGGAATTTATGTGGTGGCTCCTCTGGGATGTTTTTAATGCAGATGTCCCCCAAAAAGCCAAACAAATGAATGAAAATGGCCACCTTGGTAATCTGATATTCCTCCTCATCTGCCTTCTAGGTATCAGCCTTGGTTCAGTGGTGGCATGCACACCTTTGAGATATTTGGTCATGAGTTCAGACCGCACTCCAGAGACTTGAACACACAACCTAGGTGCTGTGTTTTGGATGACATCTTAGATTGATTCCCTTTCTGCCCTCTGAGGTGGATGTAAAAAATCCTATGGCACTATTTGAAGAAGAGCAGAGGAGGTGTCCTGGCCAATATTTGTCCCTCAGCTAACAGCACTATAAAAGATTATCTGGTCATTTATCTCATTGCTGTTTCTGGGACCTTGCTTTGCACAAATTGGTGGCTGCGCTTCCCTACATTACAATAGTGACTATGCCACAAATGTACTTCATTGGCTGTGAAGCGCTTTAGGATGGTCTGAGGTTATGAAAAGTCCTTTATTAATGTAAGTTCTTTCTTTTCAAACACTTTTTCTGTCAATTTGTTCATAATGTGATGGGATAACAAGGCTAATTCTGTTGCCTGGCCAACAACATGGCTGATTATCCCTGTGCTCATATGTACACCTG
The DNA here is from genome assembly GCA_030390025.1 of Squalus acanthias. Classification (NCBI taxonomy): domain Eukaryota; kingdom Metazoa; phylum Chordata; class Chondrichthyes; order Squaliformes; family Squalidae; genus Squalus; species Squalus acanthias. The sequence goes on along the minus strand of CM059426.1, from coordinate 149,531,301 downwards.
TGCTAGTTGAGTGGCAGCCCGACCGCAACAGATTCTGCATTGTTAATATGCGTAATTTAAATATGCTCCATGCCTGGTTTTCCCCATGTGCAGAGAGCATTGTTGGATCTGTGGAAGTCCCAACTTCGGGGTTCAGCACCTCTTATAAGGGCCCTTTAGTGAAGAGAGTCATTTTGGAGGAGATGGCCCTGAGAAAAGTTGCAGCAGGGAGGTGGAGGCCCATGCCACCACCAGAGTTAGTGTGGAGCATATTGTAGGCATTCTGAAGCAAAACTTTGGTTATTTGGACTGGTCAATAGGGGTGGGGTGCTGCTGTAAAGTCCAGCCCAGACAAGCAAGATCATCACCGTGTACTACATCCATCACAATTTCGTAATCACACATTCCATTCATACACTCAAAATGAATTGCTCTGGACCTGCCCCATGCTATCATGTAGAAACTATCAACTCTCTTGCCCAGAAAACACACTACATGCAACTGGGAAATAGAAATGGATTTATTGGTGGCTTCACACACAACCCAGCCTTCTCTCAGCCCTTTTCCTGTGCTTCCCTTTGGTGTCCTTATAAAGTGGATTATTCCTACTCCTTATCCGAAGACCATGACAATGCTGGAGCCACAGACATCTATGCTGTGGTCACCAGTACCTGCCAGCACTTTGACAACTCCTCAGTCTTTTGAAGGGCCTGGCTGGAGGAAGACTTGTGCAACGTCCCCCTGCTATGCCCTCAGTGCCGGGCCTCCCAGCTGGATGCTCCACATCTGTATGGGAGCAGTCAGTGAGGTAACTCTAATGTGGATGAAATGTACCTTCACTGCTGTTTCTAAATGATTACCTAGACTGTGAATCTGGCAGTGACACCTTCTTTTAACTTGGAGTCCAATCTCTCAATTGTGAAGTCACAGCATTGAGAGAACAATGAGAGAACTGTATACCACTCCATGGCACTCTGCATTAGAGTACATCCCTCATGCAGGACTGTAGTGATGTCAGAGATGCACTGCTGCACATTCTGTGACAGCTGCTGAAGGTTGATGATTGCAGAGTGAGGATTTTCCAAAAGCCCTCTGCTTCTGTTTCTGCTTTTGCATTAACTCTGTAGGAACATAGGAATAGGAGTCACTTGAGCCTGTTCCACCATTCAATTAGATCATAGCTCATCTGTTCCACAACTTATTTACCACCTTTGATCCATATCCCTTGATACCCTTACCTAATAAAAATCTGTCGATCACAGTCTTGAAAATTTCAATTGACCCAGCATCCACAGCCTGCTGTTTTACTATGATGGTTAAAGAGCTCCTTTATCAGGTCTACTTTCCTCTCCAACCATAACAAAGCTGTTTGGTCATTATATTGGTTGTTTTCTGAACAGTGGTTTACGTTAACTGAAAATGTACTTTCTTAATGTGCCTGCACATATAAATATTTTTTCCATTATTTCCTTTTTTCTCCCCTTTTCTTCTAAAGGCACTGACTCATGATGGGATGTGGTTCTATGGGCACCCGTGGGCCTCCTGTACTTGAGCCAGGTGCCCCTGAGTTCAGTTCATGATGTGTGAATCTAATGGCGGCAAGTTATTAAACTGTGGAAATATCACAAATGAGCCTGATCCTGTATAGAACCACAGAAATTTAAAATGCAATAGGAGGCCATTCAGCCCATCGTGTCTGTGCTGGTTCATTGCTAGAGCAATCCAAAACTAATCGCACTGCCCCACACTCCTCCTATAGCCCTGTATAAAACCATGTCCTCACCTGAATCCACATGCACACTTTACAGCAGGAGTTATTAGATACCAATTAGAAGCAGAAACCCTGACTGATTATCCTTCCTCTCTAACCTGGACCACGGGGACCAATTATAGCATCCTCACCATTGCTCCAGTTTAGAACAGCAGCTCATCACCAATGAGAAACTGGACTATGGTCCTTCCTTGCTCAGTAGATCACCACAAGGTGCACTTGTCCATTGAGGCAGTGGTTAATAACATAGCAATACTATGATACTCTGCCCATATAACAGGAACTTAATGGGCAAAGCTTTATTTTGTAATTTCAATATTTATAATCAGACAATTAACATAATGCGAGGAGCATTCGTAATAAGGTGGATGAATTAGCTGCGCAAATAGATGTAAACGGATATGATATAATTGGGATTACGGAGACATGGCTCCAGGGTGACCAAGGCTGGGAATTCAACATCCAGGGGTATTCAATATTCAGGAAGGACAGGCAAAAAGGAAAAGGAGGTGGGGTAGCATTGCTGGTTAAAGAGGAGATTAACACAATAGTAAGGAAGGATATTAGCTCTGATGATGTGGAATCTGTATGGGTAGAGCTGAGAAATACCAAGGGGCAGAAAACGTTAGTGAGAGTTGTATACAGACCCCCAAACAGTAATGCTGAGGTTGGGGATGGCATTAAACGGGAAATTAGAGACGCGTGCAATAAGGGCACAGCAGTTATCATGGGTGACTTTAATCTACATATAGATTGGGCTAACCAAATTAGTGACAATACTGTGGAGGAGGAATTCCTAGAGTATATACGGGATGGTTTCCTGGACCAATATGTCGAGGAACCAACTAGAGATCAGGCCATCTTAGACTGGGTATTATGTAATGAGAAAGGATTAATTAGCAATCTTGTTGTGCGAGGCCTCTTGGGGAGGAGCAAGCATAATATGATAGAATTCTTCATTAAGATGGAGAGTGAAGTAGTTGACTCAGGGATTGCGGTCCTGAATTTAAATAAAGGAAACTACGATGGTATGAGGCGCGAGTTGGCTAGGGTGGATTGGGGAACGTTACTTAAAGGGTTGACGGTGGATAGGCAATGGCAAACATTTAAAGATCGCATGGATGAACTACAGAATTTGTTTATCCCTGTTTGGCATAAAAATAAAACAAAAAAGGTGACTCAACTGTGGCTAACAAGGGAAATTAGGGATAGCATAAGATCCAAGGAGAGGACATATAAATTGGCCAGAAAAAGCAGCAAACCTGAGGCTTGGGAGCAGTTTAGGATTCAGCAAAGGAGGACAAAGGGAATAATTAAGAGGGGGAAAATAGAATATGAGAGTAAGCTTGCAGGGAACATAAAAACTGACTGTAAAAGCTTCTATAGATATGTGAAGAGAAAAAGATTGGTGAAGTCAAGCGTAGGTCCCTTGCAGTCAGAATCAGGGGAATTTATAATGGGGAACAAAGAAATGGATGACGAATTAAATACATACTTTGGTTCTGTCTTCACAAAGGAGGACACAAATAAACTCCCAGAGATGTCGGGGAACATAGGGTCTAATGAGAGGGAGGAATTGAATGAAATCACTATTTGTAGGGAAATGGTGTTAGGGAAATTGACGGGATTGAAGGCCGATAAATCCCCAGGGCCTGATAATCTACATCCTAGGGTACTTAAGGAAGTGGCCCTAGAAATAGTAGATGCATTGCTGGTCATCTTTCAAAATTCTATAGACTCTGGAACAGTTCCCATGGATTGGAGGGTAGCGAATGTAACCCCACTATTTAAAAAAGGTGGTAGAGAAAAAACGGGGAATTATAGACCAGTAAGCCTGACATCGGTAGTGGGCAAAATGCTAGAGTCCATTATAAAAGATGCAATAGCAGAGCACTTGGAAAACAGTGACAGGGTCGGACAAAGTCAACATGGATTTACAAAAGGGAAATCATGCCTGACTAATCTACTGGAATTTTTTGAGGATGTAACTGGTAGAATAGATAAGGGAGGAACAGTGGATGTGGTGTATTTGGACTTTCAGAAGGCTTTCGATAAGATCCTGCATAAGAGATTAGCGTGCAAAGTTAAAGCACATGGGATTGGGGGTGAGGTACTGATTTAGATAGAGAACTGGTTGGCAGACAGGAAGCAAAGAGTTGGAATAAACGGGTCTTTTTCCGAGTGGCAGGCAGTGACTAGTGGGGTACCACAGGGATCAGTGCTAGGACCCCAGCTATTCACAATATATATTAATGATCTAGATGAGGGAACTAGATGTAATATCTCTAAGTTTGCAGACGACACAAAGCTGGGTGGGCGTGTGTGCTGTGAGGAGGATGCAGAGAAACTCCAGTATGATTTGGACAGGTTGGGTGATTGGGCAGATGCATGGCAGATGCAGTATAATGTAGATAAATGCGAGGTTATCCACTTTGGTGGCAAAAACAGGAAGACAGATTATTATCTGAATGGCAATAGAGTGGGAAAAGGGGAAGTGCAACGAGATCTGGGAGTCCTTGTGCACCAGTCGCTGAAGGTAAGCATGCAGGTACAGCAGGCGGTTAAGAAGGCAAATGGTATGTTGGCCTTCATAGCGAGAGGATTCGAGTACAGGAGCAAGGATGTCTTACTGCAGTTTTACAAGGCTTTGGTGAGACCACACCTTGAGTATTGTGTGCAGTTTTGGTCGCCTTATCTGAGGAAGGATGTTCTTGCCATGGAGGGAGTGCAGCTAAGATTTACCAGACTGATACCTGGGATGGCAGGAATGACGTATGAAGAGAGATTGGGTCGATTAGGCTTATATTCGCTAGAGTTTAGGAGAATGAGAGGGGATCTCATTGAAACTTATAAAATTCTAACAGGACTAGACAGACTAGATGCAGGAAGGATGTTCCCGATGGCGGGGGAGTCCAGAACCAGAGGTCACAGTCTAAGGATAAGGGGTAAGCCATTTAGGACTGAGATGAGGAGGAATTTCTTCACCCAGAGAGTGGTAAACCTGCGGAATTCTCTACCACAGAAGGCAGTTGAGGCCAATTCATTAAATATATTCAAGAAGGAGATAGATATATTTCTTAAGGCTAAAGGCATCAAGGGATATGGGGAAAAAGCAGGGACAGGGTACTGAATTTGGATGATCAGCCATGATCTCATTAAATGGCGGAGCAGGCTCGAGGGGCCGAATGGTCTACTCCTGCTCCTATCTTCTATGCTTCTATAATTCATTAGTACTATCTCTAATCATGTGGAAGATGTGCCATTATTGCATCCTAAAATGAGAATTTCTAGTTTTGAGTTATAAGAGTAGAAATTGGATTTCGTTGCACCCATTTTAAATGGGTTCAATGAGGCCCAATTTCAGGGACCATCATCGTGCGCCCCAAGGTCTCCTGATAAATGTCCGACCTGAAATTGGTCAGTCAGCCTGAAACTACTTGCTGCAAAAGGGTGAGCTGCCTATGGAGGTGCTGGCAGCTTGCCTGCATTATTTAGATGAGGCCGGAAACCCAATTTTAGGTGAGCTTTGGGCCTCCCAGTTCGGGCGTGTGTTGCAGCCACATCGCCACTTTCATGCCCGAAACTGGGTGCTGATGTATTTCCACCCCGTAGACTGATTGCAGTCTGCCTCTTTTCAGGAAATACTTATTTGCAGTTGATGGATAGGATTACATTCAAATCACTGCTAAGGATCATAAATGTTCCAAGGGGATCTCCTTGGCAGATGCCAACCAAGCACATCTGCTTTACCTCTGGCCTAGCAAAATGTACAAATGCAGACCTCCATGGAGAGATGATTAAGCCATACCGCTCCCATTTTTACTACTGATTGTCCTTCTGAAATCTCACATACTAGTAGCCTGTAACAACAAAACATTTCAATCTAAATTTCTGGATCTGCAGTATGACATAAGGTTTCAAAGTTGAGAATTATCAATAGATGCTTCCAGGTATTGCAAGTTCACAGCAAACACAACCCATACTTACTCTCTCAAAGAGACCACAAGGAAGGAACTTGCAAAAAAATGCATCTTTGTTGGTGCAACTCAGAGGAGGCTTTATTCTATACTCAACACCTGCTATATATGAACTAATAACATACAAGAAAACGGTCATTCTAAAATTTTTAAACGGGAATTGCACATCAGGTTAATCCATTTCTGAAAGAGAATGACAGTTAACTGAGGTATGATCAGTTATCATGGATCGTACCTGAAATGTGAACCTATTTTTCACTCTAAGAAGCGGATTCACCTGCTGTGAATTTCCAGTATTTTCTGTTTCTTGTATCTCTAACAGTTTGTACAAAATACCACATGACAATTCTTTGAATAGTGAAAGGTCAAAGCTCATTTTTATATTATATAAAGTTAAACAAAACCATTCAGACAATAAGGATAAAACGCTCCGGACTCCAGTCAATAACTTCTCTCATCAAGTTAGTGATGCAGCACCTTCATCGGTTTATATTAGCCACACATCCCACTGGCATTTGTTTCTTCCCCTTGGCTTGACAGGAACAACGGTTCAACATTACTGTACAAGCCTGTTGTCACCCTCTAATCCTTTATGGGTGCGACTATGATACCAGTAGGATTTGTTTTGTGCATTTTCTCCTTGCTGAGGGAGTAACAGTACCTCAATAACAGGCGAACACATGCTCAGGCAAGGAGCACCATAACCATTTTTTTTTCTTGAACTATGAACATCATCAGAAAGGGGTCGCTTCCAGGGATGCAGCGGTAGGAAGCTAACTACTGCATGTTACAGCGTAAAATCAGAAGGATAAACAAGCATAGAATGAGAAAAGCCCATTTGTTCCATTAAATCTATTCTTTCTAACATACAAGGTACAATTTTCACAATCAGACTCAACCCAAATGATTTTAATCTCCTGAAGGACGTCAGTAACCACAGATAAACCATTCAAAAAGATAAAACTGAGAAGTGTCTCCTTGACCCCGTAATGTAATCTGACTCAAGGATATCATTAATTATTACAAGACACATTTTTTAACCATGAGCAGTCAGATTTTACAGATGGTAGTTCCATGGTCACAACAGCACAAGAATCATTGTGTTCCATAGATTACTTAATGGTTTTCCATCTATGCTTATCCTTGTAGCCTTCAATCCTGTTGCTAATCAGATATTCCACTAGCTCTTTTTACATGAGTTAATCAACACAGCATTTGTTGCTTTTTCTGGGAGTCTATTTCACAAATCCACTGCTCTTTGGGAAAGAAAATCTTCTAATCTCTATTCGTGGTTCAGGGATCTTAACCTGGAAAGCTGTCCTTTAGGTCTTAATAATAGTATGAGCTAAATAACCGACTCACATCTACATTGCCCACGCCACTCAGTAATTTAAAGACCTTGGGCCTTGTTCCCTCCAACAAAAACAAATCAAATTCTTTTAGCCTTTTAATTTGTTAGGGTAAATTCACTGATCCCACACTCCCAGTGGGGAGCCATGTTTGAAGGGAGCGTGAAATGGAGATCGACCTAAAACACTGTGATGCGGCTTTATTCAAAGCGGCTTTCCACTGGGAGCATGGGGTCAGGAAATATACACTGTTGTGTATACATGTGTAATATTTTCTGTTCCAATACATATTATCATTTGCCATTTACGCCATTTTTCCAGGATTCTCGTGGCTCTTCCGCCAAAGTTATGATGGGTGAGTGGGATAGCCCCCGTGGAATTATGCCATGACCTGGTTCATTCTGTCATGAGAGTCAACTTTAGTGCAACTATAATTTTAATTAAAACAGATACTGCATGTGCCAACTGTTTCTTTCCTTCATGCATTCCCAAATGTGTGATCTCGTAAACCTTAAACCTAGCCTTATGCTTCTCCTAGGTGCTACATGCCTCTGGCTGTTGTGTTTCTCCAGGACTCTCTCTTGGGGATGAGGCGTCCCTCATCTCAAAGCAGCTAAGTCCTAAGTTGGTTCAGCACACTTACGTTGGAGTCTGAGGGGGGGGCACAATGGAGTCTCAGCAGGGAGCCTGGGCAACGTCTCCCCCCTCGCTGCCCCCCCACCCTGTGGCGGGCAGACGCCGGATTTTCTAGCTGCATGGAGCAGGCAGGCTCCGGAGATGCTCCTTTAGTGACGTGGTAGATACTCTCCCACTGACCCCACAAATCCCGTCAGTGCTTGAGAGCACTCTGGGGCATGAGCTCAGGATCACATGCCTGTGGATTTTTGGGGCCATTATGTGTAGTTCAATATCATAAGAAGGAATAGAAGCATAATATTGTGATGAACTACAGCTAGCACCTGGCTTCCACCTTCCCTGTATCTGACTCCCTCTGCTGTCTGCCACTCCAGGAGCTCTAACTCTTCAAAGTGTATAAGAGGCCGGGGATGGAGGACTCACCATCTGTGGTATGGGCTGTCTTCTCCTTTAAGAACGATCTCTGGCTTCATGCAATCAAGCCCAGGTGTGAGCAGGTCGGCCAAATGTGGAGAATGATGAGTTGTAGGTTAATTATTTTCCTGACCAGCGCTTTCTCAGAGCACTGCACATCACTGGGAATGTTCTGTCAGAGTTTCAGCCTTACTATATCAAATATTTCGTGCCCATTTTATGGTGCAGTTATAGTGCTGTGAAGCGAATGATGTTAATCCTTTCAATAGTTATGCAAGCCTCTAATTCCAGTAGTTTATTTCCAAAGCTTCTTGCATCAGTATAAAAGCATTTAAGCTTCTCAGTCAACACAATCGTAGTTCCAGCACATTTCTATTTTTTTCATCACTATGACCATTCGCCTCTTTGTAACCTCTTGCTATTTTCTCGTCTATAGGTGCTTTTACATTTTAGTAGCACTGCTGGCTCCTGTGCCTGGGTCCCACGTAGTTAATGGCTCTATCAATTGTAAACCAATCAATCCACTTTGGTGCAGACACCCACTTTCCCTAGATCTGCCAGAACTCAGAGCTCCCTTTGCTGCCTTCTAAACAATTTAAGCCAGTTTGATGCATCAGCATGGTTATTTCATGACTGGTGCACTGGATAAGCTCAGCATTAGGTTGGTACCATTAAAATTACCCCCAAATGCCATTCCCAACTGCAGTAATTGCTACTCAAACCCACCACTTTTCAAGCTCAGAATTGCATCATTTGAGCCTTTGTCAGCTTATACTGGCAGCAATTCCCACACTAACTTAGCCCTGGGGCATTGCAAGTGTAAAACCAGGAAATTCAGGGTTTCAAGCTCCTTAATTATACTACATGATAATGAGGTGGCTCTGGACTTAGTGGGCGGAGTGTGGAAAGTGTCAAATTGCATTAGGAAACTCGGAGGGTGGGGGGTGAGGAGGAGATAACCGATGGAAATGGCTTCTGTCCCCAATTTGCGTCCACCCCAAAAAAAATGCCCCAATTTTGCAGAGAAAAACACTGAATGAAAATGGCATGGAAATTTGAGGCCTATTTTCTCAAGCCTTTTAAAAGCGAACTTGCCATAATGAGTAATTAAAAATTATTGGCCCCCAAAGCAAGGTGCTGCTACAAAATCCTTGGCCTTTGTGGGTGGATACCCAGGGAGCACTTCCATTGGTGGAGCAGGAATTTCAGGCCCCAGGTGTGGTTTGACCTTTATATAGCCTCCTTCAATCTACGCTTTATTCATTCTTTTATACAATCTAACCTCTCATTTGCTTTCCTGACAGAAGCTTCTTATTGGCTTCATGGCTTGAGGGCTTTATCTAGTATTACTCTCGTCCCTTTTTCCATTCTTTTTGTCAGTTTCTTCCAATTAATCCCATGATCTTTCTGCTTATTTTTCATCCCTAAGTACATGACTTTGAACTTATCAACAATCAACATTAAACTGCATCTGCTAATTAAAGGCCTACCTCCCTGAACAGTCCAAGTTCTTTGTAGCTCCATTGCCATCTTTCACCATATTAACCACCCTTGTTATTTTGGCATCATCCACAAACTGGGAGGCAAAGCTACTGACACCCTCTTTAATATCATTTATGAAAAAGTTGGAGTACCCAGTGTGCCTTCACCAAGCCCCTCTCACCACACCGCTCCACCCAGAATACATGCCATTTCCACAGAATCAATGGGCTGGATTTTACCAGCCCTGAAGAGGCAGGTTTGGAGGCGGGACTACCGGGAAAATGGCAGAAACTGGGAGCGGGTACCGACCCCGCTCCCAACCTGCCTCCGTGACATCTTCCCGGGAGGCGAGTCCCCGAGTCGCGCAGGGACCTGTCTCCTCAAGGCGGGAAGGAGATTAGAGCCTATTAACTACCTGTTAACAGGTAGTTAACAGGCAGTTTTGAGGCTTTTCCCCATTTTAAACCTTCAGCTTGTCCCTCCTTCTGTTCCCCTTCTCCTCTCATCACCGGCACTCTGCATTGTCAACCTCCTCCTCCACATCCCACTTTACCCTTACAACCCTTGCATCCTTCACCATCCCTCTCACTCTATGAACCTAATCACTTCACTATTCGACTATGCTGCCCTCACACTCCCTTTCAATGTTATGCAATGACAACGACTAACAACGCACAGGGAGGACCCTTGGACATGGAACCTCACTCCATCTTTGTCTCCTTCTAAGCATCTATGCTCTGGACTCTCTACACTCACTCCATCATTCTCACTCCAACTCCACTTGTCTCCCTCACTGCAGGAAAAGAGAGCCCACAATAGAAGGGAAAGGGCGAAGACAGGAGGAGGGCCACCTTCCCTCGCCCTTCTCACCCAGGCTGAAGAGGCGGCCCTGGACATCGCCGGTGCAAAGGTGGAGGTGGAAGTGGGGGACGGACAGACGGGCGATGCAGACCAAGCTGGTGATAGAATAGTTTTGCGTCTCTCTCATTTACACTGCTTGAGTGACTGAAATGGCTGCTGGTGTACATTATTAGAATGCCACTTGAGCATCTGCACTATTGCATGTGCATGCCATACTTCCGTCAAATGTCTAACCCATGCCTTCACCCACCCCACTGTCGACGAGGAAGAGGCTGAGCAGCAAGACTCCTCAGGGGAACCTGCAACCTCTGAGGGCGCAGCATCAGCAGATGTAAACGCACCTCGGTGGGACTTTCGGGACATAGAGTCGTGTTGTCACCGTGTGTATCACATCTCACAGGTGAGCATCAGCAGGTGGTGGAGACAGGGGCAGCAGTGGAGAGTCCTCGGCGGAGGGCGCAGGACTCTCCTAGCTCTGCTCCGCTGCATATGGACCCTGTGCCTCTGGGTCCATCCAGATGGAGAGCGATGCTGAAACTCCAGGAGCAGGTGCAGGAGTCTCTGATAGGTCTTCTCTCCAGGGTCACTGCGAGCGTGGAGAGGATGGAGGAGTCCAACTCTAACATGAGCAGTGCCTTTGTGGAGGCAATGGTGCATCAACGCACCACCACGGAAAGGATGGCAACCTCCATGGAAAGGCTGGCTACGGCCATGGACGAAATAAGTCGCCAGAGTCAGGAGAACATGGTGAATGTTCAGAATAGACTGACATCTCTGGAGGAGCGATGGGCAGCTATTGAGCAGAGAAACCAGAGCTTCATAGAAGTCCTTTTGAGTAGGACTGCCAGTGCAGATACGGGTCCCCATGGCCCCCCTGATGTGCAGCAAGGTGCTCTCAAGCCACTTGCAAGCACTGAGGTGGACCTGACCCACGAGAGGGAAGTTGGTGGCAGAGAACAAGGAAGTGGGGGCTCCTCTCCAAGCGCTCACACTTCCATGCCACTGCGTAGCCCTCGGTCAGAGCCCCACCAGAGTCCGCATCCAACTGAGATGAGCGTCTCAGCCCCTGTACTGCCACAGGATGAGCAGACGTTTGGCGAGCCCTCAGAGGCTCGGAAACCCAGAGGACGCCCGCCAAAGGTGTCGAAGCAGGAGCAGCATGAAATGTGAGCAAGGGGCCTCCACTTCTGCTGAAGCCACAGGGGGAGCACCATGTAGGAGCAAGCGTAAGAGAAAAATAAAGCACCATTAGTCACAGGGGTAGGTTCTTGGGTGATTGTTTCTGTTTATTGATGAAATGCCATCCCTGTTTGAATGTATTAAAATGAGGTGATGGCAAACTGTTAGCGTGATGGCATCTGTTATTTCGCCTTAGGCAGCTCCACATTGCGGGCTCCGCGACACTTGCGTGGTCAGGTTGGTGGTCAGAGTGAAAGGAGGCCAGAGAGTCATGTCCATTGTCTATCATGTGTTAAGAAGGAGCCAAGCACATGTGCCACAATGGGCAACCTATGCAAATCTGGCCAGGATGAGTGCATCCCTTGCATCACGGGCAGCCATGTGCTCGCGTGCTGCCGCTGCTGCTGGTCGATACGCCACCGCTTGATCCTCCTCCTCCTCCTCCTCATCTGAGGAGGCTATGAACTGAGCCACTTGCTCACCAGGAAGCTACAAGCCATGACGCTGTGCCATGTTGTGCAGTGCACAGCAGACCACGACCATTCTGGAGACCCTGGCTGCTGAATACTGCAGGGCTCCACCTGATCTGTCAAGGCATCGGAATCGCATCTTCAGCAAGCCAATGGTTTGCTCGATGATGGACCTGGTTCAAATGTGGCTGGCATTGTAGCGCTCCTCAGCCTCGTTAGCTGGCCTCCTGATCGGCATCATTAGCCACTTCTTCAGGTGGTAGCCCTTGTCACCAAGGAGCCATCCGTTAAGTTGGTTTGGCGGATTGAAAAGTGGAGGAACACTAGAGTTCCGCAGGATGAACGAGTCATGGCAACTACCACAGAACTTGGCGCAAACATGCAAAATCTCCTTCTTGTGGTTACACACCAGCTGTACGTTGAGGGAGTGGAAGCCCTTGCAGTTGACAAAGATAGTTGGGTTGTGATGGGGTGCCCTAAGGGCCACATGTGTGCAGTCTATGACGCCCTGCACCATTGGCAAGCCTGCCATATTTGCAAAGCCAACTGAACGCGCAGTTACACTTGCTTGATCCCTTGAGAAGTGGATGTAATTGTGCGCCTTTGCGAAAAGGGCATCGGTAACCTGCGTGATGCAACTGTGGGCGGCCGACTGGGAGATGCCGCTGATGTCTGCTGATGATCCCTGGAAGGAGCCTGAGGCAAAAAAGTTGAGTGCGGTGGTGACTTTGACAGCCACTGGTAAGGGGTGTCCACCCGCTCCTCTGGGCTCCAGTTGTTGGTGCAGCAGTGCGCAGATGTCTCCGACAACCTCTCGCAAAAGTCTCAGCCTCCTTTGGCACTGCTGCTCAGTCATGTTGAAGTAGCTGATCCTCTGCCTGTATACCCTGAGAGGTGGGTATCTCCTACAGCGACGTGCTTCCATGCGCTGGCGCCTTCTGCCCTGTGCAGCATCAGGTGGATGAGCAGGAGTTTGGCGCTCCTGCTGCTGTTGCTGCTGAGCTGCCTGGTTCTGCTGCTGCCATGACTGCTCCTCATCCGAATCTGAGGTCCATGATGGAAGGAAATAAATGGTTCCCATGCTGCTGGCAGATACCTCCATTGGGGAAGCGCTCAGTCCAAGCGGGGAGAGGGTCTTCCAAGGAGGTCCCACAGTTGAGAGATAGAAGCTGCAGCACCTCTGACTTCGGTAGGCCTGCTAAAAGTGCTGAAAGACCTGTGGAACAAAAGTTCTGCCACCTGCAACTGCTCCCTGATGAAAGCTCCGTTTTAATGGTGGAGCTGCAGCTGTGAGGAGGCCACCCACTTGTCAACCCGCCAGGATTAGCTGCCGTGATTTAGGAGGATCGTGCAACACGCACAAAATGTGGCAAAATAACAAAGGCCTGTCAAAATAGGATTATAGAGGCCCTTAACTACTGATGGAGGCGGGACCGAATCGCACCCATGAAACCCACCTCCAGCAAAATTGCGCGGAGGCGGGTTGGAGGCGGGTTCCGAACCCACCCTCACTTTTTGCAATTTTGACAACTGTCCCGCCTCCTCAGGGCTGGGAAAATTTCCCCCCTTATCCTATTAAATAGTCACTAAAACCCAAGTCAACCATATCTACACTGTTTCTCCTATCTACATCTTTAGTTACTTCATCATACAAAAATGAATTCAATTGGTAGGCATGACTTCCTTTTTGTGAATCTATGATGACTTTTGCCAGTTAGCTTATTTCTTCTGAAATGTTCAATCAGCTTACTCTGGACACTTGATTCTAGGGGCTGGATTTTCTCAATGGAGACGTGTTGGAGGCGAGACTGCTGCTTGCCAGGTCTCAGTCCCGCCTCCATCAGCCTCTGGCCAACCAGTGGGATTTTCCCCTGATTGACCTGGTTTAGCCCGCCCAGCGGGCTCAGCAGGGCAATTAGGGGGAAGTCACTGACAGAGCACGTCTACATCTGACGTGCCATCTGTCAAGATTTCTTGAAAGAAGAAATGTCAGCCTTTGACAGCTCTGTGAAGCTGTCAAACACTGACATTCTGTGTAGTTTGATGAGTCCTTGTGTTCAGGACTCATCAAACCTTTCAACTTTGCAGAAATCACCTGGCTGTTGGTTTGGAGGATCCAACAGCCAGTGTGTGAAATCTACAATGAAGATGTCAGTGTTTGACAGCTTCACAAAGGTAAGTGAACATTTTATAACACTTAACACTCATCTTACATACTTACCACTTCACACTTGCACCCATCACTCACCTCTACATCTCACTTTCAGACCCCTTCGACCCCCGCAGACCTCCTTCACGTCTCCTACACCTCGACGGGGTTCTCCGAGGTCGGGAAGCCTGCACTTGAAAAGGTAAAATGGGACTAACCCTTTTTTCTGCCTGTTAACTACCTGTTAACAGGCAGTTAATAGGATTGAATCCCTTTCCCGCCTCAAGGTGACGGGACCCGGGGCAGGAGGGCTTCCCGCCTCCTGGCAAAAGGGCACAGAGGTGGGATGGGGGCAGGTTTGCCAGCCGCCCCCACATTCTGCAACTTTACCGGCAGTCCCGTCTCCATACCCGCCTCGTCGGGGCTGGCAAAATCCAGCCCTAGGATTCTACCTGGTACCAATGTGAAACTAACTGAGCTATAGTTCTCCGGATCCACTTTGAAATAATGGCATTACATTTGCCATTCGCCAATCCTCCTATATATAGGGAACCTCAAAATATTTGTACCAGTGGTTCTGCCAGAATATCCTTTAGTTTCCTAAGAACACATCCATAGCAAATTCCCACCAGTGGTTTCTCTTTGTTTCCCTCATTTAGCTCTCCTCAAAGAGATTCTGCTCACCCATGTCCTCTCTGAGGCTCTGTTTTTTCTGTACCTTTATGTTGTCCTTTATGTAAATTACAACTCATCCACCCCTCAGCCCACAACTACCTTTCTGAACAGCGTATGACTTTCTAATATCTTAACCAATTTATGCTCCCTCCCAACCAAGTTTCCATTATACCTACAGGACTGGATTACTCCTCAATCACCCCCAACAGCCTCTCCCCTCCCCACGGCACCTTCCCATGCAAGCGCAGGAGATGCAACACCTGCCCTGTTACCTCCTCCCTTCCCACTGTCCAGGGCCCCAAACACCCCTTCCAGGTGAAACAGCGATGTACTTGTACTTCTTGCAATTTAGTATACTGTATTCGCTGCTCACGATGCGGTCTCCTCTACATTGGGGAGACCAAACGCAGATTGGGTGACCGCTTTGTGGAACACCTCCGTTCAGTCCGTAAGGGTGACCGCAAGCTTCCGGTCGCCTGTCACTTTAATTCTCCGCTCCACTCCCACTCTGATCTCACCGTCCTCGGCCTCTTACACTGTTCCAATGAAGCTCAACGTAAGCTCGAGGAAATCACCTCATCTTTCGATTAGGCACTTTACAGCCCTCTGGACTCAACATTGAGTTCAACAATTTCAGACTATAACCCCCCCATTTTTTCAGGCGGCAGCTGTTGGTGATTCTACCATCCCCATTTGCAACATTTTATCTCTCCTGAGTTCAATCCTAGCACAGACTATGCCTTCAATTCCTTCCTCCCCTCCCCCCCCCCCCAACTTTCCCTGCCTCTGCACCTGCTTAAAACCTGTTACATCTCTAACTTTTACCAGTTCTGACGAAGGGTCACAGACCTGAAACGTTAACTCTGTTTCTCTCTCCACGGATGCTGCCTGGCCTGCTGAGTGTTTCCAGCATTTTCTGTTGTTATTTCAGATTTCCAGCATCTGCAGTATTTTGCTATTGAATTGGATTTTTCTTCAGCAACTCACCCCAAAGCAAGTGGATCATAGAATCATAGAATCATAGAATGGTTACAGCACGGAATAAGGCCATTCGGCCCATCGAACCCGTGCGACTCTCAGCCAGTCCCACTTCCCCGCCCTTTCCCAGTAGCCCTGCAATATTTTTTCCTTCAGATACTTATCCAACTCCCTTTTGAAAGATAAGATTGAGTCTGCCTCCACCACCCTTTCAGGCAGTGCATTCCAGATCTTAACCACTCGCTGCGTAAAAAAGTTTTTTCTTACGTCGCCTTTGGTTCTTTTGCCAATCACCTTAAATCTGTGTCCTCTGGTTCTCCACCCTTCTGCCAGTGGGAACAGTTTCTCTCTATCTACTCTGTCCAGGCCCCTCATGATTTTAAACCCCTCTATCAAATCTCCTCTCAATCTTCTCTGCTCTAAGGAGAACAATCTCAGCTTCTCCAGTCTATCAAAGTAACTGAAGGCCCTCATTCCTGGAATCATTCTCTTAAATCTTTTCTGCACCCTCTCTAAGTCCTTCACGTCCTTCCTAAAGTGTGGTGCACAGAATTGGACACAATACTCCAGTTGGGGCCAAACCAGTGTTTTATACAGGTTCATCATAACTTCCACACTTTTGTACTCTGTACCTCTATTCATGAAGCCCAGGATCCCGTAAGCCTTTTTAACTGCTTTCTCAACCTGCCCTGCCAACTGCAACAATTTGTACACACATATCCCCAGGTCTCTCTGTTCGTGAACCCCCTTTAGGATTGTACCATTTAGGTTACAAGTCCTCTCCTCATTCTTTCTACCAAAATGTATCACTTCACACTTTTCTGCGTTAAATTTCATCTGCCACGTGTCCGCCCATTTCACCAGCCTGTCTATGTCTTCCTGAAGTCTATCACTCTCCTCCTCACTGTTCACTATACTTCCAAGTTTTGTGTCATCTGCAAATTTTGAAATTGTGCCCTGTACAGCGACATCCAAGTCATTAATATATATCAAGAAAAGCAGTGGTCCTAGTACCGACCCCTGGGGAACAACACTGTATAGCTTCCTCCAGTCCGAAAAATAATCGTTCACCACTACTCTCTGTTTCCTGTCACTTAGCCAATTTCGTATCCATGCTGCCACTGTCCCTTTTATTCCATGGGCTTCAACATTGCTGGCAAGCCTATTATGTGGCACTTTGTCGAACGCCTTTTGGAAATCCATGTACACTACGTCAACCGTATTACCCTCATCAACCCTCTCTGTTACCTCATCAAAAAACTCGATCAAGTTGGTTAAACACGATTTGCCTTTAACAAATCCGTGCTGGTTTTCCTTAATTAATCCACACCAACCTAGTGACTGTTAATTTTTTCCCTGATTACTGTTTCTAAAAGCTTCCCCACCACCGAGGTTAAACTGATAGGCCTGTAGTTGCTGTGTTTACCTTTACACCCTTTTTTGAACAACGGTGTAACATTTGCAATTCTCCAGTCCTCTGGCACCACCCCTGTATCTAAGGATGATTGGAATATTATGGCCAGTATCTCCGCAATTTCCGCCCTCAATTCCCTCAGTATCCTAGGATGCATCCCATCCACTTCCGGTGATTTATCTACTTTAAGTGCAGCCAGCCTTTCTAATACCTCTTCTTTATCAATTTTTATCATATCAAGTGTCTCCAATACCTCCTCCTTTACTATGTCTATGGCAGCATCCTCTTCTTTGGTGAAGACAGATGCAAAGTACTTGTTTAGTACCTCAGCCACACCCTCTGCCTCCATGCATAGGTCTCCTTTTTGGTCCCTAATCAGCCCCACCCCTCCTCTTACTACCAGTTTACTATTTATATGCCTATAGAAGACTTTTGGATTACCTTTTATGTTGGCTGCCATTCTATTCTCATACTCTCTCTTTGCCCCTCTTATTTCCCTTTTCACTGCTCCTCTGACCTTTCAATATATAGCCTGACTCTCAGATGTATTTGCAACCTGACATCTGTCATACACGCTCTTTTTCTGCTTCATCATATTCTCTATTTGTTTCGTGATCCAGGGAGCTCTGACTTTAGTTGCCCTGCCTTTCTCCCTAGTGGGAATGTACCTCAACTGTACCTCAACTATTTCCTCTTTAAAGGCAGCCCATTGTTTCATTACAGTTTTGCCTGCCAATCTTTGATTCTAGTTTACCTGGGCCAGATCCATTCTCATCCCACTGAAATTGGCTTTCCCCCAGTTAAACATTTTTACTCTAGATTGCTCCCTGTCCTTTTCCATAGCTAATCTAAACCTTATGATACTATGATCACTGTTCCCTAAATGTTCACCTACTGACACTTGCTCCACTTGACCCACCTCATTCTCCAGAACCAGATTCAGCAATGCCTCCTCCCTCGTTTGGCCGGAAACATACTGATCAAGAAAGTTCTCCTGAACACACTTCAGGAATTTTTCCCCTTCTCTGCCCTTTACACTATTACGATCCCAGTCTATGTTAGGATAGTTGAAGTCCCCCATTATTGCTACTCTACAGTTCTTGCACCTCTCTGTAATTACTCTGCATATTTGCTCCTTCATATCTTTCCCACTATTTGGTGGCCGATAGAATACACCTAGTAGTGTAATGATACCTCTATTTTTCTTAACTATAGCCATATAGATTCTGTCCTTGACCCCTTTAGGACATCCTCCCTCTCCAGCACTGTAACATTCTCCTTGACCAATACTGCCACACCACCTCCTATCTTTCCTGAACACCTTATAACCAGGAATATTTAATACCCAATCCTGCCTTTTTTTGAGCCAGATCTGTTACTGCCACATCATATTTGCATGTGGCTATTTGTGCCTGCAGCTCACTTACCTTGTTTACTAGTCTTCGTGCGTTCACATACATACACTGTGAACCCATCTTAGATCATCCTGTATTCTCTCTTAGTTTGACCCCACCTAATACCTTACTATTTCTTACTTTAGTGCTCTCTGCCTCTCCCAATCCTTTAAGCACTTTATTTCCTCTTTCTAATGTTACATCCTGGTGCCCATCCTCCTGCCAGATTAGTTTAAACCCTCTCCAACAGCACTAGCAAACCTCCCCACAAGGATATTGGTCCCGGCTCTGTTGAGGTGCAACCCATCCAGCCTGCACACTCCCACTTCCCTCAGAAAAGGTCCCAATGCCCCAGGAATCTGAAGCCCTCCCTCCTGCACCATCTCTCCAGCCACGCATTCATCTGCTCTATCCTCCTATTTCTATACTCACTCGCGCATGGCACTGGGAGTAATCCGGAGATTACTATCTTCGTGGTCCTGCTTTTTAACCTCTTTCCTAGCTCCCTAAAATCTGCCTGCAGGACCTCATCCCTCTTTCTGCCTATGTCATTGGTACTAATATGGACCACGACCTTTGGCTGTTCACCCTCCCCCCACAGAATGTCCTGCAGCCGTTCAGAGACATCCTTAACCCTGGCACCAGGGAGGCAGCATACCATCCTGGAGTCACATCTGTGGCCGCAAAAACGCCTGTCTGCTCCCCTAACTATCGAATCCCCTACCAATATTGCTCTCCCACTCTTCTTCCTCCCCCAGGATCAGCAGCAGAATCAGTGGGGAAAATCAGGCTGTGAGACCTAACGCTGCTTCCCCTAACCTAACCTTAATTTCCCTCCCTCCAGACCGTTGGGACTGCCACTGGCTGCCCCTTCCCCACTCACTGCATGCAAAATACCAGTTAAGCCCCTTTTGCCTCCTGTCTGTAAAATACCAGCGATCCTTTTGTGGAACCACCGCTGGTGTATCAGAAGAGGAGACAGGACATTTAAAGAGGCAGAAGAGCCCCCAAGATCAAGGGAGCCTTAGTTAGCTCAGGCCACAACCTCCTTCCACATCACAGTCCTGAGAAGTGGTGGTAACTTAGGTGGTTGGCAAGGAAATTGACAGAGGGACCTGGGCAGCTGGGCCCCGTTCAACTCAGTGACATTTGCATGTGGGAAGGGACGTCTCATGGTGGTCCTAGCGGGGACAGGAGTAAGAATTCGAGGTCGGGCCAGTGAGGCGGCAATAGGTCTCCCTTGCATATTTTGCCTCGTTCTCCACCGCTATCGTTGCCCCATTTCTGGTCAGGATCGTGGAGAAGAATCCAACCTGTTCTGTCAAAATGAAAGTAGGGATGATTGTGATTGTGTGGATGTCTTCCCACTCCTAGCCTGCTGTTCCCCTGGGGCCTTATCTTCATCTGCTGAGAGGGCACAATGGACTTAATAGACAGAAATTCATGGGGGTGGTGGGGTTGGGGGCTGCTCACCTGAATCCAATGCCCACTCCCAGCATGTTGAAACCATGGATTTTGGAAGTATGGCAATGGTCTAATAAATGGAAAACCAACTTGAATATTTTACCGACATTAAAATTCTGAAATCTTAGTGAGCTTATGTTGGTCATATTTTGAATAAATTTTGAAACTCAAACCAATGATTTTAATTACTGCCGTTGTTATCCCTAATAAGTACAGCTACTTCACCTCCCCTTTTTCCCTCCCTTATCTTTTCTAAATATGTTATACCCTGCAATGTTTAATTCCCAGTCCTGATTTTTCTGTAGCCATGTCTCAGTAATCCTTACTATGTCAGGTTCCTCGCAATGTATTATTGCCTCCAGTTCCCCTGTTTTATTACGGACACTGTGTGCATTGCTGTACAGACAGTTTAACTCATTTTTAATAGCAGTTCCTCTCACTTTATTGTTAACCATCTTTTTACATTCCTGTTCTATAATTCTATTTATTCCCTGGCCATCAATGTCCTTCCCTACTTTATTCTTTCCTATGCTCTCCTTTCCTGTTTTGTTTATATTTAGGCTGGTTTCATTTCTTGTAGATCCCTCCCCCCATCTTACTAGTTTAAAGCTTGGCCACCTCCCTATTTACCCTTTCCGCTAGGACTAGGGTCCCATCCCAGTTCAGCTGGAGCCTGTCCCATCGGTACAGCCTGTCCCAGTACTGGTGCCAGTGCCCCATGAAAAGGAACCCCTCTTTCCCACACCAGCCCTTTAGCCATGTGTTAATTCTCCTGATCTGACTGTTTCTATGCCAATTTGCATGTGGCTTGGGCAATAATCCAGAGATTATTACCCTCGAGGTCCTGCTTTTTAATTTAAGAACATAAGAACATAAGAACATAAGAACATAAGAAATAGGAGCAGGAGTAGGCCAATCGGCCCCTCGAGCCTGCTCCGCCATTCAATAAGATCATGGCTGATCTGATCCTAACCGCCAATCTACTATCTATCACAGAACCATCTCCTGCATCTAACAGAATTGCACACACAAAATAGGAGCAGAATCAGGCTACACAGTCCCTGGGCCCGCTCCACTACCCACAGGGCCATGACCGATCCGAACCTAGACTCATGTCCAAATTCCTGCCCGCTCCCCGTAACCCTTAATGCCCTTTACTTCTAGGAAACTGTCTATTTCTGTTTTAAATTTAATTAATGTTGTAGCTTCTACAGCTTTTTGTGGCAGCATATTCCATGGACCTACCACCCTCTGAGTGAAGTAGTTCCTCCTCATCTCAGTTTTGAAAGAGCAGCCCCTTATTCTAAGACTATGTCCCCTAGTTCTCGTCTCACCCGTCATCGGGAACATCCTCCCCGCATCCACCCGATCCAACCCCTTCACAATCTTATATGTTTCAATAAGATCGCCTCTCATTCTTCTGAACTCCAATGAGTAGAGTCCCAATCTACCCAACCTCTCCTCATATGACCACCCCCTCATCCCCGGGATTAACCGAGTGAACCTTTTTTGCACTGCCTCGAGAGCAAGGATGTCTTTCCTTAAGTAAGGACACCAAAACTGTATGCAGTATTCCAGGTGCGGTCTCACCAATACCTTGTACAACTGAAGCAATACCTCCCTATTTTTATATTCTATCCCCCTAGCAATGAAAGCCAACATTCCATTTGCCTTCTTAATCACTTGCTGCACCTGCATACTATCCTTTTGAGTTTCGTGCACCAGGACCCCCAGATCCCTTTGCACTTCAGTACTCTCCAGTTTCTTGCCATTAAGATAATAAATTGCTCTAGGATTTTTCCTGCCAAAGTGCATCACCTCACACTTTCCAGTGTTGTATTCCATCTGCCAAATCTCTGCCCACTTACTTAGCCTGTCTATGTCCCCTTGCAGGTTTTTTATGTCCTCCTCACTCACTACTTTCCCTCCCATCTTAGTATCATCTGCAAATTTTGATATGTTACACTTGGTCCCTTCCTCCAAATCGTTAATATAGATTGTAAAGAGTTGGGGACCCAGCACTGACCCCTGTGGAACACCACTAGTTACTGATTGCCAGTCTGAGAATGAACCATTTATCCCAACTCTTTGCTTTCTGTTAGATAGCCAATCCTCTATCCATGCCAGAATATTACCCCCAATCCCGTGATTTTTTACCTTAAGCAATAATCTTTTGTGTGGCACCTTGTCAAATGCCTTTTGGAAGTCTAAATACACTACGTCCACTGGTTCCCCTTTATCCACTCTATATGTTACTTCCTCAAAGAACTCCAGCAAATTTGTCAAACATGACTTCCCCTTCGTAAAACCATGCTGACTTTGTCCTATTAAATTATGATTATCCAAATGTCCTGTTACTGTTTCCTTAATAATGGACTCCAAAATTTTACCTAACTTCTGATACTCTTTCAGCAGTAGCTTCTTCCTGTTCCTACCTATATCATTTGTTCTGACATGGATCACGACAACTGGATTTACCTCCTCCCTTTCCAAATTCCTCTCCAGCCGCCTCAAGATATCCCTTACCCTGGTAGGCAACACATCCTTCGGGATTCTTGTTCGTGGCTGCAGAGGATGCTTTCTAGCCCCCTAATTATAGAACCCCCTATCACTATTGCTCTTCTATTCTGCTCTTCCCCTCCTTGGGAAGCCTTCTGAGCCATGGTGCCTTTGTCTGCGTTGTGGCTGTCCTTCCCGCAGTCTTTCTCCTCACAGGTAGCGAGTACATTGTACCAGTTGGACAGGACCAGTATCTGCGGGACCTCCTTCCCAACCTCTCCTAAGTCCTCGCTACCCAGCTCCCTAACAGTCACACCCTCCCTTTCCTGAAGCTGTGCTTTCCTCTGTGTGTGACTGTTTTCTGGATAAAACTATCCAGCAATTCCTCCCCCTCCCTTATGTTTCGGAGTGTTTCTAACTCGCACTCTAGCTCAATGACTCTGAGCCGGAGTGACTGAAGCCAGAGACATTTCCTGCAGATGTGGGAATCGGGGACAGTCTCGCTGTCCACAACCTGCCACATACTACAGTCCTGACACATAGCACGCCCTGCCATCTCTAGACTTTTTATTTATTTGCGTATTGATAGCCTGAATTCATTTAATTGGTTAAAGTTTTTATTCAAATGATTAGTTATAGTTATATTAATTAATTTGTTTATCTAGTTAAGTTATTAATTTAATAAAGTATTAGTTATAGTTCCCCAGCTCTTATTTTAACCCACTGACTTACCGGTGAGCGTTCCTTTGTTTCCCGCTGGTGACTTCCTGCCGCTCGATATTCCGTTGCCCGCCGGCCATCTGCCGCTTCCTGCCGGTTTAGAGTGGGCAACGGACCAGGCCATGTAGATGATGCCTGGGCGATAAAATCGGCGGGGCCTCATGGTGATGAGAACTCATGGTGAGGAGGCCTCACGGTGCCAGGGTCCCACAGTGCCGGGGCCTCACGATGTGGGGCCTCACATTGCCAGGGCTGCACGGTACGGGTCTTCACGGTGCGGGGCCTCACAGTGTCGGGGTCTCACGGTGTCGGGGCCTCATGATGCGGGGTCTCATGGTGCGGGGCTTCACGTTGCCGGGACCTCACAGTGAGGGGACCTCGCGGTGATGGAGCCTTGTGGTGAGGAGGCCTTACAGTGACGGGGCCTCGCGGTGTTGGGGTCTCGCGGTGTCGGGTTCTCACAGTGTCGGGGTTTCACACTGACAGGGCTTCACGGTGTCGGGGTCTCATGGTGTTGGGGTCTCACGGTGTTGGGGTCTCACGGTGTCGGGGTCTCATGGTGTTGGGGTCTCACGGTGTCGGGGTCCATCGGTGTCGGGGTCTCCTGGTGTCGGGGTCTCATGGTGTCGGGGTCTCACGGTGTCGGGGTCTCACGGTGTCGGGGTCTCACGGTGTCGGGGTCTCACGGTGTCGGAGTCTCAAGGTGACGGGGTCTCACGGTGTCGGGGTCTCACGGTGTCGGAGTCTCAAGGTGACGGGGTCTCACGGTGTCGGGGTCTCACGGTGTCGGGGTCTCACGGTGTCGGGGTCTCACGGTGTCGGAGTCTCAAGGTGACGGGGTCTCACAGTGTCGGGGTCTCACGGTGTCGGGGTCTCGCGGTGTCGGGGTCTCACGGTGTCGGGGTCTCACGGTGTCGGGGTCTCACGGTGTCGGGGACTCATGGTGCTGGGTCTCACGGTGTCGGGGTCTCACGGTGTCGGGGTCTCACGGTGTTGGGGTCTCACGGTGTCGGGGTCTCACGGTGTCGGAGTCTCACGGTGTCGGGGTCTCACGGTGTCGGGGTCTCATGGTGTCGGGGTCTCATGGTGTCGGGGTCTCACACTGACGGGGTCTCACGGTGTCGGGGTCTCGCGGTGTTGGGGTCTCACGGTGTCGGGGTCTCATGGTGTCGGGGTCTCACGGTGTCGGGGTCTCACGGTGTCGGGGTCTCACGGTGTCGGAGTCTCAAGGTGACGGGGTCTCACGGTGTCGGGGTCTCACGGTGTCGGAGTCTCAAGGTGACGGGGTCTCACGGTGTCGGGGTCTCACGGTGTCGGGGTCTCACGGTGTCGGGGTCTCACGGTGTCGGAGTCTCAAGGTGACGGGGTCTCACAGTGTCGGGGTCTCACGGTGTCGGGGTCTCGCGGTGTCGGGGTCTCGCGGTGTCGGGGTCTCGCGGTGTCGGGGTCTCACGGTGTCGGGGTCTCACGGTGTCGGGGACTCATGGTGCTGGGTCTCACGGTGTCGGGGTCTCACGGTGTCGGGGTCTCACGGTGTTGGGGTCTCACGGTGTCGGGGTCTCACGGTGTCGGAGTCTCACGGTGTCGGGGTCTCACGGTGTCGGGGTCTCGCGGTGTTGGGGTCTCACGGTGTCGGGGTCTCGCGGTGTCGGGGTCTCACGGTGTCGGGGTCTCATGGTGCTGGGTCTCACGGTGTCGGGATCTCACGGTGTCGGGGTCTCATGGTGTCGGGGTCTCGTGTTGTTGGGGTCTCACGGTGTCGGGGTCTCACACTGACGGGGTCTCACGGTGTCGGGGCCTCACGGTGTCGGGGTCTCATGGTGTCGGGGTCTCACACTGACGGGGTCTCACGGTGTCGGGGTCTCACGGTGTTGGGGTCTCACGGTGTCGGGGTCTCATGGTGTCGGAGTCTCACGGTGTCGGGGTCTCACGGTGTCGGGGTCTCACGGTGTCGGGGCCTCACGGTGTCGGAGTCTCACGGTGTTGGGGTCTCACGGTGTCGGAGTCTCACGGTGTCGGGGTCTCACGGTGTCGGGGTCTCACGGTGTTGGGGTCTCACGGTGTCGGGGTCTCATGGTGTCAGGGTCTCACGGTGTCGGTGTCTCATGGTGTCGGGGTCTCACGGTGTCGGGGTCCATCGGTGTCGGGGTCTCCTGGTGTCGGGGTCTCATGGTGTCGGGGTCTCACGGTGTCGGGGTCTCACGGTGTCGGGGTCTCACGGTGTCGGAGTCTCAAGGTGACGGGGTCTCATGGTGTCGGGGTCTCACGGTGTCGGAGTCTCAAGGTGACGGGGTCTCACGGTGTCGATGTCTCACGGTGTCGGGGTCTCACGGTGTCGGGGTCTCACGGTGTCGGAGTCTCAAGGTGACGGGGTCTCACAGTGTCGGGGTCTCACGGTGTCGGGGTCTCGCGGTGTCGGGGTCTCGCGGTGTCGGTGTCTCATGGTGTCGGGGTCTCACGGTGTCGGGGTCCATCGGTGTCGGGGTCTCCTGGTGTCGGGGTCTCATGGTGTCGGGGTCTCACGGTGTCGGGGTCTCACGGTGTCGGGGTCTCACGGTGTCGGAGTCTCAAGGTGACGGGGTCTCACGGTGTCGGGGTCTCACGGTGTCGGAGTCTCAAGGTGACGGGGTCTCACGGTGTCGATGTCTCACGGTGTCGGGGTCTCACGGTGTCGGGGTCTCACGGTGTCGGAGTCTCAAGGTGACGGGGTCTCACAGTGTCGCGGTCTCACGGTGTCGGGGTCTCGCGGTGTCGGGGTCTCGCGGTGTTGGGGTCTCACGGTGTCGGGGTCTCACGGTGTCGGGGTCTCACGGTGTCGGGGTCTCATGGTGTCAGGGTCTCACGGTGTCGGTGTCTCACGGTGTCGGGGTCTCACGGTGTCGGGGTCTCATGGTGCTGGGCTTCGCGGTGCCGGGGCCTCATGGTGTCGGGGCCTCGCGGTGTCGGGGTCTCACAGTGCCACGTTCTCACGTGTCGGGGTCTCACGGTGTCGCAGTCTCACGGTGTCGGGGTCTCACGGTGTCGAGGTCTCGCGGTGTCGAGGTCGCGCGGTGTCGGGGTCTCACGGTGTCGGGGCCTCACGGTGTCGAGGTCTCACACTGACGGGGCCTCGCGGTGTCGGAGTCTCACGGTGTTGGGGTCTCATGGTGTCGGGGTCTCACGGTGTCGGGGTCTCACGGTGTCGGGGTCTCGCGGTGTCGGGGTCTCGCTGTGTCGGGGTCTCACGGTGTCGGGGTCTCACGGTGTCGGGGTCTCACGGTGTCGGGGTCTCGCGGTGTCGGGGTCTCGCTGTGTCGGGGTCTCACGGTGTCGGGGTCTCACGGTGTCGGTGTCTCGCGGTGTCGGGGTCTCACGGTGTCGGGGTCTCGCGGTGTCGGGGTCCCACACTGACGGGGTCTCACACTGACGGGGTCTCACGGTGTCGGGGTCTCGCGGTGTCGGGGTCTCACGGTGTCGGAGTCTCGCGGTGTCGGGGTTTCACGGTGTCGGGTCTCACGGTGTTGGGGTCTCACGGTGTCGGGGTCTCACGGTGTCGGTGTCTCACGGTGTCGGTGTCTCACGGTGTCGGGGTCTCACGGTGTTGGGGTCTCATGGTGTCGGGGTTTCATGGTGTCGGAGTCTCACGGTGTCGGGGTCTCACGGTGTCGGGGTCTCACGGTGTCGGGGTCTCACGGTGTCAGTGTCTCACGGTGTCGGGGTCTCACGGTGTCGGGGTCTCATGGTGTCGGGGTCTCACGGTGTTGGGGTCTCATGGTGTCGGGGTTTCATGGTGTCGGAGTCTCACGGTGTCGGGGTCTCACGGTGTCGGGGTCTCACGGTGTCGGGGTCTCACGGTGTCAGTGTCTCACGGTGTCGGGGTCTCATGGTGTCGGGGTCTCACGGTGTCGGGGCCTCACAGTGTTGGGGTCTCACACTGACGGGGTCTCATGGTGTCGGGGTCTCGCGGTGTCGTTGTCTCACGGTGTCGGGGTCTCACAGTGTCGGGGCCTCACGGTATTGGGGGTCTCACGGTGTCGGGGTCTCACGGTGTCGGGGTCTCACGGTGTCGGGGTCTCACACTGACGGGATCTCACGGTGTCGGGGCCTCACGTGTCGGGGTCTCACGGTGTAGGGGTCTCACGGTGTCGGGGTCTCATGGTGTCGGGGTCCCACGGTGTCGGTGTCGGTGTCTCACGGTGCCGGGGTCTCACGGTGTCGGAGTCTCAAGGTGACGGGGTCTCACGGTGTCGGGGTCTCACGGTGTCGGAGTCTCAAGGTGACGGGGTCTCACGGTGTCGGGGTCTCACGGTGTCGGGGTCTCACGGTGTCGGGGTCTCACGGTGTCGGAGTCTCAAGGTGACGGGGTCTCACAGTGTCGGGGTCTCACGGTGTCGGGGTCTCGCGGTGTCGGGGTCTCGCGGTGTCGGGGTCTCACGGTGTCGGGGTCTCACGGTGTCGGGGTCTCACGGTGTCGTGGACTCATGGTGCTGGGTCTCACGGTGTCGGGGTCTCACGGTGTCGGGGTCTCACGGTGTTGGGGTCTCATGGTGTCGGGGTCCCACGGTGTCGGTGTTGGTGTCTCATGGTGCCGGGGTCTCACGGTGTCGGAGTCTCAAGGTGACGGGGTCTCACGGTGTCGGGGTCTCACGGTGTCGGAGTCTCAAGGTGACGGGGTCTCACGGTGTCGGGGTCTCACGGTGTCGGGGTCTCACGGTGTCGGGGTCTCACGGTGTCGGAGTCTCAAGGTGACGGGGTCTCACAGTGTCGGGGTCTCACGGTGTCGGGGTCTCGCGGTGTCGGGGTCTCGCGGTGTCGGGGTCTCACGGTGTCGGGGTCTCACGGTGTCGGGGTCTCACGGTGTCGAGGACTCATGGTGCTGGGTCTCACGGTGTCGGGGTCTCACGGTGTCGGGGTCTCACGGTGTTGGGGTCTCACGGTGTCGGGGTCTCACGGTGTCGGAGTCTCACGGTGTCGGGGTCTCACGGTGTCGGGGTCTCATGGTGTCGGGGTCTCATGGTGTCGGGGTCTCACACTGACGGGGTCTCACGGTGTCGGGGTCTCGCGGTGTTGGGGTCTCACGGTGTCGGGGTCTCGCGGTGTCGGGGTCTCACGGTGTCGGGGTCTCATGGTGCTGGGTCTCACGGTGTCGGGATCTCACGGTGTCGGGGTCTCATGGTGTCGGGGTCTCGTGTTGTTGGGGTCTCACGGTGTCGGGGTCTCACACTGACGGGGTCTCACGGTGTCGGGGCCTCACGGTGTCGGGGTCTCATGGTGTCGGGGTCTCACACTGACGGGGTCTCACGGTGTCGGGGTCTCACGGTGTTGGGGTCTCACGGTGTCGGGGTCTCATGGTGTCGGAGTCTCACGGTGTCGGGGTCTCACGGTGTCGGGGTCTCACGGTGTCGGGGCCTCACGGTGTCGGAGTCTCACGGTGTTGGGGTCTCACGGTGTCGGAGTCTCACGGTGTCGGGGTCTCACGGTGTCGGGGTCTCACACTGACGGGGTCTCACGGTGTCGGGGTCTCATGGTGTCAGGGTCTCACGGTGTCGGTGTCTCATGGTGTCGGGGTCTCACGGTGTCGGGGTCCATCGGTGTCGGGGTCTCCTGGTGTCGGGGTCTCATGGTGTCGGGGTCTCACGGTGTCGGGGTCTCACGGTGTCGGGGTCTCACGGTGTCGGAGTCTCAAGGTGACGGGGTCTCACGGTGTCGGGGTCTCACGGTGTCGGAGTCTCAAGGTGACGGGGTCTCACGGTGTCGATGTCTCACGGTGTCGGGGTCTCACGGTGTCGGGGTCTCACGGTGTCGGAGTCTCAAGGTGACGGGGTCTCACAGTGTCGGGGTCTCACGGTGTCGGGGTCTCGCGGTGTCGGGGTCTCGCGGTGTCGGTGTCTCATGGTGTCGGGGTCTCACGGTGTCGGGGTCTCATGGTGTCAGGGTCTCACGGTGTCGGTGTCTCACGGTGTCGGGGTCTCACGGTGTCGGGGTCTCATGGTGCTGGGCTTCGCGGTGCCGGGGCCTCATGGTGTCGGGGCCTCGCGGTGTCGGGGTCTCACGGTGCCACGTTCTCACGTGTCGGGGTCTCACGGTGTCGCAGTCTCACGGTGTCGGGGTCTCACGGTGTCGAGGTCTCGCGGTGTCGAGGTCGCGCGGTGTCGGGGTCTCACGGTGTCGGGGCCTCACGGTGTCGGGGTCTCACGGTGTTGGGGTCTCATGGTGTCGGGGTCTCACGGTGTCGGGGTCTCACGGTGTCGGGGTCTCGCGGTGTCGGGGTCTCGCTGTGTCGGGGTCTCACGGTGTCGGGGTCTCACGGTGTCGGGGTCTCACGGTGTCGGGGTCTCACGGTGTCGGGGTCTCGCGGTGTCGGGGTCTCGCGGTGTCGGGGTCTCACGGTGTCGGGGTCTCACGGTGTCGGTGTCTCGCGGTGTCGGGGTCTCACGGTGTCGGGGTCTCGCGGTGTCGGGGTCCCACACTGACGGGGTCTCACACTGACGGGGTCTCACGGTGTCGGGGTCTCGCGGTGTCGGGGTCTCACGGTGTCGGGGTCTCGCGGTGTCGGGGTTTCACGGTGTCGGGGTCTCGCGGTGTC
This sequence comes from Squalus acanthias, assembly GCA_030390025.1. Lineage (NCBI taxonomy): Eukaryota > Metazoa > Chordata > Chondrichthyes > Squaliformes > Squalidae > Squalus > Squalus acanthias. The sequence continues at coordinate 149,501,325 of CM059426.1, read as the reverse complement.
GGGGTTTCACGGTGTCGGGTCTCACGGTGTTGGGGTCTCACGGTGTCGGGGTCTCACGGTGTCGGTGTCTCACGGTGTCGGTGTCTCACGGTGTCGGGGTCTCACGGTGTCGGGGTCTCATGGTGTCGGGGTCTCACGGTGTTGGGGTCTCATGGTGTCGGGGTTTCATGGTGTCGGAGTCTCACGGTGTCGGGGTCTCACGGTGTCGGGGTCTCACGGTGTCGGGGTCTCACGGTGTCAGTGTCTCACGGTGTCGGGGTCTCATGGTGTCGGGGTCTCACGGTGTCGGGGCCTCACAGTGTTGGGGTCTCGCGGTGTCGGGGTCTCACGGTGTCGGGGTCTCGCTGTGTCGGGGTCTCACGGTGTCGGGGTCTCACGGTGTCGGGGTCTCGCGGTGTCGGGGTCTCGCTGTGTCGGGGTCTCACGGTGTCGGGGTCTCACGGTGTCGGTGTCTCGCGGTGTCGGGGTCTCACGGTGTCGGGGTCTCGCGGTGTCGGGGTCCCACACTGACGGGGTCTCACACTGACGGGGTCTCACGGTGTCGGGGTCTCGCGGTGTCGGGGTCTCACGGTGTCGGGGTCTCGCGGTGTCGGGGTTTCACGGTGTCGGGTCTCACGGTGTTGGGGTCTCACGGTGTCGGGGTCTCACGGTGTCGGGGTCTCGCGGTGTCGGGGTTTCACGGTGTCGGGTCTCACGGTGTCGGGGTCTCACGGTGTCGGGGCCTCACAGTGTTGGGGTCTCACACTGACGGGGTCTCATGGTGTCGGGGTCTCGCGGTGTCGTTGTCTCACGGTGTCGGGGTCTCACAGTGTCGGGGCCTCACGGTATTGGGGGTCTCACGGTGTCGGGGTCTCACGGTGTCGGGGTCTCACGGTGTCGGGGTCTCACACTGACGGGGTCTCACGGTGTCGGGGCCTCACATGTCGGGGTCTCACGGTGTAGGGGTCTCACGGTGTCGGGGTCTCATGGTGTCGGGGTCCCACGGTGTCGGTGTCGGTGTCTCACGGTGCCGGGGTCTCACGGTGTTGGGGTCTAATGGTGTCGGGGTCTCACGGTGTCGGGGTCTCATGGTGTCAGGGTCTCACGGTGTCGGGGTCTCACGGTGTCGGTGTCTCACGGTGTCGAAGTCTCACGGTGTCGGGGTCTCACGGTGTCGGGTTCTCACGGTGTTGGGGTCTCATGGTGTCGGGGACTCACGTTGTTGGGGTCTCACGGTGTCGGGGTCTCACGGTGTCGGTGTCTAACGGTGTCGGGGTCTCATGGTGTCGGGGTCTCACGGTGTCGGGGCCTCACGGTGTTGGGGTCTCACACTGACGGGGTCTCATGGTGTCGGGGTCTCGCGGTGTCGTTGTCTCACGGTGTCGGGGTCTCACAGTGTCGGGGCCTCACGGTATCGGGGGTCTCACGGTGTCGGGGTCTCACGGTGTCGGGGTCTCACGGTGTCGGGGTCTCACACTGATGGGGTCTCACGGTGTCGGGGTCTCACGTGTCGGGGTCTCACGGTGTCGGGGTCTCACGGTGTTGGGGTCTCATGGTGTCGGGGTCTCATGGTGCTGGGTCTCATGGTGTCGGGGTCTCACGGTGTTGGGGTCTCACGGTGTCGGTGTCTCACGGTACCGGGGTCTCACAGTGTTGGGGTCTCACGGTGTCGGGGTCTCATGGTGTCGGGGTCTCACGGTGTCGGGGTCTCACGGTGTCGGGGTCTCATGGTGTCGGGGTCTCACGGTATCGGGGTCTCATGGTGTCGGGGTCCCACGGTGTCGGTGTCTCACGGTGCCGGGGTCTCACGGTGTTGGGGTCTCACGGTGTCGGGGTCTCACGGTGTCGGGGTCTCACGGTGTCACGGTCTCACGGTGTCGGGGTCTCACGGTGTCGGGGTCTCACGGTGTCGGAGTCTCACGGTGTTGGGGTCTCACGGTGTCGGTGTCTCACGGTGTCGGGGCCTCACAGTGTCGGAGTCTCGCGATGTCGGGGTCTCACGGTGTCGCGGTCTCATGGTGTCGGGGTCTCATGTTGTCGGGGTCCCACACTGACAGGGTCTCACGGTGTCGGGGCCTCACACTGACGGGGTCTCACGGTGTCGGGGCCTCACACTGACGGGGTCTCACGGTGTCGGGGCCTCACGGTGTCGGGGTCTCAAGGTGTCGGGGTCTCACACTGACAGGGTCTCACGGTGTCGGGGCCTCACACTGACGGGGTCTCACGGTGTCGGGGCCTCACACTGACGGGGTCTCACGGTGTCGGGGCCTCACGGTGTCGGGCTCTCAAGGTGTCGGGGTCTCACACTGACGGGGTCTCACGGTGTCGGGGTCTCACGGTGTCGGGGTCTCACGGTGTCGGGGTCTCACGGTGCCGGGGTCTCATGGAAGGAAAGGCAGGAAGGAAGGGGAGGTGGGGTGGCTATGTTAATAAAGAAAGGAATCACTGTAATACAGAGAAATGATATTGGGTCAAAGGATCAGGATAATGAAACAGTTTGGGTGGAGATAAGGAATAATAAGGGGAAAAAAACACCAGTGGGAGTAGTATATAGGCCTCCTAATAGTTGCAACTCTGCTGGAAGAAGTATTAATCAGGAAATAGTTGGGGCATGTAATAAGGGAACAGCTATAATTATGGGGAATTTTATCTATCATATTAACTGGACAAATCAAATTGGGCAGGGCAGCCTTGAGGAAGAGTTTATTGAGTGTATTAGGGATGGATTTCTTGAGTAGTATGTAACTGATCCTACAAGGGGGCAAGCAACCTTGGACCTGGTCCTGTGTAATGAGTCAGGATTAATTAATAATGTCCTAGTTAGGGATCCCCTTGGAATGAGTGACCATAACATGGTTGAATTCCATATCCAATTAGAGGGTGAGAAGGTTGGTTCTCAAACAAGCGTACTGAGCTTGAATAAAGGAGACTATGATGGTATGAGAGCGGAATTGATTAAAGTGGACTGGGAAAATAGATTAAAGGGTAAGACGGTACATGAGCAGTGGTGTTCATTTAAGGAGTTATTTTACAACTTTCAAAAGAAATATATTCCACTGAGGAAAAAAGGGTGTAAAAGAAATGACAGCCATCCATGGCTAAGTAAAGAAATTAAGGATAGTATCCGACTAAAAACAAGGACATATAAGGTAGCCAAACTTAGTGGGAGGATAGAAGATTGGGAAGTCTTCAAAAGACAGCAAAAAGTAACTAAAGGATTGATTAAGAAAGGGAAGATAGATTATGAAAATAAATTAGCAAAAAATATAAAAACAGATAGCAAGAGTTTCTATAGTTATATAAAAAGAAAAAGGGTGGCTAAGACAAACGTAGGTCCCTTAGAGGATGAGACCGGGAAATTAATGGTGGGAAACATGGAGATGGCAAAAATGCTGAACAAATATTTTGTTTCAGTCTTTATGGTAGAGGACACTAAGAATATCCCAACACTGGACAAACAGGGGGCTCTAGGGGGGGAGGAGCTAAATACGATTAAAATCACTAAGGAATTGGTACTCAGTAAAATAATGGGACTCAAGGCGGATAAATCCCCTGGACCTGATGGCTTACATCCTAGGGTCTTGAGGGAAGTGACAGTAGGGATTGTGGATGCTTTGGTAATAATTTTCCAAAATTCCCTGGACTCAGCAAAGGTCCCGGCAGATTGGAAAACTGCTAATGTAACACCCTTATTTAAAAAGGGTTGTAGGCAGAAGGCTGGAAATTATAGACCAGTTAGCCTAACATCTGTGGTGGGTAAAATTTTGGAGTCTATTATTAAGGAGACAGTAACGGAACATTTAGATAAACATAATTTAATAGGACAAAGTCAGCATGGCTTTATGAAGGGGAAGTCATGTCTGACAAATTTGCTTGAGTTCTTTGAGGACATAACGTACAGGGTGGATAAAGGGGAACCATTGGACGTAGTGTATTTAGACTTCCAGAAGGCATTCGACAAGGTGCCACATAAAAGATTATTGCTCAAGATAAAAAAATCACTGGATTGGGGGTAATATTCTGGCATGGGTGGAGGATTGGTTATCTAACAGGAAGCAGAGAGTTGGGATAAATGGTTCATTCTCGGACTGGCAACCAGTGGGCAGTGGTGTTCCGCAGGGGTCGGTGCTGGGTCCCCAACTCTTTACAATCTATATTAATGATTTGGAGGAGGGGACCGAGTGTAACATATCAAAGTTTGCAGATGATACAAAGATGGGAGGGAAAGTAGAAAGTGAGGAGGACATAAAAAACCTACAAGGGGATATAGACAGGCTGGGTGAGTGGGCGGAGATTTGGCAGATGCAATACAATATTGGAAAATGTGAGGTTATGCACTTTGGCAGGAAAAATCAGAGAGCAAGTTATTATCTTAATGGCGAGAAACTGGAAAGTACTGCAGTACAAAGGGATCTGACGGTCCTAGTGCAAGAAAATCAAAAAGTTAGTATGCAGGTGCAGCAGGTGATCAAGAAGGCCAACGGAATGTTGGCTTTTATTGCTAGGGGGATAGATTATAAAAACAGGGAGGTATTGCTGCAGTTATATAAGGTATTCGTGAGACCGCACCTGGAATACTGCATACAGTTTTGGTGTCCATACTTAAGAAAAGACATACTTGCTCTCGAGGCAGTACAAAGAAGGTTCACTTGGTTAATCCCGGGGATGAGGGGGTGGACATATGAGGAGAGGTTGAGTAGATTGGGACTCTACTCATTGGAGTTCAGAAGAATGAGAGGCGATCTTATTGAAACATATAAGATTGTGAAGGGGCTTAATTGGGTGGATGCGGTAAGGATGTTCCCAAGGATGGGTGAAACTAGAACTAGGGGGCATAATCTTAGAATAAGGGGCTGCTCTTTCAAAACTGAGGTGAGGAGAAACTTCTTCACTCAGAGGGTAGTAGGTCTGTGGAATTTGCTGCCCCAGGAAGCTGTGGAAGCTACATCATTAAATAAATTTAAAACAGAAATAGATAGTTTCCTAGAGGTAAAGGGAATTAGGGGTTACGGTGAGCGGGCAGGAAATTGGACATGAGGTTGAGTTCGGATCGGTCAGGGCCCTGTGGGTGGCGGAACAGGGCCAGGGGCTGAGTGGTCGGGTCCTGCTCCTACTTCTTGTGTTCTTTAGATTTGAGGTTAGGATCAGATCAGCCATGATCTTATTGAATGGCGGAGCAGGCTCGAGGGGCCGATTGGCCTACTCCTGCTCCTATTTCTTATGTTCTTATGTTCTTATGGTGTCGGGGTCTCACGGTGTCGGGGTCTCATGGTGCTGGGCTTCACGGTGTCGGGGTCTCATGGTGTCGGGGTCTCATGGTGTCGGGGTCTCATGGTGTCGGGGTCTCACGGTGTCAGGGTCTCACGGTGTCGGAGTCTCACGGTGTCGGGGTCTCACGGTGTCGGGGTTTCACGGTGTCGGGGTCTCACGGTGTCGGGGTCTCACGGTGCTGGGTCTCACGGTGTCGGGGCCTCACGGTGTCGGGGCCTCGTGGTGCCGGGGCCTCACGGTGTCGGGTTCTCGCGGTGTCGGGGTCTCGCGGTGTCGGGATCTCACGGTGTCGGGGTCTCACAGTGTCAGGGCCTCACGGTGTCGGGGTCTCACGGTGTCGGGGTCTCACGGTGTCGGGGCCTCACGGTGTCGGGGTCTCACGGTGTCGGGGCCTCGCGGTGTTGGTGCCTCACGATGATGAGATCAAGAGAGTTTGCCTCTAGACTCTGCCCCACTCACCCGATTCTTGCCCCGAGTTAAAATTGGGGTTTTATTTTAAAAACAGGTGGCAAAGCTAATAATTTGAGAAAACTCAAGACTTTATTAATAAAGGCACCCAAAGAAAGTACAAAGCAGCCAGACATGGTTGAAGTGATGGTGAATCAAACAGTAGAGATAAATGGGAATGATTCCAGGATTTGGTGCTTCTCATTTGTGGAATCACCTTTACAAAGAAAAGTTGTCACTGCTGGAAGTCTGAGTTAAAAATAAAAGGTGCTGAAACATATGACAACAGATTTGTTGGCAACCAAAAAGAGTAAAGACAGGATTTTGGGTTGGAACCCAATGGGCCCTTTACACTGGTCTCAGCCAGTTTAATGTCAGCATACAGCATGTTCACTTTTGCTATGAGTGTTATACAAACTCAAAGCATTCACAACACGATAAGCAGGAAGTGATATTATGTCACTGCTAAGAAGATGATTTTATTTGAATCCATTAATAATCGCCTCTGTGACTTTGAGACTGCTCTGTTTGTCTCATCCTTTGTATTTCCGCATATTTCTTGTACGGGATGATTTTCATTATGGTCTCTTTAAGGGAGTACCAGCGATTATGCCATGTTGCCCAGATAATTCCATCATCATAGCTACTTGAAGTCTGGTCTGCTGTGTAAACTCCACCTGAAACAAAGGCAAAAATGAACAGCTTTCAATAATAATTCTTCGGTACCATGGCTGTGGTGGTTCCATGAAAACATACGCTTGAGTAGTGAATCGCAAAGTGTTGTTTATGTTCTCTTCTGAAGGCACACATCATAAGTATAAAATAGTCACTAATAAATCCAATAAGGAACTCAGGAGAAACTTCTTTACCAAGAGAGTGGTTAGAATTTGGAACATGTTACTACATGGAGCAGTTGAGGTGAATAGCTTTGATGCATTTAAGAGGAAGCTAAATAAGTACACGATGGAGAAAAGAATAGAAGGATATGCTGATAGGGTTAGATGAAGTAGGGTGGAGGAGGCTCGTGTGGAGCATAAACACCGGCACAGACCAGTTGGGCCAAACGGCCTGTTACTGTGCTGTGAATTCTATGTTAATCTGTGTAATTATGAGCTGGGTGTTATATTTACTCAGTAAGTGACTCACATTGGGGTTCTTGAGTATCTTATCCATGTATTCATTCTTCATGTCTGAGCCACACTGTGAACATTAGCAGTACATTCAACTGGGATGTTGGAGGGGAGTAGAGAGAGGTTGGGTCACAGTTGAGCCCGACCATCTCCTTCCTATACTGTTCACAAAGACATTATCCAGCAGGGTTCACTAGATAGCTGTCAGCAGTGGCATCCTGGAGTCTTTCCCTCCCAAACTCAGGGTTACTCAGGCCCATTGTGGCACCCACTCCTGCCTTGGCTAAGGCCAGCTAACTCAGCACAGATGGGGAACTGAATTTGGGAAATTCCGATTCTGCATGGCTTCATAACGCACTGAGTAATGAATGAGAGCAACTTACCCATCAGAGGAGCGAAATAAATCCTAATATTTTTCACGTGCTCCCTGTGAGACTTCCTGAATCACTGGGGGTGATTTTCAACAGCTGGCTGCCCGCTTCTCATCTAAAAACAGGCGGCTGGCAGTTGAAAATTCGGAGGGGCACCTTGGTTGACCCATTGATGACCAAGGCCTGCCTGATGCAAATTTCAAACGGGCCTGTAAATAGCTGAGCAGCTGGTGGGATGCTGCTTAAATATGCAAATTGTGGTTGTAGGATCCCAATTTCAATTTTCAGGTATAAATGGGCACAGCTTGCACTGCGCACGCACTGCCCATTTCTACCAAGTGTTGAGCCGGCTAATCAGCATTGGAAGCTGCCCAGATAATGGCTGAGGAAGCTTTTAATTTCAATTTCTGTGGGAGTGCTCCTCCTGTACCCACAAAAAACTCCACCCACTGCGAGCCCTCCCCACAGCCCGCCTTGATCGCCTCTCCTCCCAGGCTTGACCTGTGAGTAAAGTCAGCGTGGGAACCAGACGATTTCTCACTGCAACTGGCGAGCTGCAGTGGAGTGCTCATTTGTGTGCTTGTGTACTCTGCAGTTGGTTAGGCTTCAAGCTTCTCCATAGGTGCCATGATCATTACTTTGTCATTGATTTTACATGTATGATGGAATATGTCTCCCTGCTACTTTTGTTCCTCAGATGTTGTGTTGGAGTACCATAAGGTCCTACAATGAATGGCCTGTTTGAGAACCAAAACAGTGCTCACGCATTCATTGCAGCCAAATGTCAGCTTTAGCTGGGACTCAAACCAAGGGGCTTTGAATGGGGGCGTAGCTGCTATACTGCAAAAACTACCAGGATATGAGTATAATATGTCCACAAGCCTCTGCAGTTATTATTTCCATTTTCTTTTCATGACAAAACAGTGGCAATGGTGCAACATTTCATAGCCTTGTGTACTTCTGAAAACCTAGCCCTGACCTTACATCAGTGATAACATATCGTTTGCAATGAATTGCTGTTCAGTCAATTTCATGGGAAACGTGTTCTAATTTTTGCCTGACACATCATTCATGGGACTGTGTTGTCGGTGAGAAGTTTTACCTTTGTGATATCTGCCATTAAGATTTCCTGCATGGCACCTGTTCATCCACCAGCCAGCTTGATCCTGTGCAGCACAGTTGGCTTCATCGTATCTATCATTGTCAACGTCGTGTGTGCTAAACTGCATCCCATTGTGCGCCGTATAGAATTTATCACTGGGATCATCTCCAAAGGCGACGCCATCAAAGGCGTCACCAGCATCTCCACCATCAAAATAGCCGTAACGCAAACGATACTTGTCCTCCTCGCTTCCAACTTTAAAATCCATATAGTGAGCGTATCTGGAGGGGAAGAAAAAATGGTAAACATTGACCAGATAGAGAGACCATCCTATGTCCTTCTTAGCATAAACACACCGACATAAATTCGAGCTCCGCTCACTGGTGTCCAAATGTCTGTTAAATAGTTAGTGCAGCGAAGAGCCAAAAGGACAATTGTGACTCTGCAAAAATGAAAAGTTTAAATATGTAATTTAAAAAGTCTACAGCCACTGTATAGCTGAAATGGTTTGAGACCATAGTCTACTCCTGATGATTTAGTTATTTTTTGTGCTAAAGAAAATGGAATTTTCCAGCAAAATGGGAATTCAGTGTTAAAAAATTCAAATTGTCGGATATTTAACTGACTTTAATTAAAAGGAGTAGACTGTACCTTGAGGTTATCTCATATACACCTCCAGCGTGATCCACCACCAAACATATCTTCCCCCTCACCTCCCCTTTCAGCATTCCGAAAAGACCGCTCCCTCCGCGACACCCTGGTCCACTCCTCTATCACCCCCAACACCCCTTCCCCTTCTCCCGACACCTTCCCATGCAAGCGCAGGAGATGCAACACCTGCCTTTTTACCTCCTCCCTTCCCACTGTCCAGGGCCCCAAACACTCCTTCCAGGTGAAACAGCGATTTACTTGTACTTCTTGCAATTTAGTATACTGTATTCGCTGCTTACATTGGGGAGACCAAACGCAGATTGGGTGACCGCTTTGCGGAACACCTCCATTCAGTCCGTAAGTGTGACCCCGAGCTTCCGGTCACCTGTCACTTTAATTCTCCGCTCCACTCCCACTCTGACCTCTCTGTCCTCAGCCTCTTACACTGTTCCAATGAAGCTCAACGTAAGCTCGAGGAACAGCACCTCACCTTTCGATTAGGCACTTTAGAGCCTTCTGGACTCAACATCGAGTTCAACAATTTCAGACCATAACCTCTGCCCCATCATTATTTTTTTCACTCTCTCTCACATGGCAGCTGTCGATCATTCTACCATTGCCATTTACACTTCATCTAGAGTCATCTTTTGTTTCTTAACTTGTCCCATTACCATCTTTTGCCTTGCATCATCCCTTTTGTCTCTTAATCTCTCCTGCTTTCCATCCTATCACAGACCTTCCCTTTTGTTCTTTCCTCCCCTCCCCCCTCTCCCTGCCCCTACACTTGCTTAAAAACCTGTTACATCTCCAACTTTTTCCAGTTCTGACGAAGGGTCATCGACCTGAAACGTTAACTCTGTTTCTCTCTCCACAGATGCTGCCTGACCTGCTGAATATTTCCAGCATTTTCTGTTTTTATTTCAGATTTCCAGCATCTGCAGTATTTTGCTTTTGCTTACATATATTTTAGTGTTTACAAGAATAAATCAATAATTACCTCTGCTGACCTGACCAGTCATTCAGGTTTATTTGGAGCAAATAGGGTCCACCAGTCTGTGTACTTAGTAAATGTATCTTCTCATTACCAAGCCAGAACTCTGTGTTACCAGCAGGTGACAAGTATCCAAACCCTTCCTTATACTGAACCCAGTTTCTGAAGAAGTCCACAGTGCCATCGAATCGCTGAAAGAAATTAGTGGAGCATTGCATGATCGTACCTTTTATCGCATTTAAAAATGTCTGCTTGTCAATAGCCTAGCTGTGGTGTAACGTACCCTTTGCAGCACTGTCCAGCCTCTCCCAGATGAGTCTATCTCGCAATATACTAAGAACTGCTGTCGGGCTTTCAGTGGTTTGATGTAGTACAGGCCGCTTGTTGTAGCACCTTTGCCAGCGATATCTTGGCAGTCTGAATAGGATCATATTATAGTTCATTGATTGCTTGTAAGTAAACTACAATTACAGTAACATCATACCAAACAACTCAATATTTTTCAATGGTAAAATGCTGAAAAATTAATAATTGTTAGTAAAACTATAATAAACAACAATAACTTGCATTTATATAGTGCCTTTAACATAGTAAAGCACCCCATTTCACAGGAGCGTTATCAGACAAGATTTGGTACCAATCCACTGAAGGAGATATTAGGACAAAGAGGTAGGTTTTAAGGAGCATCTTAAAGGAGGAGACTGAGGTAGAGAGGTGGAGATTTAGGGAGGGAATTCCAGAGCTTGGTACCTAGACAATTGAAGGAATGGCCACCAATGGTGGGGCAAAGGAAATCGGGAATGCACAAGAGGCCAGATTTGGAGGAATGCAGAGTTCTCAGAGGGTTGTAGAGCTGGAGGAGGTTATAGAGATAGGGAGGGACGAGGCCATGGAGGGATTTGAACACAAGGATGAGAATTTTAAAGTCAAGGCATTTCTGGACTGGGAGCCAATGTAGGTCGGTGAGCACAGGGGTCGTTGAGCACAGGGGTCAGTGAGCACAGGGGTCGTTGAGCACAGGGGTCAGTGAGCACAGGGGTCGTTGAGCACAGGGGTGATGGGTGAACGGGACTTGATGCAAGTTAGGATACGAGTTAGGATAATAAAACATTAAACTACCCAACAGAAGAGGAAAGTGACTTCTGATGCGATCTTTAAAGTCATAAATGGCAGTAACAGAATCTCAATACATACACAAATGTAACTATTTAACAGGGGATGCTAACCTCGACCTGTGATTTCATTTATTTGAACAGTGTCTTGACATGACTCACTGCACCTGTCCTGAAGTTGTTGGGTAAGTCTCTTCAAATTATTGATTTTTTCATTGTTCACTGATACTATGCTTTCCAATTGCCTGTTGAAAAATAAAAAAAAGCTACATGCATCATCTGTGGTGAAAGGCAACAACATTCACAATAGAAACAGGATCTCAGCAGGTCAAGATCAAAACAGAAGATGCTGGAAATACACAGAATGCCAATCAACATCTTTAAAGAGAAAAGACAGGTTATCTTTTCAGTTGCAGACCTTTTAGTAGAACTCCTTCACACTTTCATTGGTGCTGGCAAAGGAGGATTGATTCCCTAATTGGATGTTCCAAGCTTGCAGGGAGCACTGGTCGGGAAATCGTTGGCCCAGGTCCAAAGATTTTTCATCCATTGAATCAAGAGGTTGTGGGCCCGTGATGTCCTGTCCTGCAAGTGTCACTGCTCGTCAGGACCACCCAATCAGGGAATCCGCCCCAGGCTCTACTCCCGAGTGTAGACAGGGGTAGGCCAGGTGAGAAAACCCTAATAATTCTCATAACTTTATTAAACATTTCTCAATATTAAAGACACTTACCCATAGTAAAACTAAGAATCTGCAATATAAGCAGGTTCTAAGGGGTCATGTTTAGGATTAGAACCTGTGAACAGATATTAATGGCTAATAATCTGCAAGTACAGAGGGGTAGAGTATCTGCTTTGGGTGCAATCGGTGATCCGGGCGCAAATTGCGCCCAAATTTGCACTTGTTTTCAGAAGTGTTTTTTCTCAAGTTTTTCCTCAAACTCATTTGCATATTGTCAAAGGTAACATCTGCCATGAACCTGCACAATTGGGCAGCATTTCAAAATGTCAGTTTTTAAAAAAAATATTCCTTGATATATTTAAGAGTGGTAACTTGGTATAGTTTTATTAATACAGCTGAAAATAGGTTTATTCCAAAAAAATAAGCATTTTTAATCAGAGTGTCTAATCCACCAACTGTGAGTAACCCCATTTTAAATAAGTGAAAATGACTTTAAAAAGACCATACAGAACCATTTGCTGGTTACATTGTGTGTACAGTAGTCAGTTTCTTAGTAAATTAAAAAAATATATATTCAAAAGCTTTTAAAACGTGCCTTTCAGTGACCTTGCGCCCAAAAGATCCAGCTTAATTTGAAAAGCCTCATCGCAGGCCCGCAAACGGGCGCAATTAGCAGAAACTCGCCATGGTGATTAATTCAATCTGGGAGCAGTTTTGTGGGCGGGGCCCGCTTCCAGCACGATGCTTTTTAAACTAGCGCAAAAGATCACACAAACTCGACTTGCGTTGGATGTAATTTGCGCTTGAAATTTCACAGTCTTTTACACTGGTTTGACCAATTTCGGGTAGAATTGAGCAGAAACTCCAAGCCAGTGTGTTCCAGCCACCAAGTCAAGCAGTCAGGAGATGATCAGGAGACTTAAGAATACAATAGACTACTTGAGAAAAGATGGGATTGTAAGGTACAACCGTGAGGAAAGCAATAAAGAGGGTAACATAATTTACAAGATGATTTATGTATTAATTATAATATTAAAAATAAAAATAACAGACATGTTGACATGTTATCATCACGCTAGCAAGACGTTACTAACATTATAAATGGTACAATACGCAAAAGGTCAGGGAACAGCATAAGCAGATTAGAACTATGCCCTTGCAACTTTTCCTGATGGGTCCCCTGTGATTATCTGTCTGTAGCAGTAATTTTATGGTCACTGTATGTAGTGGGTTGTGTAATATGATTAAAAAGCATTATTGTTTCCTATTTTTCAAGCTTGATTAAAGGGGTCTGGATACGAATTATCCTGTAAAAACCCAATGGGCCGGATTTTGCGTTCAGAGGTGAACGAACGGCACTACACTTGCACTTGTCCATTGACATTCTATGGGCTTTGACACTGGAAGTTCCTCTCAGCCAAACATCCAAACAGCACAGCGCCCTCTACAGGTCATCTGGGACCTGTGAGAACAGGGCAAGCAACTGTGTATCTCCTTAACCAATCAGATTAAAGAATCGTTAATGAGCAGAAGTGAGAAGTCGCACAACACCAGGTTATAGTTAATGAGCAGCGCAGAGTCTGAACTCGGAAGTGTCAGTTAAAATATTTAATTCAAGGTCAAATCAGGTACAGAAAGCGAAATAAAGAGAAGGAAATAAAGATAGGCTTAAGTGAGAGAGATAAAAGAGAAAGAAAAAGTAAAAAACAATTATTTCAATGTTTTAATTTTTATATATCTTCAACAATAATTAAAATCTGAAGGAATGAGACTCCACACTTATAAAAGTTCATTTTCGGTGCCAGAGAGGTTATTTGGCAGTAATTAAGACTTATGCCATTAAAAGGATAGTTACACTGGAATGGACAAGCCCTAACTTTTTCTAGCGAATTTAGTTCATATATATCAGGTAAATACAGCAACTTCACACCGTTCAATGTATTCGAATGCTGAGTCGTTTAGTGGATACTGTTATCGCACAGTTTTTGGAGGAGCAGGGCATCTCGGACAGCAATTTCTGGATTTTCATGTTTAACTGAGCATGTGCGGTTGCCACAAGTTACTGTCCGATTTCCACGTAAATAACGGTGAGCGCTGACAGCCTCACCATTATTTCTACCACAAAATCCGGTCTAATGTATATTTAGCCTATTAGGGGGCAAAAACCTAACACCGAGATAATAGCTCAGCTTTTCTCTTTTTTAAAGATACTAACAGCCATATCTGTACTTTCACCATATTCTGTTTTTATTTAAGATTTACAGCTTTTACAGTTTGCTCTTTTTAGCAACGAGAAAAAAAAGTCAGATAATCGGAATAATTACAAGCAGAATTAGTCTTCTTTTAGATGATTGCCTACACACAAAATGCCAAGTACTTTTCCCTGATTTCTTCATTTTCAGAACAATATAATTTTGTACCTACTGTATTTCAATATCTCTGTCTCCACTGGTTCTTTCAAACCTTAGAACCTCTGTCTGTATGTTGCGAATCCTTTGGACGAATACGTCTTTAAAACATAATAAAGGTAAAAGTCATATACACGCTGGCAGGGGAGTCATTCTGAATGGTTTTAAATAAGTAGCTTGACGTTTCAACTTGTGTACATAAGTTAATATGGAATTATTACCTGGCAATTGTTTCTTAATGACAGTATTGCTTTGTTTGACGGTTTCAATCTTATTTTGTGTTACAGTGGTTAGATTTTGAATGACAACCAAATCTTTTTCAATTGTACTAAGTTGATGTTCAACTTTTTCCTGGTACGTGTGAAAAAAGTTAGCGACTCCACATGTTGTTGGGCAGAATTCGCCCTAAATTGTCAGAACAGAAAGAAAATGGTGTAATATTGACGTTTCCATTTAAAAAAGCCACATTGCTTGTGATCATAAGTCAGGCAGCGTAGTGAATTGCTACTTACAAAACGCTCATCTAAGATGCAGCAAGCTGGTTCAAATGAAACCTGTGATAAAAGTAAAGTAGAATATTATCACATGTTCACAGCAGTAAAATTAAACTTATACAAGTCATTCATTGATGCCTTTCCCAGAAACTCACTTACAGCTTTATCAGATGAAAATGCAAGTAGCAGAACCTGCAGGAAAAAGAGTTTTCTCTTTGTTCCTGACATGATACGAAGCAAAAAGGAGATTCTCCCTCACTGTGCAAAGTGAATGAACTGAGTCCTCCAGAGCAGCTTTATCTTATTGAGTCGGCCAGCAGCTGCTGAGATAAGAGCTCACAATGATTGCTAAAGAGACATAGTCCCACAGCACACAGTGAATCAGGTCATGACCTCTGACTCACTCACTCTGTGACAAATAATTAGTAGAACGGAAGTGTGCATCAAAGATGGGCCAATGACTAAATATTGATTTCCACTTTACTTAAAATAGAATTAAAATACAATAACATATTCAAGTGGCCAGCTAAATCAACACATTTTTAGTGCAAAAAAGATATTTTACATGCCATGAAAATAGTTTAATACTAATGTACCTTCTGTGTCATTTTTCACAGTAAGTTGGAGGATATACTGATCCAGAAATTCGGGCATGGGGGCACAAGGAGCCTACCCTGCACCTGAATGAGGATCGGAGGTGCGGAAAGAGCAGGGGGCCGGGGATCGCAGGACTGACGATGGGGACTGCGGAGTGGTGGTAATGGGGAGTAGAGGCGATGGGAAGAGGAGGCGATGGGAAGAGAAGGCGATGGGAAGAGGAGGCGATAGGAAGAGGAGGCGATGGGAAGAGGAGGTGATGGGAAGAGGTGATGGGAAGAGGAGGCGATGGAAAGAGGATGCGATGGGAAGAGGAGGCGATGGGAGTGGAGGTGATGGGAAGAGGGTTCGATGGGAAGAGGAGGCGATGGGAAGAGGAGGCGATGGGAAGAGGAGGTGATGGGAAGAGGAGGTGATGGGAAGAGGAGGTGATGGGGAGTGGAGGCGATGGGAAGTGGAGGCGATGGGAAGAGGAGGTGATGGGAAGAGGAGGTGATGGGAAGAGGAGGTGATGGGAGTGGAGGTGATGGGAAGAGGAGGTGATGGGGAGTGGAGGCGATGGGAAGTGGAGGCGATGGGAAGAGGAGGTGATGGGAAGAGGAGGTGATGGGAAGAGGAGGTGATGGGAGTGGAGGTGATGGGAAGAGGAGGTGATGGGAGTGGAGGTGATGGGAGTGGAGGTGATGGGAAGTGGAGGTGATGGGAAGAGGAGGCGATGTGAAGAGAAGGCGATGGGAAGAGGAGGCGATGGGAAGTGGAGGTGATGGGAAGAGGAGGCGATGGGAAGAGGAGGCGATGTGAAGAGAAGGCGATGGGAAGAGGAGGCGATGGGAAGTGGAGGTGATGGGAAGAGGAGGCGATGGGAAGAGGAAGCGATGGGAAGAGAAGGCGATGGGAAGAGGAGGCGATGGGAAGAGGAGGCGATGGGAAGAGGAGGCGATGGGAAGAGGAGGTGATGGGAAGTGGAGGTGATGGGGAGTGGAGGCAATGGGAAGAGGAGGCGATGGGAAGAGGAGGTGATGGGGAGAGGAGATGAATTTGAGTGGAGGTGATGGGAAGAGGAGGCGATGGGAAGAGGAGGTGATGGGGAGAGGAGGCGATGGGAAGAGGAGGTGATGGGGAGAGGAGATGAATTTGAGTGGAGGTGATGGGAAGAGGAGGCGATGGGAAGAGGAGGTGATGGGAAGAGGAGGCGATGGGAAGAGGAGATGATGGGAAGAGGAGGTGATGGGAAGAGGAGGCGATGGGAAGAGAAGGCGATGGGAAGAGGAGGTGATGGGAAGAGGAGGTGATGGGAAGAGGAGGTGATGGGAAGAGGAGGTGATGGGAAGAGGAGGCGATGGGAAGAGAAGGCGATGGGAAGAGAAGGCGATGAGGAGTGGTTGGGCCTAGCAGTCGATTCCTAGGCTTGGTTTCCGCTGGGAACGGCTGGTGCTGATGCTGGCTGCTTCAGGGTAAACCAATCTTGGAGAGCATATCTCAAACAGTCGTTAGGTCCATTATTTGCATATGCAAATGTGGGTAAACGATTCATAATTTCTGTCCGTTCTCAATATGGCGTGTGGCAGATTTCTGGCCGGGAATGTGCACACACAGCCTGCCCACCATATTGCGGTCTTTGTAGTCTGAGTAGCGCCCGTAAAATGGTCGCTGCGGTAACACAAAATATATTATTTTGTAAGTAAGTGATTGTTTACATTTTGGTTCCCTATTCCTAACAGACATTTGGGCTAGAAATTGGACACCTTAGTGCGTTCCGTTATTGCCTCCGGGGGGCGATAACAGGGCGCTAATCACTTACCGACCAGGCACGGCGAGAAGATCGGCTCCCGCTATATTCGGCGGGAGGTTTGCGGCGGCGGTATGGCGTTGCGACCCGATCTCCTTCGCCCGGAGATCGTGAGGTCATCGCCGTGCGCATCGTCCCGGTAGCACCCCAGACCCGAACGTTGGTTCCGCCACCTGCAGCACCGCTGGGCGAAAACACCGACAGCTGCAGGAGGCGTTCATTGGGAGGCCGGGCGCTTCGGGGGCGATACTTAAAGGCGAGGTGGCCGAGGTAAGTGGAAAAAATTCTCAAATGATCTCTCAGGTTTTTTTTTCCTTTTTCGTCAGCGGTCGATCAGCCCGGCACCGCGGCTGACGTCGGGGACCAGGGAAGTTTTTTCCTTGCAGGGCCTGCAGCGATGGCCCTTCCCATTAAGGGAGGGAAGGAGCATTCCAACGCGGCAGAGCTGCACGGCCCATTGTGCAGCTCCGCACACCTACCACCCCGCCTGCTGCCTGTTGGAATGCTTGATTTAGCCCTCCACTTCCTTCCTGGAGAGCAAAACCCACATTTTTTAAAAGTTGAAAAACATTAGCGCCTGCCGCTAATTTTTTCAACTTTTAAATGTTAGCGCCCCCCAAACGGGGCTATAATGAATTTCTCCCCCAAAGGGACTTGAGCTAAGCTGATTATTACCATGGAGCGGTGCTTAATCTGGCCTGTTCCTTTAGGCCACAAAGTCTAACGTGATCAGAGCAGAAACCTCAGTCTAGATTTTTGCATTTCCTTTGCTAAATTTTTCATGTAATGGGGAAGTCGCAGGCAGAAAGTTGGGCAAGGACTCATCTGCGGCATTCTGTCATCAGGGCGCTCACTGAACACAACACAGGAATGCTCTGCCAGGCCAGCAGCAATGCAGACAGAATAGTATGACAAGTATGGTCACATTTCTAGCTACACCTCCAAATGGACCTTGTCTCACAATCTTACCCGTATGCTCACCCTTGAAATTTATGTCTTTGATTTCCTAATTTGGTAGCAGCATCTGTCATCACCTTTGCATGCTCTGCCTTCTAATATCTGGGTTGTACTGCCAAATACAGGACTTTTACACTGCACACATTCTTGTTGCAGACCTACAGTGTGAAAGAAATGGGCTACATTAGGCCTCAGATCCACATGGGATAGAAGCACTCCTACTGTTGGGAAGGCCCATAGCTGAAGCAGTCAAAGACAGTGAAGTGGAAGGTTAGGTGCCAGTTGTAGATTCTTAACGATATTCTGCTGCTCTTCCATCTCTCGCTTCAAGAACACAGCAGACTTTCCTCATTATCACAGGCAGGTTGCTCATTGTCACAGGTGTGTCGATCATTATCACAGGAGAGTCGCTCATTATCACAGGCGGGTCGCTCATTATCACAGGTGTGTCGATCATTATCACAGGTGAGTCGCGCATTATCACAGGTGGGTCGATCATTATCACAGGTGAGTCACTCATTATCACAGGTGGGTCGATCATTATCACAGGCGGGTCGATCATTATCACAGGTGAGTCACTCATTATCACAGGTGGGTCGATCATTATCACAGGCGGGTCGATCATTATCACAGGCGGATCGATCATTATCACAGGTGAGTCACTCATTATCACAGGTGGGTCGATCATTATCACAGGCGGGTCGATCATTATCACAGGCGGCTCGCTCATTATCACAGGTGACTCGCTCATTATCATAGGCGGGTCGATCATTATTACAGGCGGGTCGATCATTATCACAGGTGGGTCGATCATTATTACAGGCGGGTCGATCATTATCACAGACGGGTCGCTCATTATCACAGGCGGGTCGCTCATTATCACAGGAGGGTCGATCATTATCACAGGTGGGTCGATCATTATCACAGACGGGTCGATCATTATCACATGGCGGGTCGATCATTATCACAGGTGGGTTGCTCGATATTACAGGCGTGTCGCTCATTATCACAGGCGGGTCGATCATTATCACAGGCGGGTCGATCATTATCACAGGCGGGTCGATCATTATCACAGGCGGGTCGATCATTATCACAGGCGGGTCGATCATTATCACAGGCGGGTCGATCATTATCACAGGCGGGTCGAGCATTATCACAGGCGGGTCGATCATTATCACAGGCGGGTCGATCATTATTACAGGCGGGTCGATCATTATTACAGGCGGGTCGCTCATTATCATAGGCGGGTCGATCATTATTACTGGCGGGTCGATCATTATCACAGGCGGGTCGATCATTATTACAGGCGGGTCGATCATTATCACAAGCGGGTCGATCATTATCACAGGTGGGTCGATCATTATCACAGGAGGTCGATCATTATCACAGGCGGGTCGATTATTATCACAGGTGTGTCGATCATTATCACAGGAGGTCGCTCATTATCATAGGCAGGTCGCTCATTATCATAGGCGGGTCGATCATTATCACAGGCGGGTCGCTCATTATCATAGGCAGGTCGCTCATTATCATAGGCGGGTCGATCATTATCACAGGAGGGTCGATCATTATCACAGGTGGGTCGATCATTATCATAGGCGGGTCGCTCATTATCACAGGCGGGTCAATCATTATCACAGGAGGTCGCTCATTATCACAGGCGGGTCGCTCATTATCACAGGCAGGTCGCTCATTAACAAAGGTGGGTCGATCATTATCACAGGAGAGTCGCTCATTATCACAGGCGGGTCGATCATTATCATAGGCAGGTCGCTCATTAACAAAGGTGGGTCGATCATTATCACAGGCGGGTCGATCATTATCACAGGCGGGTCGCTCATTATCACAGGCGGGTCAATCATTATCACAGGAGGTCGCTCATTATCACAGGCGGGTCGCTCATTATCATAGGCAGGTCGCTCATTAACAAAGGTGGGTCGATCATTATCACAGGAGGTCGCTCATTATCAAAGGTGGGTCGATCATTATCACAGGCGGTTCGTTCATTATCACAGCAGGGTCGATCATTATCACAGACGGGTCGATCATTATCACAGGCGGGTCAATCATTATCACAGGCGGGTCGATCATTATTACAGGCGGGTCGATCATTATCACAGGCGCATCGATCATTATCACAGGTGGGTTGCTCGATATTACAGGCGTGTCGATCATTATTACAGGCGTGTCGCTCATTATCATAGGCGGGTCGATCATTATCACAGGCGGGTCGATCATTATCACAGGCGCATCGATCATTATCACATGTGGGTCGTTCATTATCACAGGCGGGTCGATCATTATCACAGGCGGGTCGATGATTATCACAGGCGGGTCGATCATTATCACAGGTGAGTCACTCATTATCACAGGGGCGTCGATCATTATCACAGGGGGTTCGATGATTATCACAGGCGGGTCGCTCATTATCACAGGTGCGTCGCTCATTATCACAGGGGGGTTGATCATTATCACAGGCGAGCTGCTCATTATCACAGGCAGGTCGATCATTTTCACAGGCGGGTCGATCATTATCACAGGGGGGTTGATCATTATCACAGGCGAGCTGCTCATTATCACAGGCTGGTCGCACATTATCACAGGCAGGTCGATCATTATCACAGGGGCGTCGATCATTATCACAGGCGAGTCGTTCATTATCACAGGCGGGTCGATCATTATCACAGGCTGGTCGCACATTATTACAGGCGGGTCGATCATTACCACAGGCGGGTCGTTCATTATCACAGGCGGGTCGTTCATTATCGCAGGCGTGTCGATCATTATCACAGGGGCGTCGATCATTATCACAGGCGAGCTGCTCATTATCACAGGCAGGTCGATCATTATCGCAGGCGTGTCGATCATTTTCACAGGCTGGTCGATCATTATCACAGGCGGGTCGATCATTATCACAGGAGGGTCGATCATTATCACAGGCGAGTCGCTCATTATCACAGGCGGGTCGATCATTATCACAGGTGGGTCGATCATTATCACAGGAGGGTCTATCATTATCACAGGCGGGTCGCTCATTATCACAGGCGAGTCGCTCATTATCACAGGTGGGTCGATCATTATCACAGGAGGGTCGATCATTTTCACAGGCTGGTCGATCATTATCACAGGAGAGTCGATCATTATCACAGGCGGGTCGATCATTATCACTTGTGGGTCGTTCATTATCACAGGAGGTTCGATCATTATCACAGGCGGGTCGATCATTATCACTTGTGGGTCGCTCATTATCACAGGCGCGTCGATCATTATCACTTGTGGGTCGTTCATTATCACAGACGGGTCAATCATTATCACAGGGTCGTCGATCATTATCACAGGTGGGTCGATCATTATCACAGGCGGGTCGCTCATTATCACAGGCGCATCGATCATTATCACAGGCGGGTCGATCATTATCACAGGCGGGTCGCTCATTATCACAGGAGGTCGCTCATTATCACAGGCGGGTTGATCATTATCACAGGCGGTTCGATCATTATCACAGGCAGGTCAATCATTATCACAGGCGGTTCGTTCATTATCAGAGAGGGGTCGTCATTATCACAGGAGGGTCGTTCATTATCACAGGCGAGCCGCACATTATCACGGGCGGGTCAACCATTATCACAAGCGTGTCATTTATTATCAGAGAGGGGTCGTCATTATCACAGGCGGGTCGATCATTATCACAGGCGAGCCGCTCATTATCACGGGCGGGTCAACCATTATCACAGGCGTGTCGTTCATTATCAGAGAGCGGTCGTCATTATCACAGGCGGGCCGCTCATTATCACGGGCGGGTCAACCATTATCACAGGCTGGTCGCTCATGATTACAGGCGGGTCGATCATTATCACAGGTGGGTTGATCATTATCAGAGGAGGTCGTTCATTATCACAGGCGCGTCGATCATTATCACATATGGGTCGTACATTATCACAGGTGGGTCGATCATTATCACAGGAGGTCGCTCATTATCACCGGCGGGTCGATCATTATCACAGGCGTGTCGATCATTATTACAGGCGGGTCGATCATTATCACAGGTGGTTCGATCATTATCATAGGCGGGTCGATCATTATCACAGGCGGGTCGATCATTATCACAGGCGGGTCGCTCATTATCACAGGCGAGTCGATCATTATCAGAGGAGGTCGATCATTATCACAGGCGGGTCGATCATTATCACAGGCGGGTCGCTCATTAACACAGGCGCATCGATCATTATCACAGGAGGTCGCTCATTATCACAGGCGGGTCGATCATTATCACAGGCGGGTCGCTCATTAACACAGGCGCATCGATCATTATCACAGGAGGTCGATCATTATCACAGGCGGGTCGCTCATTAACACAGGCGCATCGATCATTATCACAGGAGGTCGATCATTATCACAGGCGGGTCGATCATTATCACAGGCGGGTCGCTCATTAACACAGGCGCATCGATCATTATCACAGGAGGTCGCTCATTATCACAGGCGGGTCGATCATTATCACAGGCGGGTCGCTCATTAACACAGGCGCATCGATCATTATCACAGGAGGTCGATCATTATCACAGGCGGGTCGCTCATTAACACAGGCGCATCGATCATTATCACAGGAGGTCGATCATTATCACAGGCGGGTCGATCATTATCACAGGCGGGTCGCTCATTAACACAGGCGCATCGATCATTATCACAGGAGGTCGCTCATTATCACAGGCGGGTCGCTCATTTTCACAGGAGGTCGATCATTTTCACAGGAGGTCGATCATTTTCACAGGAGGTCGATCATTATCACAGGCGGGTCGATCATTATCACAAGTGAGTCACTCATTATCACAGGCGGGTTGATCATTATCACAGGCGGGTCGATCATTATCACAGGCGGGTCGATCATTATCATAGGCGGGTCGCTCATTATCACAAGTGAGTCACTCATTATCACAGGCGGGTCGATCATTATCACAGGCGGGTCGATCATTATCACAGGCAGGTCGATCATTATCACAGGCGGGTCGATCATTATCACAGGCGGGTCGATCATTATCAAAGGGGAGTCACTCATTATCACAGGCGGGTCGATCATTATCAAAGGGGAGTCACTCATTATCACAGGCGGGTCGCTCATTATCACAGGTGCGTCGCTCATTATCACAGGGGGTTCGATCATTATCACAGGCAGGTTGATCATTATCGCAGGCGGGTCGATCATTATCACAGGCGGGTCGCTCATTATCACAGGCGAGCTGCTCATTATCACAGGCTGGTCGCACATTATCACAGGCAGGTCGATTATTATCACAGGGGCGTCGATCATTATCACAGGCGGGTCGATCAATATCACAGGCGGGTCGATCATTATCACAGGCATGTCGATCATTATCACAGGCAGGTCAATCATTATCACAGCAGGGTCGATCATTATCACAGGAGGGTCGATCATTATCACAGCAGGGTCGATCATTATCACAGGCGGGTCGCTAATTATCACAGGCGGGTTGAACATTATCACAGGAGGGTCGATCATTATCACAGGCGGGTCACTCATTATCACAGGCGGGTCGCTAATTATCACAGGCAGGTCGATCATTATCACAGGAGGGTCGATCATTATCACAGGCGGGTCGCTAATTATCACAGGCGGGTTGAACATTATCACAGGAGGGTCGATCATTATCACAGGCGGGTCACTCATTATCACAGGCGGGTCGAACATTATCACAGGCGGGTCGATCATTATCACAGGCGGGTCGATCATTATCACACGCGGGCGATCATTATCACAGGCGGGTCGCTCATTATCAGAGGGGCGTCGATCATTATCACAGGGGCGTCGATCATTATCACAGGCGGTTCGATGATTATCACAGGCGGGTCGCTCATTATCACAGGGGCGTCGATCATTATCACAGGCGGTTCGATGATTATCACAGGCAGGTCGATCATTATCGCAGGCGGGTCGATCATTTTCACAGGCTGGTCGCACATTATCACAGGCGGGTCACTCATTATCACAGGCGGGTCGAACATTATCACAAGCGTGTCACTCATTATCACAGGCGGGTCGATCATTATCACAGGAGGGTCGATCATTATCACAGGCAGGCTGCTCATTATCACAGGCAGGTCGCTCATTATCACACGCGGGCGATCATTATCACAGGCGGGTTGCTCATTATCACAGGCGGGTCGAACATTATCACAAGCGTGTCACTCATTATCACAGGCGGGTCGATCATTATCACAGGCGGGTCGATCATTATCACAGGAGGGTCGATCATTATCACAGGCAGGCTGCTCATTACCACAGGCGGGTCGATCATTATCACAGGGGCGTCGATCATTATCACAGGGGCGTCGATCATTATCACAGGCGGGTCGATCATTATCACAGGCGGGTCGATCATTATCACAGGAGGGTCGATCATTATCACAGGCAGGCTGCTCATTACCACAGGCGGGTCGATCATTATCACAGGTGCGTCGCTCATTATCACAGGGGGGTTGATCATTATCACAGGCGAGCTGCTCATTATCACAGGCAGGTCGATCATTATCACAGGTGCGTCGCACAATTATTACAGGCGGGTCGATCATTATCACAGGCGGGTCGATCATTATCACAGGGGCGTCGATCATTATCACAGGCGGGTCGTTCATTATCACAGGCGGGTCGATCAATATCACAGGCGGGTCGATCATTATCACAGGCGGGTCGATCATTATCACAGGTGGGTCGATCATTATCACAAGGTCGTCGATCATTATCACAGGTGGGTCGCTCATTATCACAGGCGGGTCGATCATTATCACAAGGTCGTCGATCATTATCACAGGCGGTTCGTTCATTATCAGAGAGGGGTCGTCATTTTCACAGGAGGGTCGATCATTATCACAGGCGGGTTGAACATTATCACAGGAGGGCGCTCATTATCACAGGAGGGCGCTCATTATCACAGGCGGGTCGATCATTATCACAGGCGGGTTGAACATTATCACAGGCGGGTCGATCATTATCACAGGAGGGCGCTCATTATCACAGGAGGGCGCTCATTATCACAGGCGGGTCGATCATTATCACAGGCGGGTTGAACATTATCACAGGCGGGTCGATCATTATCACAGGAGGGCGCTCATTATCACAGGAGGGCGCTCATTATCACAGGCGGGTCGATCATTATCACAGGAGGGTCGATCATTATCACAGGAGAGTCGAATATTGGCCCAGAAATTGATCTCGCTCTGTTCCCGCGGGGGTAAGGCTTTCCCGCGATCTCTCACCTCGCTTGTGCTTTTTCAGATCCAGCTCGCACAAACTTGATGTTCTAGAGATCAGCTGGGCAGTGCTTGCGTATCCCAGCGGCGTAGTGAATTCGTGCGAGCTGTGGGATCACGTGACTCAGTTAGAGCCAATGGCAGCACACCATCTTCCATTCATAAGTTTCACATACTGCTGTGAAATCTATGAATCTTACACCCCCCCAAAATAACAGCTAAACCTCAATTAAATTTAAAAAAAAACCATCACATTAATAAAATAAGTATAGTTAATTAAATTAACCATTTTAAATAAAAAATTAAATTTTTGAAAAAATTTAAAATCTTTTAAAAAGTTATAAAAATAAACTTACCTGTCTTTAAAGTCTCTAAAAAAGATATATCTGTTAAAAAAAATTCAAAAAAATACTTAATTCACTACTTACCTTCTTAAAAGTGGGTCTTACTCCTCCTTTTTACATTTCTAAAATCTTCAGTACTTACCTGCGCGTCCAAAGCAAGAAGTGCACAGCATGCGCGCAGCCTGTAGCGCGCACGCGATGCACCGAGGAACCGCCCCCTTTTCAAAAGAGCAATTGCCGGTTTTCAGCGCATGCGCAGGGCATGCAGAAAACCGGCAATTGGAGTGGGAATACGCGAGAGTACGCAGTGCGTACTCTCGCGCACCGGGATCAATTTCTGGGCCATTATCACAAGCGGGTCGATCATTATCACAGGCAGGTCGATCATTATCACAGGCGGGTCGCTTATTATCACAGGCGGGTCGATCATTATCACAGGAGGGTCGATCATTACCACAGGCGGGTCAATCATTATCACAGGCGGGTCGATCATTATCACAGGCGGGTCGCTCATTATCACAGGCGGGTCGATCATTATCACAGGCGGGTCGCTCATTATCACAGGCGGGTCGCTCATTATCACAGGTGGGTCGCGCATTATCACAGGCAGGTCGATCATTATCACAGGCGGGTTGCTCATTATCATAGGCGGGTCGATCATTATCATAGGAGGGTCGCTCATTATCAGAGGTGAGTCACTCATTACCACAGGCAGGCTGCTCATTATCACAGGCAGGTCGCTCAATATCACACGCGGGCGATCATTATCACAGGCGGGTCGCTCATTATCACAGGCGGTTTGTCCATTATTAGAGAGGGGTCGATCATTATCACAAGCGGTTCGCTCATTATCACAGGCGGTTTGTTCATTATCAGAGAGGGGTCGCTCATTACCACAAGCGGGTCGCTCATTATCCCAGGACGGTCGTTCATTATCACAGGCGGGTCGCTCATTACCACAAGCGGGTCGCTCATTATCCCAGGACGGTCGTTCATTATCACAGGCGGGTCGATCATTATCACAGGCGGGTCACTCATTATCACAGGCGGGTCGATCATTATCACAGGGGGGTCGCTCATTATCACAGGCGGATCGCTCATTATCACAGGTGAGTCGCTCATTATCACAGGCGCATCGATCATTATCATAGGCGGGTCGCTCATTATCACAGGCGGGTTGCTCATTATCACAGGCGCATCGATCATTATCACAGGCGGATCGATCATTATCACAGGCGCATCGATCATTATCACAGGCGGGTCGATCATTATCACAGGCGGGTTGCTCATTATCACAGGCGGGTCGATCATTATCACAGGCGGGTCGATCATTATCACAGGAGGTCTCTCATTATCACAGGCGGATCGATCATTATCACAGGAGGGTCGCTCATTATCACAGGCGAGTCGCTCATTATCAAAGGCGGGTCGATCATTATCACAGGCGGGTTGCTCATTATCACAGGCGGATCGATCATTATCACAGGTGTGTCGCTCATTATCACAGGCGAGTCGCTCATTATCACAGGCGGATCGATCATTATCACAGGTGTGTCGCTCATTATCAGAGGCGAGTCGCTCATTATCACAGGCGGATCGATCATTATCACAGGCGGGTTGCTCATTATCACAGGCGGGTCGATCATTATCACAGGCGGGTCGATCATTATCACAGGCGGGTCGATCATTATCACAGGCAGGTCGCTCATTATCACAGGCGGGTCGATCATTATCACAGGCAGGTCGATCATTATCACAGGCGGGTCGATCATTATCACAGGCGGGTCGATCATTATCACAGGCGGGTCGCTCATTATCACAGGCGGGTCGATCATTATCACAGGCGTTCGACCATTATCACAGGCGGTTCGATCATTATCACAGGCGGGTCGATCATTATCACAGGCGGTTTGTTCATTATCAGAGAGGGGTCGATCATTATCACAGGCGGGTCGCTCATTACCACAAGCGGGTCGATCATTATCACAGGCGGGTCACTCATTATCACAGGCGGGTCACTCATTATCACAGGCGGGTCACTCATTATCACAGGCGGGTTTCTCATTATCACAGGCGGGTCGATCATTATCACAGGCGGGTCGCTCATTATCACAGGCGGGTCGATCATTATCACAGACGGGTCGATCATTATCACAGGCGGGTCGATTATTATCACAGGCGGGTCGATCATTATCACAGGAGGTCGCTCATTATCACAGGCGGGTCGCTCATTATCACAGGCGGGTCGATCATTATCACAGGAGGTCACTCATTCTCACAGGCAGATCGATCATTATCACAGACGGGTCAATCATTATCACAGGAGGTCGCTCATTATCACAGACGGGTCGCTCATTATCACAGACGGGTCGATCATTATCACAGGCGGGTCGATCATTATCACAGGCGGGTCGATCATTATCACAGGTGAGTCACTCATTATCACAGGTGGGTCGATCATTATCACAGGCGGGTCGATCATTATCACAGGAGGTCGCTCATTATCACAGACGGGTCGCTCATTATCACAGACGGGTCGATCATTATCACAGGCGGGTCGATCATTATCACAGGCGGGTCGATCATTATCACAGGTGAGTCACTCATTATCACAGGTGGGTCGATCATTATCACAGGCGGGTCGATCATTATCACAGGCGGATCGATCATTATCACAGGTGAGTCACTCATTATCACAGGTGGGTCGATCATTATCACAGGCGGGTCGATCATTATCACAGGCGGCTCGCTCATTATCACAGGTGACTCGCTCATTATCATAGGCGGGTCGATCATTATTACAGGCGGGTCGATCATTATCACAGGTGGGTCGATCATTATTACAGGCGGGTCGATCATTATCACAGACGGGTCGCTCATTATCACAGGCGGGTCGCTCATTATCACAGGCGGGTCGATCATTATCACAGGAGGGTCGATCATTATCACAGGTGGGTCGATCATTATCACAGACGGGTCGATCATTATCACATGGCGGGTCGATCATTATCACAGGTGGGTTGCTCGATATTACAGGCGTGTCGCTCATTATCACAGGCGGGTCGATCATTATCACAGGCGGGTCGATCATTATCACAGGCGGGTCGATCATTATCACAGGCGGGTCGATCATTATCACAGGCGGGTCGATCATTATCACAGGCGGGTCGATCATTATCACAGGCGGGTCGAGCATTATCACAGGCGGGTCGATCATTATCACAGGCGGGTCGATCATTATTACAGGCGGGTCGATCATTATTACAGGCGGGTCGCTCATTATCATAGGCGGGTCGATCATTATTACTGGCGGGTCGATCATTATCACAGGCGGGTCGATCATTATTACAGGCGGGTCGCTCATTATCACAGGCGGGTCGATCATTATCACAAGCGGGTCGATCATTATCACAGGAGGGTCGATCATTATCACAGGTGGGTCGATCATTATCACAGGAGGTCGCTCATTATCACAGGCGGGTCGCTCATTATCACAGGCGAGTCGCTCATTATCACAGGCGGGTCGCTCATTATCACAGGCGGGTCAATCATTATCACAGGAGGTCGCTCATTATCACAGGCGGGTCGCTCATTATCATAGGCAGGTCGCTCATTAACAAAGGTGGGTCGATCATTATCACAGGAGGTCGCTCATTATCAAAGGTGGGTCGATCATTATCACAGGCGGTTCGTTCATTATCACAGCAGGGTCGATCATTATCACAGACGGGTCGATCATTATCACATGGCGGGTCGATCATTATCACAGGTGGGTTGCTCGATATTACAGGCGTGTCGCTCATTATCACAGGCGGGTCGATCATTATTACAGGCGGGTCGATCATTATCACAGGCGCATCGATCATTATCACAGGTGGGTTGCTCGATATTACAGGCGTGTCGATCATTATTACAGGCGTGTCGCTCATTATCATAGGCGGGTCGATCATTATCACAGGCGGGTCGATCATTATCACAGGCGCATCGATCATTATCACATGTGGGTCGTTCATTATCACAGGCGGGTCGATCATTATCACAGGCGGGTCGATGATTATCACAGGCGGGTCGATCATTATCACAGGTGAGTCACTCATTATCACAGGCGGGTCGATCATTATCACAGGGGCGTCGATCATTATCACAGGGGGTTCGATGATTATCACAGGCGGGTCGCTCATTATCACAGGTGCGTCGCTCATTATCACAGGGGGGTTGATCATTATCACAGGCGAGCTGCTCATTATCACAGGCAGGTCGATCATTTTCACAGGCGGGTCGATCATTATCACAGGCTGGTCGCACATTATCACAGGCGGGTCGATCATTATCACAGGGGCGTCGATCATTATCACAGGCGAGTCGTTCATTATCACAGGCGGGTCGATCATTATCACAGGCTGGTCGCACATTATTACAGGCGGGTCGATCATTACCACAGGCGGGTCGTTCATTATCACAGGCGGGTCGTTCATTATCGCAGGCGTGTCGATCATTATCACAGGGGCGTCGATCATTATCACAGGCGAGCTGCTCATTATCACAGGCAGGTCGATCATTATCACAGGAGGGTCGATCATTATCACAGGCGAGTCGCTCATTATCACAGGCGGGTCGATCATTATCACAGGTGTGTCGATCATTATCACAGGCGTGTCGATCATTTTCACAGGCTGGTCGATCATTATCACAGGAGGGTCGATCATTATCACAGGCGAGTCGCTCATTATCACAGGCGGGTCGATCATTATCACAGGTGGGTCGATCATTATCACAGGAGGGTCGATCATTATCACAGGCGGGTCGCTCATTATCACAGGCGAGTCGCTCATTATCACAGGTGGGTCGATCATTATCACAGGAGGGTCGATCATTTTCACAGGCTGGTCGCACATTATCACAGGCGAGTCGCTCATTATCACAGGTGGGTCGATCATTATCACAGGCTGGTCGATCATTATCACAGGAGAGTCGATCATTATCACAGGAGGGCGCTCATTATCACAGGAGGTTCGATCATTATCACAGGCGGGTCGATCATTATCACTTGTGGGTCGCTCATTATCACAGGCGCGTCGATCATTATCACTTGTGGGTCGTTCATTATCACAGACGGGTCAATCATTATCACAGGGTCGTCGATCATTATCACTGGTGGGTCGATCATTATCACAGGCGGGTCGCTCATTATCACAGGCGCATCGATCATTATCACAGGCGGGTCGATCATTATCACAGGCGGGTCGCTCATTATCACAGGAGGTCGCTCATTATCACAGGCGGGTTGATCATTATCACAGGCGGTTCGATCATTATCACAGGCAGGTCAATCATTATCACAGGCGGTTCGTTCATTATCAGAGAGGGGTCGTCATTATCACAGGAGGGTCGTTCATTATCACAGGCGAGCCGCACATTATCACGGGCGGGTCAACCATTATCACAAGCGTGTCATTTATTATCAGAGAGGGGTCGTCATTATCACAGGCGGGTCGATCATTATCACAGGCGAGCCGCTCATTATCACGGGCGGGTCAACCATTATCACAGGCGTGTCGTTCATTATCAGAGAGGGGTCGTCATTATCACAGGCGGGCCGCTCATTATCACGGGCGGGTCAACCATTATCACAGGCTGGTCGCTCATGATTACAGGCGGGTCGATCATTATCACAGGTGGGTTGATCATTATCAGAGGAGGTCGTTCATTATCACAGGCGCGTCGATCATTATCACATATGGGTCGTACATTATCACAGGTGGGTCGATCATTATCACAGGCGTGTCGATCATTATTACAGGCGGGTCGATCATTATCACAGGCGTGTCGATCATTATTACAGGCGGGTCGATCATTATCACAGGTGGTTCGATCATTATCACAGGAGGTCGATCATTATCACAGGCGCATCGATCATTATCACAGGAGGTCGCTCATTATCACAGGCGGGTCGATCATTATCACAGGCGGGTCGCTCATTAACACAGGCGCATCGATCATTATCACAGGAGGTCGATCATTATCACAGGCGGGTCGATCATTATCACAGGAGGTCGATCATTATCACAGGCGGGTCGCTCATTAACACAGGCGCATCGATCATTATCACAGGAGGTCGATCATTATCACAGGCGGGTCGATCATTATCACAGGCGGGTCGCTCATTAACACAGGCGCATCGATCATTATCACAGGAGGTCGCTCATTATCACAGGAGGGTTGCTCGATATTACAGGTGTGTCGCTGATTATCACAGGAGGGTCGATCATTTTCACAGGAGGTCGATCATTTTCACAGGAGGTCGATCATTATCACAGGCGGGTCGATCATTATCACAAGTGAGTCACTCATTATCACAGGCGGGTTGATCATTATCACAGGCGGGTCGATCATTATCACAGGCGGGTCGATCATTATCACAGGCGGGTCGCTCATTATCACAAGTGAGTCACTCATTATCACAGGCGGGTCGATCATTATCACAGGCGGGTCGATCATTATCACAGGCAGGTCGATCATTATCACAGGCGGGTCGATCATTATCACAGGCGGGTCGATCATTATCAAAGGGGAGTCACTCATTATCACAGGTGGGTCCCTCATTATCACAGGCGGGTCGCTCATTATCACAGGTGCGTCGCTCATTATCACAGGGGGTTCGATCATTATCACAGGCAGGTTGATCATTATCGCAGGCGGGTCGATCATTATCACAGGCGGGTCGTTCATTATCACAGGCGAGCTGCTCATTATCACAGGCTGGTCGCACATTATCACAGGCAGGTCGATTATTATCACAGGGGCGTCGATCATTATCACAGGCGGGTCGATCAATATCACAGGCGGGTCGATCATTATCACAGGCATGTCGATCATTATCACAGGCAGGTCAATCATTATCACAGCAGGGTCGATCATTATCACAGGAGGGTCGATCATTATCACAGCAGGGTCGATCATTATCACAGGCGGGTCGCTAATTATCACAGGCGGGTTGAACATTATCACAGGAGGGTCGATCATTATCACAGGCGGGTCACTCATTATCACAGGCGGGTCGCTAATTATCACAGGCAGGTCGATCATTATCACAGGAGGGTCGATCATTATCACAGGCGGGTCGCTAATTATCACAGGCGGGTTGAACATTATCACAGGAGGGTCGATCATTATCACAGGCGGGTCACTCATTATCACAGGCGGGTCGAACATTATCACAGGCGGGTCGATCATTATCACAGGCGGGTCGATCATTATCACACGCGGGCGATCATTATCACAGGCGGGTCGCTCATTATCAGAGGGGCGTCGATCATTATCACAGGGGCGTCGATCATTATCACAGGCGGTTCGATGATTATCACAGGCGGGTCGCTCATTATCACAGGGGCGTCGATCATTATCACAGGCGGTTCGATGATTATCACAGGCAGGTCGATCATTATCGCAGGCGGGTCGATCATTTTCACAGGCTGGTCGCACATTATCACAGGCGGGTCACTCATTATCACAGGCGGGTCGAACATTATCACAAGCGTGTCACTCATTATCACAGGCGGGTCGATCATTATCACAGGAGGGTCGATCATTATCACAGGCAGGCTGCTCATTATCACAGGCAGGTCGCTCATTATCACACGCGGGCGATCATTATCACAGGCGGGTTGCTCATTATCACAGGCGGGTCGAACATTATCACAAGCGTGTCACTCATTATCACAGGCGGGTCGATCATTATCACAGGCGGGTCGATCATTATCACAGGAGGGTCAATCATTATCACAGGCAGGCTGCTCATTACCACAGGCGGGTCGATCATTATCACAGGGGCGTCGATCATTATCACAGGGGCGTCGATCATTATCACAGGCGGTTCGATGATTATCACAGGCGGGTCGCTCATTATCACAGGTGCGTCGCTCATTATCACAGGGGGGTTGATCATTATCACAGGCGAGCTGCTCATTATCACAGGCAGGTCGATCATTATCACAGGTGCGTCGCACAATTATTACAGGCGGGTCGATCATTATCACAGGCGGGTCGATCATTATCACAGGGGCGTCGATCATTATCACAGGCGGGTCGTTCATTATCACAGGCGGGTCGATCAATATCACAGGCGGGTCGATCATTATCACAGGCGGGTCGATCATTATCACAGGTGGGTCGATCATTATCACAAGGTCGTCGATCATTATCACAGGTGGGTCGCTCATTATCACAGGCGGGTCGATCATTATCACAAGGTCGTCGATCATTATCACAGGCGGTTCGTTCATTATCAGAGAGGGGTCGTCATTTTCACAGGAGGGTCGATCATTATCACAGGCGGGTTGAACATTATCACAGGAGGGCGCTCATTATCACAGGAGGGCGCTCATTATCACAGGCGGGTCGATCATTATCACAGGCGGGTTGAACATTATCACAGGCGGGTCGATCATTATCACAGGAGGGCGCTCATTATCACAGGAGGGCGCTCATTATCACAGGCGGGTCGATCATTATCACAGGCGGGTTGAACATTATCACAGGCGGGTCGATCATTATCACAGGAGGGCGCTCATTATCACAGGAGGGCGCTCATTATCACAGGCGGGTCGATCATTATCACAGGAGGGTCGATCATTATCACAGGAGAGTCGAATATTGGCCCAGAAATTGATCTCGCTCTGTTCCCGCGGGGGTAAGGCTTTCCCGCGATCTCTCACCTCGCTTGTGCTTTTTCAGATCCAGCTCGCACAAACTTGATGTTCTAGAGATCAGCTGGGCAGTGCTTGTGTATCCCAGCGGCGTAGTGAATTCGTGCGAGCTGTGGGATCACGTGACTCAGTTAGAGCCAATGGCAGCACACCATCTTCCATTCATAAGTTTCACATACTGCTGTGAAATCTATGAATCTTACACCCCCCCAAAATAACAGCTAAACCTCAATTAAATTTAAAAAAAACCATCACATTAATAAAATAAGTATAGTTAATTAAATTAACCATTTTAAATAAAAAATTAAATTTTTGAAAAAATTTAAAATCTTTTAAAAAGTTATAAAAATAAACTTACCTGTCTTTAAAGTCTCTAAAAAAGATATATCTGTTAAAAAAAATTCAAAAAAATACTTAATTCACTACTTACCTTCTTAAAAGTGGGTCTTACTCCTCCTTTTTACATTTCTAAAATCTTCAGTACTTACCTGCGCGTCCAAAGCAAGAAGTGCACAGCATGCGCGCAGCCTGTAGCGCGCACGCGATGCACCGAGGAACCGCCCCCTTTTCAAAAGAGCAATTGCCGGTTTTCAGCGCATGCGCAGGGCATGCAGAAAACCGGCAATTGGAGTGGGAATACGCGAGAGTACGCAGTGCGTACTCTCGCGCACCGGGATCAATTTCTGGGCCATTATCACAAGCGGGTCGATCATTATCACAGGCAGGTCGATCATTATCACAGGCGGGTCGCTTATTATCACAGGCGGGTCGATCATTATCACAGGAGGGTCGATCATTACCACAGGCGGGTCAATCATTATCACAGGCGGGTCGATCATTATCACAGGCGGGTCGCTCATTATCACAGGCGGGTCGATCATTATCACAGGCGGGTCGCTCATTATCACAGGCGGGTCGCTCATTATCACAGGTGGGTCGCGCATTATCACAGGCAGGTCGATCATTATCACAGGCGGGTTGCTCATTATCATAGGCGGGTCGATCATTATCATAGGAGGGTCGCTCATTATCAGAGGTGAGTCACTCATTACCACAGGCAGGCTGCTCATTATCACAGGCAGGTCGCTCAATATCACACGCGGGCGATCATTATCACAGGCGGGTCGCTCATTATCACAGGCGGTTTGTCCATTATCAGAGAGGGGTCGATCATTATCACAAGCGGTTCGCTCATTATCACAGGCGGTTTGTTCATTATCAGAGAGGGGTCGCTCATTACCACAAGCGGGTCGCTCATTATCCCAGGACGGTCGTTCATTATCACAGGCGGGTCGCTCATTACCACAAGCGGGTCGCTCATTATCCCAGGACGGTCGTTCATTATCACAGGCGGGTCGATCATTATCACAGGCGGGTCACTCATTATCACAGGCGGGTCGATCATTATCACAGGGGGGTCGCTCATTATCACAGGCGGATCGCTCATTATCACAGGTGAGTCGCTCATTATCACAGGCGCATCGATCATTATCATAGGCGGGTCGCTCATTATCACAGGCGGGTTGCTCATTATCACAGGCGCATCGATCATTATCACAGGCGGATCGATCATTATCACAGGCGCATCGATCATTATCACAGGCGGATCGATCATTATCACAGGCGGGTTGCTCATTATCACAGGCGGGTCGATCATTATCACAGGCGGGTCGATCATTATCACAGGAGGTCTCTCATTATCACAGGCGGATCGATCATTATCACAGGAGGGTCGCTCATTATCACAGGCGAGTCGCTCATTATCAAAGGCGGGTCGATCATTATCACAGGCGGGTTGCTCATTATCACAGGCGGATCGATCATTATCACAGGTGTGTCGCTCATTATCACAGGCGAGTCGCTCATTATCACAGGCGGATCGATCATTATCACAGGTGTGTCGCTCATTATCAGAGGCGAGTCGCTCATTATCACAGGCGGATCGATCATTATCACAGGCGGGTTGCTCATTATCACAGGCGGGTCGATCATTATCACAGGCGGGTCGATCATTATCACAGGCGGGTCGATCATTATCACAGGCAGGTCGCTCATTATCACAGGCGGGTCGATCATTATCACAGGCAGGTCGATCATTATCACAGGCGGGTCGATCATTATCACAGGCGGGTCGATCATTATCACAGGCGGGTCGCTCATTATCACAGGCGGGTCGATCATTATCACAGGCGTTCGACCATTATCACAGGCGGTTCGATCATTATCACAGGCGGGTCGATCATTATCACAGGCGATTTGTTCATTATCAGAGAGGGGTCGATCATTATCACAGGCGGGTCGCTCATTACCACAAGCGGGTCGATCATTATCACAGGCGGGTCACTCATTATCACAGGCGGGTCACTCAT
The DNA here is from genome assembly GCA_030390025.1 of Squalus acanthias. Lineage (NCBI taxonomy): Eukaryota > Metazoa > Chordata > Chondrichthyes > Squaliformes > Squalidae > Squalus > Squalus acanthias. The sequence goes on along the minus strand of CM059426.1, from coordinate 149,464,660 downwards.
TATCACAGGCGGGTCACTCATTATCACAGGCGGGTTTCTCATTATCACAGGCGGGTCGATCATTATCACAGGCGGGTCGCTCATTATCACAGGCGGGTCGATCATTATCACAGACGGGTCGATCATTATCACAGGCGGGTCGATTATTATCACAGGCGGGTCGATCATTATCACAGGAGGTCGCTCATTATCACAGGCGGGTCGCTCATTATCACAGGCGGGTCGATCATTATCACAGGAGGTCACTCATTCTCACAGGCAGATCGATCATTATCACAGACGGGTCGATCATTATCACAGGAGGTCGCTCATTATCACAGACGGGTCGCTCATTATCACAGACGGGTCGATCATTATCACAGGCGGGTCGATCATTATCACAGGCGGGTCGATCATTATCATAGGCGGATCGATCATTATCACAGGAGGGTCGATCATTATCACAGGCGGGTCGATCATTATCACAGGCGGGTCGATCATTATCACAGGTGGGTCGCTCATTATCACAGGCGGGTCTCTCATTATCACAGGTGAGTCGCTCATTATCACAGGCGGGTCGATCATTATCACAGGCGGGTCGCTCATTATCACAGGCGGGTCGATCATTATCACAGGCGGGTCGCTCATTATCACAGGCGGGTCGATCATTATCACAGGCGGGTCGATCATTATCACAGGCGGGTCGATCATTATCACAGGCGGGTCGTTCATTTTCACAGGCGGGTCGATCATTATCGCAGCCGGGTCAATCATTATCACAGGCGGGTCGATCATTATCACAGGCGGGTCGATCATTATCACAGGCTGGTCGATCATTATCACAGGCGGGTCGATCATTATCACAGGCGAGTCGCTCATTATCACATGCGGTTCGATCATTGTCACAGGCGAGTCGCTCATTATCACAGGCGGGTCGATCATTATCACAGGCTGGTCGATCATTATCACAGGCGGGTCGATCATTATCACAGGCAGGTCGATCATTATCACAGGCGGGTCGCTCATTATCACAGGCGGGTCGCTCATTATCACAGGTGAGTCGCTCATTATCACAGGCAGGTCCCTTATTATCAAAGTCGTGTTGATCATTGTCACAGGCGAGTCACTCATTATCACATGTGGGTTTCTAAGTATCACAGGCAGGTCGCTCATTCTCAAAGGCGGTCGATCATTATCACAGGCGGGTTGCACATTATCACAAGCGGGTCGCTCATTATCACAAGCAGGTCGATCATCATCACAAGCGGGTCGATCATTATCACAGGTGGGTCGATCATTATCACAGGTGGGTCGATCATTATCACAGGCGGGTCGATAATTATCACAGGCGGGTCAATCATTATCACAAGTGGGTCGATCATTGTCACAGGCGGGTGGATCATTAACACAGGCTGGTCGATCATTTTGCTCTTGCATTCTATGCCTCGGCTAATAAAGGCAAGTATTCCGTATGCCTTCTTAACCATCTTATCTACTTTGCCTGCTACCTTCAATGATCTGTGGACCTGCACTCCAAGGTCCCTTTGTTGCTCTACACCAGCGATTCCCAACCTCTTCCTTTATGCGGATCACTACATCGTCATCAAAAGCTTTTGCGGACCACTAGCCATTTAAAACATTTTTAACATCGCCTATGGCTGCCTATCACATTATCATAATATTTTTTTTCACGGACCACCTGCAGTACCCTCGCGGACCACTGGTGGTCCGCGCACCACAGGTTGGGAATCGCTGCTCTACACTTCTCAGTGTCCTACCATTTAATGTGTATTCCCTTGCCTTGTTAGCCCTCCCCAAATGCATTACCTCACACTTCTCCGGATTGAATTCCATTTGCCACTGTTCTGCCCACCTGACCAGTTCATTGATATCTTCCTGCAGTCTACAGCTTTCTTCTTCATTATCAACCACACAGTCGATTTTAGTATCATCTACAAACTTCTTAATCACATTCAAGTCTAAATCATTGATACATGCCACAAAAAGCAAGGGACCTAGTACTGAGCCCTGCGGAACCTGTGAAAACAGTCTTCCAGTCACAAAAACACCCATCAACCATTACCCTTTGCTTCCTGCCTTCATTGAAATGAAAATCGGGAGAGATGTATAATGGGTGTCTGATTCAATATCGCCCATTTTACACTGTCACCCAAAGTCAAAATTACACCCCATTGGCTTTCATTCTTCTCACAAACACTAACTGAATTGTGAAATGAGGTCCCACTACACTAATTTAAACCTAGACATACAATGCAAGAAGAAGGACTGGCCTTGGCCATATGCCTTCATCCAGAGCTTTTTACAGTTGTGCTTTTTTTTGAGTTGTCAGCATTTTGGGGACTGTGTCAGCTTTTTTGAAGCTGTTCATCAGCTTTATGAGTTTTGTATGATGACCCCGTCTGCGGGATTTGGGACAGGGTCAGGCCAAGGTTAGAAGTCCATCCCCGCCACCTTTCCAGAATTTCTAGGTCCTTCTTTCTAAATTTCCAGAATTAGTGATAATTCAAACTGGAGATCAAAAGGATTTTCAGAAAATGTTGGAATGATTTCATTGGTTCAGCTTTTGCTTCGTGTTATTGGTAACTGTTTACTGTTCGCAGTTTCTAATTGGAAATGTTTTTGAAATTGATGATTGACAGTTTTCATCCTGCTTGTGTATTCCATGCCTGTTTGGTTGTGATTCGTTGCAGTTTTATGAACATGAAGGACTGGATTTTGTCAATGGGGAGTTTTTAGAAGCGGGACTCCCACTTGTCGGGTTTTAGTCCTGCCTCCATCGACTTGTGGCCAACCCACGCTATTTTCCCTTGATTGACCTTGTTAAGCCCGCCCAGCGGGCTTAGCAGGCCATTTAAGGGGAAGCCGGTTACAGAGAACATAAGCGTATGATGGTTCATCTGTCAAAAATTTTTGACAGATGAATTGTCATCATTTGACAGCTCGGTGAAGCTGTCAAACACTGACATTCTCTGTTGTTTGATGAGTTCTTGTATTCAAGACTCATCAAACCTCTTTTGTGAGCAGAAATTAGATGGCTGTTGCATCGGAGAATGCAGCAGCCATCTGTCATCTCTGCCGCAGAGATGCGAGAGTCTCCACATCCCCAACGGTTGAAGCCTGCAGGAAGAAACAAAGGTAAGTAAACATTTTCTATCACTTTCCACTCACCTCACATACTTACTTCTCCACACTTGCACCCATCACTTACCTCCACCGTGCACTTTTGCACCCCGCAGACCCACTACTCGCTTCGGTGACCTTGGCGGGGTTTCCGGACATCGGGAAGCCCACGCCTCTGGTGGAAAAATGGGGATAATCCTCTTAATTGTCTGTTAACTACCTGTTAACAGGCAGTTAAGTGGCTGTAATCCCCTTCCCGCCTCCAGGAGACGGGACCCGGCGCGGGTCAGCTACCCACCTCCTGGGAAGATGGCACGGAGGCGGGTTGGGGGCGGGATGGGTACCCGCCCCCAGATTATGCCATTTTCCCGGCAGTCCCACCTCCAAACTCGCCTCCCCAGGGCTGGCAAAATCGCCCCCGAAGTTTCAGCAAATCAAGTGCAAGTGAGACAGAGAATTCTGTATGAATTACAGTGAGATATTGAAGCATGATACAGGTGATATGATAGACAACACCCATTAAACACCTCTCCCGATTTTCGTTTTATCGGGAGAGGTGTTCAATGGGTCGCCAAGCTGATATCAAGCGTTTTACCCTATCAGCCAAAGTCTAAATGACCCCCAATTTTTATATACGAGTCATCTCCTGATCTTCTGTGGTGTTGCCCACAGGGAGGCAAGACCAAGTGAAGTGCTTAGGTCGGGGGTGGTATGGATGGGTGGGGGATAAAGCAAAGAGACTTGGGGCTAGAGGGAGGGTCTTCGGAAGAGATAGAAAATGAACAGAAGGTTTAAATCAGCAACTGAAGAACTCAATTTGTCCTTTCCCTGCCACTCCAAAAAATATATACCATGTGTCAAAGTATCTAGGTGCAGAATAGTATAAAGGGAATGAAGAAAATTGTTGCATTTTACCTTGTGCTAGCTTCCTTAGGGACTGAAAATTGATGAAATGCACATGCACGGGTGAATGTGCGTGGGTGTGTTAATGTGGGCATGTATGAGAGAGAGAATAAAATGAGTATACTTGTTGTAGCTTTTGTTTAGCGTTCCATAAAGTTCAGGAAACACAATGGCTAAGAGTTTACGCTTTGGACGCAATCGGCGATGCGGACACAAATTGCGCTCAAAATTGCGCTAGTTTTCAGAAGTATTTTTTTTTGCTCAAGTTTCCGCTCAAATTCTTTTGCATATCGTCGAATGTAAAATCTTTCATGACTGGGCAGTGTCATAGAATGGAATAAAAAAAAAACAATTTTGCAGTAAAAAATATTCCTTGATTTATTCAAGAGTGGTAACTTGGTGCAGTTAGATTAATACAGCTGAAAATGGGTTTATCACAAAAAATAAGCATTTTTAAACAGAGTGTCTAGTCCACCAACTGTGAGTAACCCCATTTTAAATAACTGAAAATGACTTTCAAAAAAACTACACAGAAGCATTTACTGGTTACATTGGTATACAGTCGTCAGTTTCTCTGTAAATTAAAATAAAATCAAAAGCTTTTAAAAGGTGCTTTTAAGTGTCCTTACGCCTAAACGAACCAGCTTCATTTAAGAGGCTCCACGAAGGCTCACAAACGGGCGCAATTTGCGTAAACTGGCCATGGTGATTCATTTGATTTGGGGGCGTGGCCAGTTGGGTGGGCGGGGCCGGCTTCCAGCACGATGTTGTTTAAACCAATGTAAAAGATCACAGAAACTCGCGTTGTACTGGACGTAATTTGTGCTTGAAATTCCTCAATCTTTTGCGCTGGTTTGGTCGATTTGGGGCGAATAACAACGCAACCGAGCGGAAACTCCAGGCCAATGGAGAGGGCGTCTTTCCTCATTGCAATTTTAGATGAGGAAAGAAGTATTAATTTTAAAAGAAATACATGAGCTTCTAATGATCTCACTTGTATTTTGTTGTCTGTTAGAAAATGTAAACATTCTAATTGCTGACACCTGTAAGAGAGAGACAGATACAGAAACACAGGTTAGAGTGTCTTTCCCATTCTAATTTGATTTTTTTTTAAACACAAATAAGTTGAATTTTGAAACATAGCCTCTTTGAGAGAAATGAATAGAAAGGGACGATAGAAGGAGGAGGTGAGCAGGGAAACAGGTTAATGGTGAGGCTGAAGGGGCCTCTGGCCACTCACCACCTGCTGTTGGAGGAAGCGAGTGGGATGAGGGGGAAGTAAATGTAGGGTTAAAGGAGTGGTGAATGACAGTGGACAAAGAGAGGAGAGGATACAGGAGTTAAATAGGTATTTCAAAGGGGAAGAAGTAGAGATAAGACTGGGAATGTGTAGGGATAGCAATTAGATTGGGAGATGGTAGGACAGGAGGGTAGTAGAAAGGTAAAATGGTACAAAATCTGATGGGAGTGATGGTGTGGAGGGAAGCATAAATGATGGGAAGTGATAGAAAGGGAGCCGCTCAGGGTTTTTCCCGCAAACCTTGCTGGAAAATGCAGTCTGCAACCATCGGCAGCTCCTTTCACCACCACGTCACACCACACCACCCACCTCCTTACAACTGAAAGGAGAGAAGAAAAAGACAAAGAGAAGGAGAAGAAGGCAGAGAAAAAAAGGAGTAGGAAGAGAGAAGCAGAAGAGAAAGAGTGAGACAGAAGCATAAGAGGAGAGACAGAGAGAAATGGCAACACAAAGACAAAAGAGACAAGTAAGAGAGAGACCATATTCTTCAACTTACCATGCACAACATCATGGAAGTTCAACTAATACTGTATAGGTAGCAGATCTCCATGGCATTGGGCAACTGAGTTGGAGGATATGCTGTTTTGGAACAATACTGGTGTTATGCGATGTAATGGACAATGTACTATCAGCACCACTGACTTACAGTGACTAAGCTAAATTTGTTTTTATTACACAGGATTCCAGAATTTTTAACCACATTTTGGGCCATTGCCCCAATTTTAGGAGCTCCAGGGTGGGTGGCGCTCTGGATGACTCTGCCACCTATCTTGAATATGCAGCTGGGAACTCTTGGAGCTAAGTAAGCAATTGCCACCTACTTTGGAGACCAAACTTGGTGGACTCGATCAGAAATAAATGGTTAATTTTAATCGTCACTCCTCATCATCCTGTTCCCCTTGCCTCCCACTCAGTGTAGGCAATACTTCAAAAGAACTGCTGGCATTGTTAAGAAAATGTTCAAATTCACATATAATTTCCTATCTGAGAGGGCATATGAATGGGTGGGTGAACTGCTTCCAGGACTCCGTCAAAGCTGCAGTGAAGCCAGCCATTAGATTCTGAACAATGACCCAGGTTGACTTGTATCTAAATTTTTCCTTTCCTTCTTCAGGGACGGTGCCTGATCTCACCTTAAAATGGGGAACTTACTGTTTGGCAAAACCCAAATTCTACCAGCTTATGCCACAGACAATTGCTACACCAACCAGTGTGCCAGTAGGCCATCCTTCTGTTCCCGTGGCAATCTTCATTTTCTGGTTATGTCAAAATAGGACAGCAGTGTGGCTTTTATAATGGTAATGCATATCATTATTAAAATAGTTCTCGATAATTAAGAAAAAATGTTTGTGTCATATTGATAGTTTAATAGGATTACACTATTGCAAATAACTGATGATAGGATTATTAGATATGGTATTATGACAAATTCGTATAGTAGATGTTGCAACTGAAAGTGGGAGTATTCATCCAAATTTGACTATTTACTCATCTAACCTATCTAAACAAAATTAACTTTGTCCTTCAATCTGACTTATAGATCAGCTTTCAAATACTGTGTTTCATCATATAAATTGTCAAAAGGAAATGAGTCAGAGAAGAGACAGATGTTACAGTGAAATACATGCAACTAGCAGCTTGTACTGACAATATTTCTTTCCTGTGACAATGTAAACAGCTGGATGAGTAACTGAAGAAATAAGACAGTGCTCACGTTGGTTTCACAATACGTCCATTGTGTACCATTTTAAAAGGGTTTTAACCCTTACCACACAAGATCGCAAGATAATTACCAGTGAGGAAGGCCATTTGACCCATATTAATTTATTTATCCAGAAAGATCCTAAAGTCCCACCGTTGTCACATTCAATTATTTTTGAAATGATTCCTCGGTTTTTGGTTCCACTCTCTGCAAGAGATTTTCAATTGCCAGCTGTCTGCTTCTCACTTGAAAAATGGGTGATTAGCAGAGAAAATTCTGGTGGGGACCTTGGACTCCCATTTGCCTGTTTGATTCAATTTTTAGGCATGCCTTTAATGGGCATCCAAACCAGGTGGGAGGCTGCTTAAAAATGCAAATCAGGGTCCTACAACCAGTGTAGGATTTCAATTTTCAAAGAGAAATGGGCAGAACATGCAAAGTGCATGCCAGTCCCAATTTTTCCATGTGTTAAGCGGCCAAATGCGCAGTCCTTAAAGGGACCTCTAGAGACTGTTCAAAAAAGTTAAATTTTTTCTTTTTTTTTTAAATTTGTGGGGCCAGAATGCTCTTCCTGACCACACAAAAATTTTCCGGCCTGTTCTCCTCTCCCCGACAGGCCCGACCTGCCGGCTGGCTCCATGCAGAAGTCATCTGATTTTTCATGGCACCAAACCGATGAGCTGCAGTTGAGCCTTCGTTTGGTACCAGGAGCTCACGAGTAAAATTTAAATGAGACCTGAACCTGAAAATGGTTCGGGCCTCCTGACTGTAGTCTTGGATGAGCACTGAGGATGCACCGTCGATATCGCGTGCATTTTGGGCCCAACTGTAAAATCTCCCCCGTCTATCTAAAAGTTTATTCCACTCGTGATCGCTCTTTGTGTGAAGAAGAATTTCCCGATATCAAATCTAAAATTATCTTTTATATTTTGAATCAGTGTCCCCTAGTTCTACTCCCACAATTTAATTTGAAGTAACGTTCTGGGTTTACTTTTTCCATCCCTTAACTATACCTCAAAGATCACCCCTCAGATGCCTCCTTTCCAGACTGTAATACTAAAGTTTCTCCAGTCTTTTCTCAGAACTCACAGCCGACATGTGGGATCAGCCTCGTGGCTCTTCTCCGGATTGCCTCCCAAAGTTGACTGTCACTCTTGTTTCTTGGAAACAAGAATTGGGTGCAGTATACAATCTCCAATAACTCTTAAGTCCCAAAATTCTTCTGTTTGTGGGGTAAATAAATGCATGACAGTAGGATTACTAGGTGTAGATTTTCTGCTTTCGCAGAGTTGGAGCTCGGTGGAAGTTCCACCCATCACAAAGATGACCCAGCCTCATTAGGGTTGCTAACTCTAGTTGGACTTTATTTTGGGAGGTTTTATCACATACTCTCCTGCCTTCACGCTCCCGCCATTGGTCACCCAATGTCAGTCAGACTAAATACGTCAGTCCTTGCGGCAATACTGTGCTGCAGCCATTCCCCTCCCAATCCAGGCTAGATTAAAACTTCCCCTAGAAGATTGTTACAAATGAGGAAGACCATTTGGCCACCTTTGCACATCCATCTAAAAAGACCTTACAGGGCTCACATCAGCTGTACCACCCATATATGTTCATCCCTCTATGTGAAAAACTTCCTGATTGGAGTCCTAAGTTTGCCTTTCACTAATTTGAACTTGTGGCACTTGCTCTACTGTTTTGGTTTAATTGAAGCTGTGTTCCAAATTTACCTTTTCCATAATGTTTATTATCATGCACACTTCCATGACATCCCCTCTTAGTTGCTTCTTTTCAAGGCTGAAACTACAACTACAGCTTGCATTAACATAGTGCCTTTAATATAAAAACAAGTGTCCCAAGGGGCTTCACAGATGCATAAAGAAAAACAGACACCAAACCAAAGAAGGAAAGATTAGGGGTAATCAGAAACTTTGTCAAAGAGGTTTTTTTTTTAAAAGGTCGTAAAAGAGGAGAGGGAAGCGGAGAGGTTTAAAGTAGAGAGAACTCCAGAGTAGTTGCTGATGTCACGGTTATCAGTGATGGGATAAAAGAGGGGAGATGCACAAGAGACCAGTTAGAGGAGCAGAGAGTTTGGGGTGGGGAGAGTGGGGGCCGTTGGTTATGGGGCTGGAGAAGATTACAGAGGTGGGGAAAGGTGAAATCAAGAAATGATTTAAAAACAAGGATGAGCATTTTAAATCTAAGGAATTGAGTGACCAGGAGCCAATGTAGGTCAGCAAGGAAGGGAGTGGTGTGCGAGCAGAACCTTGGGCAGGATGAGGTACAGGCAGCAGTGTTTTAGATTGAGCTGGAGATTTTGGAGTTTAAAGAATGGGAGGCTAGCCAGAAGAGCATCAGAGTAATTGAATCTGGAGGTGACGAAGGCAAGGATGAAGGTTTCAGTAGCAAATGGGCTGAGGTAGGGGCAGCGATGAGTGATGTTACATCGGTGAAAATAGGTGGTCTTTGTGGTGGAGCGGATATGATGTTGGGAACTCAGCTCTGGGTTGAATAGAATGCTGAGGTTGCAAACAGTCTAGTTCAGCCTGAGATGGTAGTCAGGGAGAGAATGGAGTCAGTGGCGATGGTACAGGGGCTGAACACAATGACTTCAGTCTTACCAATGTATTTCTGGAGAAAGCTCAAATTTCTCCAGTCTTTTCTCATAAGTCAGTGTTCTAATACTGGGGATCAGTCTCGTAGCTCTTTTTTGTACCACCTTTTGGGCTTGAATGTCTCTCTTGTGTCTCAATGGCCAAAACTGGACATATTCATAGTTCACCTGACCAGAGTAAATTTCAGCAGAACCACCTACATTCAGCATTATTTTATCCATTAGGTAAGTTGCCAATGTCATATCTACCTCATTATGTCAAAAGAGCAGTGCTTGAGGAGGTTGCACTCAACTAGAGCTGCAGTGACTCATGTCTACTACCTGTTGAGGAAGATCTGCAGCCATGCTCCATTATCCACATGGTACTGTCAATAGTAGTTAAGGTTATGATTACCTATAACTTTTATACTACTGGCACCTTCCAATCCCCCACAGGCAATATCTAGAACATTAGCCAACAACTACTGACAATATACTGTAACATTATCATGGCCAGCATTTATCCCTCAGCCAACACGTGAGCCCTGTAAGGTTTTTTTAGATGGATGTGCAAAGGTGGCCAAATGGTCTTCCTCATTTGTAACAATCTTCTGGGAGAAGTTTTAATCTAGCCTGGATTGGGAGGGGAACAAATTATCTGGTCATTTATTTCTTTGTTGTTTGTATAATGTTGCTCTGTGCAAATTGGCTGCATTTCCCCACATTACAACAGTGAGCACACTTCAAAAGTACTCCATTGCCTGTCAAATTATTTGGGACATCCTGAGGTCCATGTCCTCATGCAAGAAACACAGAAAGCTAGCAGACAGGTACAGCAAGCAATAAGGAAGGCAAATGGCATGTTGGCCTTTATTGCAAGGGGGTTGGGGTATAAGAGTAAGGAAGTCTTGCTACAATTGTACAGGGCTTTGGTGAGACCACACCTGGAGTATTGTGTACAGTTTTGGTCTCCTTATCTAAGGAAGGATATACTTGCCTTGGAGGCAGTGCAACGAAGGTTCACTAGATTGATTCCTGGGATGAGAGGGCTGTCCTATGACGAGAGATTGTGTAAAATGGGCCTATACTCTCTGGAGTTTAGAAGAATGAGCGGTGATCTCATTGAAACATACAAGATTCTGAAGGGGATTGACAGGGTAGATGCTGAGAGGTTGTTTCCCTTAGCTGGAGAGTCTAGAACTAGGGGGCATAGTCTCAGGATAAGGGGTCGGCCATTTAAGACCTGAGATAAGGAGGAATTTCTTCACTCAGAGGATTGTGACTCTTTGGAATTCTCTGCCCCAGAGAGCTGTGGATGCTGAGTCTTTAGGCTAGAAATTGGGCCCCTTTGTGCCTCTCGTTAGCGCCTCCGGGGGGGCGCTAATGGGGCGCACGTGGGTTTGTGACTTGGCGTGGCGATATCAACGCCTCCCGCTAAATTCGGCAGGAGTTTTGCGGTGGCGGTAAGATGCTGCGCCCGGAGACCATGACGTCATTGCCGTGCGCAGCGCCCCGGTAGCGCCCCGGATGAAAAATTCCCTCTCACCCCCTGCTTGTGCGCCTGCCGTTTACAACGACAGGCAGAGGAGGCGGCTTTCAGTCGGATGTCCCCTGGAAGAGCGCTATTTAAAGGTGTCCACATCCGGTTTAGTTTTTGTTGGTCAACAATGTTGCGTTGTTAGTTTCACATAGGCAAAGAGGCCTTTTGACCGATTTGAGCGTTTTGCATTTTAACGAGTGTTCTGGCACATAAAGATTCTTGAGTTTCATTGAGGGGAGATTTGAAAGAGCAATATTTGTTTCCTTTCATGGGGGCTGTACTGGCACTGGACCTCGCCCTCCAGCGTCAATGTCGGAGGCAACTGAGGCACAGAGAAAGAGTGCAAAATGTGGCCAGAGGTAGGAGGGCCAACAGGGCACTCAACAGGAGGCCTTACCCACCCAGGGTATTCCAGCAGCAGTTCTCCTACATCAATTTCACTGAGGACCAGTGTGTTAGAAGGCTCCGCTTCAGCAAAGACATGGTCACAGAGCTCTGCCACCTCCTGCAGCCAGAACTCGAGCCTGAGATCAGGACAACCACGGCTCTCTCAGTGGCAGTCAAGGTCACCATCGCCCTCAATTTCTACGCCAACAGATCATTCCAGTGTGCAAAAGACGACATCTCCAACATCTTCCAGTTTGCCGTCCATTGCTCCATCCGCCAGGTATCAGATGCTCTGTACAGAAGGAGAAGGGACTACATTTCCTTCCCCATGACCAGAAAGAAGCAGCGCGAGTGTGCATGTGGCTATGCCAGGATAGCGGGTTTCCCCATGGTGCAGGGCAACATTGACTGCAGCCACGTCGCTTTGCGGCCAACCTCAACAATCCTGAGGTAGTCCGTAACCGCAAAGGCCGCCACTCACTTAATGTGCAGTTGGTGTGCGACCACACAAGGTGAATGCCCGCTATCCTGGCAGTAGCCACGGTGCCTTCTGACAAGAATCTTGTATGAAGTAATACTGGGCGGCCTGCTGGTGGTGCTGTCCAGGGAGAGTATAAATACTCGGGCATGGGCCCAGCTTGCTTAGGATATTCCTCAGCAGGAACTAGTGAAGGACACAACTAGATCTCCATGTTGTAAAACAGTTGATTAAAGCTTTGTTTAACGCTTAGACCAAGTGCCTAGTAGTTTTCTTACGTCAATTTAACTATGACTCCGCTATCCGAATACTACAGCAACTATATGTTAAGGCCCCAAATGAAATTTTTGCTCAGCATCTACTGGCCACAACTCGACAACAACCTGGGGTATCACTTGACGAATTCCTTCAAAAGCTTTGCAGGCTCAGCAAAGATTGTAATCTCAAGGCTGTCTCAGCTGAGCAGTACCAGGAGGAGTTAATTTGTGATTGTTTTATTAATGGAATTGCGCCTCCCTTCATACGCCAGCGTCTGCTGGAGAATAAAACCCTCGAGTTACAAGCTGCCTATGACCAGGCATATTCTCTGGACTTGGCAAAAAAAAAATGCAGATGCCTATCTTTTACCACAGGCACGGACTGCTGCTATCACTGTTAGTGACTCCTCCGATAAGCCTCAGGCGGAAGCCCTCACTGATGACGACTCTATCCTAGCTGATGATAACTCTACCCTAGCGGCATCTTGGCAATCTAAAAGGAAGTGTTTCTTCTGTGGAGGTGCATTTCATTATAGGAAATTTTGTCCTGCTCGTAATGCAATCTGCAATCATTGCAGTAAGAAAGGTCACTTCTCGAAAGTATGTCAGTCAAGAGCCTCTTCTAGGGTTACAGCTGCTCCCTATAAAACTGCTCCTCCCCCAAGAGCTACTACTAATGTTACAGCTGTCATCTATAAAACTGCTGCTCCCCCAAGAGCCACTACTAATGTTACAGCTGTCAAGGATAAAACTGCCCCATCTCCCATCATAGCTGTTTTTCCCCAAAGCCTGTCCCATGCAGCCACGAAGGTTTCGGTAAATGGACACATTTTGAGTGCATTAATCGACTCATGCAGCTCTGACAGCTTCATCAGTGAGCAGGCTGTCAGTAAGTTAAAACTGCGTATTTACCCCTCGTACAGGGAAATTGCAATGGCTCTGACGACACTGACCACTAACTCTTCCGGCTTTTGTCTTGTCGACCTTATTCTCAATGGCCGCACTTATTTCTCTACCCGGCTCGGGGTGCTCAAAAACCTATGCAGTGATGTGCTCCTGGGACAGGATTTCCAGAAACAACACAAAAGACTCACTTTCGAGTTTGGAGGATCAAAGCCGGAGCTTACTATTTCCAAAGTACCGTTTTGTGCACTTTCGGTGGCTTCGCTCGACGAGCCCTCCTTGTTTGCCAATCTTTCCCCCCGATGTAAGCCCATAGCCACTAAATCACGACGTTTCAGCCAAGATGACCTATCCTTTATCGAGGCAGAGATCTCTCGCCTTCTAGCTGACGGTATCATTGAGCCATGTTCATCTTCCTGGCGGGCTCAAGTCGTCATTGTTAAAAATCCTCTGAAGCAACACAAGAAACGCCTTTGCATCGATTACTCGCAAACTATTAACCAGTATACTGACCTGGATGCCTACCCACTACCACGCATCGATGACATGGTCAATAACCTTGCTAACTACAAGGTATTTTCAACTTTTGACTTAAAGAGCGCATACCATCAAGTACCGTTAAAGGACTCTGACAAAAAGTATACGGCTTTTGAGGCCAATGGTCGGCTTTACCAGTTTCGTCGCCTTCCATTCGGGGTCACCAATGGGGTGGGCGTCTTTCAACGGGCAATGGATAGCCTAGTCAAACAGGAGAACTTAACAGACACTTTTCCATATCTGGATAATATCACCATTGCTGGTCATGACCAGAAGGAGCATGATGCCAACCTCCAGAAATTTCTTGACGTTCTCCGTCGTCGCAACTTAACCTTAAATGAGTCCAAATCTGTGAAATCAGTACCATCAGTCAACATCCTTGGCTACTGGGTGGGCAATGGTGTCATCAAACCGGATCCGGAGCGACTTCGTCCGCTTCAGGAGCTCCCTCCTCCTACGAATCTCAGCTCTCTTCGTCGGGCCCTCAGCATGTTCGCCTATTATGCGAAGTGGATACCTCACTTTTCCGACAAGATCCAGCCCCTGCTTCACGCAAAGTCATTTCCATTGGAGGCGAGGGCTATTTCAGCTTTCGACCTCCTCAAGCAACAACTGGAAAAAGCCACGCTTCATTCCATCGATGAAAATCTCCCTTTCGTGGTCGAGTGCAATGCATCGGAGGTGGCGATCTCGGCTACCTTGAATCAAGGCGGTCGACCCGTTGCATTTCTGTCTAGAACTTTGCAGGATAGCGAGCTCCATTATCCTCCTGTCGAGAAGGAGACTACGGCCATCATCAAAGCAGTACGTAAATGGAATCATTTTCTCGCTCGTCGCCATTTCACGCTCATAACTGATCAGCGCTCGGTGGCCTTTATGCTGGATAACTGGAAATGCACTAAAATCAAGAATAACAAAATACAGCTCTGGAGGATGGAATTGGCCGCCTTTGGCTACACCATACAGTATCGACCCGGCAAGCATAATGTGGCCCCGGATACCCTCACGCGTGCATTCTGCTCTTCCATGTCAACTTCGACTCTTGCGGATCTTCATACTGACTTATGCCATCCTGGCATTACCCGTATGTTGCACTTTGTGCGATCTAAAAATCTCCCATTTTCTACGGAAGACGTGAAAAGAACATGCTCCACTTGTAGAATTTGCACGGAATTAAAACTGCAATTCTTCCATCCATCGGATGGCTCGCTCATACACGCTACACAGCCTATGCAGCGACTCAGCATTGACTTTAAAGGGCCATTGCCTTCCTCAACGCGAAACACCTACTTGCTTACTATGGTCGACGAATATTCACGCTTTCCCTTTGCTTTCCCCTGTCCCAATATGCTTACTTCCACAGTGATCAAATGCCTCGATCAGATCTTTTCCCTTTGCGGTACGGCCAATTTCATTCACTCTGATCGGGGTCCCGCCTTCATGTCAAGCGAACTCAAAAGTTATCTTTCCCAACGGGGAATCGCCACAAGTAAAACGACACCGTATCATCCTATTGGAAACGGACAGGTTGAGAGATACAACACTATCATTTGGAACGCTGTTCATCTTGCACTAAGGTCACGCAATCTACCAGACCAGCAGTGGGAAACTATGCTCCCTGACGCGTTGCATTCCATCAGATCTCTTCTTTCTACATCCACCAATGTTACTCCTCACGAACGATTCTTCGGGTTCCAGCGTCGCTCCACTCATGGGACGTCCCTACCATTATGGTTGGCAGCTCCTGGCTCCGTGCTGCTCCGAAGATTCATCCGATCTTCCAAGAGTGATCCCCTCGTCGACGAGGTGGAACTAACGGATGTCAATCCTACATACGCGTACGTGCGGTACCCTGATGGCCGGGAGTCCGCAGTTTCACTTCGGGATCTGGCTCCCTGCCCAACCGGTCCCATGGACCCAATCGATAGAGAGATCCGTATTAACGACGCCAATACTCCGCGCTCCTCCGAGGATGACGCCCTACCCGGGACATCAAGGGATCTGCCAGCTACTCCGCTGGATCAACCCGGGGAACAGAGCGCTCCCTGTGGGATGGCCACCCGAAGCCAGGACGCTGGTCAATCACCGGCTACTGAGCCGGATGAAGCCAGCTCTGCGCCGGTGGGGACCCGCACCCGGAGCCACAATCTCCCCAGTCCCCCTCAGGTCGATCAAGGCGACACGGACTCTGCCAGCCCGCCGGTACGAACCAAGCGACCCAGGGACCAAAACACGGTCTGAGGAGACCTGCCTTCCGGCCTCCAACGGAAATCCAAACGACTGCGTCTATTCTTAGTCCGGCTAATTCAGTAGAAGGAAGCCGCCGGACTTCCAATCTTTCAGGCGAGAGGAATGACATGAATCTTGTGTGAAGTAATACTGGGCGGCCTGCTGGTGGCGCTATCCAGGGAGAGTATAAATACTCGGGCATGAGCCCAGCTTGCTTAGGACATTCCTCAACAGGAACTAGTGAAGGACACAACTAGATCTCCATGTTGAAAACCAGTTGATTAAAGCTTTGTTTAACGCTTAGACCAAGTGCCTAGTAGTTTTCTTACATCACCTTCATTCTGCGCCAGACCGGTGTGCCAGATCTATTCCAGCCACCACATCAAGCTTGCGGCTGGCTGCTGGGAGACAAGGGCTATCCACTCTTCACCTGGCTCATGACTCCCCTCCGCAACCGCAACACTCCTGGCCAGCACTCATATAATGAGAGCCATGCTGCCACCAGGAACATCATTGAGCAGACCATCGGAGTGCTCAAGCAATGGTTCCGCTGCCTTGACCGCTTGGGAGGAGCCCTCCAGTACTCGGCTGTGCGAGTGTCACTTTTCGTCATCGTCTGCTGCATACTGCACAACTTGGCCATTATGAGGGCGCAGCCATTGCCACCAGGCATAGCCGCACCACCTCAGGAGGAGGAAAACGAGGAGGAAGAGGAGGAGGAAGAACAGCAGCGACAGAGGAGGCAGCCACTCAATCGGCGTTCTGCAAGGTCGGTCCGTGACCGCCTCATCAGACTTTGTTTCCAGTGACTTCGAGTCCTCTTTCCGGTTACCAAGCTCGTCGCCATCATTCCATCACTTTGTGATTCCATACCACACCCCAGAACTGAAATGTGACACAGCACCAAATCTGCAACATTCCAATAATAAATTTATCAAAAACCATTAACCACATATATACAACAACAATATTGACTAATTACTCTTGTGCAAACCCTTGCCTCCCCTCTTTACAGTCCCCTTTCCTAATCTAGTGCTCCTACGTAGTGTCTCCCCAGTGGCTGCAGCAGGGCTGGTGGAAGGCTGCTGAGTGTCGGTGCCAGAGACTACAGATGGCCTTGCAGGACGCCCTCAACCAGCTCTGGGCCTGCAAGGCCCGGCTGTACACTGCACCACCTCAGGCTGGGCGGCGGCCGTCTAGGGCTGGCTGGATGACAGGCAGCTACAAGTGCACTGGCAGAGTGGCAGTGGTGGGAGCAGGAATGCTGTCATCGTGAGAGAGAAATGAGAAGTCGCACAACACCAGGTTGCGACTTCTCATTTTTGTCCACCCCAGTCCAACGCCATCCTGAGAGAGGACAGCAGGTTCCTGACCCACTGACCCACTGCCACTCCCCCGGGGCAGCACCTCAGCATCCCTAGCAATCTGCTGGAGCACAGATTGCTGGCCTGCTGCGACACTGTGAGATCCCCAGTGGACTGTGGTGGACCCAGCAACGATGGCAGCAGTCAGAGCTTTCGCCACATCAAGCTGAGACTGCATGAGAGCAGTCTGAGACTCGATGGCAGCAACCATTGTCTGCATTACAGCACTAAGACGTTGTGTCGCTTCCGCCTGTGCTTCAATGGAAACTGCCACATTGCCCATGACGCGCGTTACGAGGTCTGGATCTGCACAGTCTCGCTGGGAGTGCACTATCCTCTGCACAGTGGAAATGATGGGCTCCATGGTGTGCGCAGAGCTCTGTGCAATGTTGACTCCTCCACGCTCCTTACCATTGCTGAGAGGCTCTCGGGCACCTTTTGCCATTGCACCTATCATCTCGGTGTGCATGGCCATCGCCCTTCTTGTGAAGGCTTCCCCATCGAGGTCCTCATCTGAGTCCTGTGCAGCAGAATTCGCATGCAAAATCATCCTCCAGGAAACTGGCTCCCGAGCTACCCTTTCCCCCTGGCCTTGTTGCAGCCCGCTCGTCCCCAGTGCAGACCCCTCTACTACAGTTGCCTCAAGATCGCGTAGTGCCAATATCTGAGGTGGTGCCTGCAGGTGAGCGATGCAGTGACGCGGTGCGTTGCTCCTCCTCCTCTTCTCTAATCAGAGCACTATAAAGGTTGATCATTATCTCCTCTTACTTATATTCTACTGTTTTGGCTGTGTAGTTCAACATCCTGTTGGCTTTGTTGATTGCTGCTCTTCATTGGTTGGACATGTTTAGCGTTGAATCTGCTTCGACTCTTCGGTCTCTTTCGGCTTCATGCTTAGCAATCTAACCTTAGTAATCAATAGTTATCAGCTGTGGCTCAGTGGTAACAGTCTTGTCTCTGAGTCAGAAGGTTGTGGGTTCAAGCCCCACTCCAAAGACTTGAGCACAAAATCTAGGCTGATGCTCTGGTGCAATACTGAGGGAGTGCTGCAATGTTGGAGGTGCCGTCTTTTGAATAAGGTGTTAAACCAAGGCCCCATCTTCCCTCTCAGGTGAACATAAAGATCCCATGGCACTATTTTGAAAGTGAGCAGGAGAGTTCTCCCCAATGTCCTGGTCAATATTTATCCCTCAACCAACATCACTAAAAGACATCTGGTCATTATTACAATGCTGTTTGTGGGAGCTTGCTGTGCGCAAATTGGCTGCCGCGTTTCTTACATTACAACGGTAACTACACTCCAAAAGTACTTCATTGACTGTAAAGCGCTTGGGAATGTCCTGAGGTTATAAAAACCGCTATATAAATGCAAGTCTTTCTTCTTTTCTTTAAACACCATTCATGAAGTACACGTGTCATCTTTTTTCCTTCCTATATGTAGTACTTTACACCTTTCTGCATTAAATTTCATCCAGCATTGTTCTGCATGCTTACATATTTTGTCCAACTCATCCTGTAATTTCTGAGTTACCTCTTCCAATTCCACTTCCCAACTACTTTGGTATCATCTGTAAATTTGACCACTTTGCAATGAGTTTCTGGCCTAGAAATTGGCAGCATAGCAAGTCTACTGTAACAGGCACTACCACCTCGGAATGACAGAAAAGATGCCCAAGTAGACGGAGGTTGAGCTGGGAGTCTGTGACAGAGCTGTTCCAACTCCTTCAGGAATACCCCCATTCATTCAGGATGGCCAATAGCTCTAATTTTAAGATTATGTCCCCTTGTTCTTGGATTCCCCAGTACAGAGGAAATAGATTCTCTGTATCTACCCTATCGAATCCCTTTATCATTTTAAACACCTTGATTAGATCACCCCTCAACCTTCTAAACTGAAGGAAATACAAGTCAAGTCAGGTTTATGCAACCTGTCCTCATAATTTAACCTTTTAAACCCTGGTATCAGTCTGGTGAGCCTGCGCTACTCCTCCAAGGTCAATATATCTTTTCTGATGGTGCTGTTGTTGTTTGGCGAACCGACCTCTACCTAGCGGAGGCTGAACGCCAACTCTCCAACACCTCCTCCTACCTCCGCCTGGACCATGACCCCACTAGCAAACATCAAGCCATTGTTTCCAAGACTGTCACTGACCTCATCTCCTCTGGAGATCTTCCCTCCATGGCCGCCAACCTCATAGTCCCCCAATCCCGCTCAGCCCACTTCTACCTCCTTCCCAAGATCCACAAACAGGACTGCCCTGGTAGACCCATTGTTTCAGCCTGTTCTTGCCCCATGGAACTTATCTCTTCCTATCTCGACTCTTTTTTCCCCTTATCCAGTCTCTTCCCACCTACATTCGCGACTCTTCCGACGCCCTCCGCCACTTTAACAGTTTCCAGTTTCCTGGCCCCAACCGTCTCCTTTTCACTATGGACGTCCAATCCCTCTACACCTCCATCCCCCACCAGGACGGCCCGAGGGCGCTCCGCTTCTTCCTTGAACAGAGGCCCAACCAGTCCCCATCCACCACCACCCTCCTCCGCCTGGCTGAACTTGTTCTCACATTGAACAACTTCTCCTTTGACTCCACTCACTTCCTCCAAATTAAAGGTGTTGCTATGGGAACCCGCATGGGCCCTAGCTATACCTGCCTTTTCATGGGATATGTGGAACATTCTTTGTTCCAGTCCTCCTCCCTCACTTCTTTTCCAGTACATTGATGACTGTATCGGCGCCGTTTCCTGCTCTCGCCCTGAACTAGAAAAGTTCAATCACTTTACTTCCAATTTCCACCCTTCCCTCACCTTCACATGGGCCATCTCCGACTCTTCTCTTCTCTTCCTTGACTTCTCTGTCTCAAAAGCTCTCTCCATGGATGCTGCCTGGCCTGCTGAGTGTTTCCAGCATTTTCTGTTATTTTATATCTTTTCTGAGCTTCGATGCTGAAATTTAATTAGCTTTTTTGATTGCTTTTTGTACCTGTGCACTAGCTTTTACCGATTTGTGTACATGGACATCTAAATTCCTTTGCTTCTAAACAGCTCCTAGGGGTAAAAATTGAGTCGCGCCCCATTTGGGGCGCTAACCTCGCCGGGGCGCGACTTTTAGCGCCCCGAAAAAATTAGCGGCCCCGCGCCGGAACTTCAGTGGTTGCGCCCCAAGAGGGAAGCGGGGCGCCACTGGAAGCACCCCGCATCCCTCTTGGGGCGCTGCGAGGGAATATCCTGGCGCTACGTGCCGCAGCGCCAGGCGCTGCGGCACGTCGCGCCGCGGTATTGCAGGCCTTCCTCCCCTTCTTAAAAGGGAGGGACCCTGCGCAGCGCGAACCGGGGCCCAGCTGGGCCCCCAGGGATCGGGAGTGCCGGCAAAAGAGCCCGGCACTCAAGAGAAGTGCCGGGCTCTTGGAGCGCAGCCGGCACTTCACGGTGGGGGGGCTTCACGGGGGCCGGGGACAGCAACGGGGGCAGGTGCTGGCAGGCGGCCAGCAACAAAAATGGCCGCCTGCCACCTCCCCTTTAAATATCGCCGCCCCGGCCGCACGTACGCCTCCCTGAACCCGTCGGACATAGCGTCTGGCGGTAAATCAGGGGGCGCGACTGAAGATCGCGGCTGGAGCGCGAGCGGGGTGCTGCGCACGGCGATGACGTCATCGCCGGCGGCGCAGCGCCACAGGGCGCTACCGGCTGGCGCCGCCGCTAACCTCCCGCTGAATTTTACGGGAGGCGTGGGCGGCGCTGCGCCCGGGCGTTAGCTGCTTTACGCTCCATTAGCGCCCTCTTAAGGCGCTAACAGGAGGCGCAAGCAGCTGAATTTTTCCCCCTAGGGTCTCTCACCATTAAGAACATATTCCAATTTGTCTTTGTCAGATCCAAAGTGGATGACCGCATTTAGTCTGTCTATGCACCTTTATAATTTCCTGCTCCCAGCTACACAGCTAACTGTGCCTCCTAACTTAATAACATTTGTAACCTTGGATATATAATTTTTTTTTGCTTCATTTAGGTCATTCATGTATATAATGAAAAGCTGAGTTCCCAGTACAGATCCCTGGGGAGCAGCACTTGTCACATACCGACAATCAGAGAATGCACCCTTTATCCCCACTCTCTGTCTCCTACTGCCCAACCAATTACCGACACATGTCACAAGGAGAATAAAAATGTCAAAATGCTATCTAAAGTAACCACTTTCAAGCACACTTCCATTGCATGATACTCTCTCTGGTACTATTCAAGTTATGTATATGCCTGCATGCCATTCATTAGTAGGACAGCATTATCTGACAAGGAAGGAAGAAAAAGAGGGAAGGAAGGAAGGAAGGAAGGAAAGAAAGAATGGAAGACGGAAGGACTTGCTGGACAAAAAGAAAAACCAAGGCTCATCTCGTTCACCTTCTACCATCCTGGTACTCGCATGATACAATGATAATGGAGTTGTTGACTAATCGTAGCAGTCAATCTCTATCAATTATTCGACAACAGACCCAGACATGACGCAAGGAATTGTTGCAGTGCACACAGGTTGCCATAAGTACTTTCTGATTGTATATACCATATACATCCTAAGTCTCTTCATTCAAAGAATTTCTTGCCCTGGTTCTATTATGCTCATACTGCATATGGATGGCCTTCTCTTACTGCTTAACGTCTTTCATTGTGAAAGGATTAAGATGTCAGCACAGACAATGTTCTTGCATGCCTGTTGGAGTAGGTGCTAGTCATTTGTAGCACTGGTGTTGGCCTGCATTTACAGATTTCTTCACGTGTAACATCTTTTTTCCTTACATACTGTAAGGTCCTGGACACAACATTTACTCTTTACGCAATCTCTTGCATTTACTCTTTACGCCTCCAGCATCAGGCACTTCTGGAGTAATGGGAATGTCCATCAATACCAGACATTAACTGTCTTTCCAGGATGTGATGTGATGCAAAATATGTGAACAAAACCACAAACATTGCACAACCTGTTGAGGCTGAAGCAGGCTGGTATCTCAATTAGAATTGGCCCAGGGACAATCATTGATCTAATTTGGTGGGTGGAAAGTCTAAGTGCCATGCTACCATTCTCTTTGTTTGTAATTGATTCAGAACAAAATGAGATAATCTGCCCCCTGATGGTAGAAGGGTTCTGAATAGCATTTATCTGTTTTTCTGTAGACCTTCTCATCAAGGTAGAGCTGAGGATTGGACTCTTTAACTCGCAACAGTGTATTTGTCCATCTTTCCTTATTGGTGAAGTGTGTATCACCTGATAGTGGCACAGTCAAAGGCAGGGCTCATGCTATTGAATAGAATCTAATTTTTGCACTGTGGCTGGGAATATCACCTTATTTAAGGAGGGATATACTTGCATTGGAGGCAGTTCAGAGAAGGTTCACTAGGCTGATTCCTGGGATGGAAGGGTTGTCTTATGAGGAAAGGTTGAGCAGGTTGGGCCTATACTCATTGGAGTTTAGAAGAATCAGAGGTGATCTTATTGAAACGTATAAGGTTCTGAGGGGGTTGGACAGGGTAGATGCTGAGAGGATGTTTCCCCTCGTGGGGAAATCTAGAACGAGGGGGCATAGTCTCAGAATAAAGGGTCGCCCATTTAAGATGGAGATGAGGAGGAATTTCTTCTCTCAGAGGGTCGTGAATCATTGGAATTCTTTACCCCAGAGAGCTGTGGAAGCTGAGTCATTGAATATATTCAAATCTGAGACAGACAGATTTTTGAGCAACAGGGGAGTCAAGGGTTATGGGTAGCGAGCAGGAAAGTGGAGTTGAGGCCAAGATCAGATCAGCCTGCTCCTGCTCCTATTTCTTAAGTTCTTATGTTCTTATCACTGTTACTGGTAGAGCTGGTGCTGATGCTAAAAGGGCCAGTAGAACTTAGATGCCAGAATGATTATGATTACATTGATAAGTGACAGGGAGCTTGCACAATGATTTGAAGAAATAATCGGGTAGAAACTTGTCTTGGGCGGTAATGCTGAACAGGCAGTATCGCATTGGCTGTCTGTTATATGCCCCGCTTGATATTCAGCTCTATTAAGGCAATGGAACTGAATATCAGGCAAGGACGGGAGTATAGCAGGTGGCCAATACGATACTGTCCATTTAGCACTACAGCACAAGAGGAATTTCTACCCAAATATATCTTGCCACAGAGTAGTACAGCAGAAGTTTGTGTCTGTCAATTCCCACATGGTGAATTCCTAATCTCTGGAGTAGTCAAAGGAAAATACTGAGCAGAGCGACCAGTCACTTACCCACAGGAAGGGAAAGGAAATGACAGGATGAGCCCAGCCTGAGCCATCCCTACACATCTCAGTAGCCAATTACAGAATGAGTTTAACAGGTCTGGGAGCAGATGGTTTGATTTGTGGCTTTGGGATGCTGAAAAAGATTGACAAAATATAAACAACTAATATATTAAGCCTGCAGAAGACAGTACATGTGAATGAAGAAATCGGTACATAACTTCAAAAGGGGGTGATCAAACTAAAAAGCTTGCTTTTGCAATATTTTTTATTTATCATTGTTTTAGTCAAAGGATATTTATCAAATTATTATCAAAAGGAACAAGGACAAAGAACAGTCATCATGTCTCCTTTGAAAGTACCTACGGAAGTGTACTTTTTAAGTTGTTCTTCATAGCATTGACCTTTTGTTCTATTTGCTAAATAAATGTTTTTGAAGCAGCAAAAACAAATGGCAGAGAAAAAAAGTGAATATGTGAAAAAAACTTCAAATATTGACAAAGTGGCCCAGTTCACAGTGGACCAGAAAAGCAAATTTACCTTAGGCTGGTCAGTTTTATATTAAGTGAACATATCAATCATTCATCTAAAAATTAAGTAAGAATAAACATAACCTTGAAAGTTTTACCTTAACACTCTTGCTTAACAAAATAAGCATGATTTAGGACAAAGGTTCAAATCTCAGTTAGTTTTACAATGATGAAACCCTTTTATGAGGGAGCTATGCATATCACAACAATCTTTTTTTTATGCTAGAAATCTTTGCAATGCTCCTCCAAAAAAAAACCTTAAACGACCTATATGCAATAAATTTGGTTTTAATACTGATGGGGGTCATTATACTTACCCTTAGCAGTTTCGCAAAGTTCAATGCACTTTTTTAAAGCAATTTTATAGACAACGGGGGAGAAATTCCCCTAGAGGGCCATTTGGGCGCTAAGTCAAAAATGTTTGAAAAGTTAGCACCAGGCGGGAATTTCGCGGGAGGCACGGTTAGCGCCTCGGGGGTCGCGAAAAGCCATTTGCGCCCCATTAGCGTCTCCCACCGATGGGAATTTTGCCCCCAACATAGATAAAGGTAAATATCATATGAGAAATCTCTCAGGATTTGTGACATAGAAATGCCATGTGTTCCTGACATACTGCGGAGATGCCGGTGTTGGACTGGGGTGGACAAAAATGAGAAGTCGCACAACACCAGGTTATAGTCCAACAGTTTTATTTGTAATTACGAGCTTTCGGAGCTCTGCTCCTTCGTCAGGTACAGTGAGGCCCTGTGGTCCAGCAGATGTGGTAAGCAGCAAACACCAAGCATGCTGCACACGTAAGGTACCTGTACCTGACGAAGGAGCAGTGCTCCGAAAGCTCGTCATTTCAAATAAAACTGTTGGACTATAACCTGGTGTTGTGCGATTCCTGACATACAGCATTGCTATGGCATGCAGAGGAGGGATTTAAATTTTATGTGCCCTATTGGGGCAATCGATTCAATTCTCCAACCCTGCAATTTAAAAAAAAAAAATCCTGACTCCTATTCAACTGATCCCATTAATCTGAAGCAGATAACCAATTTCTCTCCCTTCCCTGTGAGGGGCTCCCTGAAAGAGGTAAGAATTCCACAAGCAGACTGCTGAAAATATTTTAATGGCCCAGAAATTGCAGTGTGAGGGTTCGTGCGAGGGTAAGCCCTTCCCGCGATGTCTCACTGCGCGTTGGCTTTTTCAGTCCCAGCTCGCTGGAACTTCATGTTCCAGCCATCAGCTGCGAGTGCATCGTGATTCCACAGTGCGGAGTTAGTTCGAGTGCACTGTGGGATCACGTGACTGAGTTACAGCCAATGGCAGCACACCAAGCTCTCATTCATAGAATTCACAGCGGCCATTGAACTGCTGTGAAAACTAGGAATACAACAAGCCCCCAAAAGAAGAGCTAAACCTCCATTAAATTAAAAAAAAAAACCATCACATAATTAAAATAAGTGTAATTAAATAAATTAACCTTTTTAAACAAAAAAATAAATTTTTGAAAAAATTTTAAATCTTTTAAAATGTTATAAAAATAAACTTACCTGTCTTTAAAGTCGCTACTAAAGATTTACCTGTAAAAAAAAATTCTAAATACTACTTAATTATGTACTTACCTGGTTAAAAGAGTCTCCTGCGCTTCCTTTTTTCTTTTCCAGATTCTTCAATACTTACCTGCGTGCGCAAGCGATGAAGTGCACTGCGTGCGCGCAGCCTGTAGCGCACACGCGGTGCACTGAGGACCCGCCCCCTTTTCGAAAGATCAATTGCCGGTTTTCAGTGCATGCGCAGTGCATGCTGAAAACCGGCAATTGAAGTCTGGCTGCGTGAGTGTACACTGTGCGTACTCTCGCGCAGCCGGATCAATTTCTGGGCCAATGAGTCTGACTTTGGGAAATCGCAAGCTTGGTGTGGGCAGAAATCGCGGCCCACCAATATTGCATCGTAATAGAGCTTCACTGTAAATTGGCAATTGTTCATCTATTTTCCAAATGCATAGGCATGCCCATGTCTTACCAGCACACTCTGCATTGCTGCCATCACAATGGATTTGCCCTGTGGTCCAGCAGATGTGGTAAGCAGCAAACACCAAGCATGCTGCACATGTAAGGTACCTGCATGTCCACACACTCACATAATGGGCTGAATTTTCCCCTTTGAAGTTCGGTTGGGTGTGTGGGGGTCGCGTAGCGGGTTGCTATCCCGAACTTTCCATCAGCAAGCTCTGCAGTGTGCGTTTAACTTAACTACATCAATTGACTTAGTCATGCGGGTTTCCCGGCCAATTAACTGGAGCGGGTCTGATGACGTCATGGATGACTCCCCTTCAGCTCACCTATTTAAAGGAGCCTTGCGCACTTCAGAGTTGAATGTTGTTGGAGGCGCTTCTGAGGTTGTTGTGAGAGGTGGCTGTTGCTGTTATTTAGTTCCAATAATTTGACTGTGAAGGTTCAAGCATTTATAACCAAGGATGCAGGCTCAGCGCCAGAAGGCTGCACCCAGGTTTATTGATTCCTCCCTGGAAATCCTGCTCCAGGGAGTGAGAGCCTGCAAGGAGGTCCTCTTCCCTGGTGATGGGAAGAAGAGGCCAGCCGCTGAAACAAAGAGAGCATGGCTGGAGATCACCCACAAAGTGAGCAGCAGGAATGTTGTGAGCCGTTCCTCGATCCGATTTAATGACCTCATGAGGTCAGGAAAGGTGAGTACAATGTCACATTCAACTACTTCCTGATGTGCATGTCACCCCTACCCCATCACTCTGCCTTCCCAAGCCTACGCCTGCACGCCAGTACTCATACCAACCTACCTTGCAGGTGCAACCATCCCTCACTGTCTATGCACCTACTGACATCCCCATCTGACTGTCCACCACTGACACTCACCCTTAGCCTAATGCAATCATAGAATTATAGAAAGTAACCCCACAGAAGGAGGCCATTTGGCAATGTCACACCACTCTCTCATAGTCAACCTCTACAATGTAGCCCATCCAACCCTTACACTCATTGCATGACTCTCACTCAAAGTCTCTTTTTTCCCTCCTTGAAGGAGAAGAGAGCGCAGAACACCAGGGAGAGGCAGAGAATCGGAGGTGGCCCTTCAATTTACACTCCATTGACGCCAGCAGAGGAGGAGGCGCTGGACATAAGCGGAGTTGCAGAGCTGCTGGTGGTGGGAGATGGAGAGAGGGGGACCTCCCGGCAACCTGGTGACAGAATTAAAGATCATACAGTCACATGGCACACAACAGTCACTCATGGTGACTTGATGTCCGCAGCCAGTGAAATATGATCATGTGCATAATGGTAACTTATAACATTCTTATCATAACACTTCTAATTCATGTCTTTACTCTCCCACAGGTCCATCAAGTGCCCCCCCCCCCCCCAATGTCCAGCCGGAGGAGGAAGACGACTCCTCAGAGGAAGCTCCACTCTCTGAGGGTGCACCGTCACCAGACCCACGCGCACTCAGCAGCAGTGCAGATACACGCACATTGGTGGGTCCTGTGAGAGATAGAGTAGTGTTGTCACCTGGTGTCTCACACATCACAACTGAGCAAGAGCAGATGGTGGAGACAGGGACAGCAGTGAAGAGTCCTCGTTGGAGGACACAGGATGCTCCAAGCTCTGGTCAGCTGTATGCAAATGCTGAATCTCGGGGGCTGTCAACAAAGAGGGTGATCTTGGAGGAGCAGAAAAAATGAAGGAGCTCTTGCAGCTTTTCCAGCCGCAATGTGCGCAATTGTAGGGAGAATGGAGAAGTCCATCTCCAAGATGAGCAGCACCATGTCACAGGGGATGGCGACGATGAGCTCTTCCGTGGAAAGGGTGGCCACCTGCATGGAGGAGCAAACGCGCCAGTCAAACGAGAACATGCTTGCTGTGAACAACAGCTTGCAGATTCTTACTGCAGTGATATGTAGAAGGGATACCAACCTAGACTTGGGCATTCATTGCCCCACTAATGTGCAGCAAGGTGGCCCATGAGAGGGATGATGGTGCGAGGGGACATGGAAGCGGGGGCTCTGCTCAAAGCACTCCCACTTCTCCCCCATTGCCTCCCCTCAGTCAGAGCCCCACATGCTGCCTTGGATCCCGATGGCCGAGTCTACCCCTGCACAGTTGCCGGAGGAGCAGTCTTTGGCAGGGCCCTCACAGGCTCCAAAACCCAGAGGACATCTGCCAAAAGTGTCTAAGCAGTCGCAGCAGGGAAGTGAGCAGCCTGCCTCTACCTCTGCTGAAGCCACAGGGGGTGCACATCGTAGAAGCACTCGGAAAAGAAAAATGACACAATTGTAGATGCACAAGGGTATGCACACAGGTGTTTCCAAAGATGTTACAGTGTTAGGTTTCAGTTCTATTTATAATCCACATAAATTTATTTATTTGCACCACTTTCCCATCTTGTCCATGTTTGCCTCCTACCTAGGAAGTGGCTTTGTCACTTTTAGTGAATGGTAAGACATTACTTAACCTCAAGCAATGGGTGTGTGTGTGACAGGAATGGTTTGGTCATTTTAGGACTGCTTTGTGGTTTTGGGGGATGGAAATTTGTTTCGGCATCTGGGTGCCATATGGTGCACTGGTGCAACTTAACTAAATCTTGCCATTATGAGGCCATCCCGGGCTTCCTGCGCCACAATGTGCGCCGCTGCTGGTGCCATCTGCACCTCAGGTCCCTCCTCCTCCTCCTCCTTGTGTTCCACCTGCTCCTCCTCCTCATTCTCCTCCGAGGAGGCTGTGCACTCTGCGTCTTGCTCCTCCTGCAGCTCCAATCCTCGCTGGTGCGCTCTGTTGTGCAGCGCGCAGCATACAACAATGATTCTGGAGGCCCTGGCTGGTGCGTACTGAAGGGCTCCTCCAGATCTGTCCAGGCATCTGAAGCGCATCTCCAGCATCCTGATTGCTTGCTCTATGACACGTCCAGATCGTGATATGGCTTTGATTATAGCACTCTTCAGCCTCATTGCTTGGTCTCCTCAAGGGTGTCATCAGCCACGTCTTCAGTGGATAGCCCTTGTCTCCAAGCAGTCAGCCGGTAAGTCTGGTTGGAGGTGCGAAGAGCTGAGGGAGGGTGGACTGACGCAGCACGAAAGAGTCATGACAGCTCCCTGGGAATATGGCACACACCTGCATGATCATCTTTTTGTGGTTGCACACGAGCTGCACATTGAGGGAGTGGAAGCCCTTCCGGTTCACGAACACTCCTGGGTGATCTGGGGCTGCCTTGATGGCCACATGTGTGCAGTCAATGATGCCCTATACCTATGGGAAGCTAGCCAGAGCCGCAAAGCTGAGCGACCATTCAGTCACACTGGCTTCATCAGTGGCAAAGTGCACATAAGTGCCTGACTTGTGAAACATGGCATCGGTCACCTGGGTGATGCATCTGTATACGGCCGACTGTGAGACCCTGGAAATGTCTGCTTGCAGATCCCTGGAAGGTGCTGGAGGCAAAGACGTTGAGGGGGGTGGTCACTTTGACAGCCACTGGTAAGGTGTGTTCACCAGGTCCACTTGGCAGCAGGTCTTCTTCCAGCAGGCTACAAACGTCTGCCAGGACCTGGTGCGATAGCCCGAGCCTCCTTTGGCACTGCTGTTCAGTCATGTCCAGGAAGCTCATCCTCTGCCTGTATACCCTGTGTTGGGGATATCCCCTCGTCCCCTCTCTCCTGTGGAGCAGCAGCTCGGTGAGAAGGCTGCTGCTGCTGCTCCTGCTGGTGTTGTTGCTACTGGGGCTCATCTTGGTCCAAACCTGAGGTCCAAGGTGAAACAGCATAAGCGCCATCCATGCTGATCTGATCCATGCCAGGTAAAGTAAAGGTCAGAGGCACAATCCTCCGATGTAGTGAGACTGACTTCCAATGTAGTGAGAGTGGCTTCTGAGGTTGCAGAAATCACCTCCAAACTCCTGAAAGCAAATTCTCTGTAACAATGATGTCAGCAAGAGCCTTTCTCTTAGGCAAGGAAGCAGGTGTGAGGTGTGAATATTTATTCCAGCATACGCAGTATTTTGCTATTATATTAGTGACTATTTATGTGATTATTTCAACTGTCAATTGTTCAACTCACACAATGGCCGGTCACTTATTGCCTTGCTTTGACAGGCGAGTTTCAGGAAGCCTGTGAATCCCGTACACAAGCAGTAAAAGCTGAAACCTCAAGTTAAAAAACATCTTAATGGTCTGTTAATGAGCTCTTAAATACTTCAATGAGGTCACCCGCCTCTCCCGGGCGGGGCTCTGGCGCGCTGACAAACGCGCCAGTGTAAAAGGCAGAAGTCAGCGGGATGAAGGCAGGTTCCTGACGTGCTGTCAATTTCAGCACTTTTATTAGTCCAGCCACTCGCAAACCCGCATTCATTTCA
Organism: Squalus acanthias; assembly: GCA_030390025.1. NCBI lineage: Eukaryota > Metazoa > Chordata > Chondrichthyes > Squaliformes > Squalidae > Squalus > Squalus acanthias. Next base: position 149,434,209 of record CM059426.1, on the reverse strand, counting down.
ATGGGAAAATTCTGGCCAAGGTGTCTGCTCATCTGGGAACTTGGGTCATATACTTTTCTTATATTCCTTATTCCAACATACATCCCTTTTGTATTGGCTTGCAGGAGAATTGCCTGGATTCTGCCCCATTTTTCAGCTCCAGGTATTTTGGCTGTATGTCAGGAATGTAATGGCATTTTTAGCATCCAACATATACGAAGTCCTCGTTAAACCACACCTGGAGTACTGTGAACAGTTCTGGGCACCACACCTTAGGAAGGATATATTGGCCTCGGAGGGAGTGCAGCGTAGATTTACCAGACTGATAACTGGACTCCAAGGGTTAAATTACGAGGAGAGATTACACAAACTCAGGTTGTATGCCCTGGAATTTAGAAGATTAAAGGGTGATTTGATCAAAGTTTTCAAGATCTTAGATCTATGTCCTTTCATTCTAGACACCTCAACCACTGAGAACACATTGACCCTGATATTTACGGGGAAGTGGGGAGAGAGCAGGGGAGCGCGGGGAAACCTGGCAAGGCCGGGGACGTGGAGGTCCTGCCGAATTTAACAGCAGGACCTCATTATCATTTTTTCTTCCGTTTCACACCCAGCAGCTGGCCAAATTGATAGGCTGGCTGGCTGCAGGAGGCCACAGCCTTAGGGACGGTCGCCGGCAAATGCGATCTTGGGGCAGGCTGCATATTGGGGGTTGGCCGCGATCTCAGGGCAGGGTGAAGATTGGGGACTAGGGGTGTGGTCAGAGATTGTGGGGCAGGCTGAAAATCGGGGCTGGATGGGGAGAGGCCACAATCGGCAGAAGGGAGGTCGAAAGCTCCCGAAAGGGGTTGGGGGTGGGGGGAGCACTCCTGCTCCTCCTGGCCCACAAAGAGTACTACAGAAAGCACTTACCTTCTGGAGCCAGCGGCTCCTGCCTCCCTTTTGCTGCTGGGCTTCCCGAGCCTTGTGAAACCCCGCCGGCAGCAGTTAAACTTAAATCAGGCTCCCAATTGCACTGTGGGAGCCTGCTTTAAATATGTAAATGAAGTGCCCCACCTCTCCAAGATTGGACACTCGCATGGCTCGAAGCCTGTTGCCGTAAAAACGGCAACGACGCGTACGCGGCGGGATGGGGATGTGTTCCCCATTTTTTAGAGTTTAATCTGCTACAACCACCTCTGCTCATCGTTGGGCGGGCGGGGGGGGGGGCGTTTAATATCAAGGTCATTGTTTCTATCTACCTTGTCCCGTCCCTTCATAATTTTTATGCCTTCATTAAAGATTTTACTTAATGGTCTCAGTCGCTCCCAAAAGCCTGAGCTTGAACTTGTTATTATTCTCCAGAGCTGTGATGTTCTTAGCTGAATTCAGATGGTGCAATCTGAGCATATGCAGTGTACCAACTTTTCCAGGATGAATCAGGATGTGTCTACCACAGTTGTTGGAGACAGTAGTAGATGGAATAGGTAAGTTTACAGATAAGCTTAATAATTTGTCATGATATATTAACTTTTGAATATGTATTTATTACCTCATAAATCGTATTTCCATTACTAAATGCTTTGCTTACTGAGAAAACAAGATGGTGGCTGTAGTAGCCCGAGTGATTTCAGCGATTGCTGTCCTGCTCCTTGTTATTGGTAACTGTTTGCAGACTGCTGATTTTTGAAATTGGTGATTGGTAGCTATTATTCCCATTTGTTACATGTCAATTAATATGTTTCACACATGTTCAGTTGTAATTTATCACTGTATATGAATTAGATATTTCAGCTAATCAAGTGCATGCGTGACACCAAAATTTGCACGATTACTTTACGAGGAGAGATTACACAAATTAGGGTTGTATTCCCTAGAATTTAGAAGGTTAAGGGGGTGATCTGATCAAAGTTTTCAAGATATTACGTGGAACAGATAGGGTAGATACAGAGAAACTATTTCCGTTGGTTGGGGAGTCTAGACTAGGGGGCATAGTCTAAAAATTAGAGCCAGACCTTTCAGGAGTGAAATTAGGAAACACTTCTACACACAAAGGGTGGTAGAAGTTTGGAACTCTCTTCAAATGGCAATTGATGCTAGATCAATTGTTAATTTTAGATCAGAGGTTGATAGATTTTTGTTAACTAAATGTATTAATGGATATGGGCCAAAGGCGGGTATGTGGAGTTTGGTCACAGATCAGCCATGATCTCATTGAATGGCGGAACAGGCTCGAGGGGCTCAATGGCCTACTCCTGTTCCTATGATTACACAGTATGGCACAGAAGTGTGACACATGAAATATGACAGAAAAATGCACTAGATGCAAGACTTTTATTCAAAGAAGATATATATAATTACAAAATTGTACAGTAAAAAAGTGTCCATTGTAAAAATTTCTATGCGAATGCAGCAGAGCACATCCAGTGAACGGAGCACTGAAAAACAGCGGGAACCCGTCGGCAGAGGCAGTGCAGCGAATCACATCGGGATGTGGGAACGGTAGCATAGTGGTTATTTTACTGGGCTAGTAATCCAGAGACGTGAGTTCAAATCCCACCATGACAGCTGTAGAATTCAAATTCAATTAAATAAATCTGGAATAAAAAGGTAGAATCAGTAATGGTGACCATGAAACTTCTGGATTGTCGTAAAAAACAATCTGGTTCACTGATGTCCTTTATGGAAGGAAATCTGCCGTCCTTACCTGGTCTGGCCTATATGTGACTCCAGACCCACAGCAATGTGGTTGACTCTTAACTGCCCTCTGAAATGGCCTAGCAAGTCACTCAGTTGTAACAAATCGCTACAAGCAACAATAATAAGAATAAAACCGGATGGACCACTCGGCATCAACCTCAGCACTGGCTTCGGACACGACAACGGCACACCCAGCCCAGTCGATCCTGCAAAGTCCTCCTCACTAACATCTTGAGCCAAAATTGGGAGAGCTGTCCCACAGACTAGTCAAGCAACAGCCTGACATAGTCATACTCACAGAATCATACCTTTCAGCCAATGTCCCAAACTCCTCCATCACCAGCCCTGGGTATGTCCTGTCCCACCGGCAGGACAGACCCACCAGAGGTGGCGGCACAGTGGTATACAGTCGGGAAAGTGTGGCCCTGGGAGTCCTCAACATTGACTCTGGACCCCATGAAGTCTCATGGCATCAGGCCAAACATGGGCAAGGAAACCTCCTGCTGATTAACACCTACCGCCCTCCCTCAGCTGATGAATCAGTTCTCCTCCATGTTGAATACCACTTGGAAGAAGCACTGAGAGTAGCAAGGACACAGAATGTACTCTGGGTGGGGGACTTCAATGTCCATCACCAAGAGTGGCTCGGTAGCACCACTACTGACCGAGCTGGCCGAGTCCTGAAGGACATAACTGCCAGACTAGGACTGCGGCAGGTGGTGAGAGAACCAACACGAGGGAAAAACCTACTTGACCTCGTTCTCACCAATCTACCTGTTGCAGATGCATCTGTCCATGACAGTATTGGTAGCAGTGACCACCACACAGTGCTGTTGGAGACGAAGTCCCGTCTTCACACTAAGGACACCCTCCATCATGTTGTGTGGCACTACCACCGTGCTAAATGGGATAGATTCAGAACAGATCTAGCAGCTCAAAACTGGGCATCCATGAGGCGCTGTGGGCCATCAGCAGCAGTAGAACTGTATTCCACCACAATCTGTAACCTCATGGCCCGGCATATACCCCACTCAACCATTAACATCAAGCCAGGCAACCAACCCTGGTTCAATGAGGAGTGTAGAAGAGCATGCCAGGAGCAGCACCAGGCATACCTAAAAATGAGGTGCCAACCTGGGGAAGCTGCAACACAGGACTACATGCATGCTAAACAGCGGAAGCAGCATGCTATAGACACAGCTAAGCAATCCCACAATCAACGAATCAGATCAAAGCTCTGCAATCCTGCCACATCCAGTCGTGAATGATGGTGGACCATTAAACGACTGATGGGAGGAGGAGGTGCCATGTACATCCCCATCCTCAATGATGGCAGAGCCCAGCAGATGAGTGCAAAAGACAAGACTGAAGCGTTTGCAACCATCTTCAGCCAGAAGTGCCAAGTGGATGATCCATCTCGGCCTCCTCCTGAGGTCCCCACCATCACAGAAGCCAGTCTTCAGCCAATTCGATTCACCCCACATGATATCAAGAAACGGCTGAGCTCAGTTGATACAGCAAACGCTATGGGCCCCGACAATATCCTGGCTGTTGTGCTGAAGACTTGTGCTCCAGAACTAGCTGCGCCTCTAGCCAAGCTGTTTCAGTCCAGCTACAACACTGGCATCTATCCGACAATGGAAAACTGCGCAGGTATGTCCTGTCCACAAAAAGCAGAACAAATCCAATCTGACCAATTACCGTCCCATCAGTTTACTCTAAATCATCAGCAAAGTGATGGAAGGTGTTGTCAACAGAGCTATCAAGCGGCACTTACTCACCAATACCCTGCTCACTGATGCTAAGTTTTAGTTCCGCCAGGATCACTTGGCTCCAGACCTCATTACAGCTTTGGTCCAAACATGGACAAAGGAGCTGAATTCCAGAGGTGAGGTGAGAGTGACTGCCCTTGACATCAAGGCAGCATTTGACCGAGTGTGGCATCAAGGAGCCCTAGTAAAATTGAAGTCAATGGGAATCGGGGAAAACGCTCCACTGGCTGGCGTCATACCTAGCGCAAAGGAAGATGGTTGTGGTGTTGGAGGTCAATCATCTCAGCTCCTGGACATTGCTGCAGGAGTTCCTCAGGGCAGTGTCCTAGGCCCAACCATCTTCAGCTGCTTTATCAATGACCTTCCCTCCATCATAAGGTCAGAAGTGGGATTGTTCATTGATGATTGCATAGTTTTCAGTTCCATTCACAACTCCTCAGATAATGAGACTGTCCCAAGTGAACACGTCTGCAGTAGATGTCTCCATCGTGAATCTCTCCGGCTCAGAGTCATTGCGCTGGAGTGCGAGTTGGAGACATTCTGATACATAAGGGAGGGGGAAGAGTATCTGGACAGTTTGCTCCAGACTTCGGTCACACCTCATAGAGAGGTGCAGGTTCAGAACGGGGTTGGTGTGACGGATAGTGTGCAGAGTAAGGGGAACCTAGGTAAGAAAGGGAACGAGGATCCATAGAAACTGATCTATCCAACAGGTACAATGTACTTGCTATCTGTGAGGATAAGGATAAAGACTATCGGAAGAACAGCCAGAATACAGACCATGGCACTTTGGAGCAGGAGGCTGTCTAAAGGGGGGGAGGAGGAGGAAGAAAGGAAGCGTAATGTGGTAGTTGTAGGGGATTCTTTAATTAGGGGGACAGATAGCATCCTTTGTAAGCAAGAGCGAGAGTCCCACATGGTATGTTGCCTACCTGGTGCCAGGGTAAGGGACATCTCCAACCGGCCTGAAAGGATATTGGAGAGGGAGGGCGAGGATCCAGTCGTTGTGGTCCATGTTGGGACCAACAACAAAGGGAAGAGTAGGCAAGAGGTCCTACTTGGGGAGTACCAGGAACTAGGAAATAAATGAAAGAACAGGACCTCAAGGGTTATAATCTTTGGATTATTACCTGAGCCACGTGCAAATTGGTGTAGGGATAGACTGATTAGCGAAGTGAACACGTGGCTAAAAGAGTGGTGTGGGAAAGAGGGGTTCCATTTCATGGGGCACTGGCACCAGTATTGGGACAGGAAGGAACTGTACCATTGGGACGGGCTCCACCTGAACTGATATGGGACCAGGGTCCTGGCGGAAAGGATAAATAGGGCGGGCAAAAGGACTTTAAACTAGTAAATGGGGGCGAGGGCTCAGGTGGAAATTGTAGTACAAATAGTAGTTCAAAAACAAACAAAAGGGAAGAGAGTAGAGTAACAGTCATAAATTGTGCTTTAGGCACTACAGGTAGAGAGAAAACTAAAAGATGTAAAGTGATTAAACCAGGAGAGAGAAATAAGAAACAAGTGAGTGAAAATTAGAGCTGAAGGACGGGTTAGGATGTGTGGCCCAAATAAGTGTTTTATAGAAATGCACGGAGTATTTGAGTTAATTGAATGAATTGCAGCCACAAATTCAAATTGGAGGGTATGACATTGTAGCCATTACTGAGACATGGCTGCAAGACGGTCAGGACTGGGAACTAAATATACCAGGTTATAAGGTCTACAGGAAAGATCGGGAACATGGCAGAGGGGGAGGAGTAACCTTAGTGATTAAGGATGAAATCACGTCAATGATGAGAGGATATAACGAGAGGTACGCAGGCAGTGGAGACTTTATGGGTAGAATTAAGAAATAGGAAAGGATTTAAGACTGTAGTGGGAGATGTGTATAGGCCTCCTGGTAGCAGCTGTGAAGTCCTAGATTGTATAAATGCAGAGATTAGACAAGCGTGTAACAAAGGCAGAGTGGTTTTAATGGGGGATTTTAACTTTCATATAGATTGGGATAAGCAGACTAGCGCCTGTCAGAAAGGTAGCGAATTTCTTGAGTGTGTCCAGGATAGTTTTCTACAACAGTATGTCCTAGAGGCAACAAGGGGGCAAGCCATATTAGATTTAGTAATGAGTAATGAGCCAGATTTAGTTAACAGCCTAACTGTGCATGGACATTTATCCAATAGCGATCATAACATGATCGAGTTCAACATAGTGTTTGAAAGGGAGAAACGCGAAACAACTGCTAAGGGGGCGATTTTGTGAATGGAGGCGCGTTGGAGGCGGGACTGCTGCTTGTCGGGTTCCAGTCCCGCCTCCATCGAGTTGTGGCCAACCCACGCTATTTTCCCTTGATAGACCTTGTTAAGCCGGCCCAGTGGGCTTAGCAGGCCAATTAAGGGAAAACCGATTGCAGAGCACGTCAACGTATGACGTGGCATCTGTCAAAAATTTTTGACAGATGAATTGTCATCGTTTGATAGCTCTGTGAAGCTGTCAAACAGTGACAATCTCTGCAGTTTGATGAGGTCTTGCATACAAGACCTCATCAACCTTCTTTCTTTTACAGAATTGAGATGTTTGTTGCATCTGAGAATGCAACGGACATCTCTCATCTACAACACGGAGGTGCGAGACTCTCCGCATAGAAACCGACTGAAGCCTGCAGGAAGAAACAAAGGTAAGTACACTTAAAAACACTTAGGACTTACCTCAGATACTCACCTCTACACTCTTGCACCCATCACTTACCTTCACACCACACTTTTGCACTGTTAACTAAGCCACAGAATTGAGGGCAAATTATTGACTTGGTTAGGAAATTGGCTGAGCGGCAGGAGACAGAGAGTAGGGACAATGAGTAGGCATTCAAATTGGCAGAATGTGACTAGTGGTGTCCCGCAGGGATCTGTGTTGGGGCCTCAACTATTCACAGTATTTTTTAACGACTTAGATGATGGCATAGAAAGTCATATATCCAAATTTGCCGATAACACAAAGATAGGCGGCATTGTAGGCAGTGTAGATGAAAGCATAAAATTACAAAGAGATATTGATAGATTAAGTGAATGGGTAAACATAGAAACATAGAAGATAGGAGCAGGAGTAGGCCATTCGGCCCCTCGAGCCTGTTCCGCCATTTAATGAGATCATGGCTGATCATCCAAATTCAGTACCCTGTCCCTGCTTTCTCCCCATATCCCTTGATCCCTTTAGCCTTAAGAAATATATCTAACCCCTTCTTGAATATATTTAATGAATTGGCCTCAACAGCTTTGTGTGGTAGAGAATTCCACAGGTTCACCACTCTCTGGGTGAAGAAATTCCTCCTCATCTCAGTCCTAAATGGCTTACCCCTTATCCTTAGACTGTGACCCCTGGTTCTGGACTCCCCCACCATCGGGAACATCCTTCCTGCATCTAGTCTGTCTAGTCCTGTTAGAATTTTATAAGTTTCAATGAGATCCCCTCTCATTCTCCTAAACTCTAGCGAATATAAGCCTAATCGACCCAATCTCTCCTCATACGTCATTCCTGCCATCCCAGGTATCAGTCTGGTGAATCTTCGCTGCACTCTCTCCATGGCAAGAACATCCTTCCTCAGATAATGCGACCAAAACTGCACACAATACTCAAGGTGTGGTCTCACCAAGGCCCTGTACAACTGTAGCAAGACATCCTTGCTCCTGTACGCGAATCCTCTCGCTATGAAGGCCAACATACCATTTGCCTTCTTAACCGCCTGCTGCACCTGCATGCTTACCTTCAGCGACTGGTGCACAAGGACACCCAGGTCTCGTTGCACTTCCCCTTTTCCCAATCTATTGCCGTTCAGATAATAATCTGTCTTCCTGTTTTTGCCACCAAAGTGGATAACCTCGCATTTATCCACATTATACTGCATCTGCCATGCATCTGCCCAATCACCCAACCTGTCCAAATCATACTGGAGTTTCTCTGCATCCTCCTCATAGCACACATGCCCACCCAGCTTTGTGTCATCTGCAAACTTGGAGATATTACATCTAGTTCCCTCATCTAGATCATTTATATATATATTGTGAATAGCTGGGGTCCTAGCACCGATCCCTGCGGTACCCCACTAGTCACTGCCGGCCACTCGGAAAAAGACCCGTTTATTCCAACTCTTTGCTTCCTGTCTGCCAACCAGTTCTCTATCCAAGACAGTACCTTACCCCCAATCCCATGTGCTTTAACTTTGCACGCTAATCTCTTAGGCGGGACCTTATCAAAAGCCTTCTGAAAGTTCAAATACACCACATCCACTGGTTCTCCCTTATCTATTCTATCAGTTACATCCTCAAAAAATTCCAGTAGATTAGTCAAGCATGATTTACCTTTTGTAAAACTGGCAAATAGATTTCAATGTAGGCAAATGTGAGGTCATCCACTTTGGACCTAAAAAGGATAGAACAGGATAATTTCTAAATGGTAAAAAGCTAAGAACAGCGGAGGCCCAAAGAGACTTGAGGGTCCAGGTACATACTTCATTAAAATGTCATGAACAGGTACAGAAAATAATTTAAAAGGCTAATGGAATGTTGGCCTTTATATCTAGAGAACTAAAATACAAGGGGGTAGAAGTTATGCTGCAACTGTACAAAACCCTGGTTAGACCACACCTGGAGTACTGGGAGCAGTTCTGGGCACCATACCTTAGGAAGGATATATTGGCCTTGGAGGGTGTGCAGTGTAAGTTTACCAGAATGATACCCGGACTTCAGGGGTTAAGTTACGAGGAGAGATTACATAAATTAGGGTTTAGAAGGTTAAGGGGGTGATCTGATCGAAGTTTTCAAGATATTAAGTGGAACAGATAGGGTAGATAGAGAGAAACTATTTCCGCTGGTTGGGGATTCTAGGACTAGGGGGCTGACGTAATAAAGACTCACTACGCACTTGAACATAAAGCAAGGCTTTAATCAACTTGTAACAAAACATGGAGGTCTAGTTAGCAGTCACTAGCTTCCTGTTTCCAGATTGTCTCTGCCCAAGGTGGGCCCATGCCTGAGTATTTATACTCCCTGGACGGCGCCCCAGCTGGCCGCCCAGTAGTACTTCCTGAGTTGTTACTTGCGATTTATGACATTCTTCCTCCCTAAAAGGTTTGGAAGTCCAGTCTTCCTTTAACGGACTAGGCGGACCAGAAATAGCCGCAGACGTTTAGCTCTCTGCTTGTGACTGGAAGGCACGTCTCCCCGGACCGTGTCCTGGTCCCTGGGTCGCTTGGCCCGTACCGGTAAGTCAGTAGAGTCCGCGTCATCTTGATCATCCTGTGGAGGACTGGGAATATCATGACTCCGGGTGCGGGTCCCCACAGGTGCTGAGCTGGCCTCATCCCGGGTCGTGGCTGGAGATTGTCCGGCGTCCTGGTTTCGGGTGGCCATCCTACGGGGAGCGTCCAGCTCCCTGAGTTGATCCGGTAGCGTTGCCAGCAGATCCCCCGATGTCCCAGGCGGGGCGTCATTTTCATAGGGGTGCGGAGTGTTGATATCATTGTCGGGGGATCCTTCATCATTCGGGCCCGTGTGACCGGTTGGGCAGGGAGCCAGATCTCGGAGCGAGACGGCGGTCTCCCGGCCATCAGGGTACCGTACGTGCGCATACGTGGGGTTTACCTCCGTTAACTCCACCTCGTCAACGAGAGGGTCGTTTTTGGCAGACCGGACGAACCTCCGGAGCAGTACCGGGCCTGGAGCCACCAACCATGACGGTAGAGACGTCCCATGTGTAGAGCGACGCCGGAATTTGAAGAATCGCTCATGAGGCGTGACATTAGTAGATGTGGAGAGAAGAGACCTGATAGAGTGTAACGCGTCGGGGAGCACCGTTTCCCACTGCTGGTTCGGCAGGTTGCATGACCTTAGTGCCAGACGGACAGCGTTCCAGATGATGGCATTGTATCGTTCAACCTGTCCGTTACCGATTGGGTGATATGGTGTCGTCCTACTTGAGGCGATTCCCCGTTGGGAGAGATAACTTTTAAGTTCACTCGACATAAAGGAGGGACCCCGATCAGTGTGGATAAAATTGGCCGTCCCGCAAAGGGAAAAGACCTGATCGAGGCATTTAATTACCGTAGAGGTAAGCATATTAGGGCAGGGGAAGGCGAAGGGAAAGCGTGAATACTCGTCCACCATCGTAAGTAGGTAGGTGTTCCTTGTCGACGAAGGCAATGGCCCTTTAAAGTCTATGCTGAGCCTCTGCATAGGCTGCATTGCATGTATGAGTAAGCCATCTGATGGGCGAAAGAATTGTGGTTTCAATTCTGCACAAATCCTACAGGAGGAGCATGTTTTCTTTACGTCCTCGGTTGAAAATGGTAGATTTTGAGCGCACAAAGTGCAACATGCGGGTCACACCAGGATGGCATAAGTCCATATGCAAATCCGCCAGAGTCGACGTTGACATTGAGGAGCAAAATGCCCGTGTGAAGGTATCTGGGGCCACGTTCTGTTTGCCGGGTCGGTAACAGATAGTATATCCAAAGGCAGCCAGCTCCATCCTCCAGAGTTGAATTTTATTATTTTTGATTTTCGTGCGCCTCCGGTTATCCAACATGAAGGCCACAGAGCGCTGGTCAGTTATAAGCGTAAAATGACGCCGAGCAAGAAAATGACCCCATTGGCGTACAGCCTCGATGATGGCCGTAGCCTCCTTCTCGACGGGGGGGTAATGGAGCTCGCTACCCTGCAAGGTTCTGGATAGGAATGCCACGGGTCGGCCACCTTGATTCAAGGTAGCGGAGATCGCCACCTCCGATGCATCACATTCGACCACAAAAGGAAGATTTTCGTCAATGGAGCGAAGCGTGGCTTTCTCCAGCTGTCGTTTGAGGAGGTTGAAGGCAGAAATAGCCGTAGCTTCTAATGGAAAAGACTTCGCATGGAGCAGGGGCTGTATTTTATCGGAGAAGTGTGGTATCCATTTTGCGTAATAAGCAAACATGCCAAGTGCCCGACGAAGAGAGCCGAGGTTCGTCGGGGGAGGGAGCTCCTGAAGTGGACGAAGTCGCTCTGGGTCCGGTTTAATAACACCGTTGCCCACCCAGTAGCCAAGAATGTTCACCGATGGCACCGACTTCACCGATTTGGATTCGCTTAACGTTAAGTGGCGACGGCGGAGTACGTCAAAAAATCTCTGAAGATTGGCGTCATGCTCCTTTTGATCATGGCCGGCAATAGTGATATTGTCTAAATACGGAAAGGTATCCGTCAAGTTCTCTTGCCGGACTAGGCCATCCATGGCCCATTGGAAGACGGCCACCCCATTGGTGACCCCGAATGGAAGGCGGCGAAACTGGAAAAGCCGACCATTGGCCTCAAAGGCCGTATACTTCTTGTCGGAGTCTTGCAGTGGCACCTGATGGTACGCGCTTTTTAAATCGAAGGTCGAGAATACCTTGTATTTGGCAAGGTTGTTGACCATGTCATCTATGCGTGGCAGCGGGTAGGCATCCAGATCGGTATATAGATTAATAGTCTGCGAATAATCGATACACAGACGTTTTTTATGTTGTTTTAAGGGATTCCTCACGATGACGACCTGAGCCCGCCAGGGAGATGAACATGGCTCGATAATACCGTCGACTAAAAGGCGAGAGATTTCCGCCTCAATAAACGCTCGATCATCTTGGCTAAAGCGCCGCGATTTGGTGGCTATGGGTTTACAGCGGGGGGGAAGATTGGCAAACAGGGAGGGTTCACCGAGTAAGGCCGCCGAGAATGCACAAAACGGCACCTTAGAAATGGTAAGCTCCAGCCTTGACCCTCCAAACTCAAAAGTGATCTTCTTGTGCTGCTTCTGGAAGTCCTGTCCCAGAAGCACATCGCTGCATAAGTTTGCGAGTACTCCGAGCCGGGTGGAGAGATACGTGCGGCCGTTGAGGATGAGGTTGACCAGACAGAAGCCAGAAGAATTGGTGGTCAGAGTCGTCAGAGTCATTGCAATCTCCCTGTCCGAGGGATAAATGTGCAGTTTTAACCTGTTGACAGCCCGCTTACTAATGAAGCTGTCAGAGCTGCAGGAGTCGATTAGCGCGCTTAGAGTGTGCCCATTTACTGAAACCTTCGTGGCTGCATGGGACAAATTTTGGGGAAAAACAGCCGTGATGGGAGGAGGGGCAATTTTCCCTTCAGCAACTGTAGCCTTAACAGTAGTTCTTGGGGGAGGAGCAGCTCCATAGATAGCAGCTGTGAAGCTAACAGGAGCTCTCGACCGGTATACTTTAGAGGAGCGGCCTTTCTTGTTAGCAAAGGCCCGTGACTGGCATACCTTGGAAAAGTGTCCTTTCTTGCTGCAATGATTGCAGGTCACATTACGAGCCGGGCAAAATTTTCTGTGATGGCACGCCCCTCCACAAAAGAAACACTTTCTTCCTGATTGCCAGGATGCTGCTAGGGCGGGGTCATCATCAGCGAAGGCCTCTAGGGTAGGGTCGTCGTCTGTTAGAGTAGAGTCAACATCAGTGGGGGCATCCGCCCGAGACCTACCGAAAGACTCATTAAAGGAGATAGCCGCCGCCCGTGCACGTGGTGGGAGATAAGTGTCTGCATTTTTCTTGGCCAAGTCCAAGGAACACGCCTGGTCATAAGCAGCCCGTAAATTGAGGGTTTTATTTTCCAGCAGGCGCTGACGTATAAAAGGGGACGCGATTCCATTGATAAAGGAATCGCGGATTAGTTCCTCTTGATACTGTTCAGCTGAAACTGCTTTAAGGTTACAATCCTTGCTGAGCCTGCGAAGTTTCTGGAGAAATTCATCGAGTGATTCCCCAGGCTGCTGCCGAGTTGTGGCCAGTAGGTGTCGAGCAAAGATTTCATTTGGGGACTTGACATATAGCTGCTGTAAGATTTCGATAGCAGTGTCATAGTCTATACAGTCCTCAATATAATCAAAAACATGAGGAGACACGTAGTTGATAAGCATTCGTAACTTATTAGGGACATCCGCCCCACATTCTTCAAGAAAGTTGCTAAAGGTACGAAACCAATGCTTCCATACCTTTGCTGCCGCAGGTGCATTCGGGTCCAGGTCGAGACGAGCGGGTCTAAGGAGTTTTTCCATGATGGATCAGTTTCTTCCCAAGTTCCCTTCTGTGGTTCGAGTTGCAGCTGGTTGTTCCGAATCACCCAAAGCGTGGAGACGATATCAAGTTGATTAAATTGACGTAATAAAGACTCACTACGCACTTGAACATAAAGCAAGGCTTTAATCAACTTGTAACAAAACATGGAGGTCTAGTTAGCAGTCACTAGCTTCCTGTTTCCAGATTGTCTCTGCCCAAGGTGGGCCTATGCCTGAGTATTTATAATCCCTGGACGGCGCCCCAGCTGGCCGCCCAGTAGTACTTCCTGAGTTGTTACTTGCGATTTATGACAGGGGCATAGTCTAAAAATTAGCGCCAGACCTTTCAGGAGTGAAATTAGGAAACACTTCTACACAGAAAGGGTGGTAGAAGTTTGGAACTCTCTTCCACAAATAGCAATTGATGCTAGATTGATAGATTTTTGTTAACCAATGGTATTAAGGGGTATGGGCCAAAGATGGGTATATGGAGTTAGGTTGCAGATCAGCCATGATCTCATTGAATGGCAGAACAGGCTCGAGGGACTCAACGGCCTACTCCTGCTCCTATGTTCCTATGAATTAGAATAATTGAAATGATTGAACTAAAAATGCACCTTTCTGTTATTTTATCATTTTCTGACACTGTTGGTACTTAATATTTGGTCTTTATTATACTGAAATTTGTATTCATAAGCAATGACAAACCTCAGCAGTATAATTACCCATTGAGCTATTGGGGGCACTGCCGGTATTTGGTTATTAGAAATATATAAATCTTCTCTTGAGTACCAGCATAAATTCTAACAATTTCGTAAATGTTGGTATGTAATTTAGAAATTTTTCCCACAAAATAAATCACCATTTCCAATAGCCCAACCTTGGCAATGCTACATACAAATGTAAAATTCTTTCCAAACAGTAGGTTTTTGCAACAAACAATGCTTTTCCACAACTTGAGGCAGAGAGCTTTGCATAATTTAAAAGATATTTGACTAAGTAATTGAAAAGGAAGAGTATAAAAGGGTACAAAGATAGATCATGAAAATGGAATTAGCATTGATAGCTTCAGTTCAAGTACTAGCACCGGCACTGGTGCAATGGGCCAAATGATTTCTTTTTGTACTGTAATTTCTATGATTCTAAGTTGCAAGTGCATTGGACAATAAATACCATACAATGGCTAGCACAAATAGGGCTGATCTCGCTGGATAATCCAACATCAGCCGCTTGCATAATTTATTGGTGCTCGAGGCTCATCTCTCGTGATGTGCCAGAAGTTCCAGATCAGCATTTTTGGGAGTCAGTAGCCAGTGAAAGTCTGCTGGCTGCCTGTTGTGGGCCAAGCACCTTGTTGGCGTGGAGGAGGGGCATTGGTGCTGGGGATGGGGCAACAGGCATGAGTGCCCAAAGTTTTTAAGGCCACACTTTAATTGTGGCCTCCCCTTCTACACTTCATAGAATCATAGAATAGTACAGCACAGAAGGCCACACGGCCCATCGGCACTGTGAGGCATAGTGCCCTAATAAAAGTCGGGGGCCTAATAAGCCTATGTGTAGGCTCCCAGCCCCTGTGCAATTAGGACACTTAGGTGTATTACAGGCCTCTACACCAATTTTATGTGGAGTGTGCCTACCATCATATTATCAGCCCCCAAACTTGTTGACATGTTTTCAGAGCTGCCAAGCATCTTTAAATGGGATCACAATTATGTTTTCATCTATTTTGATTACCATCACTCTTAAAAATAAACTACCAGCACTCTTAAAATAGTTTTAATATATTTCCATTAACTCTTGAATAGACAGAAACTTGCAGACGTACAGCAGGTCTATGGGCACCTGAATAGAAATCTAGAAGAGCATCTAGAAACCAAAAATACAATAATGAATAGTCAGCATGGATTTCAAAAGGGAAAGTCTTGCTTGACCAACCTCACTGAATTCTTTGAAGAGGTAACAGAGAGAGTAGACAAGGGTAATGCAGTAGATGTAATTTATCTAGATTTCCAAAAGGCCTTCAATAAGGTACCACATAATAGACTAATGAATAAGGTCAGAGAATGCAGAGTCAGGGGACAAGTAGCAGAATGGATAGCTAGCTGGCTTCAAGACAGAAAGCAAAGAGTAGAGGTAAAGGGTAGCTATTCAGAGTGGCAGAAGGTGGAAAGTGGGGTCCCAAAAGGATCAGTGCTGGGACCACTGTTGTTCACAATTTATATTAACGATTTAGACTTTGGAATCAAAAACACAATTTCTAAATTTGCAGATGACACCAAATTGGGGGGGGGGGGGGGTGATAGTCAATACGAGGAGGACTGCAACAAATTATAAGAAGACATTAATAAAGTTGCAGAATGGGCATATAATTGGCAAATGAATTTCAACACAGATAAATGTGAGGTATTACATTTTGGTAAGAAAAATAAGGAGGTCACATATTACTTGAAAAATAAGAATCTAAATGGGGTGGAAGAGCAAAGGGATCTAGGAGTACAAATACACAAATCACTAAAAGTAGCGACACAGGTTAATAAGGCCATAAAAAAGCAAACCAAGCACTAGGGTTTATTTCTAGAGGGATAGAATTGAAAAGTAGAGAAGTTATGTTAAACTTGTATCGAATCTTGGTTAGACCACACTTGGAGTACTAAGTACAATTCTGGTCACCATATTATAAAGAGGATATAGAGGCACTAGAGAGGGTGCAAAAAAGATTTAAAAGGATGATACCAGAAATGCAAGGTTATACCTATCAGGAAAAGATGAACAGGCTGAGTCTCTTTTCTCTTGAAAAGAGAAGGCTGAGGGGTGACCTAATAGATGTCTTTAAAATTATGAAAGGTTTTGATAGAGTAGACACAGAGAGAGTATTTCCAACTTGTGGGGAAGAGCAAAACTAGAGGCCATCAATATAAGATAGTCACCAAGAAATCAAATAGGGAATTCAGAAGAAACATATTTACCCAGGGAGTGGTGAGAATGTGGAACTCGCTACCACAGGGAGGGGTTGAAATGAATAGTATGGATGCATTTAAGGGGAGGCTAGACTAGATAAGCATATGAGGGAGAAGGGAATAGAGGTTATGCTGACAGAGTTAGATGAGGAAAGATGGGAGGAGACTCGAGTGGAGCATAAACGCCGGCATGGACTGGTTGGGTCGAATGGCCTGTTTCTGTGCTGTATTTCCTATGTAATCCTATGAAGAGAGAAGATGAATTAACAGTCTGGTAAAGTCCTTGAAATTCTATGGGAGTTTTACCATAAATTTGGCAGGAGACTGGCAGAACACTCATGGAAATGGAGTAAATTGCTGTTTCAACCAATTCACTGGGGTTCCACAAGTCTCCTGCTGGAATTAAGGAGGGAGACTGGCAGAACCCCCGTGGACTTTCAAGGCTCCGTAAAACATTTTGGCATCATAATCGTTACTCGTAACATTTCCCAGTGTTGACATTCTGTACTGTATATCGCATAGGCAAGGTGAAATACATTACCCCAATAATTCTCCTCATTTAATACAAAACTGTGTATTCAATTTCTTTTAATTCATTTGTGGACGTTGCTGGCAAGGCCGGCATTTATTGCCCATCCCTAGCTAACTCTGAGAAGGTGATGGTGGGCCTTCTTCTTGAACTGCTGCAGTCCGTGTGCTGTTAGGTAGGGAGTTCCAGCAATGATGAAGGAACAGCGATATATGTCCAAGTTAGGATGCTTTATGACTTGGAGGGGAACTTAGAGGTGCTGGTGTTCCCATGCACCTGCTGCCCTTGTCCTTCTTTGTGGTGGATGTTGTGGATTTGGGAGGTGCTGCCAAAAAAGCCTTGGTGATTGCTGCCATGCATCCTGTAGGCATGACACACTGCAGCCACGGTACGCCAGTGGTGGAGAGGATGGCTGTTTAGGCTAATGGATGAGATGCCAATCAAGTGGACTGCTTTCTCCTGAATGGTGTCGGGCTTCTTGAGTGTTGTTGTAGCTGCTCCTATCTAGGCAAATGGAAAGTATTACATTACACTCCTGACTTGTGGTGAAGAGGCTTTGGGGAGTCAGGAGTCGATCCATCTCTGCAGAACCCCCAGCCTCTGACCAGCTCTAGTAGCCACAGCATTTATGTGGCTGGTCCAGTTGAGTTTCTGGTCAGTGGTGAGCCCCAGGATGTTGATGGTGGGAGACATGGCAAGTTTTGGAGTAAAGGTCTTCAGTGCTATAGCCGGGATTGTTGGGGCCCATAGCCTTTGCTGTGTAGCATGCTCCCAGCCATTCCTTGATGTCACATGGAGTGAATTGAATTGGTTGAAGACCGGCATCTGTGATGCTGGGGGCCTCAGGAATAGGCCAAGAAGGATCACCACCTGGACGTTCTGGTTGAAATCAATGGCGAAACTCTCAGACTTGTCTTTTGTACTCATATGCTGGGCTCTGCCATCGTTGAGGATGGACATATTCATGGAGCCTCTTCTTCTCTTAGTTGCCTAATTGTTCAGCACCATTCTTGACTGGATTGGCAGGGCTGTAGAGTTTTGACCTGATTTTTTGGTTGTGGGTCAAATAGCTGTCTATAGCATGCTGCTTTTACAATTGAGCACGTAGTACTGTGTAATAGCTTTACCAAATTGGCATCTCATCTTCAGGTACCCCTGGTGCTGCTTCTGGCATGCTCTTCTACATTAATTGAACTAAGGTTGGTCATCTGGCTTGATGATGGAGTGAAAGATATGCGAGGTTACAGATTGTGGTGGTATACAATTTTGCTGCTGCTTATGGCCCACAGCACCTCATGGATGCCCAGTTTTGAGCTGCTACATCTTAATATATCCCACTTAGCACAGTAGTAGTCCCACACAACACGATGGAGAGTGTCCTTAATGTGAAGATGGGATGTGGTCTCCACAAGGACTGTGTGGTGATCGCTCCTACTAATACTGCCATGGACACACACATCTGCTACAGGTAGATTGGTGTGGTTAAGGTCAAGTAGATTATTCCCTCATGTTGGTTCTCTGCCACTAGCTCAGTCTAGCAGCCATGTCCTTCAGCACTCGGCCAACTCCATCAGTGGTGGTACTACCGCACCACTCTTGGTGATGGACATTGAAGTCCCTACCCAGAGTATATTCTGTGCCCTTACTACCCTCGGTGCTTCCTCCAAGTGGTGTTCAATATGGAGGACAACATGGATGAGTACTGATTTATCAACTGAGGGAGGGCAGTAATTAGCAGGAGCGTTCCTTGCTCATGGTCAACCTGAAGCCATGAGACTTCATGGGTTCCAGAGTCAATGTTGGTGACTCTCAGCCTCAGGGTCACTCCTCCTAGACTGTATACCACTGTGCCGACCACCTCTGGTGAGTCTGTCCTGCCCCTGGGACAGGACATACCCAAGGATGGTGATGGAGGAGTCTGGGACGTTGGCTGATAGATTGTAAATATCAAATTGTGAGCAGCAGAAGTAATTACACTACCAAAAGATCAAATGATTGCTTAAAATTAGAAGGAAGATGACTGGTAAAAGTATGCGGCTGCCATCTGCTGTTTGCAAAATAGTATTACTGCGGAACCAAGAAGGCAGGGATTATACTGCTGTGGGGCTCCAATGCGTTGCTGCACTTACGTTTTCATTTCTACTGAGTCAAAGTTCAGCAAAAGAAACTTGGTCAGAGTTCATTCACTCTCCATTTTAATCATTTCAGTTGAAGGCACAGGAATGATGAGACGTTGGACCGCCTATCACGGACTGAAGCCCCTTGTGTGCTCGTCCCGGGGCTTTACCCGGACTATTGCCGCTGACCCGGGCCGCTCCACCTGGAATTGGCGCTCCAGTTCCCATTGTCATTGGCATCCAGCGCCGAATTCCCATTGTCATTGGAATCCAGCGCCGAATTCCCATTGTCCCAACAGTCGGCGCGTGACAACAAAGCGGAGAGATGTTCGGATTGGCTGTGCTTCCGGCTTCTGGGGGGACACTGCCACTTCGGGTGAGGAGACGACACCGACCCTTTAGTATCACCATTAACTATTTATAGCTCTTTACAACATGAACCTTAACAACCTCTTAATATGCAGTCAGATTAATTCTGTTCAAATCACACACAGTACCCTTCTGTGCAAATAAGAGCTTGCTGTACACTTTGGTCGAACACCGGCCCCTCCTCCTAAAACCAGTACATGTCAGACCGAAGGAATCCCTTTGGAGTCTATCACATCACAGGCCTATGATGATGTTGACAACATGCTTTAATTAAGTTCTGGTTTGACAGTCACTGTTGCCACTTTAGTTCCCTGATCTGTTACTACCTTGTAAGATTAAGTTAAACTGCATATAACGTAAAAGAGCAAGTAACATTTATCAGTAAACTATAACTCCCTGTCAGCTGATCTTAGTTCAACATGCTCCCCTGTACATAGCCATCAATAATATTAAAGTCTTGTGTGTGCCATGTCCTTCCTGTACCATTACCCTTACTTTCTGTGTTGTGCTTTTTATCTTATTTATAATGTAGACAACTCTGTTCAATATTTGCCTGTCAAGTGACAATTACAGGCCTCCTGACACTAGGTGGTACTGTATGCCTCCCCTCGCTCTCCTCTACTTCTGCTGCAAAATAAGCTTCCTTCTTTGCAGTCACCGGCTCCCAGCACTTTCCTCTTTGCTCT
Source organism: Squalus acanthias (assembly GCA_030390025.1). NCBI lineage: Eukaryota > Metazoa > Chordata > Chondrichthyes > Squaliformes > Squalidae > Squalus > Squalus acanthias. Next base: position 149,414,037 of record CM059426.1, on the reverse strand, counting down.
GGGCCTCTCCATTCTCAGCTCTTTACTGGGCTGCTATAGGTGTTCTTCTGCCCAACTGTTTCTGTCTCCTTTAGACCCCACTCTCTTGCTCACGGCCATTCTGTTATGCTGCCAGTCCTTTCTTCTTCTGCTCCCCGCTGCTTTCTCTCCGCTTTTCTGAGACTTCACCCTGGCTTCTTCGGCAGTCATGGCCATTTTACTGTACTGGCGGCTTTATATCTTTCCTGCACCCTTTTTCTTTCCCACTGCCCTACATTTTCTCTTCCTGCTTTCAGGCTTTGCTCCTGATTTTTTTCTGCTTACAGCCAGCCATTCAATCATTCTGCAGCCTTTTCCTCTCCCACTCCACCTTGTTTCCTGCCCTGCTGCGCAATAACACCAAAATCATTATTTTGCTCACAATTTTCCCTCATCTACTCCCAACTCTACTACTACCTGCTCTCCTCTCTGACCTCCTTCACAGGCCATTCCAACAGGCATCAATTGGAGATTTAAAACCATGGCGACCTCTGCTCCAGGGCCAGATTCAGGCAATATGCGTTCAGGGACTACAGAAGATGCAGATAGTGTCTCCTGTAGAATAAAGTCAATAAATGGGTCATTCAAAGCACACTTCAAGAGTCAGGGAGTACGTGATGCGGAGAAGGGATCAAGGATGACACTGTATGATGCAGTTACAGCTGACCGGACCGTACTTGGGGCGGGGGTAAAGTAGACACAGATGAAGGAGGCTAACCACAGGCACTAGAAGATGAGTCAATCACACCAAGCGGGTATGACAAACTGTTAAGAATGCTGACAGGAAAGGTTTTATTAAAAAGTCCATTTTATGTTCAGAAGCCCATTTTGTACCCGTGGGACTAATTACCCTGCGACCAAACTCAGCAACTGCAATGTGAGATCTCCCGCAGCCTTCACATCGTTGTGTTGTCTGTGAGTATTATTCCCTCTAATAAATTATATGAACAAAGACTCTGCATTTAATTCCTGGCACAGAGGCAACAGATCCAAGTTGGTCTTTCTAGCAGTATTTATCAACAGAAATGACAGTGTACACAACATCAACACAACCACTAATTGACAAGTGATATTGTCCTCAAAACTATTACTGCAAAAATCCACCCTACAATCCTTAATAACTCAATTTTTTAAACCACACCACCCACCACCTCTCACCTAAAAAAAAAACCCCAAAGCAACAGAACAGTGCAGAGAAAGGCAAAACAAGAGAAGCAGAAATGACCAGAACATAAAAACAACAACTTACAATGGAGGAGATACTAGGAGGGATGACCAAAACCTTGCTTAAAGAGGTGGGTTTTAAGTAGGGTCTCAGAGAAGGGGAGGGAGATAGAGAGGCGGAGGGGTTTAGGAAGGGGATTCCAGAGTGAGCTTATGCAACTCAAGGAATTAGATTAGAGAAATGCAGAGAAACGAACATGAACACAACAGAGGCAGGTACGAGGGAGACTGGATCATCCATGATCCACTAATAATTAATATTTGAACAGTTTTGCGTATAGCATGCACTTCCTGTAAGTGTAACACTTATTTCTTGTAACATTTTCCCTGTCACACTTTACCATCTTACTGTGTTATAAAACACTGCATCCTCCAACTTACTGGAAGCAGTGCCACGGGAGATCTAGTTGTATATTAAAATCTTGTGTATACAATGCACTTCCTGTAAATATTTTCTGCATCCAACCTCTGACTCACCATAAGCAATACCCCAAGATATATATATTTATATATTCATCGCAAAGAGAAATGTTAATGTTTGAGTTCTGAGGAAGGGTCCATTCAAAACAATATGGCTGCAGTTTGTACCCCAGCTACCAGTCTCAGAATGTACAGGCATGCCCACATGTTAGTGCTGTGCCCTGCAGTGTTGCCATTTGCCCTGTTACCCATGAAATGTGGCAAGGAATAAACACCTAGCACACAGCCAACATAAAGTTCCTACATGCTGCTTGTTCACAGACCCACATTAAGATGGCTGGCAAGAGTACTCCTGCCACTAGTTCTCTTTTCCACCTGTTCCACTGCAATGGCCCATTCCAAGACAAGGTTGTGTAAGGCGCATGAGGTTACATTTGCCTTGGATATCTAGGCCAGCTTGTTCTGCATGCCTCCTCTGATACTTCCCTTCCCCCTGCAGAACCACCAGACTACACAGTGGGATATCCTCAGCTCCTATTTAGGCAGAGCTCAATTACAGTTGCCTCGACTAATACTCACAGATGGGAGATTGGGTGCAGCTTCAAGATAACGTGAATAGCTGCATTTGTAAAACTCAAGGTCACCATGAAATAAATAGTGAAATCGCTGGGTCAACTATTTGCTGCAGTTACTAAGCAGATTCCCCTTTAAGGAACAACAACAACAACTTGTATTTATATAGTGCCTTTAAAGTAGTAAAGCGTTCCAAGGCGCTTCACCGGAGTGTTATAAGGCAAAAAATTGACACCGAGCCACATGAGAAATTAGGGCAGATGGTCAAAGAGGGAGGTTTTAAGGAGCGTTTTAAAGGAGGAAAGAGAGGTAGAGAGGCGGAGAGGTTTAGGGAGGGAGGTCCAAAGCTTAGGGCCTAGGCAGCTGAAGGCACAGCCGCCGATGGTTGAGCGATTATAATCAGGGATGCTCAAGAGGGCAGAATTTGAGGAGTGCAGATATCTCGGAGGGTTGTGGGGCTGAAGGAGATTACCGAGATAGGGAGGGGCGAGGCCATGGAGGGATTTGAAAACAAGGATGAGAATTTTGAAATTGAGGCGTTGTTTAACCGGGAGCCAATATAGGTCAGCGAGCACAGGGGTGATGGGCGAACGGGACTTGATGCAAGTTAGAACATGGGCAGCCGAGTTTTGGATGACCTCAAGTTTACATAGGGTAGAATGTGGGAGGCCAGCCAGGAGTGCGTTGGAATAGTCAAGTCTAGAGGTAACAAAGGCATGGATGAGGGTTTCAGCAGCAGATGAGCTGAGGCGGGGTGGAGACGGGCGATGTTACGGAGGTGGAAATAGGCGGCCTTAGTTATGCCACGGATATGTGGTCGGAAGCCAGAAAAGGAAGTTGGGTGGTCAGCAGTTTAGTGGGAATAGGATCGAGGGAGCAGGAAGTGGGTCTCATGGACAAGATGACCGTGGAGAGGTCAAGAGGGGAGATCGGAGAGAAACTGGAGAAAGATGCGAGTTCAGGTCTAGGGCAGGGGGGAACCTTAGAGGAACATAAGAACATAAGAAATAGGAGCAGGAGTAGGCCAATCGGCCCCTCGAGCCTGCTCCGCCATTCAATGAGATCATGGCTGATCTGATCCTAGCCTCAAATCTAAAGAACACAAGAAGTAGGAGCAGGACCCGGCCACTCAGCCCCTGGGCCCGCTCCGCCACCCACAGGGCCCTGACCGATCCGAACTCAGCCTCATGTCCAATTTCCTGCCCGCTCACCGTAACCCCTAATTCCCTTTACCTCTAGGAAACTATCTATTTCTGTTTTAAATTTATTTAATGATGTAGCTAATTTATTTAATGATGTAGCTTGGAAGATTGGCCCGGTGGGCTAGGGGAAGGAAGGGAAGTGGCAGAGGCAGCTTATTGAATGGTCTCAATCTTAGAGACAAAGAAGTCCATGAGCTCCTCGCACTTGTTGTTGGAGGTGAGTGTGGAGGAGACGGGGAGAGGGGTTTAAGAAGACAGTTTGCAGTAGAAAATAGTAGCCGGGTATTATCTTTACATTCCAGAATGAGCCTGGAATAGTGAGCAGTTTTGGCAGAAAAGAGTAGGACCCGATAATGTTTTATACTTAACAGGAACAAACATGACTGAGCGAGCCAACCATCCAACACCTGGTTTATATGACCACTAATCTATCTTTTCTTGCAAATGCTGACTGACCTGTGCATTTCCAGCAGTTTCTGTTTCCATTTCGGTTAGCTAATGTTTGCAGGTTTCTTTTTATCCTCAGGGTTATAGTGTTATAACCTTGTATTCCTGTCAAGTAATGTATAGGATATAAACATGAATGAAGTACAGAAAGCTGCTAATTTGTGTTTTTTTTTAAAATGATGAAGCTGCACAAAGAAAATATGGGTGTCTGCTCAAGGCTGTAATGCACTCTGTGATGTAGATGACGGTAAACCGCTTCAACTTCACCCAGCAGCTTTGCAACACAAGTGGAAAAGTTTCATTACCTCGTACAACTGTCACCTCAAGTTCTAAAGAAACAAAATATAAAAAATTGCAAAGACAGGACTTGCATATCAAAAGACCGATTGTACCTTAGTTTGTAAGTTACAAGTAAAATTAGACTTCAGTGATAAAATTAGGATACTGAGAACTTCTTGATGACAGGATTGCATACATGTCAGAATTAATTTTACTTTATATATCTTTTTATTTCTTCTGTCTTTATTTCCAACTCTCAAGGTTTTAATTGTTAGTTAGACTGCACATGAGAGAGAAAAATGATTGGCATACTTAAGGAATGGTGTTGAACTCACAGGATAGTGGCTGAAAGAAGTCTGGGAGCGATGATGGACTCTACGGGCTGGATTTTCAATGACCCGTGGAGTCGGGTTTGGAGGCGTGTGGGGGGTTAAAGTTGTAGATTCGGGGGTCCCGACCCCATCCCGACTCCATTCCACCTCCACGCAATTTTGATAAAATCGTGTGCGGTGTTCCCGACTCTGTCCCGCCTCCAAGAGGCGGGAGAGGCCATTAAAGCCCTTAACAAGCCCTAAATTGGCTCTGTAATGCCATTTTGAAACGTTTTAGCTAGTTTAACCCTTTTCCCACGTGAAGCACGCCTGATGTGAATCACGGCAGTGAAACCTGGCGGGAGCACAAGTGGATAGCTGACTATCAGCTGCAGGTCCACTATTACAATGGAGATGTGATGAAGGTAGTAGTAGTATTAGGTCTGAAAGTCGCCTCTGATGCTGCTGCATTGAATGTCTTCAGAGACTGCCTGGCCTTTGGAGGACCTGGATGGAAAAAAAATTCTCTCTCTCTCTCTCTCTCTCTCTCTCTCTCTCTCTCTCTCCCTCTCCCTCTCACTCTCTCTCTCTCTCTCTCTCTCTGCATCCAGGTCCTCTCACAGCAAAGGCCAGGCAATCTCTGAGACCAGGCAGTCTCTGACCTGCAATGATAACATCATCAGAGGCGACTTTCAGACTGAAACCACTAATTGGTTCATGGGTTCCCACATGCTGGAACTCAATTGCCCAATTAAGTGAAAATTGCATCAATCTCCCACATCCAATTTCAGGCGGGTGGATAACACGAAATGCGGATGACACGACCCCAACCCGCCCCAGTATCAAAATCCAGCCCTACGTTGATCACATCAAGTCATTGAAATACTGACAGTTGACATGTATTGTCCCTCCAGTGGTCATTCAGTAATTACAGAGTTAAATCATAACAAATATGGAATAGAGACTGGAAAAAAAGCCAACAATTTGTGTCTGACTATTCCTATCAATGGAAGTGTTGCAGGATGCATGTTACAAATAATCTCATATCTTATGCTATCCAATGAATCTGTTCTTTTAATTTAATTCAGGGCTCCACATAAGAGCCCAAAAATTAGGATTGTGAAAATAATGACTGGATGAGAAATAAGAACAAATCACCATGAATTTATCATAAATCTAAAGAAAATTACTTACAGTTCCTAGTACTTGCGTAATAATTACCGATTAACATTGCTTCACTCAATTATAACCTAATTTAGTAAGTGTCTTGTCATAAAATGCTAGCTTTTTAAAAAAGACCACACATATTTCTGAGTGTTCAAGCATTTGTAGGCAGTATTATCTTCACTTGATTGTCAAATTCCAGAAGTAAATTATTCTTATCTAGTTTCAGCTGAAAATAAGCATCCATTACATTAATTGGCTGTAAAGCACTTTGAGACGTCCAGTGGTTGTGAAAGTCGCTATATAAATGCAAGTCTTTCTTTTTTACACCATGTTTGACAGTGCATCAGTAACAATACTGTTGTCTGTAAATATTAACTTGTTGCTGGGGTATGAGTAAGTGTGGGCTTTCACATGACAAGCTTTGTATGGTTAATTGTTCAGGACCATTAGCAATTATTCGGTAGAGGGTGCAACACCCAAGTTTAGTTTTGAATGTGTAAATTAGCATTTGTTATTGAGTGTAATACTGACCAAATGCCAGTTATTATTGGGATGTCTTACTTTAAAGGTGAACACACATCTTAATAAATTTGCACAGAAAACAGTAAGGAAGTGGTAGGAGTAATGTATCTGTCCCAGCCCTGGTAGAAAGGTACAGAGACTTGCAGTTACTGCAACATATGCTGATGTGAGAATTCGAGAGGGGGTGGTGATAATATACAGGTGAGAGTACAGTGGTCATTCAATAAAACTGGTGGATTGGATCCTGCATTGTACTCTGTCAAGTTTAGCTCAACATATTTACACTTAATGGGCTGTGATGCTGTTGGAGTATCTCTGCTCTCCTGGCCGGCCTCCTGTCTTCCATCCTCCGTAAACTTGAGCTCATCCAAAACTCTGCTGCCTGCATCTTAACTCCCACCAAGTCCCGTTCACCCATCACCTCTGTGCTTGCTGACCTACATTGGCTCCCGGTCCACCAACACCTCAGTCTTGAAATTCTTGTCTTCTTGTTCAAATCCCTCCATGGCCTCGCCCCTCCCTATTTCTGTAAAATCCTCCAGCACTACAACCCTTCGAGAACTCTGCTTTCCTCCAACTCTGGCCTCTTGTGCATTCCGAATTCCCATCGTCCCTCCATTGGCGGCTGTGTCTTCAGCTGTCTAGGCCCTAAGCTCTGGAATTCCCTCCCCAAACTTCTTTGCCTTTCCACCTCTCTCTCCTTTTAAGATGCTGCTTAAAACCTACCACTTCGATGTTGGATTACTAATTTTTCTTCAAACCTAGTCATTTTTACTTGTTTTGGTCACCTGTCCTACTGTCTTCTTCTTTGGCTTGGTTTTGTCTGATAACGCTCCTGTGAAGCACCTTGTGTCGTTTTACTATATTAAAGGCACTATATAAATGCAAGTTATTGTTGCTAAAGGCAATGGATATAATATAAACAAAAAGCTGCAATCTGTCAGTGTCTAAAAAGAGAAAAACAGTTAAAAGTTTCAGATGTAGACCCTTTGTTAGACCTCGAAAGATCGACACTGTGAACATTAACTTGTTTTTTCTCTTCAGATGCTGACAACCTGCAACAGGTATAAATATGTTTGGCATCAGCAGTATGAAGTGTCAGTGCATATTGTGTGCTGTTACTGTTGGTCTTGCTGAACATGCGCAGAATAAGGTCCAATCCACCACTTTTGCTGTATTAATTTACCACAGTTGTGAGTGCAGTAAATGATGAATTCATATTGGGATGGAAGTCTCGCTCCTGCATACAAGAGTATATATTGCCTGCGCTAAATTCAAATCCATTTTCTAGTGGTGAAAGGGACTTTACCCATTGTGGCATCCAGCTCTCTTATCAAACTCTTCATCCATTTGATATGCAAGTTACAACTGCCTATATATATTTGTTCATCTATAAACACAAGTGACTTTAATATATTTTAATCAAACTGGTGTGGCTTTTCCTCATTGGATACTGGATAGATTTGAAAAGTTAGTATGGCGAGCTTTTATTTGTACTTGTAACTACCCATCTAACCACCAGAGTGCCGCACTAAATTTGCACAAGGAAAAAAGAAAACTTTCAGTTTAACTGATAGGATTTGCTTTTTATTTTTGGGCACTTGCCTAATTTTCTTGCCAGGAACTTAATTACGAACATATGAATAATGATGGACAGGTAAAGACCCTCTGGTCCATCCAGCCTGTCCCACACAATTGAGATACCTTGTGTATCACAATATATACTCTCCACCCCACTCAACCATGTGTCCCCTGGGAGTGGCGAAAAACCAGATAAAAATCCAGGCCAATTTGGGGGGGAAAAAATCTGAGAAATTCCTCTCCGATCCCCCCCCACCCCTCCACCCTCCTTAGGTGATTGAAACAACTCCAGGAGATCACTCTGGCCTGGCTAATTCTGTGCAGTACCTGCCTTTTGTAGGTGATCTCTGCCCCAGCCAGAAACAGGTCCAACTCTCGCTTGAAGGAATTGCACGAACTGGCAGCCTGTTCCAGAGCTCCACTATTCTCTGGGGAAAAGAGCCATCTCCTGACATCTAATCTAGATCTGGCCTTATACAACTTAAAATTGTGACCCCTGATTCTCCTTAACCTATTTAATTGGCACTAACTATCAATCTATTCACTTCAACAACAACAACTTGCGTTTATATAGTGCCTTTAATGTAGTAAAACGTCCCAAGGCACTTCACAGTAGCGTTATCAAACAAAATTTGACACTGAGCCAGATAAGGAGATATTAGGACAGATGAAAGAGGTAAGTTTTAAGGAGTGCCTTACAGGAGGAGAGAGAGGTAGAGCAGTTTAGGGAGAGAATTCCAGAGCTTGGGGCCTAAGCAGCTGAAGGCACGACTGCCAGTGGTGGAGAGGTTAAAATCAGGGATGCGCAAGAGGCCAGAATTAGGGGAGCACAGAGATCTCGGAGGGTTGTAGGGCTGGAGCAGATTACAGAGATAGGGAGGGGCGAGTCCATGGAGGGATTTGAAAACAAGGATGAAAATTTTAAAATTGAGGTGTTGCTGGACCTATATGTTTTAATATACCTCTTTGTCAAGTAAATTTTTAATTCCCTTTTAAAATAATTCATGGACTCTGCTTCAACAATGGTTTGTATCAGAATTCCACATTCTAATCACCCTCTGTGTCAAGAATGTTTTTTCTAGCCCCCTCTTTAATTCTTTATTATTATCGTAAAGTTGTACCCACTTGTTATCATATTGATGACTAATGGAAATAATCCAGCACTGTTTACGTTATCATTAGCCTTCATACTGTTGAAGACTTCGATTAGATCATCCTTCCCAACCCTAATGAAAAAAGTTCAAAGTTCTCAAGTCTCTCTTCATAACTGTAACCTTTCATCCCTGGTAACACACTAGTAAATCGACACTGCAACTTTTCCATTGCTTTTATGCCCTTCCTATAATGGGCTTCTCAAAACTGTATGCTGCACTCCAACTGTGGTCTAATGAAGACTTTGTGCGAGCTCAAAAATTACCTGCTTCCTTTTATGGGCTGATTTTCAACTACTGGCTGCCCGTTCCTCACCTGAAAAACAGGCAGTTAGTTAGCGGTTGAAAATTGGGGGTGGGGAGGGGTACTTCAGCCATCCCTTGGATACCCAAGGCCCACCTGGTGCAATTTCAGACAGGCCTGTAAATGGGTGAGCAGTGTGTCTGCCTCTTTTTTTTCCATTCTCAGGATTTGCTCGTCGCTGGTAAGGCAGCAGTTATTTCCCATTCCTTGTTGCCCTGAGAAAGTGGTGGTGGGCCTTTCTAAACCACAGCAGTGCAGTGGTTTGATGCAACAGTGGCTTGCTAGTCAACCATGTTGGTGTGTGACTGGAGTCTTATATAGGCCAGGTTTCCTTCCCTAAAGGACATTAGTGAACCAGTTGTTTTTTTACGAGAATCTGACAGCATCATGGTCACTTTATTGATACCAGGTTTTTATTTCCAGATTTCTTTAAACTGATTCAAATTCTCAAATGACTGGTGGGATTTGAACTCTGAGTCTCTCGATTACAAGTCCAGTAACATTATCACTACGCTACTGAACTTTTTTTATCAAGCACTTTTTCATGGGTAAAGCTGCTTAAATATGCAAATTGGGGTACTATGCAAGTTGTCGAGTCCTGTTTGGAATTTTTCAGGTACAAATGGGCAGAGTGTGCATTTTTATGGTTTAATCTACCTGTACTGCCACCGCTTAATGACCCATGTATCTGAACATCAAGGTCCTTCTGCTCCTTTTCTTGAAACAATGCAGAAAAACAAAACTTGACTGATTTGGACATGGAATGATAAATCCTTTTAAGCATTATTTTTCAACTTGCTAAACATGGAGGGTTGCCTTCTAGCCCTGAAATCATAATGTGGTGAAGTTGCCTAAATTATCACAGAAAGAAAGACTTACATTTATATAGCACCTTTCACGACCACTGGACGTCCCAAAGGGCTTTACAGCCAATGAAGTACTTTTTGAAGTGTAGTCACTGTTGTAATGTAGGAAAACTCCCACAAACAACAATGTGATAATGACCAGATAATCTGTTTTAGTGATGTTGGTTGAAGGATAAATAACTCCCCTGCTCTTCTTCGAAATAGTGACATGGGATCTTTTACGTCCACCTGGGAGAGCAGGCGGGGCCTCGGTTTAACGTCTCATCCGAAAGACGGCACCTCTGACAGTGCAGCACCCCCTCAGTACTGCACTGGAGTGTCAGCCTAGATTTTTTGTGCTCAAGTCTCTGGAGTGGGACTTGAACCCACAACCTTCTGACTCAGAGGCAAGAGTGCTACCAACTGAGCCACAGCACAAAACATAAATTCAAAATCAGCGATTCTACACCAAATTGGTGAAAGCTTACATTGTGCTCAAAGTTGAAAAATGTTTACATAGGTACGGAATGCTTGAACTCATTTAAATTTCAGTGACATTTATATGCCTGCCCACCTCAAGCTATGTACCCTCGCCACTGACTCCAGCTCCTTCCCTGGCCACTGTCTCAGGCTGAACCAGACTGTTTGTAACCTCAGTGTTCTGTCTGACCCTGATTTGAGTTTCTGACCCCATGTCCTCATCATCACAAAGACCGCCCACTTCCATATTCATAATATTGCCTGCTTCTACCCGACCTCAGCCCATCCATGCCTTTGTCACCTCCAGAGTCTATCACTCCAATGCTCTCCTGGCCAGCCTTCCATCCTCCATAAACTTCAGCTCATCCAAAACACTGATTCACCTATCCTGTCCCCACCAAACCTTGCTGACCTACATAGGCTCCAAATCTCTCAACGCTTCAAATTTAAAATTCCCATCCTTGTGTTTAAATCCCTCCATGGTATTTCCCCTCCCTATTTCTGTAATTTCCTCCAGCCTTACAATCCTCCCTCCCCCCTCCCCGAGCGCGCCATTCTGCTGACCGTAGCCTCTTGTGCATCCGTTCCCCCCTTTGTCAACAACAACAACTTGCATTTATATAGCACCTTTAACGTAGTAAAACGTCCCAAGGCGTTTCCCACATTACAACAGTGACTCCACTTCAAAAGTACTTAATTGGCTGTAAAGCGCTTTGAGACGTCCGGTGGTCGTGAAAGGCGCTATAGAAATGCAAGTCTTTCTTTTCTTTATAGGAGTATTATAAGACAAAAAATTTGTTGTACCATTGGCAGCCATGCCTGCAGTTGCCTGGGTTCCACTCTTTGGAATTCTTTCCCTTAACCCCTCCACCTCCCTCTCCTCCTTTTAAGATCCTTCCTTAAAACCCACATCATTGGCCTTGCCAGCGACGCCCAATCCCATAAGCGAATTTAAAAAAAATTAACCAAGTTTTTGCCACACCTCCTAATATCCTTTAGTTCAGTGTTCATTTTTCGTCACGTCTGAAGTGAATTGGGAGATTTTTCTGTTAAAGGTGCTATATTAGTGCAAGTTTTCGTTGCGTCACCTTTCTGTTTGTGGTTGATTTCAACAACCATTTTTTGATGTATTTTATTGGGAGCTTTTCATGTACATTCAGTTTGTATTTTGCATTATACTTATAATTGCCTCAAGGTGGCAGTGTTAGATTAGATTGAAAAAAATATTTTAAATGATTTGGCAGAATGGGGAAAATCAATCACCCGTTTAAATAGGATGTAATAGTTGAAAGTTATAACTCTTTATTACTGAGACACAAGGTTTGTTTGTTATAATCAAGGCACCCAATATTCTGTGATTCTATGGCTGGGGAAATTGGCACAGAATTTGTCCTGCACCATGGAATTAATTGTAAGCAGGAGTCGAAGAGGTTTCAGAATTGGGAGCTAGACAAACTGCTGAAACAGTCAGCTTTTACAGTAAACCTCCTGGTTAATACGAAAGTCTGAAGCTCTGTGTGAGACATTTCTATGAATCAAGGCTTACTGTAAAAGCTGACCGTGTTTCTCCCGCTGCTGATTTCCTCAGCTCTGCCGATCCTGCTATCTTCTCCTTTACTGATGCTGCTGCTGATGATAATCCCACGGCTGCTATAACCTTAGGAACCTGAGTTGTCCCCTTTGCTGCAGGTGGCTGGCTGCAGATTGGAAAGAACCTAATGGTGCTGGCTAGTGTGGTGGCCATGGCGGGATTAATGGCAGGGTGGCCATTGCTAGCTGTGGAGGGGTGGCTACAGCTGGCAATGGCTGGCTAATGGTCGGGTTGGCCGGTTGGTTGGTGCTGACGGGGCCGCAGTGGTAGCTCTGGTGGCTGTGGGCTAGCTGCTCCAGGTCTCTCTCTCTTTTCAGTTCTGCCGCTGGTTTCTGCAGTCCTTGCTTCAGTTCCTGTTCTTTATCTCATTCTCATAAGATACTGTAAGTTTATAGTTCAAGTGCTGTTCTCTAAATGCATTGTTTGTTTTCATCTAAAAAATTCTGCTGTTACATGTTTCCTAAAACATAAATATCTGTAGGCCATTTGTTAATGTGAGCTGCAGAATCCATCTTCATTCTCTAACTGAAGAATTTGGTTTTTATATGCTTCAGAATTCTAGGCACCCTGGTTATAAATGTATTTTACATTCATTCTGGTTATTATATGCTGCTTATCACAAATCATTAAATCCTTTCTGTAGTTGGGAGGGATCAACCACATGACGTCCACTGCCATTTTAAAAATAAAATAACCCCAAATATTAATTGAAGTGAATGCTTCAGGCTGCTTTAAAACAATTGAACACCTTGGGATTGTTTTGCAATTGTTCCAATATATCTATTTTAAGATTTACTTAAGTCTGTTTTTAAAAGCCAAAGATCAAATCACTGTCTGAAAACAAAGAACATTGTGTGTGGTTCCAAGATATTGCATGAAGCCCAGAATTTGCTGGGCCGGGGTATCTTGCGGCGTGCCCTGTTATTTAGACGTTTTCCCTCACCCTTCAGCTCAAATTCTTTGCCCTGTAAGTTGCTGGAAGTGCGAGCTGATATCGGCACGGCGAGGGCAACAGGGCATCTGGGACCTTAGTGAACGGCGGGACCAGCAGTGTATCTCCTTAACCAATGAGATTTAGGGATTGAGGAAGGAACAGAGGAATGACAGAGAAGGGGGTGAATTAGAGTCAAATCAGGTGCAGAAAGAGAAAGAGAGGGAAAGAAAAATTGGATTAAGAGAGAGAAGAAAAAAGAGACTGAAAGGAAATGTAAGAAAACAAATTAAAACATTTAAGGGGAAAAATTCAGTATCGCCCCGTTTGGGGCGCAATTATCGGCCGGGCGCAAAGATTAGCGCCTGGCGCTAATTATCGCCTCCGACTGCAAACTTGACTTTTATCGCCCCTGGAGGTGATTGGAGTGCTAAATCACGCGCTACACATCTGTCTTAAGGCACAAAGGCCGAGGAGCGAGGCGCTAACTCAGAGCGCTGGCGAAGCTCATGTGATGTCAGTCAGCAATGGAACGCAGACACAATGGCGCCGGCCAGTTCCTAAAGGGGAGGGTTGATCTTGCTTTCCATCCACATCCTGCTCATTGCAGCCTTAAATCTCGGCCTGGAGAGACCTGTACATCAAATCTGCTGGAAAGAACAATGGAGAGTATCAGGGAAAGAGCTCAGAGTGCAGCCCCCACAGTCTCTTCTAAAACGATACAAGGAAGGGCAAATCAAAATGAACCTGCAAAGTCCTGCTCAGTACCCAAAACTCCTTCACACAGCGTTGAATCTCTCCAGAAGTCTCTCTTTCTCTCAGAATGCGTGGTTCAAAAATGTCACCAACAAAAAAAGGCAGGAAGCGGTCGCCTTTAAATAGCGCTCCCCCAGTCCCTTCCTGACTGCAAAACGCTCCCCTCAACCTGTCGTTGCTAGCGGCAGGCAGTAAGGCAGGGGGCGCCACTCAATATCCGCTCCGGGGCGCTACCGGGGCGTTGCGCACTCGACTGACGTCACGATCTGCCGGCGCAGGAGATCGTGGCGGTAGTGTTTAGCGCCTCCGCAAAATGTCTAGTTAATTTTGCGAGCGGCGCAAACATCGCCGCGCCCGGGCGCTAGTTGCTTTGCACCCCATTAGCGCCCTCTTAAGGCGCTAACGGGAGTCGCAACCAACTGAATTTTTCCCCCTTAAAATTTTAAAAAGCTCTGAATAACAATTTACTACCTGTAGGAATAGGACTCCACAGTTTCAATTGTTCCCTTTCTGCCCTGGAGAGGTTGATTAGCATTGCAGGAACATAAAAAATCTCCTTGTTAAAAAGTTACTTGCACTGTTAAGTAGCAGCCCTAACTTTTTGCGGCAAGTTTCGCGGGCAATTAATGTGAAAATACAGCAACTTCATGAAACGCACGGGGAGGTTGAGGGTGAGCTGCCATTTTCGCAAGGCTTACGGCGGAGCAGCGCAAACCGTCCAGTAACTTGGAATTCACAGGGTATCTTTTCCTTGCTACAAGTTGCTGGACGATTTACACAATAATGGTGGGCACCATTAAACTTGCCGTTATTTTGGCAGCGAATTCTGGCCCATTTATTTCACAGCATGGCTGGCATTGAACAAAACAGGGATTCTAAGAAGTGCATTTGCAGCAGTCCAACTTCTTGTATCCATGAGTCACTTAGGTGTGTACCGTGGAGCCTCATAGGCCACATTAAAAATTTTAAATCAGTGTTCTCATGAATTTGCATACATCTCAAGACACGGCTGCTTTCAGATCTAGATGTTTTGATTTAGGATTTACAGCACTAAGCAGTCCTTTTCAAACCTCCAGACCCACAAAACTCAAACAGGACAAACTAGCGAGTAGACAATATAAGCACAAGTTAAATTGATTTCACTCTAGCTTCCAGGGCTGTATTGTCAGGGCTTGAAGGTCAGCAATAGGCCGTAGTTCAGACTCCCCTGATATATGGTGACGGTGCATATTGTGCCACTGACAAATGTATTTAGCATATCGAAATGTGCATTACAGCTGGCAGTTGATGTTTAATGTAAATTCAGAGTGCTGACTTTTCAAACGTGAAGAGTACTCCAACCCAAGGCAGTGTAGGTACTATTTGGCCTTGCAGAGTTAATTGCACACCAGGGAAGAAACGACAGGAAGGGAGAGTAAGTACTACATATCATTCTATAAAGGGCAGAAATGTCAACTTTACCAACAAAACTGCCTTCTTGACTCATGAGGAGCAGGGAAGCAGTCCACAGGGTCTCTGGAATGTCAATGGTGTGTAGAATGAGACATCCTCCTGGTCTGAGACTTTAACACTGCAGTGCCTGGAGAATCTCTGTTAGCAGACAAATAGCCACAGGCAAAACCACTTCAACTTTCAGACTGGCTTTGAGACTCATTTTCAAAAGTGGCATTCCTTCAGTGTTCATTCAAACAAGTTGCAGCAACTTTAAAGATGGTGTACGTGTCTGTACTGGTGCCTTTATATTGATGCATTAGCAAATTATATAGCTTGATGTGTTTGTGTGTTTTTGTCCCAAGTCTGCACACTAGACCACGGAGGATGGCGATAAATTAGAAGTTTAAAAAAAAATCCCTCTGTTTTATGTTTGACTTTATCGCTTTGTGTCCTTTCCTAATTCAGGCTGTTGCTCCCATAATGAAAACTGAGAAAAATCAATGGACTGCGAATTACCTCATACCCACACACACAAATTTCAAACAAGTGCATTAAAAAAAATTGTGTGTACCAACAAGCTTATTTTGTTGTGTCATTTATGTTTCGATACCTATTTGTAGACATTAAGATGAGGCATGTCAGTGTTAGGAGATGAAACACTTTTCCCCTTGAGGGATCTAGTGTCAACACGAGGTGAAGCTCCCTCTCTTCTAGCTTCACAACGTACCTGAACTGCACCCTCAGACCAGCTCCCCGAATTCCACCAGTGCAACATTTTCAATTAAGTTGCGGCGCCTTTTGTATTCTTCAAAATTGCAATTTTTTTATATATCACTCTCTTCTTCTCTTAGGCAGTCCCTCGGAACCGAGGATGACTTGCTTCCACATTAAAAATGAGTTCTCAGGTGACTGATGAGTCCAATGCGGGACCTACACTCTCTGTCACAGGTGGGGCAGATGGTGGTTGAAGGGGCGGGTGGGTGGGGTGCTTGGGTTGACGTGCGCTCCTTGCGCTGTTTGCGCTTGGCTTCAGCTTGCTCCCAGCGAAGAGACTCGAGGTGTTCGGCGCCTTCCCAGATTCTTCTCCTCCACTTTATGCGGTCTTGGGCCAGGGATTCCCAGGTGTCGGTGGGGATGTTGCACTTTTTCAAGCAGGCTTTGAGGGTATATATCACTAGTGGTATAGCCAAAGCTATATTTGATGTAATAGTTCCGATGGCCCTAGACTAAAATGCTATTTTGTGCTGAGCTGTTGGTAGTTTTGTGCCTTTGCTCACTGGGAGAAAACCTAAACATTAAATCTCACCTCAGTTAACTTCTCGTCCAAAGATTTTCACTTGAACTTTAAAGAAAGAAAATGAGCCACAAAATTCAGTCGGAAATTCAGTGTTGGTGGTCATCAGAGGGGGGTAGTAACACGATGCATGAGATCAGATAGAGCAAGGAAACCAAGAATTACAAATGCATCAGACTCTCATCTAAACACATTCAAGCATTTTTTTTTGTAAGGAGGTATATTCATGTGTAGCATAACCCGAAATGCATTGTGAAAATGTTGGAGCAAAGCTCTAGTATCCTTTTAAATAATGAGAGATCAATAATGTGCCTTATCGTGAGGGTCGGTGCATATTGGTTATCTAACGTGAAATATTTCTGCGTATGTGTAAGTATATATCCTAAAAGAATTTTCACTTGTCTCTTCTAGTTCCACAGCTGGTGTTTGGCGGGAACCTGGATTTCCTGGTGTTTGATTACCTGTCTGAAATCACCATGTCACTGCTCGCTGCTGCTAAAGCCAAATCTCCTGTGAGAATAAGCTTCTATTATTAAAACAGTAGGAGAGTGGTCAGGTCGTAGTACACAATGGCTGGAATTTTAATTTGGAGGTGGGTAGGGAGCGGGGGTAGGGTGGGGGGGGTTGTTGGAAAGCGGTTGGGAAACCCGGGAGAACGGGTTTCCCGCAGGCCCTGTCGAATTCAACGGCAGGGCCTGATTAGCATTTAGAATCACTTTGCCGTCCGCAGCCAGCCAGCTGGAGAGGCTGGCTGGCCATCGGATGGGTCGGCCTGCGGCACCAGGCTGCAGAGAGAAGGGAGGGAGGGATCGGGTGGGGGAGGTGGTGGTGGGATCAGAGGCCGGAGGGGGATCGGGGGCCGGAGGATGATCAGTAGCCGGAGGGGGGCAGGTCGGAAGGCTGGAGGGTGATTGGGGGCCGGAGGGTGATCAGTAGCCAGAGGGGGGAGGTTGGAAGGTCGTAAAGGCGGTTGGGGGTGTTGGAGGACGGAGGGGGGATCGGGGGCCGGAGGGTGATCGGGAGCCGGAGGGGGGCAGGTCGGAAGGCCGGAGGGGGCAGGTCGGAAGGCCGGAGGGGGGCAGGTCGGAAGGCCGGAGGGGGGCAGGTCGGAAGGCCGGAGGGGGCAGGTTGGAAGGGCGGTTGGGGGTGTCGGAGGACGGAGGGGGGATCGGGGGCTGGAGGGGGATTGGAGATCAGAGGCCTTGTGGTGGGGGGGGTGGTGTCGGAGGCCTCAGGTGGGGGGGTGGGTGTGTCTGACTGCAGGGGGTTGGCGAGGCAGGAACGCTGGACCAGCAGTTAAATGTAAAGGCGCTTAACTCCTGGATCCAGCAGTCCTGGCCTCCCTTTATCTGCCGTGTTCCCCAAGGCCAGGGAAACCCGCCCGCCCACAGTTAAATTTAAAATAGTGGATCACCATGAGACACAGCCAAATTATAATATTTAAAATGCCAACCCACATTCTGTGAGCGGGCTGGCTGCCCGCACCACCCCCCCATCCTATCTCCGTTAAAACCAGAAGTGGGCAGGTTGGAGGTGGGTTAGGTCAGGATTCAGATTTTGAACTCATTAACATCCCACCCGACCCCAACTCACCCTTTTTGTTTGGATTAAAATTCCCCCCAATGTATCCAAAGGTTCTTTATGAGGGGGGGAGGGGAAAGGGGGGGACATTAATATACTCTATGCTCTTTTAGGGGGACAGGTTAGTTCATTCTAGAGCAGTCTTCATGGCTGGTGCCAAAGATGTTCTTTCCTTTTTGCTCAGTGTTTTAGGAGGGGTGCTGCTTCAGGTGGGGTGAGGGGGCACTCTCATCGTTTTGGTTTTTTCACCATGCAGAAACGTACCTAGCTAGGGGTAGTGATAAATCCCTTCTAGCCCACTGGTGCAGGGTACATGCTCAGAGGAGTTGCTGGTCAGTGTAATTACAGACTGAATAGTCCCAGTCAGGTCTTGGAAGTCCTGCAAAAGTGTCCGTTACAAAGCATCTAGTGAAGCAACGATATCAGCCACTCTAGAAGCCATCACTGTCCTTGGTACTTCCTCCTGGTGCCTAGGAATCTCCTGGGGTTGTCACTGTCCCCAGCATGTTCTGCATATTCCAGCAAACTTTCTGCAATCTGTTGCAAATGCAAATTGTGGACTCGTCCCACTTCTCTATCATCATAACTGTATACACGGAAACTGTCTCTACTGCCTCCACATGAGATTGATGCTCCCTGAATGACTGGGCCCCTAAGGCCCTTGAGCTCCTCAGCCGACGGCTGTCGTTTCATCACCCTCAGAGGATCACATTGACGAAGGGGGGGCTTTTCCAGTTCTTTCATTCAAGATCTAAATTATGTGCCGGTTTTATTGGATCATGCACCTCCCTTGGCCCAATGGATTGGCGGGTGACTTGTTCCCATATTTTTTGCTAATGTCACTTTGCCAGAGGTGCACCTCAGCACTGATTCTCCCCTAATTTTCATTCTCCCATAGTGGGGGAGGGGAGGGCACCTAACCTTCGCTGGGCAACTCTCTGCAGTTGCATGGCTGAGGCGGGAACTCGCCTCCCGTGAGAAACTGAACCTGCATTTCTCCACTCTTACTTTCTTATATGTGTGCCCCAGTGCACTGTGTCAATGTCCTGTGCTTAGTATTGATTTTAGTATGTCTTTGCATTGTGATAATTGAACAAAATTTCTTAACTATGATTTATTCCCATGTTTACAGAAATAATAAAATCTATCTATTTTTCAGAACCATGGATATTGTCCTGATTTTGTGCAGGTTGCAATGGCCCCATTTATTAAGGATATTCACAAAAGAGGTAATGGAGTTACAGTCACGGTTTATTTTCTTACTGCTTTTATCAATTAGTTAACTGCAGTTTATAATAATGATAATGAAGCAGTCCATGCCCACATGCAACAAGACCTGGACGACATTCAGGCTTGGGCTGATAAGTGGCAGGTAACATTCGCGTCACAGAAGTGCCAGGCAATGACTATCTCCAACAAGCGAGAGTCTAACCACCTCCCCTTGACATTCAATGGCATTACTATCGCTGAATCCCCCACCATCAACATCCTGGGGGTCACCATTGACCAGAAACTTAACTGGACCAGCCACATAAATACTGTGGCTACAAGAGCAGGTCAGAGGCTAGGTATTCTGCGGCGAGTGTCTCACCTCCTGACTCCCCAAAGCCTTCCCACCATCTACAAGGCACAAGTAAGGAGTATGATGGAATACTCTCCACTTGCCTGGATGAGTGCAGCTCCAACAACACTCAAGAAGCTCGACACCATCCAGGACAAAGCAGCCCGCTTGATTGGCACCCCATCCACCACCTGAAACATTCACTCCCTTCACAACCAGCACACCGTGGCTGCAGTGTGTACCATCTACAAGATGCACTGCAGCAACTCGCCAAGGCTTCTTCGGCAGCACCTCCCAAACCCGCGACCTCGTCCATCTAGAAGGACAAGGACAGCAGGCGCATGGGAACACCACCACCTCCAAGTTCCCCTCCAAATCACACACCATCTTGACTTAGAAGTATATCGCCGATCCTTCATCATCGCTGGGTCAAAATCCTGGAATTCCCTCCCTAATAGCACTGTGGGAGTACCATCACCACACGGACTGCAGCGGTTCAAGAAGGCGGCTCACCACCACCTTCTCAAGGGCAATTAGGGATGGGCAATAAATGCTGGCCTTGCCAGCGACACCCAGATCCCATAAGCGAATTTTAAAAAAATCTTAAAACCCATTATAGTAGTATACTAACTAAAAGAAAAACTACAAAATGAGATGTTTCCCTTGTATTTGACCAGCGGTCTACTGTGTTATTTTTTTCAGGAAATCACAAAACATACAAATTTGCTTCCTCCCTTTCCCTCTTGCACCACCCAGAATTTAGCACAGATTTGCCTTAACTTGGCACTATTATTCAGAAAGGCCATAAGGATGACTGGTATGAGAGAAGGAAACAGTTCACACTGGAGCAATATGGAGTGCTCTTCTGAGGATTAAGCACCGTTTTGGCACAGAGTAGAGGGAGGAAACTTTAACCCTACATCAGAGCCATACTTTGCCTGAATTCGGACTGTTTGATCACGTTGGTTGTCCAAAGTGTTAAATGTTCTATTCCGTAGACTTGATAATCCTCACTTCAAAACTTTACCAAAAAATAAACAAAAATATTTCCTGACTGTCCTAATCCATTCAAATAAGGTCCACAGATAGCAGGCAAACTTTAAATAGATCTTTTATTGTGGGACACTTTACACCACGATCCTGCACACATACCCTTTTCTCCTCATGGAGCTCCTTGACAAATGAATGAAGACTGTTGTGCTGCACTTCCCCTCTTAATGGTCCCACTTCAAACTGACACCTTAGGTCCTCTTACACTCTGAATGTACACTATTGTGTTCCTCCAGTGTCTCTAAACAAAGTAGAACAAATAAAACGAAACACAGGACAGGCCCCTTACACTAATAAATAACATACTTACAGTATGCACCAAATACTGGCTGATATGTTTTTACTAAGTGACAATTTTGTTGTGCATGAATTATGAGGTCAATTTCACTCAAATTAAAAAAAAATAAAGATAACTTTAGATTCAGTATCTGCCACTGAGAAATCAAAAATGACAAGCTCCCCCAATGGCTCATTTGGTAAAGGCACTGCGCAGTTTAGAACTTACCAGCAAGTTGCCAGATTTGAACACTGGCCTTCACTGAGCTCGCTGCTATCGACTAGGGCAGCAGTAGAGGCTCGAATTGGCTTCAGCACTCTGGGCTTTGAAAGGGGAAATATTAGCCAGCATTCCCTCTCCAGCTTGCGTCAATTGGTAGCACTCTTGTCAGAAGGTTGTGGGTTCAAGCCCCACTACAGACCTGTACACTACACAATCTCAGCTGTCACTGCCGTGCGGTGCTGAGAGAATATCCTATTGTTGGAGGTGCTGCCTGCTGTGGTGGATGTAAAAGATCCCATGCACTATTCAAAGAAGTGCAGCGAGTTCTCCTAGTGCTCTGGACAGTATTGTTCCTTCAACCAACACTACCAAAAACAGATTAACTAGGCATAGATTCATTTGCTGTTTGAGCAACCTTGGAGGGTGCAGGTTGGCAGCTGCATTTGCCTACAAAGCAATGGTAACTACACTTAAAAAGTAGTCAATTTGCTGTAAGGCGCTTTGTGGTGGCCTGAGTACATGCTGCGACACTATAAAATTGCAAGTCTGTTTGTTCTTTCTTTCCTGATCACTATCCACTGACTGTTGCTGGGAAGTACATATATGGATATTGGGCGAAGACCAAATCAGGCTCAGCCATGACGCCTCCACCGTCAAATACTCGGCTGACTCTCGCTATCTAGGCTCACAAATGAAGAGTTGCCGCTAAGACAAAGAATCAGAGGGTGGCAGGCGGTTGTGAAACTAAAAGTCAACACCTTTTAG
The DNA here is from genome assembly GCA_030390025.1 of Squalus acanthias. NCBI lineage: Eukaryota > Metazoa > Chordata > Chondrichthyes > Squaliformes > Squalidae > Squalus > Squalus acanthias. The sequence goes on along the minus strand of CM059426.1, from coordinate 149,392,051 downwards.
AAGAGGAAAGTTGTAAGGGGGGAGGGGGTGGGTGGGGAGGAAATCAAAATGACAGCCGATAAAAATGTTATTTTAAGCTTTTGAACATGTTGGAAAAACAAATCCCCTAAAGACACTTAATTTTTGCTGACTTCAGGTATCCGTGTGGTCTGCAATGCTGGAGGTGTGAACCCTCACGCCTGCGCTGCTGCTCTGCAGGAGATAGTTAAGAAAGCAGATCTGGATTTGAAGATTGCAGTTGTGACGGGAGATGATCTAATGCTGGCGGTACGTAGAGACTGTATTTTCTTTAATAGGACAGCAACAAAAAAGAAAAATGTCAAACAGTTTCTCCTGTATAATTATCTACAGTGCGCACAATTTTCTAAACTTTATCTCGTCAGAAACAGGTGATTTACATGACACTAATAGTTCAATAACCAGCTGTTTTATGATCACAATTTTGCTTGCTTGTCTACAAAGATGGATTGTAACCAAAATGTGAAGTAGTACTTGTATGGAGAAATTAATATACTGGCTAACGAGAATAGATTTTGGTTCCCTGATCCTGTCCTCATCCATGTACTCATGCTCTCTCCAGCAAGAGTCACTGAATAATCCAGGTGAAACAGCGATTTACTTGTACTTCTTGCAATTTAGTATACTATATTCGCTGCTCATGATGTGGTCTCCTCTACATTGGGGAGACCAAACGCAGATTGGGTGACCGCTTTGCGGAACACCTCCGTTCAGTCCGTAAGGGGGACCCCAAGCTTCCGGTCGCTTGTCACTTTAATTCACCGCTCCATTCCCACTCAGACCTCCCCGTCCTCGGCCTCTTGCATTGTTCCACGGAAGCTCAGCGTAAACTCGAGGAACAGCACCTCATCTTTCGATTAGGCACTCTACAGCCCTCTGGACTAAACATAGAGTTCAACAATTTCAGATCATAACCTCGGCCCCTATCACATATATTTTTTTTTATCCACACTTTTTGTTTGTGCTGTTTTTTCTTCCCTCCCACAAGGCAGCTGTCCTTCATTCTGCCAGCGCAATTCACACTTCATCTAGAGCCATCCTTTGTTCCTTAACCTGTCCCATTACCACCTCCTCTTGCCTTGAATATCTCTTAATGTCTCTCAATGTCTCTTAATCTCTCCTGCTTTCTATCCTATCACTGACCTTCCCTTTTGTTCTTTCATCCCCTCCCCCATTTCCCAGCCCCTAAACTTGCTTTAAAATCTGTTCCATTTCCTGCTTTTTTCCAGTTCTGACAAAAGGTCTTCGACCTGAAACGTTAACTCTGTTTCTCTCTCCACGGATGCTGCCTGGCCTGCTGAGTTTTTCCAGCGTTTTCTGTTGTTATTACTGAATAATACTTATTGTGCTTAATATATTCAAGATGCAGAATGCTGCTTCTTCATATGTTTACTAAATATAACCTGAACTTTAAAAATGCATTGCCTCGTTCATATTTCTCCTTCATCTCCTGAGCAAAGCCACATTACTGAAAACAGACACATTAGTAGACATTATTACTGAATTTTTAAGAATATTGATTGAAATGATATAAGGATTCAAGCTTTACTTTGTCCTGAATAGTTTTGTTTGAAGTAAGTGTAGAATGGGTTTACCAAACTCACCTTGTTTGAAGGAAAAGTTTATTCACAACTGCAATGTTATGAACTTTTTTTGATTGCTATGCAATGTTTTGTTCACAGGATAAATATTTCACCATCACGTATTTAAAACATTTCCAGCATTTGCAGTTTTTCCTTTTTAAAATACCAATCAATTAGTGTTTACAGACAAACAGCACTATTACATAGATGCTCTGCTTCTAGCAACACAAGGAATTGGTATCGTTTTTAAGTGGTTTTATTCCTCTGTCTAGCAAAAATTGTACGTTATAATTTTCACCTTATTTTCAACAGTTTAAAGCAAAAGAAGGTGGCCTTTTCCACACACCACTAAACTGAAGAAATGTTGGTTTAGTAACTCTTAACAAACGGCAGATGAAAGCATTCTGCTAATTCAGCACTAGTGCTGCTGTCCCAGGAGCAATGTCTTTCAGTTCTGCTTTTAGAGAACATTATTAGCTGCATCATTAAATGAGGTATGCGCCTTTGGCTAGAAAAGAAACACATAACAGCAGGAACACCACAGGCTTATTTCCGGCAGATGGATATCCCGGCTCGTGTTTCACTTCATAGGTTGACAGCCCGTCACTGTAATTGTAACATGTATCCAGAGTTGATCAGGTACTTTCTCAATTCTTTTGAACTTTATTTTTATAAGGGTTACTTGAGGCTATTGTTCCTGTGAAATCATTCAGGTCAGGGATGATGGTTGAGCAGTATCCAGTGACAGTAAAGTACTAGGCAATGCAGATGAGCAAACTGACCTTAGTCGAGATGTTCAGATGGATACTTGGCGACCACAACCCATTAAATTCTGAACAAGAACCAAAGAATTGACATTTATCCTTTATTTCTCCAAGAAAATGGAGGGCAAGGTTGGCCCCATCCTGTGTCCTATCTCTGTCAGGTTTCACAGATGCGGAGATGCCGGTGTTGGACTGGGGTGGACAAAATTGAGAGGTCGCACAACACCA